>CM074120.1:36077464-37327464 GCA_037177725.1 Cyamopsis tetragonoloba | reverse complement strand
GTACAGTATTGTTTCGAAAATTATTCGCTGTACTAGCCTGTTCTGTGCATAATCTGTGGGTCTTGTCTGTTATACATCAATAATATAACATGTTTGTACTAGCCTGTTCAGTTTATTACTGTTTTGTCGTCATCTTTCTTGTTTCTTGCTCTTTACCAATTCTGGGGACCTAACATCGTCCATGTTTGTCAATAAAGAATTCTCATAGTATCTTTTCTTGCCTGGATAAGGGTGTCAATTTGGCATTATTTGCTATTGCTAACTCATTTTTGAGTTGTTTTATGTTTGTACGTTCCCAAGTAATATGTATGTACAAGTTCAGAAAATCAAACAGTTGAAGCTATGTTAATAAGACTCCAATAAGTGACAGATGAAAGGAGGAGGAAACATGCGTTATATGGTATTTTTAGTGCCTGGGGTATTAGTTTTTACTCCCTATTTTTCTCAAGTGGCAGATAACAGAGGTTAGGAGAAATATATTGGTTTACTAGAGTTATATGGCATTCATGAGTTATTGCTTACTGTTTGTCCTGCTACATTTCTTTTTGTATCAGTAGATGAAATCTCTCTTTTATGCAATTTGCAATGCTTGTTTATGCTCTAGTGCCCTCTGAATCCGATGTATATATTTAGTTAATTATCTCAAATATGTTTTGGAGCTGCATGGTTAGACAAATTTTCTTGTCAAATTTACTGCTAACAGGTGTTTGATATTTCTGGGTTCTTGTTTTGCTCTTCATCAGGGTCTGGGGTGGTACGCAAAGCGTCTTAGAATAGATGAAGATGGAGATGTGGCGGATGAATTTATTGATGAGGTTTCTTCAGAGATGCAAGCACCTGCCGTAGATCATCATAAAACAGCAGCAAAGTTTAAACTGAATTACAGTACCAGGCCAGTCAAAGTGAAGAGACAGGTCCTTTCAGATGGGAAACTTCAGCAGTTTGTGGAACACCAGGGCAGGTTGCTGTTGGTGTAAACAATCTTAGAAATTGATCTTGCTATTGATACGTTGGGCTTTATATGTTTAGTTGTGCATACGGTGGGAACCTGCAGTCATAACGCTAATAATTTAACTGAGCTTTAATAGATGGTTCCTTTTTCGTTCACTTCTTTGGTTGTCTTTCACTAGCTATGAATATATCTCTGGGAATCCCTGTGTCCAGTGAAAGTATGTGCGAGTTTAAGGTACAATTTAAGGAAGTCTAAGTATGTTACCCTACAAATTGATCTATTGAATCTCATGTTGCTGCGTCGCGTCAAATTTTTAGGCCTTGCATTGGAAAACTTTTTTGGCTACAGACATCGAATGCTGTAGAAGGATGTTTGAGTGAGGAGGAGGACTTTGTGATGCTCTTGACTTTAACTAGAGGACACTTTTGAAGTGAAGGTTCTTGTGAGTTGTGACTGTGAGGGATGGTAGTTTCCTGTAAGTATTGAAATGTTGGAGTTGGATTCTGCTAACTAATTTTATGAAAACCTGTTTTCTTGCTTCTCCTTTCTAGCTGTTGTTTTTAACTGTTTGTAATGATTATAGTATTAGTTTAATAAAGTCAAATGTTGATTAAAAAGAGTGGGTCATCAATCTTAGTGTATGTTTGTTTGGTTTTACGATGTGATAGGCCAAAGGTGGATTCAAAATATGGAAGCTGTTTTTTTGTTTCATTGAAATGGTATTATGTTTATCTCATCTTAATGTAAAATGAAACTTAATACATATTCATATGTTGGGAAAATCTGACGCGTAGTAACTTTCTAAGACTGGTATATTATGGGTATATTATGGGGTGAATGGCCTAGACCTGGTTAGTGTGTGTTTTGAATAATGTTGAACCAAGATCAATCAACTTTTACCCAAGGGATTACACTAATTGCTTCTACTTTTTGTTCATCGAGAATACATAAATTCTTTGTGGCCGTACGTGGACCCTTTGTTGATTCATGAGGTAGAACATTATCTGAAAGAAATTAAATGATGTGTTGGTTCTCCTTCAAAGCTTCACAAACAAAATATTAACAAAAGGAAAAAAAAAACAAACCTTATCTAAAGAGATACCAATTTTCAAAAGCACTCAGAATCAGTAATCTTATCATAAATAGTTATTCCATCTAGTGTTTTTATTTCTCACATTCACTACCATTGAAATTGGAAAATACTATAACTTGTCAGTGTGGGGGCGAAACTGATTCTCAGGCTCACATTGCTTAAAAATGAAGCACTACATGGTACTCCAAAATAATACCAAAATTATTTAATTGTTTCACGTAAAGGAAAAATATCTCTATATATGATGGCAGAATTTTCTGTCATATTCATATGTACTCATTATTCCTCATGGGCAATATGTGACTAAGAAAACCAAGGCAGTGAAGTGAGTTCTAATGTAAGATTTAGCTGATGAGTTTCTGCTTAGTGGTGTCAATTGAGACCTGCATAAACCAATGCGCATGTTAGAATGTAGTTCAAATTTTATGGTAGTATGAGAAAATGCATAACAAAAAATGAGTGGTTAAATAATAAGTAACTTTGAGAGAAAACCACACAAATATTACATACATACAACCAACTATATTAAGTGCTTGTTTGTTTACCAATTGAGCAAATGTGAAATACGCTCCAATGGTATATAAATGATTATAATTTGTTGGACACAAATTTCAATCACATATAACAGAAGGAACATTTTTTTATTTTATATGAAACTACCTTTGGGCTGGGCTAGCAACAAAACAATCAAACACTTTTTCACATAAAGGGCAATTTTCATTTTGAAATATTTTTAAATGTACAAGACACTTTATGATATTGGTGAAACTATTCAAGAAATTTTGCTCTTTCAAAAGAGCTTTGCACCTAATTTCTGTATCCATATCTTTGCAAAATCAGAAGAGCAAAATGTATAATTTGGTTAACAAGTTGGAACTCAAGACTGCTTAACAGAAATCTTTAGAGCAAAGAAATTGAAACTGACCCCAATTGATGTTACAAAACTGCAAACAGCACATTTGACAGATTTTGCTCCATATTGGTACATGAGAAGCATCTTACAGTTCCCACAGTTCACATGTGCCACCTGATTTGCTGTTACAAAATGTAAATATACATTTTATGCTTAAATCATAACCATCTATCACATTCAGAAGAGGATTTGGTAGTGAATGGTTTGATACCTTCCAAAGCTAGATTGACTGTGTGACAACAAGAACATTGCACAGTCGTTGCGCCACGGATGTACATGAGCAAAGTGTGACAGCCACCACAGACTAGCTGAGCCATTTCTGTACCTGTGCACATAAAGGCAGGGTTGATTGAAAATAATTAAATACTCAGCAAGATGAATTTTTAAGTGTATGTTTGGATTTCCGTTGACAATGTTGGAGTTTGAATCAAAGTAACATTTGCCTAATGGAATAAAAGTGATGCATTAGTTCCAATTGATTGATAACCCAAATATCATAGAACTTCGTTACATAAAGATGAAAGTAAGTTTTGTTCGTTCAACAAAAATTCAAACATGCTCTAATTGACTTACATTGGGTGATCCAAGCATCAAGGCGCGTCGTTAGTGTGGTTTGATTGTTTCAATGAAAATTCGAACAAACTCTAACCTAAAAATTAGATAGGGAAACTGCGCCGTACCAGGGGGCGGCACTGTTGTAACTGCATTGCAAACAGCACAACACACAGAGGTGGCTCCAACTGGATACAGCAAAAGGTTTCTACATCCAGAACAGATTAGTTGACTCTGTGCACCTGCTTAAAGATTGACATAAGTTCTTTGCAAGTATTAAATAAATGACCACATGTTTGTTTTTTTTTTCTGCTTCTATATTCTTTGAAAATTTAGCAATCATATTGAATCCACCATTTCTCCCTTTGGCTAATCACTCATGGTAAGTGAAAAATTTTCTATTCTCCCCTTTTAGTAAATAGACTATTTCCATTTTATATCCCTCAGTCTATCTAAAATTTGTCATATAAACACTAATGTCATTGATTGTTCTCACATCAAATTTATCACATAATTTCTAGAAAAGTCGAGATAGAAAATCTTATTCAAGAAATTTATGTTTGAATTTTTTTGTTAGAACAATTCACAACCTTAGTGTTTACATATGACAAATTCTATTCCAAAAATCACTCAGAAAAATCTCATTAAAAAATGCTCTTGGTCTACAAAATGATAACTTTTCCCCTCCAATATCAAACAGAAAATTGGAATTTTCCAAAATATGGAAGAGAGTAAGGAAGATACCACTTGCTGGTGGAGGTGGATAAGGGGCAAGTGGAACTGGCATTATAAATGTCTCAAAGTTGTTATCTTTCTCTACCAAATTCTATATGCAGAACAAATCTGTTTCTCCCATTTTAACAACTCCTGAAAAAAACAAGTGGAAAAAAGTGATGTAAATCAATTATAATGATGGAATATAATTTGGTATCAATATATCCATAAAAGAAGTGATCTTAGAGAGAAACCTGTGAAGCAGAGAGTGGTAGCAAGTAAATAAATTTGTAAAGAAGATAATGGAACAGTCAGATGAAAAAGTTTCTTCCACTTAAAAAGACATGCATGAAGCTAGAGGAGGGAATAAAGACCAGAGTTAGAAAAAAATAATAATTGAATATTGTGAAAGTGGGCAAACACATTACCTTAACAACTAGTCACAGATGAAGTTGAGAGAGAGAAGAAATGGAGGAATAGTTTTGATTCACTAGAGTAAGTTTTGTTTTTTTTAATAAAATATTTTTTATCACATGATCGGACGCAAAGTGCAGACTTTTGTCAACGTACTAAAAAGACTTGGTTATTAGAGCCGGTTCAATCAATGTTTTAAATTATATTATGCTTCTTGACATCTTGATGTAATATCATGAGAATTTGATCCTCTCATAGTTAAGTATTAGAGGAATTGATATAAGAATTTTGTAAATCACACCTCAAAAGTGATACCCATAAAATTGTTGTGTCCTCTGTTGGGTTTAGAATTAATTTTGATCAAAGTAAGTTTTTTCTTTCTTTCTCACAAAATTGTTCAGTTATGCGTGTAAAATAAATGAAAAGTATTTTTTTAACACTCTAAAATCTTACATTATTCTTACATCCATAATATAACAATAATATCTCAATTTAAATTAAAAAAAAAAAAGAAAAGAAAAAGGAATAGGAAAAAATCAAGAAATTATTAAAATATTGAAGATGTAAGCTTGGTGTAAAGAAATTTAGTGTCAAAAATCAGAACTCAAAATAAATTTTGCTTTGAGTAGAAGTATAATGAAATAGGTTAAGTGTGCTCGTTAATCTGTTAGAACCAAAAGTATGTTTATCCCAAAACAATAAAATTCTGCTTTTGTTTTAGTGTTTTGAAAACTGTGCTTTTCAATTCCAATGCACTCACGTACCCAAACACACTATAAGTGATTTGAGAAAACTTAAATTCATATAAGGATAATGCAATTATGTTCGTAGTGTGACCTCAACTTCAATTTAATACTTTGCTTAATTAATAGAAGGACATTTAGAGAAAAATAATAGACTGAGAAAAGATATTATGGCAAGAAAAAGGGAAAACAAAAAAAAAACAATTGTTTTAGCCTTCATTTAAGTTGTTTTTCCCCCAACTCCAGAAATGCATTTGTAATCTTTCTAGGTTCAACTTCATGGTTTTTCTCCTCCACAATACAATGGTGACGGACACCCGTGATAACATCAATTTGCCAACTCCCGTCGGCATGCTTAAAGGACTTAGCTATCTATCAACAGTGCCAGACTTTTGTCGTCTATTTTTTTTTTAGATTGAAACACCATCACTTCTCACGTGAAGAGGACCGTTGCATGATGAGCTTCACCATTGCAATTGTGCTATGATTGTGGTCCTGCTAGCCCTTTTTTTGCTGTATGAAGATTGAAGAATTACATTCCCAATTCCATTATAATATAGCTTTATCTTAACTATTCTGTTAGCTTTGAGTATTTTTTTTCTTTTGTTTTTTTAAGACAATTTTTATTTATGGGTATAGTAGTTCTTATCTTGTCCTTAACCCATAAACAAGTTGCATTATTAGAGAAGCCGACGTGGAGTTCTTCAACAAGCAAGAATTGCTTCTTGTAGAAAAAACGTTACTAAACTCAGTTAATGTCCTCACAAATTCCACAAATTAAGTAACTAAGCATAAATACTTGTTATTTTAATTTAATTTGTGCATTGATAGTTTTGATTGCATGGATAATGATTTGTGAATGTTTGCTTCAATGACTTCGTTTGCGTGTCAATGGTTGCTTTGCGTGAGAAAGGGGGCCATATTCGAGTGAACGATACTAAAAAAATAAAATGTTTTTTAGTTCCTCTACTTTTAAATTTAGTCACTTTAAAATTATTTTTCTCCAAAATTTCATTTTTTAGTTCCTGCCAAGTTAAATTTCTATATTATATGAATTTATTGTATTTTAGTTCTTATGTTTCACACAAATTGCATTTTTTAAGTTTTTAATGCTCAATTTCGTACCTTATTGTATAAGTTTAATTATGGTAGATTCATCGTGAAGTTGTTGGTTAGCAAGAGTTCATTTTCTTCTAAATTCCTACGACAATTCATACTAGCATCTCGATTATTGGCCATGTCGAAATTTTATTATAGAATTATTATTTCGGTCTATGTATCAGGATAGAGCTTATAAGTCTTATAGAGCATTATAATCCAATTGAATCTCAGGTCCAAGTCCAATAAACATTAAGGTGCTCACCAAATCATAAAGTCTCCACTATAAATACATAAGGAAATAATATGTCAGGTATATATCAATCTAATAAATCAATCTAACTCACTACTAGAAAAAAGTCTATTTAGCGACCAAGGAAATTGGTCGCTAAACTTATTTTATTTGGTCGCTAAATAATTAGCATGGAGTTAGCCACCGAATTAGCGATTAAAATGGATAGCAACAAGATATTATTAGCTACCAACGGCCTTGGACTCTTGGTTAATCAGTCGCTAAATCAAACTTTCAGCACCACATACCACACATCATTCTAATGAAAAAATCACATTTTTGTTTTGTCAGTAACTAATTATTGTTTGTAAACGATAATTTGTTTTGGAGAGTTTTAATTTCACCTAATAACTTATATTTAGGAGTTCAATTTTCAAACAGTAACTAATTACTATTTTTAAACAAAAATTAATTACCCAATAAACGTTTTTGTGTGTGATGAACAGTGTCAATAGTTTTACCCCAAACTATCTTAAAAAAGTTATTTAATTATTTGAGTCAAACATATTTTTATAACCTGAACTTTCTCAAAAAAATATTTTTAATTTATCATGTTCAAAATACTTATATTTAGTTTCTTATCTTTTACTCTGATACCAAATTATAAGTTTTGCATGAAAAGAAACTGAAACAATTAATTTGAATCATATCTTTGAATTGATCAACTTTGAACTATTTATAACTTATGTCTTATAATTTATAGCTTATAATTTATAACTTATGATTTATAGTTTGTGACTTAGAGTATGTTTGAATTAGCTGTGATTATTTATGAAAATAAGCTGTTAAAATCGATTGTGTGAGATAGAATTGATTTTTGTTTGGATATATTTGCTGTCAGAAGTGATTTTTAAGATAATTTTAAGTTGTGCAAAGCGATTTTAAAGCTTTTTGAAAAAATGTCCAAATTTTAGCCAAAGAATAAAAAGTTTTTTCCTTTGTTAAAAGAATAATAAAAACTTTTGTAAGTACAAAATACAACTATCCAACGTACGTTAAAAAATAATCTTATCCAAACACACCCTTATAGCTTGTGACTTATAGTATATAACTTATGAGTAAGTGGAGGTGTTTGGTAAACCTAGCTTATAACAAGTTAAACTTATGTTAAATGATCTAAAATGACATACTTATAATATATTAATATAATATTAGTATTAATTATCATTATTAAAAAAGGATAATGATAGAATTGGAAAGAATTATTAAAAACTATTTTTGATAAACTATAATCTACTTCAAATAGCTTTTCATAAACTAGTTTTTATAAGCTATAACCTAGTGTCACCAAACACACTGAAAATCAGTGATGGCAAAAAAACCCGCGCCTGCGAATACCCGTGGATAATACCGTCATGGATACCCGTTATCAATATCTACGGGTACCTGTAGATACCCGTTATCCACTTAAAATAATAAAAATACATAAATTTAGAGTACTCTTGGTATTTTTTTCTTTAATTTTTAAAGGTGATATTAAATATTTAATAAAAAAATATATGATTTAATTTTATTCAATATGAAATGTGTTTAAAAAATATAATATATTCTCGCTTAACTTTAAACGTAAGAAAAAATATAAGCATTAGGTGATAATTATATTATTTGAACATTTATTTTTTATTTTTATTTTATTCTAATAATTAATATAATTATTAATATAAATTTTATATTAAAATATGATTTTAACTATATATTTTTCTATTTTTTAAATAATTTTTTAATTGAATAAACTATCTGCGGATACCCACAAGTCCACTGGAACGGGTAGCGGGAGGCTACTACCCGCCCCGTTGCCATCCCTAATTAAAATGTCCATACCAAAAAAAAAAAACATATATACAAAGAGTAGCTCATGGATAATGAAGAAAAGCTATCTAACAGAAAAGTCAACTAACTATAACAACTAACGTAACTAACAATAACTACTCACAACTTAAAATAACTGACTTTCTAAATCTGGAAAAACAGAATAACATATTGAAGGATAATGATTATCTACTACGCCCAATATATCCAACGAAGCCCAATTATATTCCTTATATCTTTGGAAATATTTATTTTTAATTCCTCACAACATCTATATATTGAAAAAAAGTATATTTTTATAAAAAATAAGAGGAAAAGCAATTGTAATTAGATATCAACACCTATTTGTATGCGTCTAAAATTAACTTAAAACTACAAATAATTTTTCACAAAATTTCAGGAAATACAATAATATTGTATGTGTTTAGAAAAAAAATCAATTGTCTATAATATAATAAGTCTTTGTTTTGGTATATTTGTTGTGAAAAACAATTTTTAATATAATTTTTAGCAATGTGAAGCGATTTTTAAACTTTTTGAAATAATGTCCAATTTTTAGTTGAAAGACAAATTTTTTTTCTTTTATTAAAAGAAAAATTTAAAACTTTTGTAGATGTAAATTACATATCTCCAACACGCGTTAAACTAAAAGTGTTTTTAAATATGCTCAATCATTTCTGACTTCATAATCATCTTAGTTCTTGTCTTTATTAAAATTAATTTTTAGCCTTTAATATTATAAACTGTTGTTCACATTAATTTAATAAATGACTAAAAGGGTAAATAAACCCGACTACAAAGTCTAGGAAAAGAGAAATAGTAGCTCTTAATAGTTGGAACATATATAGTACAAGCTGTATCTTGGACAACACCAGGGTTCAAAAACCTTGCCTCTTATTTTTTTTTTTAAAAAAAAAGTTAAACCACAAATATGATGTAAAAAAAACTTAAAAATATTAGTTAAGTTAGAACAACTTTGTATTAATTAATTTAATATTTAAAACCCTCGTTCTAGTTGATACACCTACTCGGTAGTAGTTATTTGGAATTTACAAAAGAAAAATATCTATTTCGGTGAAGAGAAATTAAAATAGAACAAAATTAATTTGTTAAAATATTAAATATAATAGATTTATTTATGTGAATGGATTCTCTTCTATGTCAACTCAATCTAGCACAATCTAGGTTGTTTAAAGAGAGATTATTTTGCTGACAATTTTAGTTATAAGTGATAAGCAATTTTGTCATCAAAAAAATGAGAGCGAAAGTCTTAAAAAAAAAAGAGGAGGATCACATTTATTACAAAGAGAATAATAATAATTTCGTAAATGCTTCATATTTTAAAATATATTTAAATTATAAATATTTTATCACTGAAACACATATATCAACTGAAATCGATTTTTTTAATGTATCAAATGGTCTTAGGTTCGGGTCCTTGGTGTATAATTATATTAAATACTTATAGAGAACTTTATTCTCTATATTTATCATTCTTAAAACCGATTTTCTTAACGTACCAAATGGTTGTAGGTTCTGGTCTTGGGTATAAATTATATTAAATACTTATAGAGAACTTTATTGCCTATATTTATAATTCTTAACTCGAGCATGAATGCTTCTCATAAATGACACCGAGTTTAGTCTATCTTTTTTAATTTAGATGAAAATTGTCGTTAATTTAAATAAATTCGATCGTTAATTTAGATAAAAATTGTTGCTAATTTTAAAAAAAAACTAATAAAATGATTAAAATTGTCTATTTTATAAATTTGAGAGACTAAAATCGCTCATTTAAAACGTTGAAAGGCTGAATTCTCACAAAATAGAAAGTTCAGAACCTAAAAGAGCAATTAAACTTTTTTTATTTGTTTTATTTATTATTTATTTTTAGTAAACTAGACTAGAGCCGTTTCATTCAAAAAATTATAAATCGATGAAACCTTTCAGTGTCAACCATTCAGTGAAGTGTTTCATTCAGACACACTCTGAAACTGAATCAAACCATTGCAATTCTTCTCCTTCGTCACTCTCGTCGTTCTCTTTTCTCTCTTTCTCCAATCACATTCTCTCCGATTCTCTGTAAGTTTCTCTCTTCCTTCTCTTTTCATTTTCTCGTTTTCTTCTTTTCCTGCATTCATCGAATCATTTTGCTAAAATTCTAGGAGTAACACTATGGGTCGCAAAAAGAAGGGAAAAGGAAAAAAACCTAACAAGAAATCTCAATCGGTGATTGCGCAACCGAGTTCGGAACCGCACACGGAACCGAGTTCGGAAGAGGCGCATTCAGAACCGAGTTCGAAACCGCGTACCGTTTCTTGCTCGGTTTCTGACTACGAACAGGTCAAATTCCAGCTTGGCAAGGTTCTTGAGAAAGCTGGTCCTCTCAAATTCAAAGCAGACCCTAATCTTGATGCAACTAGTTTGCGTTCGTGCACGGAGGAACAATTGGAAGAACTTGTGAATATTAGCATGGAAACTATATACAACAATGTCGTGTCTAAGCTTGTTTCTATGGGTTACGAAGAGGAACGTGCTGTTAATGCGGTTCTGCAATGTGGACATTGTTATGGAGCTTCGGATGTTGCAACAAATGTTCTAGGCAACAGCGTGGCTTTTCTGAATATCAATGTAAAACCGAAAGAGTCTGTGTTCACTAGTTTGAAGCAGGTCCAGAAGTATACTCTATCTAGTTTGCTTTGTTTGTTGGAGCCATTGAGGCCTGAATTGACTAAAGGTGATATTTTGTGGTGTCTTCTCATGACTGGATTTCATTTAGAATACGCAATTACCTTCCAAGTTCCCGCTGATACCGAACCATCTAGTTTTATTGAAATTGGGGAAAGGATATTAAGAAATCAAGCAGAGTCGAGTTCTTCTAGTGCCGAGATAGATTATTCGTTGCAGAGAGAACTTACATTCCCAAAAAGTTATGATCTTCCTCCTTCCTGGATACCCATCTTGAGAAAAAATGTTGCACGGTTTACAGCTGGTTATAGGGCTTACATGGAAGAGAAGCGGTTAGAACATGCCAAGGCCTATCCTGAATTGGATTTGGAGACTATTCCGGATCTTGATCCTTTGCCAGATTCTGGGACTGAAGTCCCCGATGAGCTGTTCGATTTCTATGACTCTCAAAATCTGAGTAGCACTGAGATTCTGAACTTTGTGCTGAGTCAAGTATGTGGTGTGGATCTCAATGAGATTTCGGAATCTGAGCTAGATGAATTAAAGGACCAAGCGATAGTCTCTCTAGGAAGGCAGATAAATGATCTTGAGGGACAGGTCCAGGAGCGAAAAGCTTGGGCTCATCGGAAGGCGATCGAAGCAGCAACAAAGCTAACCAAAGAACTGAATGAGTTGAAAGAGTTAAGGACAGAAAGTGAGGTGCGTCATATAAGGAGGAGAGTGCAGGGGCAGCACGAATTGAAAAGAATCACAGAATTGGAGAGGTCCCTGAGAACGACTTTTTATGAAACGGAGCAAGCAAATGAAGCCATTAAAAGATTACAGATGGAGAATGCAGAAATCAGAGCAGAGCTGGAGGCTGCTAAATTGAGTGCGTCAGAGTCAGAGGCAGCCTACTTGGAAGTTGACAAAAGAGAGAAAAAGTTATTGAAGAAGATTCAAGCTGATGAAAAGCAGATAGGTAAGATACAGCAGGAGATTTCAGATGAAAAGCAGAAGATATTGGAGGTACAAGAAGAATTGGCTCAGATTAAAGAACAAAAAAAAGAAGCTAAGGTTTGCTCATATCTATCTCTACAAAAATTAACATGTTTCATGAAGAGGTATTATTATGAAACCTAGACTAGTGCAAAATGCAATTGGCTATTGTCTTATTGAAACCTAAATTCTTTGCATCAATCAAGGATTTAGACATTTTAAACTTGAATAATTGATTGCATATTTAACTTGCAATAGGAATCTACAGATTCATTTTGGAAAGTCAAACTTAGTTGTTAATGTGTCTTACATTTATTGGGTATCTGTTTGTTAAATTACAAGTTTAGCTTGGTATTTACCACCAGGGACTTGGAAAAGATAAAATTGTTGTACTTTCTCATTTTTATCCATTTCATACAACAAATGGACTGCATATGTGACCGTGCATGTACACTTTGAAACCATGGACTGTGCAAAAGGAGCTTTGGAAATTTAAAACACAACATGATAATTACAATCCTAACAGGGAAACTTCAAATTGGCAACATACATTGTTTAGGAATGAATACGACGGTGCGTGGTGTTTTAGGATAATGTGCATTTGTGTTATACTTAGTCTGACACTTGAACTAATTCACTATTTCTACTAATATTATGGAGTTGCTCACTCTTTTAGAAAGCCAGTTATTAGGTATAGCATGTTCTGTATTATTTATGCCTTTCAGTGGGCATGCAAAGAATGAACTCATGTCTTCGGGTCGTTGATGATCATAAGTACATACATATTGGTGTTTTTCTGATTCCATGAGCCTGGAAGTGAATTATGAATTATCTAAAGAGTCATCAGTGCAAGTCTCTTCGATTAGTATGCTATGATGTTGTCAGCATTGAACACAATACAACTTCCTATGAAAAACCGAAGTTTCTGTTTCTGTTTGGCATGTCCTGAATTTTCTACGTGGTGCTTTTTCTTTGTCCGTTTATGAATAAAACTATTTATGTATCAAAACATATGCTTCTTCTGAATCATTTCGTCTGCTGATCTGCATAAAAACTTATGACAGGCTAAGTTGAACGAGGAGTTGAAGGCTAAGGAAGACGCAATGGCACTACTTGAGGAGGAGAATTGTGCTAAGAAAGCAGCTGAGGCTAATTCTAAGAGAAATCTTGAGGCTTTACAGAAGAAATTAGATACAGATGTCCAGAATCATAAGAATGAGCTCCTAAAGCTTCAGCTGGAGCTTGCACTCCTCAAAGACGATACTAAATCAGATATTGCGTCTACGTCTACCAGTGAGCCAAAGGATGCAGAGCCCCAGATGGAGAAAATTATTAAAATTCTTCAGGAATTAGATATTCGGGAAGGTTCTTCAGAAGGACAAGTCATTGGTCATAGAGATTGCATTATATGCCTCAAAAGGGAAGTCAACATTGTTTTCTTGCCGTGTGCACACCAGATTATGTGTGATAGTTGCAGTGAAGAATACATGAAAGACGGCAAAGCTTTATGTCCATTTTGCTGGATTGCAATCGAAAGAAGTATCCGTGTTTTTGGAGCAAGCAAATAGACTTGCACCGCGGATATGTACTACCAACAACTTTCTCATTTCTTTGCTGTCATTGGAGCACTTGATACTTTGAGGCTTGAGCATAATCATGAAGTAATGTGTAAACAAAAGTAATGTCTTGTTTTCTAAATAGTCTGAGATTTTGTTTTTGCTGCCATTAATTAGCTTGTAAATAAGAAATAAGCAGCTGCGGCTTTGTTAGATGACCTTCTTTACCTTTCCAAACTTTGTAAGATGGAAAAAACAGATAGTGACATGCAATCAATTTAGAATCTTTTTGATGAATTTCTCAAGTGCTCATACAAGTAGAATTTGTCATATAGATATGAATTTCATTAGTCTTTTCTTTGCGTAAATTTTAAAGGTCAGGCTCTCTATTTTAGAAGTCAATTCAACCTTTGAAATTCATGTAGAAACATTTTATGACATTGCTGATATGAAAATTTTAGCTGTTTAAAACTGACTATTGTTGTTTGTATCAGTAAGAACTGGTATCGATAAAATAACTTAACCTAACCTTGCATAATAGTTTTTTTTGCATATAGTGTTTTATTTCGATACTAAATAATCATCTAAAGCAATAATAACTAGAGAAACACAAATCAAACTTATAAATATACAAGCAATAATCCCACTCTGCGTTTTGCAGATCAAAAGTTAGGTTATGGGTGAGATCAGGTTAGAGATTTTCTTTAACCAGTTTGCTTTAGTGAGTGATTTCACAAGCAAGAGATGCCAATTGAGAATTGATCCATGGTTTGATTGAATCTGTCTTCAATTATCTTTGTGGTTAAACTGAGGATTGAGGAGTTTAGCAAAGAAGGCTTGCCAATTGCCATATTATTCTGCCAAAGTTTTGATAATCATAATAAGCAAATAAAACTTCTACGTGATTCAAATACAAAAATTACTATTGTTTTTTTTTTATCTTTCGAATTTCTTTCTAGTTCAAACTTTTTTAAATTATACTACTGTAATCTAATAATAACATTTACTAATATCTTTTCATAACATTATATTTTTATAGAAATTATCCCGGTAAAGTATCAATTAATTATTTTAATTTTGTGATTTTTCACTAAGTTGATTATTAAAAAAAATTATTCAATATTTAAATTTTTTATGTATAAAAGAATCAACAATTGTACTGTTAACATTTTCTTTTATAAATAAATTTATGTTAAAATGAGTATTAGTCATGATTAAGTAAAAAATACTAGTACATAGATATTGATCAATAGTTTTCGTTTTTTTTTTGTTTACAAAAATTTAGTTAAGAGACAGGCTTACCCTATTTAAGGAGAGACTAAATTTATTGAGATAAACTTAAATCCATGATCTTGCGATCATAAGTCTAAACACACACCATTCAAACCAACTTCGACCAGTTATTGATAGTTTGATAGACATTTAATTTAGTGCTGTGCAAGCGATGGAGTACAGTTGTTCGGGTTGAATGTTGATGCATGACTAGTAGCCGCATATATATATATAAAAGTGTTTTAATTTGATTGATAAAATCATTTTTCATATATATATATATACACAATTGCACAACACAAATGGCAATATTTTATGGAGCCACATGGTGAATTCTCAGCTTCAAATGGATGGAGTCATGGAGAAGTTGGAAATGCACGAGAAAGAAAGAAAGAAAGAAATGAATCCTGGTTGATTAATTGAGGACAACAGAGCAAATATTTTGATTCAAAAAAGTTAGGTTCGTTAATATATTATTATTATTATTTGGTCGAATAGAACAGTTCACACGGTTTCGTTGAAACAATATTATGGCCATTATTGGTTGTATTTTCCGTTTTCCCGTGAAGCCCAATGAGTCTAGGGAAGGGCACCGTACCTTTGGACACCAACCTTTTTTCTATAGGACTTTTTAACTTAGTTCAATATTGTGCAGAATAAAAATTTTAAAATAATAAAAATATTAAGTAATAAATATATATTAAAATATAAATTAATTAATTTTTGTTTTTGTTTTATAAAAAATTTTTTTTTTGAGATAATTAACCTGTGCAATATTATACATATTAAAAAATTCTTTTTTTTACATATCCTCCGACTAGCAGTTAAAAATTAATTTTTTCAAAATAGAAATATCATCAAAATCAGTATAGTATTTTTAAACAAAACTTTTTTTATATACATAATTAATATTTAATTTCTAATTAACATAATTAAAAGATTCAATTATCAATCAGAAATAATAGATTTTGTTAGTGGCAGGAAGGAGCGGTCTGTAGTTAGTCTATATGTGGGGGCAATGACCCTTACATTGTGAAAAAATGTACTATTTTGTATATATAAATTTTTAGGATGATCCCATGATTTATAATTAACTTTAGTAGTCTTTTTTTTTTATGATTTTTCGAGTTTGTTTCAATTTTATTAACAAGATAAAAGACTAATCTTTTGGTTTAGGTAAATTTGTCCTCTCAATTTTTCTCAGGGTGATAATGTGTCTCGTTTTAATAGTACGTCAACACCCATGTTGATATAATTATTTTTAGCCCCGAAATAGTAATAAGTTGTTTTTATTATTTATGAATAATATAAATTATTTATTTTGTTATGGTTGAAATATTTAGAGGTGGAGTTAGATCAAAAATTTTAGGAGGCCAAATATAAAAATTAAAAATAAAATATAGTATGTAAAATAAATATATTAAAAATATATCAATAATAAAAATATTATTTATATATAGATATTTAGTAATTTTTTTTCCACAATTTATATGTACATATTAATAATTTTTCCACAATTTGGGGCCGACGCCCCACCATTAATCAACCTAGCTTCACCCTTGAAAGTATTAAAATATAGAGAAAAATAAATAATAAAAGAATTTTCTATTATTTATTTTGAAAATTTTAACAAATTATAAATTTACCAGACAAATAACTTGTCAATTTGCCACAACATCTAGTACAATGCAAGGTTGTTAATTGAGTTGTTTAACAAATATTTTATAATATTTTAGTAGGCCCCACATGTACACATCACTCTTTCAATTTAAGAACTCTTACATTACAATGCAAGATTCTTATTAAGCAACTCAGATAGGTCTCGTGTGTACCTCACAATAAAGGTTTTTACACTACAATTATGGTTTTTAGTCTCACTTCTCCTTCAAGCAACTCTTAGTCTTGTTGTTTATTTAAGCAACTCAACTAAGCAACTCAAGCCAGCATGCTGCAATGAGAAGTTGCTTGCTAAGGGCGGTTGCTTAGCACAAGCACACCATCTAAGTAACCACATTGAACATGGTCTAATGTTTTGTTTATTGTTCGGCTAAAATACAGATTTGGTCCTTTATGTTTTGCCGGAGTCGTATTTTGATTCTTTATGTTTATTTTGTCGGTCCCTTGCGTTTGTTTTTTTCACAAATGTTAGACTCTTCTTTGAATCCGTTAGTCTAAGTTAAGCCGTTAGTTGCCATCCTTTTCCAGAATAAAACGACACCGTGTTGAATTTTTTTAAAAAACGACACCGTTTCATTTTTAAAAGATAAAGGGTCATTTTTTTTTTAAAAAAAAATCAATACGATGTCGTTTTAGTCTGGAAAGTGATTGCAACTAATGTCGTTAATGTCATGTAGGTGTCAAGTAGACGGTTCTGTTCACTTAGACTAATGGATTCAAAAAGAGTCCAACGTTGGTCCAAAAACCAAACGTAAGGGACCAAATTGAGACAAAATAAACATAAAGGACCAAAATAGGACTTCGACAAAACATAAAGGATCAAATGTATATTTTAATCTTATTGTTCTTAAGGTCGAGTTTCTTTTAGATTAAAGCCTGTTTGTTATTGTTTAAAAATATTTGATGTTGAAGGTGAATAGAGAATTAATTATTTTTAATTAATTATGATGAAAATTAAAAAGTATTTATATTTGGTTAAAATCAGAATAATCACTTCTTTAAGCAGTTCAAAGTAAATTATAAAAAAATCATAAATTTAATTATTTTTGCCTTAGAATATTTTTAAAAGAACAAACAAACATTTATAATTGATGTTTTTATTAAAAAAAGTGATTATTTCCAAAATAAACAATAATAAACGGACTTTTGTTTTACGTTTTAAAAGCTAATCTCACCGTAATATAATTTTTTCTAACCGAACATCTATAATTGTCTATCATAAAGGATGCATGTTTTTCTTCCTCTTCTTAGAATATTCACCATGAGAAGTATTGACTAATTTCTTTCCTAAAAGTAGCTAAATTCGCATGAAATGGTTATCAAATAGTTATAAAATGTCACTCCATTCTCACCAATAAAATAATTGAACCCCTACACATATAATTAAAAGACAATATGAACTAATACAACACCATTGTCACCACACCTCTTGATTAAAGATATATGTTACTAAAAAAAATTGTTAATCTATATAGAACGCTTGAATTGATATCATTCTAGTTGAGAATAAAAATATCCTATTTCGAAGATCAAGGTCTGAAATATTCCTTCTGTTCTTTTTTATCTGTCTTTTAAGGTTAAAACACATAGATTAAGAAATTTATTTAATGCTCTTGTAACTATTAAAATTATGAGATAATTCTCTATTGTACCCTTGTTAGAATTCTACAATTATTAATTATCTACTATTTAGTATATGTATAAAGTAATAAATAAGAAACGGTATAATAGAAAAACTAAATTATAAATATTTTCTTGAATTCTTAAAGAGACAGATAAAAAGAAATAATTTTTTTTTTAAAATAGAGACAGATAAAAAAAAATGGAGAAAGTAATATTTTTGGATGACATAGTATATAAAATAATAAAAATAAAAAATAAATCATCTTTATTTCATGATCAACACAAAACGATAATAACTAAAACATAATTAAGAAAGTGTGAATTCCAACCTCCACCATCCGTTTTGTTGCACTGGAATTAACCGTCTGTATTGTACTTTTATGTACGTGTCGGTGCAAATAAATCTGTGACATTCACCTTCACGATATTCAACAACAAAATTGCGATATTTTACTCCAATAAATTTGCATTTTTAAATGAAAAAAATATAAACATACAATCTTGATTTACAATTATTAACCGGCGTTTAGTGTGAGTGGTTTGATATTCTCACCGTTTAAGTAAGATCGTGTGTTCAATTTTTCTAAATGCAGAAACGGCTTGTTGAAAGTACTTTACCTCATAGTGGGTCGACCCAATACAAATATGACTGCTTTGACCCAATATGATTTAGAGATACATGTGATTTAAAAAAAAAAAATCTTGATTTACAATTTATAACTTATTCAATTAAAAAGATAATTTTTTTTATTGGAGTTAATTGTAGTTATAAATAATGAACAATAATTATATCCAAATCATTTCTAACAGCTTTCTGCATGAAGCAATGAAAGCTCATGAAAGAGTAACAGAGAAGGGTATGAAACCCAGAGAAAGGAATGAAGTAAAAAACTTGAAGGAAGAATCTATTGAATACTTTGTTAATTTGAAAGAGACAAGAAGGATCCTTTTTATACTGCAGTAACAGAAATAACATAACCCACTAACATAATTCCTAAGGGTAGGATAGCAAAAAGGAAAAAACTTATAAGTAATTGCTAAGGAGGACAAAGGAAATAAACAGAGAAAAGATCAATTGTTGGGATGGTCATCACGCTGATGAGCCTTGTCTTCAAGTTGGCGCTTCTGATCTTCAAGGGAATGATGCTGATGGACCTTGTCTTCATGTGGAAGATGAAGTTTTGGTGTTAGTCCCCCGCAAGATGGAGAATGAACATCGATCATTCCCAGCTTAGAGAGATTGCTGTAGAAGTCTTCACGAGGCAAAGGTTTCGTTAGAATGTCGGCAAGTTGATTCGCTGATTTCACAGGTAAGAGATGGATGAGGTGAGTCTTCAGTTTGTGACGAACAGTATGACAATCAAGATCAATGTGTTTTGTCCTTTCATGAAAGGAATCATTCTTAGCAATATGAATGGCTGACAAGTTGTCACAGAATAAGTTGCAAGGTTTTTGTAGAGGTAGATCAAGAGTTCTCAGTAGGTTGGAGATCCATTGAATTTCACAAGTAGTTACCGCTAAGGCTCTATATTTAGCTTCAGTAGAAGATCTAGAGGGGCATGTTTGCTTCTTGGCTTTCCATGAAATTAGAGCAGAACCATAGAATAGACAGAAGCCTGATACAGAGCCACGACAACTTGGGCAACCAGCCCAATCAAAGTCACTAAAGGCAGATAGCTGGAAGTCTGAGTGAGCAGGAAAGAAGAGACCCAATCCTGGAGAGTTCTTAAGGTACCGGACCACCCTCATTGCAGCTTGATAGTGAACCTTGGTTGGTGAATCCATAAATTGACTCAATTGCTGCACAGGATTAGTGATATCTATGCGGGTGGAGGTGAGGTAAATTAATCTTCCAACAAGGCATTTGTAAGATAATTTGTCAACAAGAGGTTCACCAATACCTTTAGACAATCTCTGAGAAGAGTCCATAGGAGTTCTGGCAGCTTTGCAGGCAAGAAAGCCAGTGTCAGAGAGAAGTTCTAGGCAGTACTTTCTCTGATTTAGAGAAATCCCCTTAGACGATCGAGCTAGTTCAAGACCAAGGAAGTATTTGAGGTCGCCCATGTCCTTAATTCCAAAATTCTTGTTAAGGACATGCTTTGTAGAGTTGATTTCTTCAAGGTTGTTCCCAGTTAGTACAAGGTCATCCACATATATGAGAATGGCAGTGAAACCAGACGTAGTAGACTTTGTGAATAAAGTGTGATCTGTTGCAGATTGCTTGAAATCAAGGCGCTCTAAGGTATTTGTTAAGGTTTTGAACCATTGTTTGCTGGCCTGTTTTAGTCCATAAATGGACTTTGTCAAGAGACAAACCTGCTTGGGCTTGGATAGCTTGTAGCCTTGTGGAGGTTTCATGTATACAACCTCATCAAGCTTACCATGGAGGAAAGCGTTGTCAACATCAAGCTGATGGATGAACCAGTTCCTAGCAGCAACAAGGGCTAGGAGGAGCCGTAAAGTGGTGATCCTGGCAACTGGTGAAAAAGTCTCCATGTAGTCAAGACCTTCAACTTGAGTATAACCTTTAGCAACAAGTCTAGCCTTGAATCTGTCAATGCTCCCATCCTGTTTCCTCTTGATTTTGAAAACCCATTTGCAGCCTATAGGTCTCTTGCCTTCTGGGAGGTCCACAATTTTCCAAGTATTGTTGCATTCCAAAGCTTGTACTTCACGATCCATAGCATCGATCCATTCTTTGTGTTTAACAGCTTGACTATAACTAGTAGGTTCAGTGCTACAAGAGATTGTTGCCAAAAAATGCTTGTAGGGGGTGCTGAACCTGTGATATGATAAAACAGAAGAAAGGGGATGAACAGTAGAATTGGAAGATGAAGTTGGATGAGAAATAGAATTCCCTAAAGAATTTATGAGATCGAGATGGTAGTCCTGTAGATAGGAAGGGGTACAAGATTGTCTTCCTGATCTGGTGGTGGAGGATTCTTCAGGAATGGCAATGGACTCCTGGTCATGCTGAAGAGAATTGTGAGGCCCTGTACTGGAGGTACCTGCATCAGTGATAGGGAGATTGCTAGGGAAACAAGAATCTATGTTCTCCCTGCTTTGATTGTTAGTAGAACAAAGAGGAAACATATTTTCATAGAAAACAACATTCCTGGATAAGAAGACTTCTCTGGTGTCCAAGTTATATAAAACACTGCCCTTAGTACCATGTCTATAACCAAGGAAAATACACTTGTTGGCCTGAGAGTCAAGTTTCCCCCTATGATTAGCCAGAGTAGAAGCAAAACACAAGCAACCAAACACTTTTACGTGAGATAAATCAGGAATCATGCCATGTAAACATTGATAAGGACAATTGTTATTCAAAACAGGAGAAGGGGTCCTATTGATAAGGAAAACAGCATGAGCAGCAGCATAGGACCAGAAACAATGAGGAAGATTGGATTGGAATAACAAGGCTCTAGTAATATTGAGAATATGTTGGTGTTTCCTCTCAACAATAGCATTTTGTTGAGGGGTTACATAACTAGTTTGATGACAAATACCTTTGGCAGCATAAAAACTAGGCATAGAGAATTCTAATCCATTATCAGACCTTATGGTCTTAACTTTAGTAGAGAACTGAGTTTCTATGAAACAAACAAAGTCTTGTACAAGTTGTCTAACTTCAGATTTTGATTTTAGTAAGAAAATCCAAGTGAAACGAGTTAAGAAATAAGAATGACCATCAATAGAAGGAGTAGCAATGGGTCCCCAAATATCCATATGAACAAGATCAAACAAACATTCAGAAACAGAAGTGCTCACAAGAAAAGGAAGACACTTGGAAAAATGACATATATCACAAACCAAATTTTTATTCATTGAAATATAAGGGTAAGTAGTATTCATATTATTCAGGCGTTCATGAGAAAGGTGGCCTAATCTATAATGCCACAAATTATGAGATACAATATGCATATTACAAAACTTGCTAGGAGGAAGCATAGAATCATGACAGATAGATGATGTGAGATCCTGTAAGATGTAAAGACCATGTTTCCTTTCAACTGTTCCAATCGGTTTCATTGAACTCAAAGTCTGCAACCAACATTTAGAGTTAGAGAAAACAAGATTGCAAGAGAGAGTATCAGTGAGCTTAAGAACAGAGATAATGTTGTAAGAGAAATCTGAGACATATAGGACATCAGTTAAATAAAAGGATGAAGAAAAATAGATGGTGCTGCAGACATTTGAAAGCAATATGTCACCATTAGGAAGAGCAATTTTAACAGGTTTGATGGTTCTATAAGAGGTGAAATGTGACATATTACTGCAAATGTGATCAGAGGCTCCAGTATCAAGAAGCCATTTATCAAGGAGACTCATACCAGAGTTAGAAGGGTGCTGATGATTCTGCATAACAGATGAGAGATTTAACTGCATAGTTTTAGACTTGTCTGAAGTATCAGGGAGCAAGGAAAGGAGGGATTTGTACTACTCAGTTGTGAAGGTAAATTTCTCCTCTGCGGTGTCAGGTGAAATGGCAGAAGAATCATCATCCGTGGTGACAGCAGCAGCATTGACATTTTTGTGTTGATATTTAGGATTCTTGAACTTGAATCCTTGAGGAAAACCATGTAATTTGTAGCAGATATCCTGAGTGTGACCTCTTTGTTTGCAATATGAACAGAATTTATCCAAATTGTTGGGAGATAAGTGCTTTTGTTGATAAGACTTCTGGGAGTCCTGGGAAGATGAAGCATTAGCAAACGAAAGACTACCTAAGGAGTCTTGATGCAGTTTCTGAAATTGTCGTTCTTGTTGGGAAACAAGCGACAGAACCTTCGAAATTGAAGGTAGAGGATCCATGGTCATTATTTGTGAACGAACCGTGGAGTATTGTTCATTCAAACCTCGAAGGAAACGAATCACAATGTCTATGTTGCGTTGGCTGTGAAGCTTAAGAAAGGCACCACAGGAACATTGTGTGTCACAAGAACAATCAGTCACAGGATTCAGCAAATCTAATTCATCCCATAGAAATGTAGTATTTACTGATCGACCAATCTCCTTGATGAAGACGATAAATCTCCTCTTGAATCTCAGAAATGCGAAAAAGATCAGCATGGCAGAATCTTTCCCGCAATTCACTCTAAGTACGCGAAGCCATGGGAACAAGTAAAAGAGATTGAGCAATATCATTGCTGACAGATTGAAAAATCCAACCAAGAACCAGAGTGTTGCAGCGTTTCCAATAAGGAAAAATAGGATTATCAGGTGATGGTTTCTTGATAGAACCATCAATGAAGCCATCTTTATTCTTCATTTCCAAGCACATTTGCATGGAAGTGGACCAAGTATAGTAGTTACGATCGGATGAATGTAGAAAGGGCTCGTTGGATCTTGCGCTTCCTTGGCGGCGGCGGCGACAGCGAAAATTGGGGAAGGAAGCTCCATTGAAGATACCAAGGAAAACGCAGGCTCTAAGATACCATAACAGCTTTCTGCATGAAGCAATGAAAGCTCATGAAAGAGTAATAGAGAAGGGTATGAAACCCAGAGAAAGGAACGAAGCAGAAAACTTGAAAGAAGAATCTATTGAATACTTCGTTAATTTGAAAGAGACAAGAAGGATCCTTTTTATACTACAGTAACAGAAATAATAGAACCCACTAACATAATTCCTAAGGGTAGGATAGCAAAAAGGAAAAAAACTTATAAGTAATTGCTAAGGAGGACAAAGGAAATAAACAGAGAAAAGATCAATTGCTGGGATGGTCATCACGCTGATGAGCCTTGTCTTCAAGTTGGCGCTTCTGATCTTCAAGGGAATGATGTTGATGGACCTTGTCTTCATGTGGAAGATGAAGTTCTGGTGTTAATTTCTCTTTTTAAATATATGTTCTTACAATTCTTAATGGTTTTCATAGTGTGTTTGATTTCTGCTATTCCTAACTATAGTTTTACTTTCGGTATATTGCTGTCATTGAGATTTAAATTTATGTCATTAATATATGATTTGTGTTACTTTCAAGTCTTAACCCTCACTAAGTGGGGATCCAAAAATTTTAATAATAAGGAGACACTTATATGTATAAATTTATATCATTGTATAAAAAGTTAACTTATTACTAATATTAAGAAAATATATATAAATATACATTATATTTATTTTCTACGGTTTAATATTTTAAAAAAATTATATGATTTTCTTATTCTTAATATTGAAAAGAAACTTCATTTTTAATATAAATAATCAAATTAAACAATTGTTCAACTACTCATTTTACTTATAGTTCGCATTCAGATCTTGACAATACTCACAAGATAGGGTTTTTTTAACCGTTACGATTGTCTAGTAGAATGATCATATATACTACTTTCTCCGTCCCAAAATATAAGACTCTCTAGAGAGTTTTTGCTTGTCTCATTTTATAAGACTCTTTGAAAATTTTTGTACATATTTAATTTTTTTTTACCATTATACCCTTGCTACTAAACTAATTTTAATGAACATTAATAGAGAGAGAGAGGTGATATAAAGAGATTGAAAATGGTAAATTTGGAGAGTAATACTTTTTGTTAGACAAATTTAATGCATTTAACTAAATTAATAACCACTTTTCTTAATTCCCGTAATATTGGTACGAGGGACGGAGCGAGTATATCTAAAGAAGAATAGGGAATGATAAAAGTTACTATTCATTCAGTGACTTTACCATTTTACCTCTAACATTTCTTTTAATTATTAATTCCCATCCTTTTAAATTTTTCTATACATTTTTTGTCTTGTAAATTTATCATTTTACCCCTCTAATTAATTATTCATTATATCATGTCAATTTCTAGGTTAATTATGTTTATGCATGAATATTAAGTGTTAAAAAAATTATATGGGAAAATGAATGAATCAAGAAAAGTTTACAAACAACGGTAAATTAAAATTGATGAAAAACTCTTTTGAATTAAAAGTAATTTTTTATCATTAGTTACACAATCATAAAATGAATGACATGTATGAGCGCGAGTGAGTATTTGAGTTTTATTTTCAATTAATATACTTTTCAATAAAAAAATGAATGACATAATTTTGTATTTAGTAATGTTTAATCATAAAAGGAATATAATGGCATGATTGCATGTTAGTGCGATGAAGTACATAAAATAAAATATAATAAAATGAAATTTGTTGGTGGAAGGTTAACAAATAGTAATTCATAATATTAATAAGTTAGGGAATGAGTTGTTTCATGTTTAAAATTAATATAATCTATTATGTTGATGTTTCTGTATTTATATCTTTTCAAATGCATTAAATGCATATTAAACGCGTGGATCCATATAATAAATATTAACGAAGAGAAAGATAGACACAAATTATCAACATAATATATCATGTTGATTTTGAAGAAGAAGGAATCCATTCCCATGAGTCCAAACTTACCAAAACAAAATAAAAGAAAATATAATATTTATAGATAAATCTATTAGTCATCAATTTTTTTATGATTTGATTCTTTTTATATGATTAGTTTTGATATACTTTTCATTTTTGTTGTTGGTGTAGCCTTGCAATTACTAATAATATAAATTTGAAAAAAAATTTGTCAAGCGTTGATTTATTATCAATAAAATGTATATTATAAACAATTATATGTTTCTATATTTTAATTTAAATTAAATTAGAGGAGGATCATAAATTATTAATAATTAATGAGAATGATTAGATATTTTTGTTAAGATAATTTTATTTGTATATAATAAAGACCAAAGTTATGTACCACTATTATGGATAACAAATACATTTTTAGTTCTTGAAATTGTTAAATTTGTTCATTAGTCTCTAATGTTGCACTTTGTTAATCAATTACATTTAACGTTTTTAGTCTAAACACAATATATTTAGATCATTGTCTAAAATTTTAGAGATTCATGTGAAAATGAATTAATGAATGACAAACATAAAAAATGCAATTGAATAAGAGACAACAACCTTAAGAACTAAATTGAACATTTGCTAAAGTCAAAAAAGTAACATTGACGATCTCAAAGACTAAAGTTATAAATCACAATCTACTATTGTTAATTTTAATTATTAAATCAATTTAATAAAGAGATTTAGCGTATGGACATGGAATACTAGATAAAACTAACTCTAAAAATAAATACACCACACCAAGTGATATAAAAAAAAGGTTTCTTAGTCCTTACAAGCTTTATAAAAAGATTGCATGTTTCAATTGAATCGAAACATGTATTTAGAGGTTTTTCTCCCAATATTGATGTCCATATGTAGTATATATAATGGTCAAGAGATTCATCAATTCAAGGTGAAATATTGGGATTATTCACCACAAAAAATATGTATCACTAGCAAAATAAATTTAATTGGTGTGCTTCTCTTTGCTGACTTTTTAATTATTAATAAGATTTGAGAAAACTACACTCATTAAAAGCACCATCACTTTAACGGAATGCATGTGAACTTTGATATGAAATCACCATCTTCCTCCTTTATCCCTCACCATATAAAGTTCACACTTGCTTCTTGCACAAAATTGGGACTCTCATTTCAAATTCTAGAATCCCCAATATCACACAAATTAAATTCAAAAAAAAAAAAAAAATTATCACTTCAATTATTCCCTGTTATGGCTCCTAATTATTGCACACTCATATTATGTTAACTCGTTACACCATTCAATTGTTCCACACCTTAATAAATTAATTTTGCAATATGGTGCCTAAGGTGCATGCTGGGAAGGAAATGGCAATGGGTGAGAATGGTGAGAATAATAATGGGAGAATGATGATGATGAGTGAGAAATGGAGGAAAAGTGTGTGTGTGTTGGGTGAGAGGGTGAGAAGATACCCGAAAACGGGTTGGGAGATAACGTGGAAGGTCGGACGCGAAGATCCAAGAAGGGTGACTCACGCGTTCAAAGTGGGTTTGTCTCTCACTTTGGTTTCCTTGCTTTATTTGTTGGAGCCGTTATACGACGAGATTGGCCAGAGTGCCATTTGGGCCGTCATGACTGTTGTCGTTGTGCTTGAGTTCACTGCAGGCAAGTCTCTCTTATATCTTGATTCAGTCTCAAGAAGTGTTTATAAGAATAAAATTTCGAAGTTTATAAGCCATTTTTTAGGTGCATTTTAAGGGTTCTATAACTTCTTGAATAAGTTTTAGTTATTTTAATGTTTTCTAAATATATATATATTTTTTTTGAAAAATAAAATTGCAGGGGCAACATTATGCAAAGGGCTGAACAGAGGATTGGGGACACTGTTAGCTGGATTATTGGCATTTCTTGTTGGATATATTGCTAAAGCATCTGGTCGTGTTCTTCAAGCTGTTCTCATTGGTGCTGCTGTTTTTCTCATAGGTGCTTGTTTGGTTTCACGTTAAACCAATGCGATTTGTGAAAGCACTTTCATATCAAACTAACTGTAAACTATACACATTACAAGTTCAAAGTTTGTGATGAATTCACCTTTTTGTTTTCTTTTAATTATAAATTTTGAATTAGTGACAAAAATTGTGATGAGTAAACCTAAACATTACATAATTTGTATGATAATTTGTTGTTGTTGCAGGTGCTATGGCAACATATATGAGATTCATTCCATATATAAAGAAGAACTATGACTATGGTCTAGTTATATTTTTACTGACTTTCAACCTAATTACTGTGTCAAGTTACCGAGTTGAAAATGTGTTGAAGATTGCACATGACAGGATTTACACCATTGCTATTGGCTGTGCTGTTTGCCTTCTCATGAGTCTCTTGATTTTCCCTAATTGGTCAGGAGAAGACCTTCATAATTCCACTGTTTTCAAACTTGAAGGTCTTGCCAAATCCATAGAAGGTATGCAAATAATTCTCAATAACAATTTTCAGGTTTAGAAACAAATTTGCTCTATTGTGTCGATTTAGTCTCTTGACTCTTGCTTGTAGGATTTTCTTCAACTAGGTTAACTAGTTGTCATGTCATGATTATCAGTTAATTAACTTCGAATCTACGCTCCCTTGCTAAAAAGACAATTCGGCTAAAAGATAGGCCAAAATCCCGAGCAAAGACATGAGTACATGACCACTCTTTGATTTTTCAAAACTGCGCTAAAACGTGAAGTCAACTATAGCTAACTCACCAATAGACTTGCATGAACAATTATTTAACATTGAAAGCAGTCAAACATTGTGAAACATTTATAGAGGTATTTATATTTATCTCACTCAAAAGAAACAAGTGAGAGTTCGAATCTATCACTTATCAAATACGAGATCATGTCATGCTCCACTTGACCAACCCCTTTGGATTAAACATAGGTATCTTCAATAAATTCTTTTAAAAAAATCAACCAATTAATGACGCGTTAAAATCATGTCATGTCAATTAAGATGTTCATATAAAATAAAACCAAGATTTGACTGTTTCTACAATTAAAATAGATAGTGTTTAATAAAAGGACTAAATATGAGAAAAAAAATTACATAGTTTTGAGAGTTACGCGACTAAAATTACATAATAATTCAGTCAAGATTTTATTAATGTAACATCCTAAAATTTTATTTACCATTAAACTAAGATCCTAAAATCTTGCAGCTTGTGTCAATGAATATTTTTATGGAGAAATTGAAGCCTCTGGGGATATCAAATTATCTGAGGATCCAATATACAAAGGTTATAAAGCTGTTTTGGATTCAAAATCCATTGATGAAACACTTGTAAGCTCTTCTATTTCATTTCTTATTAAAGTTAACACATTCATTATGAATATAATGAAGCATTGAAAAATGAAAATAGATATTTTGATGCATATATCTTTTGAAATTAACAGGCATTACATGCAAGTTGGGAGCCTAGGCATTCAAGATACTGTCACAGATTTCCATGGCAGCAGTATGTGAAAGTTGGAGCTGTTCTTCGCCAATTTGGGTATACAGTGGTAGCTCTACATGGCTGTTTGAGAACAGAAATTCAGGTTTGGAATTTGTAATTTGTAATTCACACCTTTTATTTTGGTCCACATTTGAAAAAAAAGAACTTTTTTCTTCTTAAATGTTTTTTTTTCAAATTAGTCCCTGTCATTATAACACGTTACATTATGTTAAATTTACTAACATTTTATCCTCTATGGCGTTATGTCACCCTAGCCAAGATAATAGACAACTCATCATCAAAATCCGACGACTTTATCATGACATGAACAAATGTGTAAATAATTTTACATATTGTAGCTAAAGAATAAGAGGTTTTCATGTAAAGAGCAAAATGAAAATGAGTAAAGTATAACAACTAAATTCTAAATTTAAACATGAACGATGATTTTCAATAGTTTTGGTGGAAATTACATCTATAGTCTCTCAATTTTAACTGTGGGGAATAAATTAAATCCCCCGAGAGTACAATACCTTGCTAGAGGTGATTAATGCCACCATTGAGACGAGAGATTGCAGCTACAGTTTCAGCTTAAACTCGAAGAGATTCAACAGTTGTGACTTGTGTGATCAAACTTGGATTAATCTAAAATGTTGGTCTCAAGTACAAAGAGTTCATTATCTAAAATGTAACATAGTTAATCAATTTGTTTTCCTTATAATCCCACTATCACTATACTAATACTTATATCAATTCATTTGAATATTATTTTTAGACACCAAGATCTGTTAGAGCAATGTTCAAGGACCCCTGCATAAGGCTAGCAGCAGAGGTATCAAAAGTTCTGATAGAACTTTCCAGCAGCATTAAAAACCGCCGCCACTGCTCGCCAGAAATCCTCTCCGACCACCTCCACGAAGCCCTTCAAGACCTCAACACCGCGATAAAATCTCAGCCTCGCCTCTTCCTAGGCCCAAAACACAAGCACAACCAAGCCAACAACATGCTCAAGATAGCAGCCTCACAAGTTGGCCAAGAAAGGCATGGAAAGTCCTCTGGATTCTCCATTTCGAGCGTGAAAACCGACTCGTCCGCCTTGTTGGAATGGAAAACCAAGAGGGGAAACACTGATAACTCAAAGGAATCAGAGAGGAAGTCTCTGAGACCACAGTTGAGTAAGATTGCTATTACCAGTCTTGAGTTCTCTGAGGCTCTTCCTTTCGCCGCGTTTGCTTCGTTGCTTGTGGAAACCGTGGCGAAATTAGATCTTGTGATTGAGGAAGTTGAAGAACTTGGGAGATTGGCTTGTTTTGAAGAGTTTAGAGCTGGTGATGAGGTTGTTGTGACTTGTGAAGAACCAAGAGTTGATGTTTTGCAGAACCATTTGCCTTCTCATGGAGCTGATTGATGATTTTAGAGACAAAGAGCCCTTTGGAAGTGTATTGTTTTATGGACTTGGATTATTTCTATTATTTGATGAATGATGATGATGATGATGAATATTGAAACATAATATATTTGAGTATGTTTTAAACATTTGATCTGCTTTTAATACTTAGTCAGAAATTTGGAATATTTCTTGGAGTGGTTGTATATTTCATTTCATAAGATGCATGAAAGTTACATTCACTCTAGGAGGAGTTATTTTGAGTATCATTACCACAATTAAATACTTTCATGTTAAGGTAAAAGTAACTCATTTCACAGCAGAACTGCATAAGGGGCAAGGAATAGGTCCCCCTTCTGGCTTTATTGTCTTGGTCACACCAATAGTATTTGATCCCATTTCTCATTTTGTGCATTTACACTTTGTGCATGAATAACCAATTGCTATTTGAGCTCTTTTCTCATTTTCTCAGTATCTATAGTTTAACATGCATTGAGGATGCTTTTCACTCATTCAGTTTTCTAATGGAGCATAATGGTGAAAGGAATTTTTCTTTAAGACAGCTTTTCTTAAAGAGAAATTAATCATTATTGGCTTTATCATTGTTAAAGAAAACTCTACAATGATAAAGAAAATTTGACATAAAGCAACATGAAAAGTAGGAGGCATGTTTCAATAGCATATATAAAATAGAGATAGTTATTCTTATGCACATATGCAAAGTAATATGTGAGTAAAACTCCTTGAAAATAAATTCAGAAGAACTTCTAGGGTAAATAGTTCTCCATTGCATAAACTCATTTTATAAAGCCACGCATATATGATATGCATGCCTGTTTTTTCGTTGGACTAACATAACTCACATTTTGATCAAAATAGACACAAAATCCAACTATGCTTAACATAAGTAACAATTTCTTTTTTCAATGGAAGTAGTTTTACATTGAGCTGACAGTAAAACAAACGTGCTAAATGTAAACCGACTTTGAAGTTTCCTTGTACTTAGGGTCTGTTTGTTTTAACTTTAATTTTGGTGAAAATTATTTTTGATTAAAATTAAAAATATTTATTTTCATTAGATCGTCTCGATTTTTGTATATCAATAATCTCGGTCACTAACTGAATGCCTTGTTTCTGCAGGTATGCAACAGAGCATGTGTGGTGATGGAGATGCTCTGTTTTGGTGCAAGCAACTCCGGTGGAGGTGGTGGAATTGGGTGGTTACGGTGACAACGCGTGCAATTTTGTGTTCATTGTAGCTGAACGGACAAGGTTGTTAGCAGTGGGCAAAAGAGAAAGGTGTCTGAAGTTGTTACATTAAACTGTGTTGGTTGTGTGAGATGGAGGTTGGAAGATTGATCAAGGTTTGGGGAGAATGAAATAAAACAGTGAGTGTGTGCAGGTTTAGTAGGTGAGAGAGAAGAGGTTTTTTTTTTTATAGGAAAGTAAGAGATTAAATTCGGATATACACACGCTTATGTCTTTATGTATTAACCAATTAAGTTACATGACTGAAATAATTTTTTATGTTTTTTATTATAGTAATTAGTAATATATTAAAATAAAAAAATAAAAATGAAATAATGATCACATAGGTCCCAAACTTTACAACGAAAGTTCGCCTAACTCCCTGACTTTCGTGATAGTTTACTTAGGTTTATGACTTTGTCCAACGTTATTCACTTAGGTCCCTGACGTTAACCACGGTTTTAACACCGTTAACAAAAGTTTAAATTAGTCTGTGTGTTTCAATCTAAAGTTCAAATTAGTCCCTATGTTTATTAATAAAAGTTCAAATAAGTATTTATGTTATGTATCAAAAGTTTAAATAAATCCATATATTTATTATTAAAAGTTCAAATCAATCCGTATTTTATTTCTGTTAACGGTGTTAAAATAGTGGTTAACGTCAGGGACCTAGGTGAACAACGTTGGTCAAAGTCAGGGATCAAAGTGAACTCTTGCGAAAGTCAGGAACCTATATGAACTTTTCTAATAAAGTTAGAGATTTACGCAGTGTTTTACTCAAATAAAAATTATTATTTTATTTTCTCCTTTCGTCACGTTAACATTTTTTAGAGAGACTTGTCAAAAAAACATTTTTGCAACAAAAATTGAGTGTTTTGAAATTTAAAGGATTAAAATTGAACATTTAAAATTAAAGAGATTAAAATCACACAAACTATTAGGCATATTGAGCCAGATATCATCCATCACTTTGACGGGCCTCAAGATTACTTGCTAACAACACCACTAGTTAGTTATTGCCACGTCAACTATCAATTTCTGTTATTGGTAATTAGGAAATTAGTTACTCATCACTATTCCATATTATGTGTATAAACAGAACTCGTTATAACAATAAGTTGAGTTAATCAATTCATAAGATGAATTTTAATATGTTGAGCTTCTCTTTTCTCCCTTTCTATGCTGATCCTAATATGGTATCAGATCTCTAAATTAGAGTTCTGACCATCATCACGCTTCTGAAGCTCCATCTCGTTAATCCGACGACAGCTCTCGTTTCACTTCTGCTCTTTGATTCAAACTTCCATCAATTGGAGCATGATATGATAGTAGCTTTGGAGACCAAGAACAAAGAACACTTCATACTCGGATATGATAGTACCATGTCCACCTGACCATGATCTTCTTCGGGAAGCTTGGAGAAGAGGCAACAAAATGGTTATGGCGTGGCTTTGCAAGCGCATGTCGCCTCAGATCAAGCAATCTATCATGTGGATGGAAAATGTCGTAGAGATCTGGCAAGACCTTCGAGAACGTTTTGCTCACGCTGACAATTCAGCAGGAATAAATCTCTTTAGCCAAACAATGTGATTCCAACGTTTTTGAGTTACATACACGTTTAAAAATTCTATGGAAAGAGCTCCAATTATATCGGATCGTTCTTATTTGCAATTGTTCTCTCCCTTGCTCATGTTATTTAATTTCAAAAATCCTCAAAGAATGTGAAGATGATTGTGTAATCAAATTTCTTCGTAGACTTAATGAGAAATATTCTTCTATTAGATCTCAAATAATGCTAATGGAACTGATGCCATCAATGGTAAAAACTTTCTCTCTTGTTTTACAACAGGAAAGAGAGTTTCATAATCATCCAAACGCATCTGTTCCTAGAGAATCTACAGCCTTTGCAAATTTTAGGGATGACAACTCTTCCACCTCTTCATCTTCACAAGGTTGTGGCAATTCAAATCGAGGACGCAATGGTTATGGACGCAACAACAACAAAAGAAACAGGTTCTGCACCCATTGTAAGAAAACAAACCACATTGTGGACACATGTTTTTTCAAATATGGCATCCCAGCGGGTTACAGAACCAACAACAAGAACACTTCTACTTCTTCACAAGCTTCTGCTACTTTGGTTGAGAAGGATCCAAGTTCAACTTCTTCTTATGCCATCTTGGAGACAAACCAGTCACAGGACCACTTCACTTTGTCAAAGGAACAATACCAAGGCATTTTGGCCCTCCTTTAACATTCCAATGACAAGCTTCACTCTGCTAACAATGCTCAAACCTCCTACATAAATCCCACAGGTATAACTCTTCCCACTTCTAGTTGGATCCTAGATAGTGGAGCCACTGATCATATATGTGCATTTAAATCCTGTTTTCAATCTTTAAAACTGATTAAACCTACTGCTATTAAGCATCCTGATAAGAGCATTGTCACAGCCAAATTCTCTGGTATTGTCTCTGTTAGCACCTTCACCTTATTAAATGTTCTCTATGTACCAGAATTTTCTGTCAATTTAGTATCTATGCCAAACCTTGCTTCAAGAATTGATTGTTTTATCATAATTCATAAAAACATTTGTATGATCTTGCAGACAACTTCTTTGAAGATGATTGGCATAGCTAAGTAGCTACATGGCCTTTTCTTTTGATCGGATCATAGCTTACCTGTTGCATCAACCATTGTTACTAACTCATGTTTCTCTACTGTGTCCAACACAAATGCATCTCATACTACTGCTGCATCACACAATCATTCATCTCATCCTTACTTTTTCAAGTCAATCTTCCAAAAGTTTTTTGGTCATACATGGTCAAACATGCAATGCATTTAATAAACAGGCTCTGTACTCCTTTCTTAATGCAAAAATCACCTTTTGAAATTGTTTTTGGCACTGCTCCTAATTTGAATAATCTAAGATTATTCGGCTGCTTAGCCTTTGCAATCACCCTCACTTCAAGGAGGAAAAAGCTCGATAGCAGGGCTCATAAGTGCATTTATTTTGGGCTATAAACCGAGTATCAAAGGATTTCTTTTGTTTAACTTGGCATCAAAATCTCTTTTAACATTTAAAAATGTTGTGTTCCATGAAAATGAATTTCCATATGCTTACAAACACACTGATACTGCAGATAATTTTGCAATAACAGACTCTCCACTACATAATTTCCAAACATTTCATGATTTCTTGCTGTGTCCATCTACTACACACAACTCTACGTCCAACACTCATACCACTCTGTCCACTGATAATGCACCATTGCTAAACAACTTATCTGATACACATGACACTATCAACTTTGCACCTATCATTGAAAATCATAACACTGCCACAATTGAGTCTAGTCAGTCCTTAACTGATTAAAATGTTCTAGTAACAATGACTGATGCTCCGCATAATGCTTTAGTACCAACATGTTTTTCTACTCGCATTAAAAGATGCCATCATACTACAAAGATTTTTCTGTGGACATATCATTTCATCAACTAATCATTACTCTACTCCTTATCCTTTGCATAATTACCTATCTTATGAAAGCTATTCAAGTAGCCATAGTTCTTTTTGCTTTGCTATTTCTTCAAATACTGAGCCCAAAACCTTTAAAGAAGCAACTCAGCAAGAATGTTGGAAATGGACCATTATGTCTGAACTTTAGGCTCTTGAGACAAATTGTATGTGGTCCTTGATTGCTTTACCTTCGGGAAAGCATTTGGTTGGTTGTAAATGGGTTTTTTACTCCAAGTATCTAGCTGATGGACAGATAGAATGCCACAAGGCTCGCTTAGTTGCCAAAGGATTCACTCAAACACAAGGTGTTGACTTCTTCGAGACATATTCTCCTTTGAAAAAATTGACCACAGTGAGGCTGCTTCTTTCTTTGGCAATGGCAAACAACTCGTTCTTACGGCAGTTAGATGTAGATAACGTGTTCCTTGACGGAGATTTGGATGAAGAAGTTTACATGCGTCCTCCTTCGAGTATGACCTTGCCTTCTCCCAATCTTGTATGCAAATTGAACAAGTCGTTATATGGGTTATATGAAGCAAGCAGACAATGGAACTAGAAACTCACAGCAACATTGATATCCTTTGGTTATTCACAAAGTACCGCAGATTATTTGCTGTTCACCAAACCCGCTACGCCAAGCAGGATTTTCAGCAATATCTTAGCAATTGTTTCGTATATAAGGCATATATCTGGGGGGCCAAGGCCCCTTCCCCCCTCTAAATCTGTCCCTGACTCAGCCATATACTTGATAGACTTTTCAAAATGGAGCGTGATTTTCATGTTTTGCCATGTTTTCATTTATTAACTCATCACAAGGAAAATCATTTCGAAGTTAATTTGTATATATTCGTTAAACATCCGTTTGCAAAAAGAATAGTGTTTAAGGTATAATAGTTGTAAAAAAAATGGAGAAGTTCTCCCATAAATCCATATAGGAAATGCAAACCATTGAAATCCATATTGAAACAACATTAATTGGTGTTTGAAACGTGAAAGGATACAAAAAGTTTTTCTAGAAGTTATGCTCATAGTTTTAAATTTATTTTACACACCATTGACAGTTTATGTGCATGGTTTAGTGTAAGTTAGCGTACTTTCTTTAGTTATATCTATTGTTTTTACTTAAAGTTTTAAACTTCATAAATAAATGATGTGTGCATATATTTTTATGGGTCTTGATATACAATGCCCTAAGGGCACTAGTTAAGGTTACTACAAGTAGAAAAACAATCATAAGTGCACATTGTTTCGTCTCTCGAAAATATAAAAAGTTACATTTTTCAACACATTTTTACTATATTTGGCTCCTTAAATAGTGCCCTTAGGGCACTAGATATCATTTGCCTATTTTTATTTACTAAGTTATATGTTTTATTTGATCAATTACACTCAAGTTTTAGCTAAAAACAAAGTGTAATAAACCTAATATTAGTTTTTAGAAAGTCACTTCAAACAAAAGGAAATGTGTTTGTTAAAAGGAGAGATGGTTGGCATCTCCCCTGACAAGGACGGGAACAGCTTTTGGGCTTTCCTGTACAATACATCGGGTTAAAGCTTTCCGACGTGGAACTCTAACCCAATTTTTTTTATTATTATTTATCACTTCTAATCTTCATGTTGTCTATTTTTCTGTCACTTGATCATTTTCTATCAGGTGAGGATTTTTTGTATTGTATATCTGGATAATTACTCTAATTTGGGGAATGAGGAAGAATGGGGCGTGAGAGAGGAAGGTGAGGATTTTTTGTGCAGTTTTGCAATTAGACTCCTCCTTCCAAACATCTATGGTTTTCAACTAAATCCTCAAAATCCTATTTTCTTTCCAAAGAGTTTCTTGAGGACTAAATTTATTTTTTCACTATTGAAACTCTTAATTTGTGAAATTTAGGGATGTTGTGGAGATAAAAAAAAAGGATTTATGATGGAGCCAAGGAGATGAAAGAAAGAACAATAATTAAAAACAATGAATTGAGTGGAGGATGAATATGCTAGGAACAAAGAGGCAAAACCCTTTTTCCCCATCCTTGGAGTTGTGTATTATTCTTTTTAAAACCAAGAAAAAGAGGGAACAAAAAACAAAAAAGAGAAAATCATCTACTTTCAAAAAATAACATGGAATTTGGAGCATTTCTTTTTTCCTTTCTCCTTTTAAATGTGAGAGGAACAATGTATAGGCTTCTCTTCTTTTGAATAGATTCACTATATTAACAATTTAGAATTCTCTCATGTTACTTTCATATAAGGGATATTTAATAATAGACAATTACCCATTTATCTTAGATATATAGTTGATAGAATTTTAAAAATGAGGCGTAATTTTCATCCTTTCTCACGTTTTCAATACACGATGTCTAAAAAAAAATTGTTACAATCTTAAAAGTACAAAAAATTACCTAAATTGAGTTAGAAAATTTGAAGTGAACACTTTTTTTTTCTGAAAAACTTTAAATAATTTAGATAATTTTAAAAAACATATTTTCATTTTTATTTGAAAAAACATTTAGTTTTCAAGTGTATACTATATAGTATACGATCTTGTGCTGCTACATGTGACTGCTACTTGTGACCATGATCCTAGAAAATCCAATATGAAGAACGAAGAAGAAACAAATCAAACACAAAAGAAGAATGAAGCAAAATCAAATTAGACACAAAAGAATCTAAGACACAAAATAGAATACATAACAACACAAAATTTAGATCAAATAATTCCCAAATTTCATAACCTAAATCTCAAATTTTAAATCCTAATTGTAAGTTTCAAAATCCTAATCCCTAAATCAAAACAAAATAAGACAAAAAAGAAGAACGAAGCAGAAGATAAACGAAGAAGAAGATCGAAGACGAAGAACAAAGGAGGAGATCAAAGAAGAAAAAGAAGAATGAAGATGGAGATTGAAAAAGAAGAACGAAGGAGGAGAGGAAGAAGAAGAACGAATAAGAGGAATAAGATTGAAAAAGAAGAGGAAGGAGAAGATCTAAGAAGAAGAAGAACCTAGAACAAAAGGAAGAAGAAGATTGAAGAAGAGGAAGACCAGAACAATGAAGAAGAAGCAGTGTTCTTCTTTCTTTCTTTGTTCAAAAAAATATCCCCAAATTAATTCTGAGCCTTTGATCTGAAACAATCTTAACCATTAATTTAAAAGATGACAGAAGTCCGTTAAGTTTACTGACGGAACTAACCGCAGGGACCAAATTGAGCAAAAAATATAAGTTGTGGGACCAAATTGAATAACAAAAAAAGTTAAGGAACCAAAGTGAATTAGCGCATAAAGTTAAGGGACCAAAAATGTTATTTTGCCAAAAAGTTATATAAAATGTATTAGAAAAGAGAAAATATTATTGAAATGTATGAAAAAAAAAGAAAACCTACCTAACCCTAATATATACACGGACACACACGCTAGGCACACGCTATTCACATGAGCAGAACAGGGCCCACGGAGAACCAAACACGGACAGGCCCAAAGCAGAACAAGACGGCCCAAAAAGGAACAAAAAGAAGGAAGAAGAAAAACAGCCCAAAAGCAAAAAAGGAAAAACACTATATTTATCACCCTCCCTCAAGCTGGAGAGTAGATGCTCTTAATGCCCAGCTTGGAGATTAAAGAGCAGAATGAAGTCGGTTCCAACGGTTTAGTGAAGATGTTAGCAATCTGATTCTGAAAAGATACCGGCATCAGGTTGATGACGCCTTTCTCAAGCTTTTCGCTAACCACATGACAGTCGATCTATATGTGTTTTGTTCTTTCTTGAAAGACCGAGTTTTTCGCGATATGCATGGCAGAGGCATTGTCGCAGAAGAGAAGAGAAGGTTTGCGAAAGTTGAGTTTTAAATCAGAGAGAAGGTAAGTAAGCCATTGGATCTCACAAGTAGTGGAAGCCATGGCGCGGTACTCAGCTTCAGACGACGAACGAGAGACTGTACTCTGCTTTTTGCATTTCCATGAGATGAGAGAATCACCAAGGAAGACACAATAACCAGTTACAGAACGCCTAGTAATGAGACAAGTGGCCTAGTCTGAGTAACTGTAAGCTTTAAGGTGAAGGGAGGAAGAAGAAGGATAAAATAAGCCTTCACCGGGATCCTTTTTTAAGTAACGCAACACACGAACAACAGTTCGAAAGTGCTTTTCACGCGGACGTTTTAACTCTTGACTTAACTGTTGAACAACAAATTGAATATCAAGTCTGGTGTTGGTTAAATAAATAAGTTGGTTGGCCAACCAACCACATTTTCATAAAACGGATCAGAATCACAGATTTTTAAAGCATCTTTTACCATAGGAGTGTCAGCAGGTTTACTAGCTAAAAGACCATATGAATCAAGTAAATCGAGAGTGTACTTACGCTGAGATACTGAAATTCCTGAACGAGAACACGCAATTTCTAAGCCCAAAAAATAACGCAATTGACCAAGATTTTTAATGTGGAATTTTGCATCAAGTTTTTGTTTAACAGATTCAATTTCAATGTTATTATTCCCAGTGATTAAAAGATCATCAACATAAACAGCAATTACAGTAATAGAAGAAGAATGATGTTTAAAAAACATGGTATGATCATGATGGGAATGCCTATAACCCAGCGTAACAAGGAAAGCAGAAAGTTTGGCATACCACATCCTACTTGCTTGTTTTAAACCATAAAGGGATTTGTTAAGTTTACAAACTAAGTTTTTATTAGAAACAGAAAGCCCTTGAGGGATAGTCATGTAAACATGTTCATGCAGATCACCAAACTGAAAAGCATTATTGATATCTAACTGATGCAAAGTCTAGTTATTAATAGCAGAAATAGCCAAAAGCAGTCTAATGGTGGTGAGTTTAGTAACAGGAGCAAATGTTTCAAAATAATCTAAACCTTCATGCTGTTTGTATCCTTTTGCAACAAGTCTAGCTTTATAACGCTCAACAGAACCATTAGAATTATATTTGATTTTATATACCCATTTAGAACCGATGGGTTTTTTTATTAGGAGGAAGGGTTGTTAAAGTCCATGTTTTATTTAAAGCAAGAGCAGTTAATTCATTTGACATAGCATTGACCCAATTAACATCCTTACAGGCTTCACTATAAGAACTGGGTTCATGTTGAACAGTAATATTCAAAGCAAAAGAAGCAAAAGGTTTAGATAGTTTATGATACAAAAGGCAGTCAGATAAAGGATATAAAACGTTAGAATTAGAAGCAGGGGATATACCTTCAATCATACTACAATGATAATCACGCAGGTAAGAAGGAGGATGCGAAATACGAGCAGACTTTCTTAAAGCAACAGGTAAATCAGCATTATTATTGTTAACAGAGTTATTATCAGCAAAATCAGAAATATTATCAGTATTATAAGGACCAGGGTTAGTGAGAGTATTTTCAACAGATGTGCCAGCCACCTCACAGATAGGCTGGGTTACTGTAGGAGTGGAAAACTCCATGGCCAAATCATCATAAAAAACGAAAGGGTTGTTGGTGGTTTGAAATTAGTAACAGGAACTGTGTCAACACTGCTCTGTTGGACAATTCTAAAAGGGAAAACGTTTTCATAAAAAATCACATTGCGGGAAACAGAAACAGAACGAGTTTCAAAATCAAGGACAAGAAAACCTTTGGTACCAGTTTTGAAACCTAGAAAAACACTTTCTGACACCAGCATCCAACTTGGATCTATTGTTAGAAAGAGTGCTAGAAAAACATAGAGAACCAAAAACTTTTGAATTCGCATATGTGGATATTGGAAAAGAGAAAATATTATTGAAATGTATGAAAAAAAGAAAACCTACCTAACCCTAATATATACACGGACACACACGCTATTCACATGAGCTGAACAGGGCCCACGGAGAACCAAACACGGACAGGCCCAAAGCAGAACAAGACGGCCCAAAAAGGAACAAAAAGAAGGGAGAAGAAAAACAACCCAAAAGCAAAAAAGGAAAAACACTATATTTAACAAAATGAGATACAAACTTCAAACTAAATAATATATTGTTTTCAATTAATCTTCAAATAATTTAGCTAACTTGAAAAATGCATTTTCTTTTTTATTTTTAAACGCACCCAATTCTTCAAGTTATAGTACACGATCTGTAACCAAATTGTTGCAATTTTAAAAATATAAAAATTATGTAAAGTTCACTAGAAACTTAAAATTTAATAATACATTATTTTGAAAAATACTTCAATATTTAGGTAATTTAAAAATTTTATTTCATTTTTATTTTAAAAAACACCCCATCTTTCAAGTGTATAGTATATTATCTCTAAGAAAATAGGTGCAACTTTAAAAATATAAAGAACAATGTAAATTGAGCTACCACCTTCAAAGAATTTAGGTAATTTAAAAGATGCGTTTTCAGTTTTATTTCAAAAAAACATCATATTCTTAAAGTGTATATCACATAATCTCTAAAAAATTTATTGCAATTTTAAAAATATAAAAATTATATAAATTCAGCTTAAAACTTCAAAGTGAATAATACATTATTTTCAAAAATAAAAAACTTCTTGTAATTTAGGTAATTTAAAAACGCGTTTATATTTTTATTTCGGAAAATACCATATTCTTTTTTTTTGGTAAAAAAAAGTTACCCTATTCATAAAGTATAGTACAAGATCTCTAAAAAATTGTTGCAATTTTTAAAAAATAAAAAATTATGTGAATTGATCTAGAAACTTATAAGTGAACAATACATTATTTCTGAAAACTTCAAATAATTTAGGTATCTTGAAAAACAAGTTGTTTTTGTTTTTTCAAAAAAACATCATTTTCTTCATGCGTATATAGTACACAATCTCTAAAAAAATTGTTGAAATTTTATATCAGAAACTTCAAAGTGAATAATATATTGTTTTAAAATAAACTTCAAATAATTTAGATAATTTACAAAAGCATATTTTTATTTTTATTTTGAAAATTATCCTATTATTCGAGTGTATAGTATACGATCTTTAAAAAATTGTCACACTTTTAAAAATATAAAAAATTATCGCAGTTTTAAAAATATAAAAAAAATTTACTAAGAAACTTCTTAGTAAATAAAAAATTATTTTTAAAAAGAGTCAAATAATTTACATAATATAAAAAAGCGAATTTTCATTGTTGTTTCAAAAAAATTCTATTATTGAAGTGTGTAGTACACGATGAGTAAAAAAACGTTGTAATTTTAAAAATAGAAAAAGTTATGTAAATTGAAGTAGAAATATCAAAGTAGAAAATAAATTATTTTACAAAATGTTCAAATAATTTAGATAATTTAAAAAATGTATTTTCAAACGTCAAATAATTTAGGAAATTTAAAAAATGCATTTTCATTTTTATTTTAAAAAACGTCCTATTCTCCAAGTGTTCAGTACTCGATCTATAGAAAAATTCTTTAAAATCTAAAAATAAAAAAAAATTACTTAAACTAAGCTAGAAATATAAAAAATTATGTAAATTTAACTAGAAACTTAGAAGTGAATAAAATATCATTTTTAAAAATGTTCAAATAATTTAGATAATTTTAGAAAATGCATTTTAATTTTTATTTCGAATAACATTTTATTCTTCAAGTGTACAGTACACGATCTCTAAAATAATTATTATAATTTTAAAAATATAAAAAAAATTAAATTGTGCTACAAATTTTAAAGTAAATAATACATTATTTTCTAAAAATATCGAATAATTTAGGTAATTTGATTTTTTTTCAAAAATCACCTATTTCTGCTAGAGTAAAGTACATGATCTCTAAGTAAATTTTTTATTTTTAAAATATATAGAATGATTTAATTTAACCTAAAAACTTCAAAGTGAATAATAAATTATTTTTAAAAAATATTCAAATTATTAATATAATATAAAATAACATGTTTTCATTTTTATTTTAAAAAAACATACTATTATTGAACTGTGATCTCAAAGTGGACAACACAATTGTTACCAAAAAAAAAACGTGAACAATACAATGTTTTCCAAAATATTTAAATAATTTAGGTAATTTAAAAAATAAATTTCTTTTTTATTTTGAAAAATACTATATTCTTTAAGTGTATATAATGCACGACATCTAAAAAAGTTATTTGCAATTTTAAAAATACAAATATTACCTTAATTGAGCTAGAAATTTATAAATGAATAATACATGGTTTTAAAAAAATTAAAATAATTTAAATAATTTAAAAAATTACATTTTCCTTTTTATTTTAATAAACATCCTATTCTTCGGATATATACTACACAATCTCCAAATAATTGTTACAATTTTAAAACACAACAAATTAACTAATTTGATATAAAAATTAACATTAACGTGATCTTAGGTATGAATTTTTCATAATGTTGTTCTTTAATGTGCAAATTAAACTGTTTATTCTTCCAAGTGAGCGCATCTCATGTTCTCATTCTCCCATTTTTTATTATGTCCAAACCCCATCTGTGAGTGACATTCAAGGTTTTAATAATAATGTCACATTTATTTTAATAAAACTCATCGAGAAGTATATTTTTCAAAAATATTCATCCGTACAAATCTTTTTTTTTTCCCCCTCCGAATGATTTTGTTTTTGAAGAATTAGGGTAGTATCCCTATTAAAAGGTGTAGCACGTTGATAGCTGTAGTTCATCCACAAAATTCTATTATTGATGGTATTATCCTTTCGCTTAAAATTTTTTCTCACTACGTTCCAGAGATAAAATTTGTGTTTCTGTAGTTATTAACTTGTTATTGCTTGAGATGATTATTGAGTATCGAAATCAAACAAAAATTATGCACAATCAGGTTTAGTCATTAAATCGATACCAGTTCTTACTGATACAAACAACTACAGAATCAGTTTAAAACAGTTAAAATTTTCATATCAGCAATATGTTTTCTACATGAATTTCAGAGATTGAATTGACTTCTAAAATAGAGAGCCTGACCTTTAAAATTTACGCAAAGGAAAAACTTATGAAATTCATATCTATATGGGAAATTCTACTTGTATGGGCACTTGAGAAATTCATCAAAAAGATTGTAAATTGATTGGCATATCACTATCTGTTTTTTCCATCTTATAAAGTTTGGAAAGGTAAAGAAGGTCATCTAACAACAAAAGCCGCAGCTGCTTATTTCTTATTTACAAGCTAATTAATGGCAGCAAAAACAAAATCTCATCAGACATTCAGAAAACAAGCACTAAGCAGAACTTTACTTTTATTCACACATTACTTCCTGATTATGCTCAGGCCTCAAAGCATCAAGTGCAGTATTAAGAACCAACAGCTCCAATGACAGCAAAGAAATGAGAAAGTTGTTGGTAGTACATGTCGGTGGCGCAAATCTATAAGAAAAATCTTGGGACTACATTGATTTCCTTTTCGATTGTAGTCCAGCAGCATGGACAAACAGCGTTGCCTTCTCTCAGGAAATCTTCACAGCAATTAGTACACATAAGCTGGTGTGCACACGGCATGAAAACAACATTGACTTCCCTTATGGTGCATATCATGCAATCTCTATCACTGGTGACTTGTTTTCCTGAAGCACCCTCCTGATTATCAATTGTCTCCTTTGAATTACTGGAAGACCCAATATCTGACCCAAACTGAGTAGATTCTTTGTTGAGAAACTCCCTCTCAACATTATGGAGATCATTCTTGCAACGCTGGAAGACTATCCCTAATCTCTGACGTAAAGCTTCAATATATCTCTCGCATCTAGCCTCAGTTGCTTGCTTAGCAAGACGCTCCTTCTCAACTAGTGCGAACGCGTCTTCCTTAGCCTTCAACTCCTCCTTCAACTTAACCTGTCATAAGTTTTAATGCAGATGAAATCATTCAGCACAAGCTTATGTTTTCATGAATAAACAGTTTTATTTATAAACTAATTTCAGGGGAAAAGAAAAGGCACCAGGTAGAAAATTCAGAACATGCCAAACAGAAACTGCAGTTTTCATAGCATGAGATTGAACGGTAAGGAAGTTGTATTGTGTTCAGTGCTGACAAAATCATAGCATACTATTCGAAAAGAGTTTCACTTCATGCAATTGACAGGTAGAAAATTCAGGTATAACAACGTTGACTATTTAAGATAATTCAGTTTCTGGCTTATGGAATCCGAAAAACACCAAGAGTTCATTCTTTCATGCCCAGTGCCCACTGAAAAAAATAATACAGAACATGCTATACCTAATAACTGGGTTTCTAAAAGAGTGAGGGACTCCATAATATTAGTAGAAATAGTGAATTAATTCAAGTGTCAAACTAAGTATAACAGAGAATGCACATTATCCTAAAACACCATGATCCTAAAACACCATGCACACAATGTTTGTTGCCAATTCGAAGTTGCCCTGTTAGGATTGTAATTATCATGTTGTGTCTTAAATTTCCAAAGTCAAATAAGAGTTCCCATCTAACAAAGCTCCCTTTGCACAGTCTATGGTTTCACAGTGTACATACACGGTCACATATGAAGTCTATCTGATGTATGAAATAGACAAAAATGAGAAAGGACAACAATTTTATGTTTTTCAAGTCCCTGTTGGTAAAAACCATGCTAAACGTGTAATATAACAAACACATACCCAATAAATGTAAGACACATTAACAAACTTGATTTCACTTTTTAAAATGAATATTGCAAGTCAGATATGCAATCAACTATTCAGATTAATGTAGACAATAATATAGGTTTCAATGAAACAATAGCCAATTGCATTTCGCACTAGTCTAGGGGTCATAATAATGCCTGTTCATGATGAAACATGTTAATTTTTATAGAGATAGATATGATATGAGCAAATTAAACCTCAGTTTCTTTTTCAAGTTGTTTACTCTGAGCCAATTCTTCTTGTATCTGCAATATCTTCTGCTTTTCATCAGAAATCTCCTGCTCTAGCTTAGCTTTCTGTTTTTCCCAAGCTTGGAGCTTCTTAGTTAACATTTTCTCTCTTTTTTCAATTCCCATGCCTGAAACCTCTGATGCAATCAATTTAGAAGCTTCCAGCTCTGCTCTCATTCCTGCATTATCCATCCTTAGTTTGTTCACCAGTTCATTTAACTGTCCCATTTTACTATTCCCCGATCTCAATAACTTCTTCATCTCAGAGAATCTTGGGAATTCTATTTTTCGAGGCTCCTTACTTCCCGAAGAGGTCCCCGTGGCTGGAGTGGGCTTGCCTTGTGCCTGCATCTGTTCCCCGAAAGCCCTAAAACCATCAGAAAACCATGCAAGATTTCTTTTCAACAAGTCCCTCAACAAAGGAGGAATCTTAAATCTTTTTATGAAATCAGTTTCTCCCTGCGACTCTACATTTTTGCCCGCCGCACCAGAAGCACTTGATGATGATCCTCCTTCACGTTCAGCTTGATTTCTTAATATCCATTCCCCCATATCTTGAAAAGTAAATTCGTTGACATTAGGGGGAATTTGGAAGGCATTTGCTCTTCCTAAATCAAAGTCACTCATGACAAGATACCACGTAGCATCATCTTTACTCACATCAGGCCTCACTTGCTGCAACATCAAAGACAAACTAGACCAGGTATTCTCAAGAATATTTGACGCGAAACCAACACAGCCATAACGATTTTGAATCAGCAGCATCGCTTGAATACCAACTTCCACATCGTAATCCGGAGAAACAAGCTTAGCAACGACATGGCTGTATATAGTTTCCATAGCATGCATTAGGATTTCTTCCAATTGATCCTCCGGGAGAAAACGCTGACCTGGTGCATCGAGATTGGAATTGAGCAGAGCAGCTTCATCAAGAGCCTCGTCAAGAAAGAATTTGGAAGGTAACCCCATTCTTTCCTCCGTAGCCGAGAAAGATTCGGAATTCGGCTCCGGTTCCGAACTCGGTTCCAAATGCTGCGGTTCCGAACTCGGTGGTTCCGACGAAGGCTGTTCCGAACTCGGTTCCGAAATCACCAATTGAGTTTTCTTGCTAGGTTTTTTTCCTTTTCCCTTCTTAGAGCGAGCCATAGTATTATTACTACTCCTACAAATTTCAGCAAATTGATTCAATGAACGAAAGCAAAAACAAGAAAATGAAAAGAGATCGAACGAACAGAGAGAGAAACTTACAGAGAATCGGAGAGAATGTGATTGGAAAAAGAGGGAAAAGAGAACGACGAGAGTGACGAAGGAGAAGAATTGCACTGATTTGATTCACTTTCAGAATTCAGAGTGTGTGTCTGAATGAAATACTTCGCTGAATGGTTGAGACTCTGAAGGTTTCATCAATTTATAACTTTTTGAATGAAACGGCTCTAGTCTACTCTACTATTCTCCGTATCAAGGTGGACCCTACCTGTGGGCCACCATTTCCTTTTTTTATTTTATCTTAATTTGGATTTACATTTTACATGGAAAATAAATAAACAAATAAATATATAAATATATTTTAGATTTTAAACAAGATTTTTTCTTATACAACTTACAAGTATCATTTAGGAGAAGTAATCCTGTTTGGGGATATATTTAATGTATCTGTACATCCAAAATTAGAAAAATAGGTGCTAGTTGGTATATGTGTCTAATGGTGAAATATTTGTGATTCAATAGTTTTTAAGAAGATGTAGCATTTACAAAATTATAATTATTCTATTTGTAATAAATGTGTTCCTTATATCTAGTTTAGGTCAATATTAATTTTGATCAGAATTTATTTTATCTTTTATTGTATAATTTTATTTATAAAATTATTTTTTAAAAATAATTATAATATTGGAATTTTAGATTACTTTTATATTGTGAGTTCAAAAAATTGTTTTGATTAATTAATTTTATTATTGAATAATTCTCAATTTATAACTTCCTAAATAAATACTTGAGTACTAGTCAGTAAATAGTAAATAGATCATCAGTAAATAGGTCTGAAAATAAAACTAATTAGGGTTGATATTTGAATTAATACTTAAAATATTTTTTTATTTCGTAGTCATGATTATTTTAATTCCTGACGTTATTGAAATTAAGTTAAAGTTTTTAACTTTATAAAATTGGTTCCAATAATCATTAATTTTATAAAAAAATATTAAAATAATCCTTGACATTATATAAAAAAACAGTCACTTTTTAATTCTTAACTAAATTAAATTGAATGATATTTTACAAAATTAAAGACGAAAAAAATAAATTTTAATAAAGTCAGAAACTAAAATAACTAATAACAATAGAGTCGAAGACTATATATATTATATATCATTCATTGATATTTTGTAAAGTTTTTGCAAAAAATTATTAGTAGTTAATTAAGTTTAAAAAACATGCTTTTAGTATTATATTTAAAAGCATCTATCATTCATCTCTAATTGCAATTATCTTAATCCTTCATCTTTCATAAAAATATACTTTCTAGTCTCTTAAATAAGTGTTATTAGAAATTAAAAATAAATATTTCCAAAGATATAAGGAATTGCGCTTATATTGGTCTTAATACATTGAGATTTGGGCGTAGTAGATGATCATTATTATCCTTGGATATGTTATTCTGTTTTTCCTTATTTAGAAAGTTAGTTATTATAAGTTATGAGTAGTTATAGTTCGTTGTTAAAGTTAGTTGAGTTTTTCTGTTAGATAGCTTTTCTTCAACATTCATGAGCTACTTCTCTCAGTATTTATACTTAATCTCTGACGCATTTAGTTCAACTTGATTTTCATACATGATTGAAATCTATTGTTTGAGTTTCTTTTCTATTTCTCTCTGCAAAACTCCTAATGCGGTATCTGAGTAAAAAAAATAAAAGGCTAAATGCATGTATTTTCTTTTTAAATTCTTTTTATAAACTACAAGTATCACGTATAAAGGACAAAATTATATTTTTAGTCTCTTATGTTATAAAGAAATTTTATTTTAGTTTATTATGTTTATTTTGATTTATTTTTTAATCTCTTATATTATATTTTTTGGGCTAATTTGTTCCTTCTCCATAACTTTGTTTAAATAATATCTTTTTGTCTCTTTATATTGTTTCAAAATATATAATATAAGGACCAAATTAATAGAAAAATACATTATGAGAGATCAAGGTGATTCAAAAAATACAACATAAAGGCCTAAAGACAATCAAATTAAAATAAACATAAGGGATATTTGTCAAAAAAAAAAAAATACAACGTAAAAGACCAAACTGAATTAAAATAAATATAATGGATCAAACTGAAACTTTGTTACAATGTAAGGGACTAAAAGTATAATATAGCTATTTTAAAAATGTAATATATGCTCGAGTTGGATAAGACTATTATAAGTTGCAAAGCTCTCTCTGAATATTTAATGCAATTATACACCAAGAATTTGAATCTAAGACCACCCAATTAAGTTAGAAAAATCGATATCAATGTTGATATGCGCGTCCAGTGGTGAAATATTTATGATTAAATTTTTTTCTAGAGAATGAAGTATTTATAAAATTGTGTGTTGTGAACTAACTTGGACGGGTTGGATAAAAAACACAATGAGACTGGGACTAGGAGGGAAGAACTTCTCTTGTGTCGTTGACCAAACTCTAGAATGGTGGGGTTGTACCTACAGAGTCTCCAACACATAAGTCAATAGCTAATTAGGATTTTGTATTTTAATATGAAAAGTTTCGTACCTTGCATGATGCTCATACGTATGTATATATAGTGGAGTTATAAAGGTTTGCAATTTTTACTTTGGGCCTCATGAGCCTTGTTCATGGATTCTGTCCAACTCTAAGAATTATGTTAAGTTGTTGGCCATCTGGATATTCAATTGATATGATACTGTGATGAAATCACCATACTGTGTGAGACATAGTTTACATGATTGAGATATTTCGCTGATATCGGTCCACAACATTGTCATTATTCTCCCTGCAATAAATGCAACCCTTTAAGTTCATACTTATGCTGTCTTTAATAAAAATGTCAGTGAATTAGTTCTCTCTTTAATACTTACATAAAAATTATCATAATAGTTGTTTTAGATAAAAATAAAACAAAATAAGTAAAACTTAAAATCAATTGCATTAATAGTTTTATGTTGGGAGAGGCTATTACCACTTCTTTTAGTCTATTGTCTTTTTTAATTCATTATTTTAATAATATTTATATATTAACACTTGAATTTTATTGGTGATTTCCTACATTACTTGCTCGGTTACATCAAAGATCGCCACCAGCATAACCTATTTAGACTAGGCCTCCGACATTTGTGAGGTCTTTCGGGTGAGATTTTCTGACAATGACTCTGTTAGGTAATCTAATCTTCTTGAAGAAATTCATTCTACCCATCTTTCAGCCCCTTTTCATTCTTTGATCATTTAATTCTTTAAGCATTTTTGGCGCTCATCAATAATATTAAATTTTTTTATTGTTGGTAAAAAAAATGTGCACATCACTTTTTGTCCAGGAAGATTTATTTTTTATTTCAAAACTTTCACAAAAATATTAGCAAATAACAAAGTGTACTAAAATTATATATATAGCATTGTGATTGTAAGATAAACTTTGGGTTTTTAAGTTACTATCGCAAGAACAATTGCAATCCTCATCAGTGAAACCGTATAACCTAATAGAAACTTTGAGCGTCCCACACCGGGTAATAATGAAATTGTTTATGTGTTTATAAATAAATTCTGACAATCTTCGGCTGTGTTTGTTATGGGGAGAAATAGTTGGCATCTCCCCAGGTAAGGGAAAGCCCTTGGGGCTCCCCGCCAGTACATCCGATTAAGGTTAACCCAATTTTTTTTATCAACAAAAAAATTTATTAAGTTATTCAATAAAAATAAAATATAGATGGAAACCAAATCCTATAGATTAAAAGAAAATAAGTGAATCTTTGATTTGTTCGACATATCTCGAATGTTAGACACTTTAGTAACATTTTCATTTTAAAAAAAAAACTAATCATGTTAGAATCACATGTTCTTTCAATTTTGTTAGATTTTCTCGATATGGTATGTTACTTTTAGCGTGTTGGGATACTCAACAATAATTTCTAGTGTCCTGATAATGTTGACGCTCAAGTTCTTCAATCTCATCGCGGTGGAAAAATATTGAAAGCAATTTTGGCGATTTAGGTCGTTGTCTTGTGTTCTTTTTGGATCTAACGAAACGATTTGGACTAAGGACAAAAGATATCTCGCTGGTGCAAGATTAGATTTAGTTCTGGTCTTCGAAATGATCTTTGTGAAAAATAAAAGGGAAAAAACCATTCACTTGGATTTTATGCTCCTGTTTATTGGAGAATAATATAACATAATTTATTTTCTGTTTTAGCCCCTTTTGTTTTTTATGGTCTTCTTTACATTTTCCTTGTATTTGGGCCCGCATTCCTAGCTTATGGGTCCATTCCCTCTTTACGTTTTCTCAGTTTTCCTATATTAGACTTAGTTCTTTTAGGTTTTTTATCTGATTCATTTTTCCCATAATGAATAAACACAAAGTTTACAAATCTCTTTATGGTATTATAAGCCTGGTTGGTTTTTCAACCCGCTTTGCTAGGGTTTTCATCATTCAAGATGGTCACCGTGATTCGCATGCAACAGCAGCCGCAATAGTCGACGATCCTCAAAACCCTCCAAGCCCGTTCAATTTACATCAGGGTGATAACCCCAACAATATGCCGCATCCCCCATTCATGAAGGTACAAAGAACTATCAAATTTGGTCCAAAAATATGTCCAACATGTTGGTTTGCAAGGATAAGCAGGAATTTGTGGATTGTTTCATCTTTGAGCCAAAGCGTACCGATTCTATGCACACAACATGGCGTAAGTGCAATACGATGGTGATTTCGTGGCTTACTCGCTCGATTTCATCGCAAATCACCACTTGCATTTTGACAAGGCCTCCGACATTAGGTAGGACCTTCGGGTAAGATTTTCTTATGGTGACTATTTTAGGTTATCTGGTCTTCTTGAAGAAATTCATTCTATACCTCTTTCAGCCCCTTTTCATTTTTTTATTATTTAATTCTTTAAGCATCCTTGGCACTCCTCAATAATATTAAATTTTTAGGACCTTCGGGTAAGATTTTCTTATGGTGACTATTTTAGATTATCTGGTCTTCTTGAAGAAATTCATTCTATACCTCTTTCAGCCCCTTTTCATTTTTTTATTATTTAATTCTTTAAGCATCTTTGGCACTCCTCAATAATATTAATTTTTTTATTGTTGATAAAAAATGTGCACATCACATTTTAACCACTAAGATATATTTTTTTATTTCAAAACTTTCTAAAAAGTGTTAGCTAATAATAAAGTGTACTAAAAACGTATTTCTAAAATTGGGATTGTAACATAAACTTTTGGTTTGAAAGATTCAATCACAAGAACAATTGCGGTCTTCATAAATTAAACTATATAACCAAATAGAAATGTTGAGCGTCCCACATCGGGTAATAATGAAACTTTTTTATGTGTTTATAAACGAATTGCGACTATGTTCGTTAATTGGAGAGATAGTAGACATCTCCCATGATAAGAATGGGAAACCCCAAGGGGTTCCCCGCTAGCACATCTAGTAAAGGCTAACCCAATTTTTTTATCCACAAAATATCTTAGTAAGTTATTTAATAAAAAGAAAATATAGTTGGAAACCAAATTAAAAGAGAACAAGTGAAACTTAGATTTGTTCGACATATATCGAATGTTAGACACATTAGTAACGTTTTCACTAAAAAAAAACTTAAAAGTTATTCGAACGGAAGTTATGTCAAATCTTCACGGTGGCTAGTGCCATGGATCCGAAGAAAGTTAGAATCACATGTTCTTTCAATGTTGTTAGATTTTCTCGATATGGTATGTTATTTTTAACTTGTTCGAATACTCAACAATAATTTCTAGCGTCAGAAAATGTTGACGCTCGAGTTCTTCAATCTGATTGTGGTGGAAAAAACATGAAAGCACTATTGGCAATTTAGGTCGTTGTCTGGTCTCTTTGGATCTAATAAAATGATTTCAACTAAGGAAAAAATAAAATATATGTCACTTGTGCCAGATAAAATTTAGTTCTGGTCTTCGAAATGATCTTTGCAAAAAAAAAAGGATATGAATCATTCACTTGGATTTTTTGTAACACCTCACGGGGCAGGACGCTACCACCATCCCCGGCGATATACTAAGTACTTCACCCACTCCCTTAAGTGGGTTATCCCCCCTGCGAATAAATCATCATTTATTCTAGGATTTGGGGACCTTCCGTGGATTCGAACCAAGGACCAAAGGGATATAGTCCTGAAGTTCCTGTAATGGATTCAAGAACTTAAGGACTATATGCCTTTGGTCCTTGGTTCGAATCCACGGAAGGTCCCCAAATCCTGGAATAAAGGTGATTTATTCGTAAGGGGATAACCCACTTAGGGAGTGGGTAAAGTACTTAGTACACCGCCGGGGATGGTGGTAGCGTCCCACCTGGTGAGATGTTTACAAAAAAGGCACACCCACTCCCTTAAGTGGGTTATCCCCTGCGAATAAATTATCTTTATTCCAGGATTTGGAGACCTTTCGTGTTTGTTTGTGCTCCCTGAGGACGATAAACCTTTTCCTTATACTTGTAACAAGTTAGCAACCTTTACAAAAATGCTAACAATGACCAAACGATGTCGTTTTGCTTAATTTCTAAAGTTACACAACATTTTGGGGCCTAAAATTGGGTTATGTGATAAGTGATTTGAGAGATTAATTAAGTTACATAACTTTTACTTAAGGTTCATTTTGGTCTCATAACTTTTTTAAGATTTATTTTAGTCCTTTAACTTTTGTTTTTGGTTCAAATGATTTTGTCGTTACTCCCGTTAGCAATTTAATGAATTTTTTGACAGCCCAAATTGTTCTAAATAAATAGTCTAAATTATTGTAAATCAACGGTTCAAAATAAATAGATAACCGAATGCAATAGCATTAGTCAAAAATTCGTTAAATTGGTAACGAAAGTGACGACGGGGATCATTTTGAACCAAAAACAGAAATTAAGAGACCTAAATGAACCTTAAAAAAGTTTTGGGACCAAAGTGAACATTGAGTAAAAATTAAGAGACCAAAATTATATTTTTGCCAAACAAAAATATGCGGTCTAACTGTACCAACTTACTAGAAAGATTAACCAAAAAAAAATTTAACTAACAAGCAAGACACCGGTGAGGTTATATATTTTATTTGAATTCTATATTTTTTTATTTAAAATATTTTGATATTCCAGAAAAAAAATTAAAAAATAATTACATCAACTTTTCGTGAGGTTTGCATGTATTATCATTTTTTTGTTTTTGAAATTATATTATCTCCTCTAGAGGAGTAAGTGTAATCAAATTTTAAATCTCAGAAATAAATATAATGTCTCAAGAGGTAAGTGTAATGAAGTTTTAAAGCTTAAGGAATTTGTGTATTTTATAAATAATAGTGAGTAAGTGTAATAAACGTAAATTTTATTGTAGGTTAGTGTAATTATTCCAATAATTTATTAATTCATAAGAATAAACTATATTTTCTTATATTTCAAAATTTAACCTTTATTATTGTTAGAAAGTAGTTTAACCATTAATTATAATTATTCCAAAATGAGACATGTGTTTAAATTTTATTTAATTTCTTACAATATTATTATAATTATTTTAATTTTTTCTTGGAACAAAATTTAAGAAATAATGAACTCATAAAATAAATTTAAAGCAAAGTGTAATTGAAACAATTAACATATATAACAAAAGACTGACATGATCTTGAGTTGTAAATTTAAGTAGTCAATTTAAACGAAATAGCTTACTTCCATAAGTCAAAATCAGCACTTAATATTAAATAAATTATTAACTCTCGTATTTTAAAATTTAACATTCATTTAAAGATAGTTTGACCCAGAGTCATACTACATTTTATTTAAATTTCACACAATATTGTTAAATTCTTCTAATTTTTTGAGGTAATATTCTAAAATTCAATGACGGTTGTATGTAAATTACAAATTTTATTCGTGTTGTATACATTTTTTCGCTTATAAAATTTTGAAACCTAAGGAAAAAATTATAAAATAATTAACTCAAAAAAATGATTTTTTTTTTAAAAAAAACATGAGAGTATCTATGAAATCTCATGAGAGTTCAGTGCACTAGTAATAATGGGAGGGGGTGGGGTTGGGACTGAAGGAAAAGTGAGAGTCAGATTTTATTTTTTAAGAGAAAAATAATATTAAAAAAACATAACGATAATCTCATATTTTAAAGTAGAGCTTTAATTAGAGTATATTAAAATCTGAGTAGTTAGGTAAATAGTTAAGTACAATGGTTCGAATTTAAAAGGATGTTTGATTTGTATTTTTATTTTCTGTTTTGAGTCTGTTTTTTAAAATTTTATAAAAGAAAAAACTAAAAATGCTGAAAACAGATTTCAGCATAACATTTTCAGTTTTTCCTTTTGTAAAATTTCATAAGACAAAAAAAAGAAAATGAAAACAGAAAATAAAAATACAAACCAAACAACCCCTAAATTTTAGATTATTCTTAATTATAACTTGTGATACAGTAAAAGAATGCACCTTAAATTAAATTATACGCATTATTATTCATATAATATTAAATCATGAATGGATATTTCGTCAGAGTTAAATGAGAGAATACAAAAAATGTCTTATGTGGTGTGACAAATAAATAATTTAATAATTTAAATAAAAATACATAACACTAAAATTCAAATTAAGAGACTTTATCTTAATAAAATATTTAAAGGGATATGACTCTTAAAAAAAGGCTAATTTTTAATTGCTTGATGGAAGTAATTATAAATAAGAGTATTAATGACAATAAATAAGTCACTATCTCTTAGAGTGTGTTTGATGCTAGGACTGGACAGTACAAGTGATACAGTACAAGTCAACAAAGCACCGCACAACTTATTATATTGTTTAGTGTTTGATAACCAATGCACGGAACAAAAAATGCAATTCAAATTATATATATATATATATATGGTAAGTTGAGAGAAAAAAAGTGGGGTAAGGTAGTTATGCAATAATGGGAGAGAATATGGATATTTTTTACTTTTGAATAGTTGTGCTGTAGAACAAAAAGTTGTCTCATGGTTTAGTGTGGTACAAAATTTTGGCTTTTTTGTGCTATCCAGTAACTCTATTTTTGTGCTGTCTCTAGATCATTTTCTGAATCAAACATTGAACTAACAAATTTGTGTTGTGATGTACCATGAAATTTAGCAAATCAAATGGACCCTTAGCTTCTCTTTTCTTTACCCATCTTAATTAATTTTTTTAAGGAGTATATATTAATTATAAAAGAAAAATATATGAAAAATATTATTAACATAAAAAACTGTACGAAGTGGTGTAATCCAGTAAATATCACAAAATTGATGTAAGTATAGAGGTCATCACAAAATTGATGTAAGTATAGAGGTCAACAACTTTCATTGATATTCGTATTTCTAATTGCTCTTATTTACCACTCCCTCTGTTTTTATGAGTGTGGTCTTATAGAAAAAATTTTATTTCAAAATTATTGTAGTTTTGTATTTTTAATGTATTATTAAATGTATTCAATTAGTTGGTTTAGTGGTTGAGGAGTGTTACTTCCAGTAATAGTAACTTATTTTAATATTTGTTGAGGCACTCCCAATAATAAATAATTAATATTCCAATCATTAATAAGCGTATTTTAATAAAATTGTTTTATTCGTTATGATATTTATCTAATTTTTTAATTTCTAGTAAAACAACTTTAAATTACTGTCATTTTAAAAGAAATTGTACTTACTTCCATAATTTGTTGGAAACACTTACTTCCATAATTTTTATTTTTATTTTATTTTTGTAAAATAAGATTAGTGAGAGCAATAGTTTTAGCTTTGATTTTTATAGGTAAGGCATGGCAAAGTTTTGTAATTGTTGGATAATAATAATAATATATAAAAAGTAAAAAACAAATGTAGAGAGGATGAGGCATTCGTTGCCCACCATTCATCCAAGATAGAATATTTGAAGTGCTCCCTCTCATTCTTTCCATTCATACTTTCTTCTCTTACCAAAACAGAGGAAAACAGAGAGAGAAAAACAGAGAAAGAAAACAGAGAGAAACACATACAACTCTACTCTAAAATAATGGCACTTAGGATGTGGGCTTCTTCAACTGCCAATGCACTCAAACTCTCTTCCTCCTCCAGACCCCTTCTCTCTCCTCCATTTTCTCTCTCCAGATGCTTCTCAACTGGTATTTGATATCAAATTCATTACATTGCATTTTATTTTATTTGAATGTGGAAGCAGGGGATTAATTGGATTGAGTTGTTCTGTTTTTTTTTGTTTTTTTCTGTTTTTGGTTGATTGGCAGTGTTGGATGGACTTAAGTACACATCTTCACATGAATGGGTGAAGCATGAAGGTCCAGTGGCTACTATTGGTATCACTGACCATGCTCAGGTAATTAATTAATTGGTTGCCCGTTATAAAGTTTTAAATTGCAGTTGCAGTTCAGACTGTATCATATTAAATACAGTTAAATATAGTCGGATATAATTTGAGTATCCTTCGAAACCTTTATGTTTTGGCGCAATATCACGTTTCGGAGTCAGATTTAAAACCTTCTCCCCTATGCAAACTCAAATCAATATGGGATTTTAGTTCCTCTCTTTCTTCAAGCGTACTTTTAGTCTCCCATTTTTTTTGTTTCGTAACATTTAATTTTAGTCTTTTTCGTGAACTCTAACTAATTATGATGAAGCATGAAGTTTTTTCCATGCAATTCTTTTTGTTATAATCTCATTGACAAAATGTTACGCGTGGATTTCAAAAAAAAAACAATGAGACACGCTAAAATTGCGCGTTATAAAAAATGAGGAATTGAAATCAAACATTAGCCATGTTTAAGGGGTTAAAAGTTAAATTAATATGTTGGCACACAAATGAAGGCTAAACTTATTTACTTCTTCTTTTTCAACAAATCTTGTCAGCTTGTTTTTATAAATTTCGTCAAGAAACTTAACGGAATAAGCGATTTCAATTAAAATTTTGTGTGTGTGTGTAATTAACTATTGTGTTTACCTCAATATGCACGCTCATTGCAGCAACATCTTGGAGAGGTTGTGTTTGTGGAGCTACCGGAACCTGGCGTTTCGGTTTCGAAGGAGAGCGGCTTCGGTGCCGTTGAGAGTGTAAAAGCAACAAGTGATGTTAACTCGCCAATCTCAGGGGAGGTTGTTGAGGTTAACACCAAGCTCAATAAAACGCCTGGTTTGGTAAGTAATTCTAAATTTTCAACCCAATATCAATATAACATTTCTTTCTCATAAAAAAAAATGTATATAAGAAGAGACATAACTTGTTGTGCAAATATTGATGTCATGGACTCGCATTCTCTTTATTTTTCATGAGATCTGCACTCGCAATGTCTCATCTTCAACCGTTCGTTCACAAATTTAATGATGAATTGTAGTCGACATATTATAAACAATTGTTGAGTCAGCCATAATCTCTCCATTAGATTGTCACTCGAATAGTTGAAAACGAGAAATTATAAATGCAATTACTTACAAAAATGAAAAGGGTTTTCGTCCCTCGTACTATAAGTTATTTCTATGCACATTTCAAAATAAGATCTTTTGAATAAGCTTTTATCTCTTTTCTTAAAAGTTATTTGAGAAGGATTTTTATTAACTCTTGTAGTTTAATTATATCTACACACTATTTTTACGTAGTATAAGTGTTGAAGTAGAGAAATTCACGCTAACTTATGCAAACAGATCCTTTGTTTTTTATTAGATATAAGATAAAATAAGATATAAGATAAGAAGACTTTTTAGCGACCATAGAAATATTCAATATGAGAATGATGCTACTTGTATATACACATGACATTTTATTTGATGTTATATTGAAGGTTTTGCTTATACTTTTAGTTCCCCAAGTTTATATTTTTTCACAATTTTGATCTCTTAAGTTTTAATTTCGTGATTTTGGTTCTAGGAGTTTTCAAAAGACACAAATGACATCCCTCAGATTAAGTGTATACTAGCTTGAGAAATCAAATCTGCGAAATTGAAACTCGAAGATCTAAATTGTGAAAAATACAAACTTAAGAAATCAAAATGCAATTAAGAAAACAAAATTGATTAAATTGCCATGGCTTCTAATGAGCAGCTTATTATACATATTCATACTTTTTTTTTTTTACTTTATCTGATTTAAGATCAACACAAGCCCATATGAAGATGGATGGATGATAAAGATAAAGCCAAGCAATCCATCTGAATTAGATTCCTTGCATGGTCCAAAGGAGTACACTAAGTTTTGCGAGGAAGAAGATGCAAGTCATTAATTAATTAATTAATTAATTAATTAATTAATTTGAATTCACTCTCTTCAAATTATATGCCTCTGACTACTCTTTTTCATATGTCTATTATTATTATGATTTTCTTATGTATCCTTTGAACGGTTTTTTAATGTGCAGATCATGTGTAATAGAACTGTTTCTTTCCATTTTTCTTTTCCTGCTTTATTGTCAATGACACTTCAATGTGTCTCCTCAAGTGATTAAGAAGCTATTTTCTCTTCATTTGTGTTCAATTCATTTTATTTTAATTTGACGGTCCTTTAAACATTTCACTTTTTGAAAGGTAAATTAGATAATCGTTATAACTTGTAAGGAGTAGTGTTAAAAATCTAATCTCGACTAGGAACATTGTTAACTGAAATCAACACTCATCCTTCTTCCACCATTGAAGCTTCCAATGATGATGTTTCCTCTGATAAGCATAAGGCCTAATATGCAATTATCTTCTTTTCCTTTTTAGTCTGACAAGCCTCTCTTTGTATTTTTAATCCTTTTCTATTTTTTGCTCTTAAGTCCCTCTTTTCCCTTTTTCTGTTTTTTCTGTTAGTTTGTTCTGTTTTTTTGCTTCTTTCCCTTCGCTGCTTATAAACCTTTGTATATAAACCTTTGCTTTAGGCTTTTCAATTAATTCAATTCCTTTTCTTTTCTGATCAGCTTTTTCTCCCTTCCTTATCTTTCTCTTCTTTCCTTTCTTCGTCTTTCTCATCTCTCTCAATCAAAGGCATCTTGAGTTTTTCTTGCATGGTTTGTTAATCCTTGCTTTGGGTTTTGCTGAGTTACAAAACTTTGTTATGGTATCAGTTGTTCTTTTTCTTCCGCTCCTCTTTCTGTAATGGCTACCATTGATACTGCAGCGAAAGATGCTGCTTCCAAGGAAGCTCAAGATGTTTCTAGTCCCTTTTTCATCCATCCAAACGAGAATCTCGCAATGGTCCTTGTCACTCATGTTCTTTCTGATGGCAATTACTACACTTGGTCCACCTCCATGCGTATGTGCTTCGAGATGAAGAACAAAGATGGCTTCATCGATGGCTCTATCAAGAAACCATCTCTTGATGATGCTATGTATCCTTTTTGGAAACGTTGCAACACCCTCATTCTCGGTTGGATTTTTCGTTCTGTTAGTCCAGAAATTGCTCAATCTCTCCTTTACATTGTGGTGAAAATTGAAGTATATAAGTTTTTGTCAAATGCTCACAATCTAGCTTTTGGAGTTGAGTGTAGGTTAAGGAATTATTCATGTGAAATTTAAAATTCTCTCGAAATTAAACCAGCTCTACCAATAAGTAACCGAGAGTTGGGACCAGAGATGACAAGGCAAGATAAGACATTAACCTATAAATGCTTAGAAGTTAAGAGAGAAAGGAGGGGAAAATTGGACGATGGGTGAAGGGATTGACACCACTCCACTTGAGAACGACACCACCCTTTTCTAGATAGTAGCGTCTGGAAATCATAAAATAGTAAAAAAGGAAGGCAAACCATCCTTGTTTTTTCGGACAGCAGTGTCCGGTTCGGAAACATATTCCTGAACGTTGTTGTGCGGAAATGGATGGTGTCTTTCTCAAATTGGATGGTGTTAATCCCTTCATCCTCGAACAATTTGCACTCATTTTGACCTTTAGAGGCACATTCTCATTTCTCGGGTAAGGCCCAAAAATGTTAGACTAGAGTGCCTAAAGACAACGAGGCCTATTTATCATGCACGGAGAAGAAAAATTGAAGACTTACATTGATTTTGATAATCAGAAGCACGTCGAGCTTATATACCTTTTTCTAGTTCATTTTGGTCAACTCTCCTTCAAATTGACTTTTGAATTGAGTTAGACTGCAATTATTACTAGAAGTCTAGAATAAGACCTAACATATTTGCATGCGTCTATTATACCTACCTCTTTTTGAGGTTTGTTTTTTTGTTATTGTTATGAAGTTTTTTTGATACATTAACTTTCTTGATGTTTAGTTTTTATTACACTAAACTCTTCTAAAATTTATGCACATTACATTATTATGGTAGGTCAGTCGTAATTTTAATAACATGTTGAATATTGTATGATATATACAAATTTTATGAAATATTAGTATAATTTCTCCTTTTTTTTTTCTTTGGTCAAATCTACTACGATATTTTAAGATTGGACCCAGTTGATCAAAAATATACTGGGCCCGGACCGATTTCAGTTAATCATACCTGTGATACATATTTTTTTAAAAAAATAAAAATCATAAAATTTACTGAAAAAAAATATAAATAACAACTGAGAACAAAAGAAAATCATAAAAACTAAATGATATGTATGGAGTTGATCAACATACTCCTACTTATTTATTTTTTTTAAAAAAAAAGATACATTAAGAAACTATAACTTAATTTTTTTAAAAGTCTAAAATCAAGTAAAAGTTCCTTAGCAAACAAAACATATACTATTGTCTTACTAGTTTAATTTGCATAGAAATTATATTATATAATTTTACCGAAACATAATCGGATTTTTCTTTTATGAATCCAGCAAATAAAGATTTTTTATTTTATTTTTTGTAATCTCCCAAAAGATTGAAACTTTGACAGACAAAAACATAGTAAAATACGAAACAAGTTCCAAATTTATCAAATAGAAGAGATGGAATCGCCTATGTGAACCGTTTACTTTTAAAAACAATCATATTTATTTAAGTTTAAAAACTTTCTTACAAGCTATTGAAAAGAACAATTATTTTCTTAGAATAAAGTGAACAAAAAAGGACTCAAGTAAGATGAGATGGTGAATTACCATTTGTTGAGGTGACTTTAAGCCTTGGAAAAAAATAAATAATAAATAAATAAAGACCAAGAAAAGTGAATATGGCATTTTGTTTGATGTTGATAGGAATTGAGGTAGGTTGGGCAAGAGGCTTTTTTTTTTCTTTTGAAGTTTCATAACTCGGTTTCTTGAGAGAAATTTATTTGAATAATAAACCAATGTTGCCAATTTCTTTTCTAATCAAAATTCAATATAAAAATTTACTACCAAGTAATACAACATTTGATTTCTTTCTTTTTTCGCCTATTACATAAGCTAATATTAAAAAAATTAAAAAATTTCGTGATTTATTTATTTGAGTTTTATAATTCTTGCAAGGCAATTGTCTGAAGGTTTTGGCAGAGGTAGGTAAGTAATTGGACACTCTGGATTTATTCTCTCCATCCTGCACCATCAATAATTCAAAATGCATAAAACCAATTAGATAATAAAAAAAATATATGTGCAATTACACAATACATGTTTCATTTTTCTTAATTTGTTTTCCATAGAGCCAGTTCAACATTGAGTGGATTAATTATTCATTTTCTTTTTCAAAATTAGTTATATTCCATTCAAATTAAATAGCCATATTTACTAGGTGTCAATTCAGGGCAATTAGCAAGCTCACAATTATTAGGGCTAAGTTAGCTTAGTTTCACTTTTAGCTAGTCTTTATAGTTTGACACTTGCGTAATTTTGATTTTCGTAATTTTTAATTGATCGATTTTGATTTTTATAGTAGAATTTACAATGTAAAATTGGGCCTTAATCTAACTTCCGCTTAATATTAAGTTAAGTAGCCTGATGCTAACGTTATTGAAAATTATGATAAATTTTCTATTTATGATTTATAGCATCAGTAAGAGACTATAACGAAATATCTAAATTAGACGACACTTGAATCTCATGGCCCAATTTTTAAGTTTTAAATTTTATATGGATTAAAATTGCTCTATTGAAACTCTTAATACCAAAGTTACATAATTAACAAATTATAAAGACTAAAAATACAATAAAATCTTAACATTTTGCTAGTCTAGCCTAATTTATAGGCTTTGGGGTCAAATTGGCTGACCCATAAACTCATGTATTTCATTTTTTTTAAAACAAATTTCTATACCAAAAAAAAATAATTTATAATTACATGTATAGTAGGGGTGTTCACGGTCCAGTTTGGTTCGGATGGTGGTCCGGTTTGGTTCGGTTTTAGGGGGGCTCACCATCTGAACCGATCAATTTAATCTTGTTCGGTTTGGTTTGGTTCAGTTGGATTTCATGAGACAATCCGAACCAATTCAATCCGATTAAATTCGGTTTAGATTGGTTTGGTTTTCGATTTTAATATATTTTTTTACAAATTATAATTACAAGTAAATAAGTAATGTCATCACTCATAATTAACGTAGACAAATAACTAAACCATACAAACAAAGCGTTAAAATTAAAATAGCAACATGTAATTGATTAATTATTTGACAATTATTTCTCTAAATCCCAAACAAACAAAAAATTAGGGTTCTTTCACTTACGGTTAAGGATTATTAGTAATTTCAATATTAATATTATATAAATATAATAATATATTCAGTTATGTTTGGTTTGGTTCAGTTTTTAGTACAACCGAAAACCGAACCGAACCAATAAAAAATTTTGATTTTTCCATTTTTAAGTTTTTTTTTGTTTTCAGTTATTTCGGTTATCGATTTTTTGATCCGTTTGGATCGATTTGGTTCGGTTTTTAACACCCCTAAATTGTATAGTATAATTCAAAATACTCTTAAAAATAAATAATTTATCAATAAATTTAATAATAATAAGAAAAATAAAATTGAGTCAACGATTAGCCTAGCTCAATATGAAGAAGTCAAAGATATCACGGTTTATTTTTTCTTTTCCAAGGATATTTACTGTGGAAAGTCACTCGATACGAGATTGAACCCAACTCATATGGTTAAGAGTCAATATGAACTAAAATCACGCTATACTATAAGTGAATTGGGTCAAATTATGATTTGACCTTTTTTTTAAAAAAAATAATTTGACCTAAAGTTTTAGAACTAACACTATATGTATAGTTTTTTAACTCCTTGACTTCAATAGTTAATAAGTAGATTAAAAGTGAAAAAAAAAACAAGCTTATTAGAGTAATTAACCTGTAATTAAGAAGAAAATGATGGAGGAAAATGCAGATCTCAAGCTTGGCTAGGTCACTTCCAGGACATAATCTGCTTCCTAATCCAAATGGAAGGAAACACCCTGCTCTTGCTTTGTAATTCTGCACCATTTTATTTTTATTTTTAATAACACACATAAAATGTTACATATATTCATTAGTTCATTGATTTAAATTCAATCATATCATGTATCCTTAGAGAATAACTAACGAATAAAACAAATTTTCAATATTTATTTGTGTTAAAAACATTTTAGTACCCTAATTTTTGTCTTAAATTTCAGTGTCAAAGCTTTCGAAATATGTATTTTAGTTTTTTATACTTTTTAAATGTGCATTTTAATATTAAAAAAATCATATTTAATGATAAATTTTGTCAAAATTAGCATTAATTTTATTTAAATTAACGACATTTTTTTTAAACTGGAGAATGTTAATTCAGTCATAACTATGAGAGATAAAAAGAACACACACAAATTTTAAAAGTTTTGGTACTAAAATTCATACGTGACAAAGCACGGAAGACTAAAACATTTTGGGTAAGTTACATCTTTTGCCCTTATGGAATACACTACTTTTTAACTTAGTCTTTTTATAAAATTATTTTTTGCATTTTAGTCCTTAATTTTTAGAAATTGTGTTTTTTAGTCTCTATCAAATTAAATTCATAATTAAACTCATAGATTATACCATTTGTTTTAAAGATTTATTAGAAAGAATTAAACCCTTAAATTCTTGCTAACTATCAATTTTGTGAAGAATTTATTGTAGTTAAACTCAAATAAAGTACGAAATGGAACATTGAGGATTTAAAAACATAATTTCTAAAAAATATGGACTAATGTGCAAAACATAATTTTATAAGAATTAAATTAAAAAATAATATATTTTATATTGAAAAAAAAAGCATATTTTATCCAAATATTATTAACCCTGTCAATTATGACACTTACTTCCCATCTGGATGGATCAAATTCCTGTGGATTGTGGTAAGTTTCAGGATCCATGTGAACACCTCTGTTCCAAACAAGAACTTTCCATCCTTTTGGTATAGTGTAGCCTGCATGCAATTTTCATTCATTTGTTTTTTTAATAATTCAAAGAGATTATAAATTTGAAATGAGCACAGAAAATAAATAAATAAATAAAAATTGCAAGGAAGGAGTGTAAATTAAATATGTGAGATTAAATTGAAAATTAACTAACCATTGATGTGGACATCAACTTTTGCCTGTCTGAAGTTCGCGAACGAGATACTTGTTCTGCGAAGCATCTCATCAATGACCTAACATAAAATCAAATTCAACATTAATTTCATCCTCCAAAATTTATTTATGATCAAATTAATCTCTCAGAGTTATTTTATAATTAAATTAGTCTTTTGAATATTTAAGATATCACTAAATCAGCCCTTTAAAAATTAAATTATTATAAAATTAGTCTTTTAAATTGTACACAAAAAATTTTTTTGAACTAATTTGGTGAAAAAATATGTATCAGACTTGACAAACGAATTTTTAGAGATCTAAATTGATATTTTACTTAGAATATATTATTTTTTTAATCTTTCAAGCAGCTTGGTTTTTCTATTTGTTTATAACTTTTTTTAATAAAATTTTATTATCAATTATTCAGGCCCTCACGAATATATAGGTGAATTTCATAGATTTTTTTATACGGCAAATATCAGCAAATATTTTTTATACACCAAATATTTTAGTTTTATTTTCTAGCTTTTTAAAATTGTACTGTTTTACTATTATTTAAAAAGATAGAATTGAGTTTTCAATACAAATTTGTATGCGAATTCAAAATATTTGAAAACTAAAATAATTTTGAGATGTTTTCAAATTTTAATTTTCAAAACCAATAAAAACATGTATTGTTCCTAAAAACAAATTTCAAAAAATAGAGTAGGTTTGACATAACAAGCTGAAAGCTTTTATCTTTTAGTTATGAAGTTGGTTGAACACTGTAAGATTATAGTTGTAAGATGATAGCAGTTTAGTTAGATTATAAAATAGAGCTGTTTGGCAAAATAGATTGTGTAACTAACTGAACTATGTTAAATGACAAAAAAAAAGACAAAAATATTACATTAATATAATATTCACCTAGGATAAGTAATTGTGAGTAACTTGTCATTTACAAAAACTAACAAGGACAATTTTGTAAGTAAATTATTGGTAGCAAATTTTTGAAAGCCAAAAGTTATATCAAATAGCTTTCCAAAAATTAGTTATAAAAACTAAAATCTCATAGTTCAATACTTTAATTTTGTAATAATCAAAGAACTCTACCAACTTTTAAAAAGTTATAATATGCTAAGAAAGCTATGTGTTTGCTATACTCCTCGTACCAAACACACCCTTAATTTGTCAAACTTATTTCCAAAACAAAAAATTGTTTTTTAAATCAGAGATCATACAAGTTATGTGTTTTTTAAATATGAGTTTACATTACGTCGAAATGTAAAGGTTTCGAAGGTTATTTAAACAACATCAGACTATGATTGCGGTCTATAACAATCGCATTGACCGCATTTATTACAATGTGATCATAACTGCAACGCGACTACAAACCGCAATTTAAAACCTTAACCAAAACTAATCGCCCTTAAAGTGAAAAGATCACTTAAATGCTACAATAGCTCTCCCATTAACCTAAAAGAATTAAGAGTTCAAACAAACATACCTTAGAAAGAAATTCCATTTGCTTAATTTCCTTAAGGCTCAACCCTTTTTGCGTGGAAGGTCTTGCTTTCAAGATCTCTTCTTGTTCTTTCTAACGGGACGGCGTGCATAATTGTAAAAGAAATTAAAAATCACTTAATATACATCAAAAATATATATACTATGATTATTCACGAATAAATAATAATATTATTTGATTTAGAAAAAAATTAAGAAATTAAAGAAACCTTAGCTGTGTGAAAGAAATGAGGGTGTTGCGTGAGGTAGATGAGAGTCCACAAAATTCCATGAGCAGAGCTTTCATGTCCAGCTAACAAGAACACAAGCAGTAAATCTATTATGTCTTCATCTTCCAACCTCTTTCCTTCTTCATCTCTCACTTCCATCAATAATTCCATCATATCTTTTTTCATCATTTTTTTCTCTCTATTATTATTGCTCCTCTTTTTGTCCACCATGGCTTGCAGCAGCTTCATCAACTTCTTTCGTGCCTGAGTACACAACCATATATAACTACTATATTAATTAATTAATTACATCAATTTCCTTAATTAATTATCAAATGAGTAAGTAGCTAGTAATGCGGCATGCATATAGCGTAAATGAATTAATTAAGTTTCTTGTTTAATTTATTTGGGGTACGCTCTTAATGACACGTGGCATGCTGTGACATCGTCAATTACCCAATTTACCCTCAATTTTTCTTTCGTAATATTTTATTTTATTTTATTTTTTTGGTAATATAGAAAATAAAAAGAGTGAGGATGAAAACTTATATATGATGAATGAATGAACCTTGAGAGCTTTATGAAAGGCAAATCCAGGAATATTGATAGCAAGGGATTTCATTCCACGGTTCAGATCTGTGTACAAATCCTCCACCAATCCAAGGTCAACGTGACGGACGTCAGACCCAACGAAGATGGTCGTTATAACGGAAAACGCGAACTTCCTCATTTCCGTTAGAAACTCACACGGCGCGTTCAACCCGCACATGTCTTCTAACTGCCTAACGGCAATTTCCTCGATTAGCGCGATGTACATGGACAATGCCTCGTGACCCGTGATCGGAGCGGTGGTTAGGCGCCGGAGCCGCTTGTGCTCCGCGTTCGAGATGCCGTGGAATGATCTTTTTCCGGTGAGTGCCATGGTGGATGTAGGGTACCCTAGCTTGAGTTGCTCGTCGTCGGTGAGAATCTTACGGCAAGTCTCTGGTGTGCAGACAATAACGCTTGGACTGCCAAATAAGTAGGTTCTGTACATACCTGTCCTCCCATATCTAATCACCAAAAAGTAGTAATTATAATTAGTTGTAAGTTGTTGATTAAAGAGAAAATAAAAAAGTTTTGAATTGTGGACCGCTCTGCAATATTACCGGCTAGAATTACGATAATTTCAGTGACCACCAATTTGTTAGTTTGATCCTCTCTATTCAATTTTAGAAAAACTACACTCGTGATTCTTAATTGTCTGATTAATAATTAAATAATGAATTATGATCGGCGTATTACATGTGACTCTTTTATAATTGATTGTTAATCAGACAATTGAAAATACGAGACTAAATGTGTAATTTTAATCAAAACTAAAGAGAATTTCCGTCAACAAAATTGCATCAGAATAGTAACTATAGTATAGTTATAAGTCACGTTTAACTATATTCAACTCAATTAGATTATTTAATGCAGCCTAACAATAATTGTAATGTGATTATTGAAATTTCAATTTCTCATTAATGCAACTGAACGTGGTCATTAACGAATGACAATTATGGTCTGATACAGTCTTGATCTGACAACAGTCAAAACCTTAACCTTTTAGCGTGATATCGTGGAAAAGGCTGAATCTAAAACCTTATAGAGTGCAATAAATTAAGTAGAAATGGAAAGGGGGGATTGATGAGAAAACCTGGAAACAAGGTCATAGATGAAGGAATCAGGGTCAGATTTGAAGGCCCTAAGAAAAGAGGGCATGTGCCCTAAAAAAGGCCAACCCAAATCACCAGGTGGGAGAGGGAATTGAGTCTTATTCCCAATAACCCTCCAAACATAGTACCACTCATTCACCTTCCTTAGAAACCCAAACACAAATGCATATCCACCCAGCAAAGTTGCCACTATGATCAACCACAACGAATCTATAGACAACATTTTCTCAATTTATGCTTTTTTTTTTTTTAGAATTTCTAATAATAATAGAAGTATCCTTGATGACCTTGATTTTGAAGGGTATTTATAATTTAGAATTTAGAAAATTGAAGCGGTCACCGTTCCGTACACACTTTTGCATTTTGAAAAATTAATATGTACTACCAAAAGATTTAGTCTTGTGCGTTAATGTCATTTGTTGTAAGTGTTTGAGTAACGGTGACAAGTTATTCATGTTTGTAGATATGTAGTTTGAATTAACTATTATTGGAGAATTACTTGTAGGAGTAGAATATAAAAACACGAGTATAGATAGAGTGTTAGGGAAATTATTATTAATTCAATGCAAAAATATCAGATAGTTCAAATTTTAAAGAGAAGATTAATTAATTAATTAAAAGAGTAAAGCTAATTAAATTCAATTGATTGGTCTTTCACCTGATAATAAGATGAGAAAATACTTAAGAGACAAGAACTCTTTTTTGATCGGTGAAAACGAGAATATAAACATTGATACTAGGAGTATATATTATCATTGATTATTCTAAATATCAATTTTTTAGTTAAACTTTCTAATTCTAATTTATTTATAAAAAAAAATTAGAGATAAATTTTGAAAATAGAGGTAAGTAGAGATGGAATTTTGTTTGGGAAAATGATTTTTGAAATTTATCAAAAAATAGCTTATTATGAAATTAGAGCGTCGCTAACAAAAAGTTATCAATTAATAAGCACTAATGTTAAGCAGTAATGTTTTATTGACGTGTGTCAACATAAACATGTGTGCTTAACAAGAAAACTGCAAGCCTAGAAATTCAACTAGTTCATGGTAGATGGACTTTGACGAATTCTTAATCTAGCTAGGTGAATGTATGATCCTCTCATTACTTTTCTATCTATAAAATTAATTAGTTAATTAGTTTTTGATTTATTTATTTAATTTTCTGATTGAGTAACGTTTTGCTAAATTGTGTTTGCAAGGTGGCAACAGGTCGGTTTGATGAAGACATTGAAAATTCAGTAAACATAGTCGAAATGATCTTCACATGCTAACCGATTCGAAGTGCAAAGCAAGTAATTACTTCAAATTAATTACGTTAAACCTTAATTTGAGTTCACATTTTGAAGGCTCACAAATAAATTATTAATTTTCTGACTTCTTTTTCCTCGCTTGAAAATTATTTATTTATATATTATCAAAAATAAGAATATTCTTTATTTATATGAAGATATGAACAAATTAAAATTAATTTTCAAGTCGCAAGCAAAGAAGAACAGGTGACGAGAGACCGAATATTTAACGTATAGCCGTTGTTCTATAAAGTTTTTATTATGTGATTTTAGTCTTTTAATTTTGTCTATTGTGCAATTTTGATTTCCTTAATTTTTTTATAATTAATTCATTTTTATTAAAAAGCTAACGGTTAAAATCACATAAATTAAAAATAAAAAGACTAAAATGTACAATTAAAAAAAGATGAAATACCAAAAGTATAATTAAGCTAAATATTTAATATGATATTAAGGTACATATTTTATTTTTTATTATTTATTAATGATAAAAAATTATGTTTGTGTACTAGTTAGTAAGTACGGGCTTGTGTTTTCTCTCGGGGAAGAGCAATGTTATATTCTCCTAATAATTCTTTTAATTATCTTCTTAATACTTCCTTCGTTCCTTATTATAAGATCGGACATCACATAGATTAAGAAAAGCACTCACCCCAAAAAATTCTATTGAAATTTTAAAATGTTACAATAATTTTCCAGTATTACCCTCACATACATTAAATGAATTATGGGAACTCACATGAGTTGATACCAAGGATAAATAAGGGCAAAATTGAACAAACATAACAAATGCTTTTAATTTTTTTGGCCAGGATCTTATAAAAAGGAACATTGATTTTTTTTTTAGGATCTTATAATAAGGAACGGAGGTAGTACCATATAAAGTATGGAATTAAATGTACTTTCAACCTTGAAAATACAAAAAACATTGAAAACATTCTTTAATAAGTAATTAGGAGGATTTTTAGAAACATGAATTGGAGGATTTAAAATTATTCTACAAAGTAATAAATGAAAATGGTATATTATGAAAAGTAACAATAAATACTTTATTGAATTCTTAAAAAAATAGAATAAAAAGAAACAAATGTTTTTTTAGAACCGAGACAGATAAAAAAGAACTGAGAAAGTAATATTTAAAATATATTGCTAAATGACTAAAAATATTTTTTATATTTTTTAGATATAATACTATCTCTAGTCCTTATTATAAGACACATTTTGGAAGGATTTTGTGGTCTTTTTTATAAGGCATTGCACAAATTTCATACAGTATTTATGGTTATTTTCCTTATTTGCCCCTATTAAATGCCTTAACTTTATTATACCAACCACTAAACACAATATTTAAGGAAGGGTAAAATTGATATATCACTTTTTAAAAAAATTGATGCAACCAACTATTTTTATTAATATGCATAATTTAGATATTTATACTTTATAATAAAGACCAGAGGGAGACTTATCTTATATATAAATGTCATATTGCTAAGTAGAGCAACAAAGAACTTAAGCAGGGATCGGAATTCCATTAAGAAAAAAGAGCACGTGCAGGAGACTTATTTTGAGCTTAATTTATTAATTAAATATGACCATTTTGAATTACATGATGAATTAGTATTACACAACTGACTTAGCTAATTGTTTAAAATAAAATTGAATATAATCAACTTTATAGCTTAATTTAATTTGCATTAGTCTCCCTATAAATATGTGTATAACTTGTCTAACTCTCACAAGAATCTTGACGTTGTTACCTGTCGTTCAGCACCTTAATTAATTAATTGGTTGATTTATTCATACAAGAAACCAAGTTAAACTACTAATTGAAAATAATAATATATGGAAAGTATGAATTTGAAATATATATTACTCTGTTTTCAAATGAGAACACGAGAAATATATCAACGTGTTAACAGTATTTTTTTATGTTTTCGGTAGTAGGTTGGTATATGTACGTGGCTAGTTCTTATGGAACAGCTAATAATAAAATACATGTTAAATGTAGCTTTTTTTAAAAAAAAATTATATAATTCAAGATGTTGCTTTAAAGTGAAGAACATTGATGGGTTCTTATTAATACAGATTTTTTTAAAATATCTTCTTAGAGTATTCATTATTAAAAATAGCAGTAACTAATCCTCTCGTTAAAGTTGATCTTTCACAAAATAATTATTAAAATCTCAAGAAATATTAATTACATATGCATGCATTCATATGTTTAGCTAGGATTGAATTATATTCTAGATCGACAAATCTATCTTCAGTTCGTAGTTAGAACTTAGAAGTAGAACTCATGAATTTAGAAACATACTCATGAATTTTCTTGAACTATTAGTTCAATTAATGCTTAACTTGTTCAATAGAATTGTTGATTAAATATTAGAGGTTATAGGTTCAAACTATGAAAGGACTCCTTTAGAGAAATAAATCACTTTATGAGATAATAAAAGTCTAATAATATGTCTAGTAAAGTTTTAGATCCCAAATTAAGATTAATGTCAGATTGTTACATTTTACTTGTCATTTAGGTTTCACGCACTTTTAATAAACTTCTTTTAATAAGGATACTAGGGAGTATAATACTACCTCCATTCTATTTAACTTGTCGTTTGAGGTTTTATACACTTTTTAAGAATTATAATTATTTGTTTCATTTTCATAAAATTTATTAGGTGACTTTCTATTATATCTTTTATCATTTATATAAATTAGTTAATTACCGTGTTATTTTGAAAAACTACCATATTAAAAAAATATTTTGTTGAATATCATTAATATTTCACTAAACAACAAGTAAATTTTAAAATCTTTTTTCCCTCTAAAACAACAAGTGGGATAGGATGAAGGGAGTACAAATCAAGATTATTATTGTTGGATTGAACCATATACTCTATTGGAGGTCGAGCAAAGCTTGACCCACCAAGCCTCTTCAATTCGACCATTTTAACCTCGAGACTTCCAGAGTTATGTATTGCTTTAGAGCCCTTTTATCGCCTTTTAGTCTCACGGTGGCTTCCAAGCATCTTCGTCCATTCAACCTCGAGTTGGATGGCATGGGTTTTGTGTGCATGGGCACACATTGCATGCATGCTCCTAGAAAATTGTGGGATAAGCAAACTAACCAGATGCCTGAGATGTATAAGTGCCAACTTCACGTATGCTCAATGCTTGTTCTTGATCCTTGGTTTCTAGGCCTAAATACTATAAAGGGTCAAACCTCTAAGGTCCATCTCAAAATAAGGTCGTTAATAAATGTGTCACACTAATTTAGTGTGACGCCACACTTTTTAAGAAAAAACCTATTTGAAAGTACATGTTTTAGAAAAAAAATCTATTCAAAAGTATATTTTTATTCACTTTCAAAAAATGGGTTAGTATGGCGCATCTGTTTGGAATATGTTACAAAGATGCTCACCAGAAATAATTATAAACACTTTCTTTCATATTTTTGGAAATAGAGAAAAAGCCCAATGAAAAAAAAAGCGTTATTGCCTCTTCGTTTTTTTTTTGTTCAAAGCGCTGTTGCATTCGACCCAATTTGCTTCCACCACACCCTTTAACTTTGTTTCCACCCCATTATTTTTAAAAAAAAAGTGACTTCATTTATTCCTATTTATGCATCAACTGAATTACGTCTATTAAAGAATATAATTATTTTTTTAATCTGATATGCTAACAAATATATAAAATAATGTGTTAGTATATGGAATTTTTTTTTAGGTTTGTTTTTGAAATTACACATAATAATCTTAAAATTAACTAAAGAAAAGGAGTTTGAATAATGAAAGTGTGAGAAATTTTCAAAATAAATAAAAAACCTAACAGTTTGTTTGGATGAGAGAATTTTTAAGGGTAATGAAATTTTTGAAAGGAGTTAAAATACTATTATTTAAATTGTCTTATTTGGATATTATATTAAAAAATATTTTAATTTCATAGCATTTTTAGAAAGTATTCTTTTTAATTAAAAATGAAGAATTTTAAATTCACCCAAAAAAGCAAGAATTGTGAAACTCCTTCTTCTCTCTCCTTCTCACTTTCTCCTTCTCTCTCTAAAACAACTCTCTCTCTCTAAAAAAACTTTCTCTCTCTCTCTCTAAAAAAATCGCTCTCTAAAAAATTTATATCTCTAAAACTCTCTCTCACTCTAAAAAATACCCTCTCTCTCAAAAAACTTGCTCTCTAAAAAAAGCTTTCTATCTCTAAAAAATCTCTCTCTCTAAAAATCTCTATCTCTAAAAAATCTCTCTATCTAAAAAACTCTCTCTCTCTCAAAAAAATTCTATCTCTCAAAACAAGTCTATCTCTCTCTCTAAAAAAAGTCTATGACTCTCTCTAAAAAAACTCTCAAAAAAACTCTTTCTCTCTCACTCTCTAAAATAACTCTCTCTCTCTCAAAAACTTTATCTTCTCTCTAATGAAAATTTAGTTATTTTATTAAAAGAATCTATTAACGAAAGAAATTCAATTACTCTATCCAAACAAATAATTTTGAAAATGAAGAATTTTAATTACTCTATCCAAACAAACAATATGAAAGATGAAGATAATTGAATTGAGGAAATTGAAATACTAGAATTTTCAAATTCCTAGTAATTTGCAATTACTCCGTCAAAACACAACCTAAGTGTATTTAACTCTACCTCCAATGGATGTGAGTGTAATTTAGCATAAAAAATAAGCATGCCTTGTATTTAAATTCAGGAAGGCTAGAATAAAAAAAAAGGGGGTGGCAGAAGAGAATAAGAAGGGGTATCATTTTTGGCACCATACGCTCGACTGATAAAACACTTTTATTTTGACCATTAATTACCGTTTACAAATGATAACTAGTTTTGAAGAGTTCAAATTTTGCTCGTTAATTAGTTTCTGAGAGTTCAAATTTTAAAAAATAACTAATTACCAAACGAATATTTTTTGTATGATAAACTCAGCGAAACGTGTGGTGTAAATAGTTTTTACCCTGGAGAAGCCTCAGAGGCATGAAGAAAGCTTTACTTAATCTCTTGTTCTAGTAACGTTTCAGGCACTCCAATAGTCCAATTTACCCTTTTATTTTCTTTTCTAACAATAATTATTTGAGATCCAAAATGGAAGAATAAAATAAAACCCTCAAAGTCCTCATCATCAATCACATAGCTTTTCCATTTCTCTTTGATGAGTTTACTTCACTACTAATTCCAATTTGTTCAAGTCCATGTCAAAGACACTAATTAGGATCCATGCTTCTTGTTAATTGCATGATTAGTTAAATTTAGTCTCAAATTAGAATTGGTTCTTGATTCTCATTTTTGTTTCACTCTGTATATTATAGTATCAAATGTATGCAATTAACATTTTTTGCATTGATGTTACAGAGGTTAATATGGCCATTTCATGAGATTAATTAGACAATTGGTTCCAACAATGCATGTAACAAATTGCCCTCCTAAAAAAAGTGATTTAGACAATTCTTATCATATGATTGTATCATATCATATACATGTAAAAATAAAAGTGTGAATGTTATTGATTTATGAAAAAATTATAGCAACCTCTCTTTTGGAGCTGATATTATGCATAGAGTGATTAACCTTAAAGAAGTCGATATAAAAGAAAACAAACCTCAATCAAAGAGTCAGTATAACATAAAAAAACCTAGAGAAAGATCAGTATAATATACACAAATCTGTTAGATTTAAGTGTAATATACGCTAAATCTCATAAAAAATTACTTAAAATTTTTCATGATTTCTATAGAAGTGACCTAATTGATAAGATAGTTGGTGGATAATCACACATCTATATTTGGTCTTCCACTAAGATCTAATTATATTAGTACTTGATCAAAATTTGCTTAATGTTTTTCTTCCATGGTCCATATATACTTCATAATGCAAATTACATATGATCATTGCTAGCTCCTAAAAGATAACCTATCAACTTTATATTTCAAGGTTTTGAAACTTCATATTTCTCAGGTGGTGGTAAATGACATATTGCACAGTACACCAAAACATCTAGACAATTGTGTATGTACAAATATTAGGTTGGATAAGATTTGTTCAATGGAATATATTATTATCATATTTTTATTCACCATTCAATTAGACTTTAATCTCAAATTTATATTTATTTTCATATTATTAAGTAATCATAATTGTCAATTTTAAACAACTGAGGTATATATATATATATATATATATGCTATGCGGAAGCACGATAAATTGAAAAAGAGATTTACGGTGTGTTTGAGTACATAGCTTAATTAAGTATTTATGTAATAAATTATTTTTAAATTATAAGTATTTTTTTAAAAAAAAATTGCAAAACTTACTTCAATAAGCTAAAAATAGTTTATTATAATAAACTACTTCAAGAAACTTTATAAAAATAAGCTTAAAACAGCTTATAGGAACGCATAAACTATTTCTATAAGTTGTGTATAAACCTTTTCAACCAGGACCTTAATAATAATAAGTAGCTTCATCTTTTTCAAATCATAAATCATTAAAGTATGCTAACGACATTAGATAACATTTGCTTTAAACGTAACACAAGTAAAAACAAATTTTTCACTTTGTATCATAAATCATAAACATTTTAAAAAATTACATATATAAATGGGAGTTAACCAAACATTCAAAAGAATAGGATTTGTTTGTTAGACATATATAAATGGGAGTAATTAATTAGAATAAAATCAAATAAAATCTGAAGCACAAATTTGATGAATGTCCTGCTTAATTAATTCCACCGCAGTGACTAACATGTTTAATTCCAAAACGTACACATCAAGAACAAGCATGCGCAGGTGTTAATTAACTGCACTTAATTACTAATTAATTAATTAAGCTATACACGTGGCAGAATAAGAATAAGCTTCTATGATGGTCCCCACGGAATCAGAAAATAAAATAAAAATAATTAATCAATTATTTAATTAGTGTCACCCTAAAGCAGTGCCCTCAAATCCATACCTAATAATTAACAATGTTTTTAAACATTATGTGACGTCTCTTTGGTAACGTATCTAGGTGTATCTCCAATGAATTCCTTTACTTATTTATTTTTAAAATTTTAATAATGTGTACAAATAATATTTCATATATATGTATTTGAATCGTATTAAAAGATATCAGTATTGAATACGTATTTGATATGGATACAGTGGCCATGAGCGTGTATCCGTGCTCCTGAGGAGACAAGTATCGGAGAGATTATAGAAGTGAATGATAAAAAATTAAAAGACCAAATACACAAAACATAAATAAATAAATGATAAATAAAAAGAAAATCAAAACACCAAAAGTAAAACATTTGATTTCTTCTCCATGTAAAATGAAACATAAAAAAGACCAAAGAGTGACAATCAATGAATGTGATGAGTCTATTAAAAACTGGTCAGTGTCTGCTTCCCACCTCTTCACAACACAACACATCATTATTAGTATTTTTTTTTAATGATGATTAGTAATATTTAACACATCATTACTATTCACTTTTCACAACTCTGAATCCATTAAAAAAACAAAATGGTTGAATGAATTGTGGTTTGGTTTACTAATTTTTTTAATATTAAAGAATGAAATATATACTAAAATACTCTCTCACTTTATATTTTATAAGTCATTTTAGTCCCTTATAAAATCGGTCATTTTAGTCCTTGACTTTCACTATCATCGTTCATTTTAGTCCTTACTTTTACTATTATCAGTCATTTTAGTCCCTACTAAAATGAATACTCGTATAATTTAGGTACTAAAGTGACCTGCAAAATATAAAGTCAATAATTAAAATGATTTATCCGCACAAAATCAGGGACTAAAGTGACTTATCCTCACAAAGTCAAGGACCGGAATGGTACATCACTCATTAAAAAATTGAAAAGTAAAATGAAAAGCTTAATTTAACTGATGTTAAATGAATTATAAATAAGTTGTACACCTTAATGGATTTATATGAATCATTATTGATATAAATAATAGTTGTATATTTAACTTTTTTGTACTTTTTTAACGAGTATCAAGAATATTTTTATGTTGATAATCAAGGCTAATTTCATCGTAATGTAAAAGTTATTAAAATGAGTTTTACTTCTTTAAACAAAATATATTTCTTACACTTGACAAAATTCTAACTCTCCAAAGTTTTTTTTTTGTTATACTGACCATTAATGAATATAAAAAAAGTCCGTGTAATATACACAAATCTATTAAATATGTATAAATCTCAAATCTATTAAATATGTATAAATCTCAAGAGAAATTACTATAATTTTTTTCAGAGTATTAATTGTTCCATGAAAATGGATATGTTGAAAAAAAATTGGTCATGAAGTTGATGTTTATGAGTAATAATGGGTGGGATCTGACTATTGATGTTGATATAGAATTTAAAAGAGAGAAAAAGAAAAAAGTGAATCATTATTAGTATATGAGAGTAGATTGTAACAGTAATTAAGATAGAAAATAATATATATAATATTTTATTGGAAGGGAGTGTTTGTTAGTGCTCTAATCTAATCTAATGTAAGAAAATCAAAATCCACAGAATGTGCTCTGTTTTTTTATGGTGTTGCTGTTGATAAGTCAATTAGATAAGTGCAATAAGAGCAATTCAATTTCACATCCAATTTGATTCAAAAATTCTAACTTTTAAATCATAATAATAATAATAATGGCTACAAAAATTCAAGAGAACAACTTTCTAAGGAAGGTTTGAGAACATTTAGGATTGAAGAATTAGAGATTAATTTTATAAATTTTGACTCGTAATAATTTTTTGAAAATATATAGGATTTAGCTATATATGCATGTTATTAATTAGTTGTATATTTTTTTATGCAACTGAAAAAAAACAAAGAAAAAAATTTAAGGTCTTAAAAAACAAGTTCGTGTTATATCAAAAAGAGCTTCGGGAGAAGAGTATAGCACTATGTTTAGCAGGTCAATTTGCACGTGTATTAGCATTTCTCAAAATATGTAGTAATGAACGACTCCAATCTCTATTTAACATAAACGAAGAGCATTGATAATGTTAACAATCCGACAAATTGGTCGAATGGTTGATGTGACGTGCTTTGAGTAGCAGTCCTCGGTTCAAACCCATATGGATGCACTTTAGCCTTTCAAAAAAAATTGATAATGTTAACATAAAGATGAGTTGAATCCGGAGTAATAGATAGAAGATAAACCAAACAGCCCCTAAAGTACTCAGCCTTTCAAAAATTATGCTCAATTGCTAGTTGAATGCCATAAAAAAAAGGATTCTTTAGTCCATTAGGATGAAAACCTTTATTAGTTTGAATCACATTTTTTATAGTCTTATCATTTCTTTAAAAAATATGATATCATTTTTGTCCATTTCCTTTTTAATGAAACTTTCTCATTTCAATTTTAATTGTCAATTTTAAGAAGGATAACTTGAGTTATATCACCTTCAAATTTCAATATATAGTCTAAGAAAGCATATTTTAGGAATTTAATTTTATTGGCATGAGAATGTTCAACTTGAAATTGACTTGTTATAACTTAATAAGTGGATCAAATTTCTAAATTACCCCATTTGCACCACACTTGGTCATGAACTAACATTTTGTTGAAGTTGATTGAAATCAAGTATGTTTTGACCAAGTCCAACATTGTTTAGGATTGAATGGGAAGATAGAGGCTAATAATTCTATATTTAAAATTGTATAAAATTTCCAAAAAAAAAATGTTCATAAAATGAGGATTATTATTTATATTTTATAATTTTATAATAATCATATTTTTTTAATAAATATGAGATTTAATTAACTAGTGATTTTCCAATCTCCTATATAACACAAAATTTTATGGAAAATTTGTCAACATAAATAAAAGAGGCATGATTATATATTTTTTTTCACTTCCAATGTTACTCCACCCTGGAGGACTACCATTGGACACATAACTATATTATGATTAAGCAATATTTGTCATATATACCCTCCACTCTATGCCTCACACCCCAAACATTGTGTCAATGGTCATCTTGCTCATGTCAACTCTCACTTTAGCTTATTTAAATAAAATAAAAAATAAAGCTTGTTGGGAAATATATTCTTGGTGATAGTAGATTTCTGAAGATTAAAATCGAGAAGAAAAATAAAAGAATAAAAAAAAATGTACACATATCTTTAATGTTTGTTTTTTAACATTTTCTTTAGGTTTAATTTTCTGTCACCAATTTTAATTCTTGAATGCAAAATAAGTTGCTTGACGAATTTTTTGCCGAATGTAATATATAAAGATTATATTCCTTGAATATGTTTTATATCCCTAAAACTCAAGTTGTGACAACTAACAATAATTTTTGAAAAATGATATTTTGTTTATATCTTCGTTGCAATGAAGATATAGACAAATGAGAATTTGAGGATCATTTGAGAAAAAGAAGACGGAATTGATAGAACTTTGGGTACTCTTCATTTGTCTCTCTTCTATGATCGGTGTCTTTTTTTTTCTTGTGCATCGAATTGCATTTTTACTTATTAGAGACATCTCGTGTCTATTCATGTAAAATCGCTTCATTCTAACTTATGTTTACTCATTCAAAAATCGCATCGCTTCAGCTTAAGAGTAATATTTATAATCCTTAAAATTAAATCAATTTCAAATAAGACCACTCTTAACATTAAATAAAAAAAAACACAATTCTTCATGTTTTATAAATTTCAGACAAAGTTAATTTTATTTTATTTTTAGAAAAAAACTATCTTTATATCATTTTCATTCTGGTAGGAGGTTGTGCTTAACAGTTGTATATTCCATGTAATTCTAGCTTTTTACTTTGTTAATTTTGACATCTTGCTAAGTAATGGTTTCTGATTAGGACATTGGAAATAAATTGGATTTAATTTGTCACACGCGGTAGATTCAGTGTCTAATTAATATTAATATTTAATATTAATTAATAATAAAACAAAGATAATAAAGGCTATTGTGGTGCTTAATATAGGATGAATTTAATCACTTTTAAGATTTTTTTTTATTATAATGGAAAAAGTGATGAATCATGTATTTATAATTTATACAAACTGCATATACAGACCCGTTCTTCATTTTGAAATAATAGACTTCACAGATCTGATTAGTTTATACTCTGCTAGTACTTCAAAAGGAACCACAAAAATTAATAGGCATATGAATGAAATTGCCAAATGTGACAACAAATTAAAAGAGAATAAATAATTCATTTTATTTCTTTTTAATTTTGGATTTTTTTTTTCATTTAGCCTTTTAGTTGTCTTGTTTTGGGGAGAGAAATACAGGGCCACATCTCAAGCTTTTTTTTATAATTTTTTTAAAAATAGAGAGATCATCGAAGTGAATATACAACTTCATCTAGCAAAAACAGTTTTCATATATAAGACCAATTCAATCCTTAGTGATAAGAGATCTAATTTTCAAATTTTCTAAATTCGTTTGATGTTCAAGTATAAAGAGATAGATACAATAATATTATGCGTCATACTTATCTATATCGGATTTGACAAAAGAAATACTTTATTGTAAAAACTCACTTCATTGTATTTTCCCAACTCCCATAGATACTTTTTACTCCCTCCATCTCACAATATAAGCTTTAACTATCAAAAAGTCTTGTTCCATAATATAAACTCTTACACACAAATTAGAAGCATTTATTATGATTTTTTAACTTTCAAAGTCATCTATCCAATAGAAAATAATTGGGTTTAAATTTAATTGGTGTAACATCTCAATAGTCCAATTAATACTTCTAATTCTAATAATTTAACTACTTTTCTTAAACTGTGAAAAATGTTTGTTAGGGTTTAAGGGACAAGGGAAGTATTTATTAGTAATTGATTAAACATCGCCTTTATGGCAATGGATAGAAAAATCCATGTAAAATATTCTCTTCGTTCGTATTTATTTGTCTAGTCAAGGGTAAAATATACTTATTAAGTAATGTAATTATTACTCTAATTTTTATCAAAATAATTTTTAAGTTTTCATATTACTCTTTATCTCTTATTCTTTTATTGGTTCATTAATGGACATTAATTAGTACCTAATTAAAAATAAGGGTATACTCCTTCCGTTCATATTTAACAGTCCGGAGAGAGAAAATCACACATATTAAAGAGTGTAATAATTGTTATGGTTTTCCTCAAAATAAATTTTAAACTCTCCATAATATCATTTATCTCACATTGTTTGATAATTGGTTGAATAGTAGGACATTGATTAATATCTAATTAGACAAAAGGTTAGAATTGATAAAAATACAATTAATGTTACACTAAAATTATAAATAGACAGATAAATAGAAACAATAATAATTGTTATGGTTTTCCTCAAAATAAATTTTAAACTCTCCATAATATCATTTATCTCACATTGTTTGATAATTGGTTGAATAGTAGGACATTGATTAATATCTAATTAGACATAAGGTTAGAATTGATAAAAATATAATTAATGTTACACTGAAATTATAAATAGACAGATAAATAGAAACAATAATTTTTTTTCTCTTTGCACCGGTAAAAAGAAACAAAGGGACTACTCCCTCCGTTTTTGAATATAAGTAAAAATAATTAATTTTACCCTTACCAATGATGTTGGTTAAACTTATTTAATATTGTTAATTTCAAGTAAAAAACAGCATGTTTTCCTAGATTACCCTCTATCAAATTTATTATAAAGAGAGTAACATGGTTATTAGAAGTAATAAGTGAATTTATTATTAAGGGTATTTTTGATATTTTTTCATTAAATACAATCCAAAGTAATTAAATTTGTGTATAATCAATAACATATGATTCTAAAAAATTTTGCTTATAAATAAAAATGGAGGGAGTAATAAATAAAAAGTACAATTAATACTACCTTAAAAACATAAGTAGACACATAATTAAGAACACAAATATTTTCTCTCTCTAAACTGATAAAAAGTAAACGAGGGAGTACTTTTTTGGGTTTCTTCTCAGGATATTTACAGTCGAAAATAGTCACTAATCCTATACGCAAAGCTGAGTTTGTACGAAGTGGTTGCCAGTTGGCCAAGAAATGTCACTCCATTCTCACCAGCAGGGGATAGAACCCCCACACGTATAATTAAGATATGAAATGAACTATCACTATGTCACATCTCGCGATTATCTATGTAAAACACTTTAGGGTTAGGGTTAATTAAGGGGCTAATTAATTTCAGGCATATTCTCTTACCTCTTGGAGCATGAGATGGAGTTATGTACGCTACAATTTGGTTAAAGCCAATTACCTTCTCTCCAGTTTTCTATGTCAATAAAACATTAGGCAATAATTTAAAGTTTATTAAACTTCAAATTGAAATGTCCCAGAATTTCAAATTTAGAGTTAGGTATCTATTCCCCTGTCCTTTTAAACTAATGTTTTGTAAAAAGGTAGTTAAATTAAAATCTATATATAATATGTGATCCACTTTTTTTAAATATTTTTTCTAGAAAAATAAATATGTATTTATATTATTATAAGTAGTTAGTTGTAAATCGTAGCTCTGCCTAGTCAAAGCTCTCCTCCATGAAAAAAAAAAAACATGAATTTATCTGGTTAACACCTCACACCAGATGGATCATCAATTAGTCATGATAAAGTTTAAATAAATAATTTTCAAATTGAAAAAAATTAGAAGAGTAATTTTACCAAACAAAGAAGAATATAGGGATTTGGTTGAAAAGAAAGTTAGATGTAACACAAACATTGCATGTTGTAATAGATTAATTATTATTTATGATTGGCGTTTAACAATGGAAGCAAAAAAGAAATTATTATTATTATTATTATTATTATTATTTAACTAAAACGGTGCCGTAGACGCTTGTATGTTGTATGTGTTGAGTTTTGTGTGCTTTTTCATTTAAACTCGCCAGCTTTGTTGGTATTCAAATCTCATTATAATAATAATAATGTATGTGGCAATATTATGCTTTTGCTTTTCTTCAACTTTCTTATTTAGTTTCCTGGATTTCCTCTTTTATCTAAAAATTAAAAATGACTTTATGTGCTGCAATTAAGTTCGTTAAAACATGCTGAAAAAAATTTAAAAAAAAAAAAAGTTCGTTAAAACACACCCATACATTATGCTCTAAACCGGTAATGTTAGTATTGACATTATTGACTTAAATTATAACATTTATGAATTTTTGGCATTTATAAACTAATTTATTATAGCTATAAACTAATTCGTTTATTTTTGGTATTTAAAACATATTCAACAAAAGCTATAAACTAGTAACATATTTTTGATATTTATAAATTTCCTATTTTACGGGGACTAAAAACATATTTAATCCTATTTTTTTCATTAAAACATCTTTATCCTTCAACTATTTTTGTATAGTCTAGACAATAAATAAATGAAATAGAAAAATTCTTTCACCAATGATAAATAAAGAAAATAAAAAAAAATTATAAATTTCAATAAATTAAAAAGTGCTTTTGAAAATGAATACAAATTATCAAATAACTTTAACAAATTTAATTAACTTTTTTTAATTCTCATATACATTTTTCAGAGTCTTATATACGAGAACTGAGTCTGAGATAGTTAAAAAAACAAAGGAAGTAATGAAGCTGTAAATGTCTCGGCGCAACCTGCAGGAAAGGTCATTAAAGATATCAATTAAGGTAAAATATGTTTTACTCTCTATAAAATTATTTTTTTTTGCTCTTTAGTCCCTATAAAATGAAAAATTATTATTTTAGTTTATATAAAATTATTTTTGTATTTTAATCCCTGTAAAATGAAAATTTATTATTTTTAGTCCCTACTATTAAGAAATTTTTGTTAAATGCTGACTAGGATGATGAAGTGCCACATATCAACACCATATGAGATCTAAGTCATTTTTTATTTAATATTAATATTAATTTAATTATTTTATTAATAATAAAAAAGAATAATAATAAGAAGAAGACTAGATACTATTTTCTTATCGAAGCTCTTATCGACGAATGACATTTGGAGGAAATTCTATGCCTTCTTATTATGCAACCTCGTTTAATTTACCCGGTACTCGTTGATTTTGAAAAAAAGAGACTGTTATCCCTTTCTTCTATACGTTAATTGAGAATTTGCGAAAAAATGAGAATAGGTCTAAAAGAGAAGGTGAAAGGTGACTGGTTGCACAATTATGGAAGAAATAAGGGAGCTAGCTTTGATGGGAGTAAAGTGGAGCTTGATTATATGCGTGCTTTAGTCATGAGTAAAGGAGAAGGATGGAGAAGAAGATGGATTTTTTTTTTTGTTATTTTTTTGTTTTTATTATTAATGAAATAATCAATTAACATTAATATTAAATAAAAATTATCTCGATTTAACATGGCATTAACACGTAATATTCTGTCATTTTAGCCAATACTTAACAGAAATTTCTTAATGATAGGGATTAAAAGCAATAATTTTTTATTTAATAGGGATCAAAATACAAAAAATAATTTTTTAGGGACTAAAAGTAATCATTTTTCATTTTATAGGGACAAAAATATAAAAAAAAAAAATTATAAGGACTAAAAGCAAAATTACCTTATTTTATAAGAACTAAAAACATATTTTACCCTATTAATTATTAGCTCTGAATTAATCAGCAATAAATATATGCCCTGATTCCCACTAGGGAAATTACACCCTTTATTTTTTTTTAATTTTTCTATATCTTTCTATTTATTTTCCTATGTATTTTTTATTATCTTGTATATAATAAAGATTAAATAAAAAATTGAATGCATTTTGTTTCTTGATTATATGAAAATAATTACTATATATTTTATTTAGTACGTAAGATGATTTATATGAATGTTTAGTAGGAGAATTTAAAACTATTCTTCTTTTTTATCTTTTCACATAGAGAGAAAATTTTGTTTTTATTTATCTATCTACTTATATTTTTAAAGAAGTATTAACTGCATTTTTATTAATTTTACTTTTATTTTTTATTGAAGTAGTAATTAATTGAAATAATAATCAATGCTTTACTATCTAATCAATAAAACTAAGAAAAATAAAAGGTATTATAATGTGTTCAAAAAATATTTCAAGAAAAATATAAAAAAAAAATATTATGTTTCTTAATATGCATAATACTAAGAATAAAGAGAGTATAATATAAGCTTTTAGGATAAAAGGTTGATGCTTTATATTATATATTCATATACAAAATATTAGAAGTATTTATTATTATTTTTTATTTTATTCCTATTTATTAGAGTAAATTATTAAGAGTACCAGTGAAGATAATTGAATTTGCATTTAATTAAGAATAGAATTATAAAAGAATAATAAAATTTTATTAACTAATTTTTTAAATTGTGTAAAAAGTAACTAGGATTTTATATTATAAAAACGTGTGAGTATTACCTTCAAATTGTGAACCTTATTGATGTCAAATTGTCAAGGAATGAAATAAGCATATAGTAGTTTTCACGGAACAATATAATGGAACCTTGTCCCTAAAATAATTTATTTAAATTTATTAGAATTTAGAAGCAAATCATAACTGGAATTTTTGTTTTATGTTTATTTATTCTAATGAAAAACATTAATCTTAAGTTCTTAATAAGCACAACTAATATATAAATATGGTATAGTGCCCAGCTATATGAGATATGAAACTAGGAAAATTTAAAAAAAGAAAAATACTTTTTTTAAAAAATACTTACTAAACTGAGCCTCAGAACAAATAATTTATTAAGTTGAGTTTTTTTATTGTTTAAAATTGTTTTTTTTCAAAAAAAAAAGGGCACGATGCCACCTAGCAGCATCTCATTGAGTTGTGTCTGCCTGCAGATGCCAACCAATGGGGATGTGTCACGTGGTAGCCCCTAGAATTTTGCAAAAGAAAAAACTAAATAAATCGTCCACAAGCCACGTGGTTGGCGTTGGTAAGTTGCGTTTACCCGTGGGCGCAACAAATAAAAAAAATTTAAAAAAAATGTGGACCAATGAAAGGGTGCCATGTGGCAAACGCTAGTGAATTGTGTCTACCATTGGACAACAGAAATTTTAAAAAAAGGGGCACTAGTGTTGCTCCACATGAGTTGGTTAAGTCTTAGGATAATTCTTTGGATTTGTGGAAAAAAAATTCTAAAATTTGAACCAATTCAATTCAAAACACAACTGGTTGATTTGAGTTGGATTATCGGGTTTTTCAATTAAAAAAATCAACTACATCATACATCCAACAATATATTAATATTGTAATAATTAAATATTTAAAATAGTAAGTCTAATAAAAATAAAGTCTAATTCAAAATACTATAAACTCGAAACATAATACCAATTCCACAACACAATACAAATTTCAGAATCAAGTTAAGTTTAACAATACAAATTTTAAGACACAATGACCATTAGTCCACTACTAGTGATTTTAATTTTTAATCTCCCCCTTCTTCAGCAATAAAATGATAACCACATAAGTTAGTAGCTAAATAAAGAAATTTTTAAACTCATGCTATATGACTCGAAAGTCTAGTTACGTCTTAATAATTAGGACATTAGGTTAGTATATTCTAAAAAATAAAATATTTTGATCGGGTACCATCACGTCATTGTGTTCAAATTTCAACCGTGATTGGTTCGGACAATTTTAAGGGTTGGTTTGGTTTGATTTGTCGGGTTGGTCGAGTTACCTGTAACACCCTAAATAAAAGCGGTGTCGGCTTACCACATGAAACACATATGCCAAACATACAAATGACAACGATATCGATGAATTCATGAAATCATCCCGTTTCTTAACAGACATACATAAGTATCATACTATCCTAAAGAGTTTTATACAATAATAAGGTGGGTGCCCAAAATACAAGTCCGAATAAACCAAAAGATAGAAGTTTAGTCATAGTGAAATATATACAATGAAAGCTTCGCAAAATCAACATCAACAAAAAGAACTAAATGTACGGTCTTCACTTCCTTGCTCTGTCAGGTTTTGTCTTTGAACTACTTGCAATATTGTAACCGCGAGATATATGGAATAGCATGTACCTCAGTAACCCCTGGTTTTGAAAACATTTTACAGTGTTGCAAGAAACAAGTTGCAAAACTATCCCCTAAGGTTAGAGCAAGCAAAATCAAGAAGCATATAAGCATCACTAGTTAATCAATAACAATGCGAAACATAATTAATTAGATTAGTTCTTATTTCCTTTTTAATCTTTTATGCCAGCAGCCCGAACCCTCTTTGGAGATCTCCATTGTCCAAGGAAGCGTCCTTGAACCCTCGATCTGCCTGGTCTTACACCCGATGATGTATCATTTAATCTTTTCAAACATATTTGGGAGTGCACAACTCAATGTGTTGACACCCCAAGTCAATCATAAGTTAAAATAACACATAACCTATGATTATCCAATCAAATTCCTCTATATGAACCTTCAAAGTAACATATAATTGATTCTAGCTTTTAGGCATATTTATTAGTCTCATTCAATTTGTAATGGGACAATAATCCACTAAATGAGAGAATTGAGAAATCAAAGTTTCTAAGCTTTCGCGGCAGCGAAGACACTTTCACTGTAGTGAAATGAACCTAGATTTGTCCTGAATCATGAAGCTTTTTTCGCTGGAGCTAAAATACTCCAGCTTTGGCCTTCAAACTGAGCCATCCTCGCTGCAGCAAATGAAGAGTACCTCAAGACTCGAAACCCTATTTTCCCCTTAGTATAAAAACTCATTTTATGCATATTTGGTTCATTCATCACCAAATCAAGTCTCAAAACAGAGTTTCCACCAATTATAAACCAATCCAAACATCAAACCACAAGCAATTCATACTCAATCTTGGTAAATTTGCATATGCAACAAGCTAATGGAGTCAATCTCTCCCTAGTCCAAATAATCCATTTCTAACCTAAGGGAATTTTTAAGAAATTGTGGTTACCTCGAAAGGGCTCTTCTTGTCTTCAATCTTGAATCTCCAAGCTCTAGGGTTTAACTCCCAAATCCACCACCTCCTTGCCCTTCTCCTTTGCTTGGGTCTTGGTCTCGTGTGTCCCTAGACACCATCCAAGCCCCAAGTGAATAAAATGAGAAAGTGAGAGCAAAGAAGCAATGGATGAGGAAGAGAATGGAAAATGAAGCTTACCTAAGGGTTGTACTAGTGAGGGATTAGACCTAGGAGATTAGAATTCCCACATGCAAGCCATGGTTGATGGAGCTGGAGTGGGTTCCCTTAGAGAGAAGGAGGAGAAATGATTCTAGAGTGAGAGTGAGAGTGAGGAAGACGCATGAGTGCAGAAGGGAGAGTGAGTTTTTGTTACTTTTGTTCCCTTCACACAGGCTTTATGTTGCTTATCATTTTCAAGTTTTAATTCATGCATTTTAATTTTTATTGAGAGCACAGGGTCGAACGAAGTCAACCCGTCTAAGAGATGAGATGGACTAGGTTGAAATTTAAAACTAGGAGATGATAGGTGAAAATTAAAATATTTGAAACTAGAAGAGGACCATTATATATGGATTGCTTATTGTCACTTTTGAGAGTGGATGAGTGTATAAATAACAATCCACTAATAGAATAATTTTCACAAAAAATTTCAATAATTGAAACAATAGCAAAATACAAAAAACTATAGTAGAGTTAGTGACAAAATTATGTGTTCTACAATAAAATTGTTACACATAATTAAAATAAATATAACACAAGATACTTTATTTTAATTTTTTATTTATATTTTAATACCTTTATTAATAGCAAAAGTAACATAAAAATGACACCATTATTCGCATAAAATAAAAATAACTCATTATTATTTCGATGTAAAATATTTCACAATAATGGGGCCATCCCATAAATTTATATATACATATAAGTAATTTTTTCGCAACGTGGGGATTGAGGCCCCCTAAAGATCAACTCTGTGTTCCATCTGTTTGCCGTATCGTTTTATATATATTATTATATTTTATTTCTCTTAGCTTAATTGAATTTTCACGCACAAATTTTTATGATTCGGCCATGAAAAATTTCATAGCCATATTTCAATGTCTTAGGTGAAAAAAATAAAAAGAGAGAAGACAAAAAAAGATTAAAGGCTTGTTTGATTTCTCTTTTTGAAAACAGTTTTTTTGTTTTTAAAAGCAGAAAATTAAAAAACCTGTTTGACAGTCGAGTTTTCAAAAATAGTTTTCGGGAACAATTTTTGTTTTTCAGTATTTAAAAACCAAAATATGAAAACATCTAAAACATGTTTTGGTTTTCAGTTTTCTGAATTTACACACAAATTTGTATTGAAAACTCCTCTAACTTTTTTTGAAAACTGTTTTATAATACAATTTTTAAAAACAAAAAAACAAAACTATTTCAAACAAGCCCTAAGTGAGAGAATGTTCAATGATTAATAATTGATAATTATTAAACAATTATGTGAAAAATTTAGTCATATTTTGAATGACATTATATCTATCTTTTAATTAAATCCACCTAAATTTTGTGAATTCAACACTTAACTGAATTGAGAGAGAGTTGGTTGATTATCTGAGTTTGATCCTTATTTTGTGAATTTTTAGGTAAGTTGGTCGAGGCTCAAGAAACATAAACGGCTGAGAACCGAATCAAAAGAATAAGGAAGTGGCATATGGCTAAAGCCAAGAGGATTTTGCTATAGCTAGAAGAAGACAGAGCATTGCAAGGAGCAAACTTGCTTCTCGCTATAGCGAGGCAAGCATTTCAGCCCGCATGCACAAGATTAGCTCTTCGCTATAGCGGGACAACCACTTTCTGTACTTTATATATTTACGAGTAACACTCCCCCTCAAGTCCAACTTGCCTTTTTTTTTAGCCTAGTTGTGACTTGTCCTTTTTTTTAATGGTTTTTTTTTGTTTTTCAAGTTATGAGCTTTTTTTTTTTTTGTTTGGACTTTGTGCTCCTTTTTTTCTTGAATTTTTTTTTATTTTTTCCTTTTTTTTTGGATAGGCTCTGATACTATCTTAGAAATGACATAGGTCTAACTCTCCTCAAAAGCTACCTCAAGAATACTTAGGGCAATTTTTAAGCGGTTTGAGAGCAATTTTGAGAGAGTTTTAGAGAAAGAAAGAGTGGAGAACGTGGGAAAAAGAGCGAGAGCTTAACTTCTACAACCAAATCTCTTCTTCCATCTTGTGTTGGGATTGAATGTAATTAATTAACTCTTATACTTTATTTATCTTTTATATAGTTATTATTTATTCCTTCGATTTGTGTTTTCATCTCTTTGCTCTTGTTTTAGCTTGATCACCTATTGCATAGTTTTAGATTCTAAGCTACGTTCGAGACAAGTTTTCTTAGATCTGAATTGAATGAAAATCTCAACTCGCCACTATCCTAGAGATAGCTAGTGACCGACTTCATTGTCGTTTTCAAACAAACACTTTTTCCTAAAGTTGGAGTGTCTTCATTTAATTCTAAGAGATTGCGTTTTATGAACAACTACTCTTAATATCATTAAATTGAGAGATCGTTTAATGTGATTTCAGTGTGTGCATCAAATCGTGGTTTATTCAATAACTTTCTCTAATTGATTGTAGAGTATGAGAGGGAGATTGATGAAGTTGAATCCCAAAACCCTTAAATATTGTTGTCTTAATCCCAAATTTACTTCTTTGCATTCTTTTCTTTTAGTTTTTTAAATCCCTTTCTATAAAACTTTTATCATTTTACATACTCTATAATTAATTAGGTAAAATTCTAAAAATGCCCTACTCGACAACCCCTTTTCACTATACTATTATGAGTTGAATTTTAGTTCACGCTAGGATCTTAACAATGATCAAGTTGTACAAATTACTATAGTCATATTTATGGGATAATCTTATGCATCTATACACAACTTTTAATATTTTAATCTAAACCATTAAAAGATCCAATAATGGACATTAGTAATAGAGAGAAATGAAGAGGAAATGTGACAGGGAGAGATCCAAATCCAAGGATTATTGCGTCAAATTTAAAATTAGTGACGCCTCAACTTCATAAGTTGTAACTAACAAAATCGAGTAGTTACTGGAAATTATATTTTAACTCTGTTGAGGGTCTTATAATAAAGAATTAGTGATTAGTTGAATAATTTTTAAAAATAGTTTCTAAAAATAATATTTCTTTGTGGAAATGACAAGTTCTATTGTTTTAAAGGGAGAGTACAAGAAATACTCATGACATAAACAAATTTTTATAGCAATATATGTTTTTCGATTTTGAAAAATTAGAGTTTCAAAACATCTAAAGCATGTTTTACTTTCAATTTTAAGTTGTTTGCATTTGAAAGTAAATCAAATAATTTTATTTTTATTTTAAAAAACAATTCTTAAAAATGTTTGGAACCAAGAGAGGAAAATATCCACAAAATTTTTACTTGGTACCTTCACACATTTCTTTTTTCAGTGAAAGCATACCCAGATAAGAAGCAAATAAAAGAACACGCAAAATCGACATTTCTTGCCTATTTCATGAACTCACTATAATATAATTTTATTACTCCACTTGTAATTTTTACAAGGAAAAAAATGCAAACCCTCCCTTAACGCTTCACGTACTTTTGAAAGTGACTTTATTTAGGAACACTAAAAGGTTTAAGAAAGTAACTTATAAATAGGAATAGAGGTATTAAACTATGAGTAAACTAGCAAATTAGTCCTTGAGATTGTAGATATAGGTCCCTGAATTAAAAAACCCCAATGTTAGTCCATGAGATTGTATGACGTCATGCAGATAAGGACAATCCGTTAAATCTGTCAAACGGAGTGCTTGCATGGCACTTAATGTGCCAAAGTGGCACGCCACGTCACTTAATGAAACATTCCGTTTAATCTTTCTTCTGAAATCTTGCAAATCAGTCCCAACGCAATTTGTTCATCTTCATATGAATGAACCCTAAATCTCCAAACAACAGCGATAGAATTGTGGATCCTAAAGAGGGGAGAAAAACAATGATTTGGTGGCAATGAATCACAAAAGTGTCGGTGGAAGTTCTGGATTGAGGAGCAGTAACGTGGGGGAGGCGGACAAGAATTTGATAGTTTTATGTGATTGTGGCATTCGAGCAGTGGTTAGGAGGTCAAGAACAACTGAAAACCCAGGAAAGCTCTTCTACAGATGCTCACAGTACCAGGTTTGAGACGCTAAAAAAATACTTTTGTCTTCGTTGAGTTGATAAATTCTTAATGTTGCCAAGCTTGTTCAATAATACCTTTTATGTTTAGAACGATGAAAACTATAACTTTTTTCGCTGGTATGAAGATGAACATCAAGGAAGGAAGAATTTAACCCGAAGCAATCACAATGTAGGTACAAGCAACGAAGTGGTTTCTCGTTCTACAACTACTCAGATTAGAGCACCAGCAGCAACAACTGAAAATGAACATTGGTGGCTGAACCATAAATATAAAATTGCAACAATAGAAGCTGAAATTAGGATGTTAAAGTGGGGTTTATTTGGGATGTTCATTGTGATGTTAATGTTTATCATTATGTGTGGATTAGTGTGTTTGGCTTAGTAGGCTATGTAACTTAACTGTTAAATCACTTTTGATGAATATTGTATTTTGTAAGGCTATTATGACTCATGACTCTAATGTTATGCTTTGAAGTAGTACTTAAATTTAAATCTTATTAAGTTGTGTGATTCACTTCTCTTATGACATTTATGACACTTTCTATAAACGCATAAATTTTTGTTATGTTGAAAAATTGAAGTATAGAGAAAAACAATAAAAATAATTCTGAATAGGAGGTATTTGTAAACATAGTTTTTGAACATTCTGAGCAAGGATGGCAACTTCAAAAAATGTATGACCAAGGGCACAAAATAATGTCATCAACAATTGAAATCTCCACATTGAAAATGCATCATCAACACTAAATATGTGACAGTGACTTAATCAAAATCAAACATTTTTTCAGAACATTGTATCAGTTTTGGTGATTGTAAAACACCCAAAAAATTCGTTGAACCTGTGAATCAACAAACCAGAAGCATATTGGTGATTCTAAATCACCCAAAAAAAACCAACAAAAGCAAACATTGAATCAAATTTTTGGGTGGACATAAACATAAGACATGTCCAACAAAAGCATAATTGAGGCTGCCTCCTCTGTAGGTCACAATGTCACTGACTTCAAAATTTTGGGGATTTAGTGTTTAACAAACCAATCGTCGACGATTGAGGATTATGGAGCAACAACAGGGATTATGGAGAAGTGAACGGAGAAGATTGTTTAGTAATCCAAGTGATTGAAGTGGTTGTGGATTGTGAAGGAAGAAGGAAGTGGTTGTGGATTGTGAAGGAAGAAGGGAAATACGACGGTGTTTTACCCTAGTGTCAAGTGAAACACCGTTGGGACTAATTTGCCTGATTATAGTTGCGACGCAAAACACAACATTTCTTTAAGTGACGCAAAACACTAATTTGCTAGTTTACTCATTAAACTCTAACACTAAAAAGTTAATGTTTTACTCCTTCCGTCTCAATATATAGGACCCTCTCAACCAATTTTGCAGGAATTAAGAAAGTTGACTAATTTAGTATTATGCATTAAATTTGTCTAACAAGTTCTATCAATTTTCAAATTAACCCTTCAAGTTGTTGGAAGCATCAAATTAAAATATAATTAAATAATAGTGAAAATATGATTACACATGTTGACCAATTATAATACTAGAGAAAGAAATGTTTTATCATCAACTTCTTATATTTATTATATTTTGAATTACTTTAAAAGTGATTAAGTAGTAAGAATATATTGGTAAAGAAAAATTCAACGTGCATCCAAATTTTTATAAAAAATCTTATAAATAGTAAAAACAAAAATATTTAGAATCTTATAATGGAACGAAAGGAATATATCACGTCTTTACGCAAAACATTAAAAATATTTAGTACTACTGCTGTGTGAGATAATGGATTTTAGATTTAATTAGAAGCAAAATTGGGCAATGTTAATAACTTTTTCTAAAATTAATACATTGCCCATTTTTTAAACGGTATAAAAAGTAATTAGCTTCTAAGGCTCTGTTTGGTAAAACTAGCTTATAGCTTATAGCTTATGACTTATAGCTTATAGTTTGTAGCTTATGACTTGTGACTTATAATTGAGTAGAGGTGTTTGGTAAAATTAGCTTATTAGGTAGCTTATATTTGTTAAATGACTTAAAAGGACATGTAATAAATTATTTGATAAAATAAACATAATAGATGAGTAGAGGGTAAAATATGAAAGAATTATTGAAAGCTATTTTTCATAAGCTATAAGCTACTTGAAGTAGCTTTTTATAAGCTAGCTTATAGTTTATATAAGCTATAAGCTAGTTGTTACCAAATACCTCCACTTGACAATAAGCTACAAGCTATAAGCTATAAGTTATAAGTTACTATAAGTTAGTGTTACCAAACACACACTAAATTATGAAACAAAAGGACAAAAAATTTTCATTAAATGCAAGTGAATATAGTTAATTTTACTTATATTTAAAAATATAATATTATAAAAAAATTTGCTTATATTTAAAAAGAGTGAGAATATGACTTAGATATTCTCTGTTGTTGTTGTTTTTTTTTATTATTGTTGTCGAAAGAAATTGAGTGTTCATTAATTAAATTGTAGTAAATGTCAGAGAAAGGTGTGCTGAGCTGTGGCCCAAACTTAAAAACCGGATTGTGTGGGTGCCAATTTGGAATGCATTTAAGGGAGTGCTTGAAAACTGCCAAGACCAAACTACCTATCCAACAGTAAAACACCATTTTCATATTACTACTTTTCATTTCAGGATTAAAAATCAAATCAACATAGGACTATATATCAACAAAAATCATTACTATAATGATAAGAGTTTTACTAAACAATATTTTAAAGATATTTGTTAAAGTTATTAAATATAATAAAAAAATATTAAAAGTTATAGTTTTTTGTATTTTTAAGACACGAAATATTATGTACTTATGATTAATTTTTATGTGAGTGTATATTTTTTTTTATTATTAAATGGAGTTTTCTATCCTCTGCAATATTGTACAGGTTAAGAAACTCAATATAGAAAATAAACACAGGATTAATTGTATGTCAAACCAAATTTCATTAACTTTTTGCTTTTTCCAACACTAGGTTTCTAACTTTAGTTTCTTAACTTGTGCAATGTTGCACAGGTTAGAAAAACCCTTATTAAATTATGGGATATGTTGCTCTCGTAATTCCGGAGAATTGAGCATTATGGTAACTCTCCTCCCATAAGTGCGCTTCCCGAGATTCAAATTTGTGTCCTCATCCTAACAGGGAGACCAAATTGCTTATCACTTGTCCAGTACCTTGTTGGTTGTGAGTGTATATATTAGAATAATATTACTTCCGTTTCTAAAAATAATTAATGTTCTTTTTTATAAGTCCTTAGCATAGAAAATTGAGACATTTATTATGATTTTTCTTTTTTATCCCTAATTAATAAAAATAGAGGAAATTGATTTTAATATGAAATTGTGTTTTAAATAGGGATAAATTTGAATATTTATGACAACTTTTTAAAATATAAATACATTTTATGAATGTTAACACTTTTCTTAATTTATGTGATATTTTTTTCAAAAGTTTATAATTAGGAACTGATGTAGTACTAATAGACATGAGGATATGAGGACATGAGTATATATGTATTGGGGTTCAATCCCTAATCATTGTAATTTTCAATTCAATGTGATCTTTAATAGAACTTATTAAAACTTTGATAATTAAATAAGGGTCTTAATATGTAATGTTAGTAGGAAATTAATTAAGGTTTTTAGAAGTAAAAAAATAAGATTCAATCCCTACTACTTCTCGTTTTTGTGATAGATATTTATAAAAAGTGAACATCAATATTTTTTGTTTAGGTACTCTAGAAATGGAGGGAGTATTATTTTTATATATCAATTAATTTTAATTTTATAATATTTAATCAACTAGTCCGGAATAGTTGTAACTTAATTAATGACATTGAAATCAAGAATTAAATGTGCAGTTTCGTTGACTGTTTAGAGGGTGAGTAGGATTGGATTTGTGATATTTTGTAAAAAACTAATAAAAAAAAAATGATCTTTATACTCCTTTTTTTCCCTATGTTGTTTTAGCGATTCTGAGTTGTTTGTTTTTCTTAGTCAATTTAAGAAATCAAGACACACTTAATTTCTTTTATTAATTTTACTCATATTTATTGTTAGTAGCTTTGATAGTTTATCTAGGAATATTTACTTAACCTTTTACTCTTAACTAACTAATTGTAGTAATTAACTACTTGTGTTGTCCAATAAATATGCATTATTCTTTAATTGGAGTTTATTAAGTTAATTGAAGAGATATTTTAGTTGAAGGTATATTTAGATATTATATAGTACTAGATAATTATAAAAAATAAAAATTTTAATCATTTTATTTCATTTAAACTTTTTTTTCATAAAAAAGTAATATAACCCGAGATCGAACCATATATCTACATACGCATGTCTTTAAATATTCACCAACTAAATTATATGACTGAGACACCTTTGCCTCATTTATTTTTATCTTATTCGCTTTTTTTATCTCATCTCCTTTCACTTATTTTGTTTTCTCTTTCTTCGTTTTCTTTTTCTTTTTTGTAGAAATTAGAACAATCTTTCATGAGGATTAGGCACGTTACACCTCAGTATGTCTTCAGAATTACACCGATCTTTATTCAACTCGAATAAATACACAAACTTTACGAAAGGTAAGTGTAACATAAAACAAACTTCATTAAAAATCAGTGTACCAAAAAACAAACTTCATAAAAAATTAGTATAATGCATAAACCTACTATATCTAGATGAAATATACACAAAAATTACGATAATTTTATCTTAATTTTTTTTTATTTGTGAAGTTTTTATTTTTCCTTATCGTGCACACTCCTACACCCAAAAATGGAGGTAGAAATATATTAGCTCTTATCCTGATATATAGCATCTATGTTTGGCCATGAAACGATAATTTTGTGAAATTTGCACTTTTACATAGTTTTTAGATGATTATTATGCCATGTGGGCACACCCCACTTCCAAACTCAGATGAAATCTCAACCGTTGATTCCACTCTTCACTCATCTATTTATTGATCACTCCCACTCTCCTTCTTTCTTGTGCATTCTCACTTCTTCATTCAATCAACAACAACAACCTTCCTCTGCTCCGCTGCATTTTTCACCAAAACAGAGAAAAAAAAAAAATAAAGAAATTTAATTTCTTCTTTCATTAAAATCACTCATGTCTTTCTTAGAGTCACAGGTCAGTTCCATATATAAACACATTTACATTTTCCTTATTAATTTCCTAAAAAGAAGAAAAAGAAAATCTAAATCCTTGTTCTTTTGTCCAAGACTTCACAACCTTCAAGCATCCTGACATAGGTTCAATTGAATCCTGATCGTGTGTCAGAAAATGTTTTCTCAGGACTTCACTGTATCTGGAGAATACCCTTAATGCACACACGAAAATATATTGTGTTGATCACCAAATGCATTTTTGAAGGATGTTCATTCTCATCAACAATGGATTAATGTCACAATTTTAATATTAAAAATCTTTTTTTTATTTTCTCAAAATTTTCAAAACAGGTGAAGTTCAAAGAGGAATCAGAAGAGTTAACTCTAGATGGAAGTGTTGATTTGCATGGTCGTCCTGCAATCAGAGCCAAATCTGGAAGATGGGTTGCTGGAATTATCATACTCTGTAAGCTTCAAAAACATAAATTCCTAAACTTTTTTATTAAAATATATTTATTATTTTATTTAATTTTATTTTTGGAAGTTGGTAATGCATTAAATCATATATGTATAGTATATAACCTATATATATGCCTTCTTTAATTAGTATTTTAATTAAAATAGCTTGTGTTCCTATAAACAGGTAATATATAATGGAAATTGTAGATAGCACCATATAACTAATTCTCTTTTCTTTTTCATAGAAAGAAACAAAATTTGTTCAGAGAGAATCACTTCACCCAAGAACTGGACAAATTGAATCTCCATCTCTATCAATAGGCACTATATATATACACAACATAATAGTAAAAAAAAATAAATTATTTGATCCTGTTCTTTGAGTCATTATAATCGCAAGGCTTTTTAATTAAGTAAATTATAATTAATACGCATGCAAATACATAATGTATGATACGTATACGTATAGTTAATATACGACAGATATATAATTTAGATAGCTTATGCCTATATATATGTCTAAAAAAAATAGATAGCTTATCAGAGTTAGGAATAAATGGAGGTTGCTTTTGTTATGTTTATCTAGAATTTCTTTTTTTTTTATATATATATAGAAAAGTATGGTAACTTGAAATTGAATTTAGATACCCACACATTTATGTTTTTATGTGCTCACAAATTGAACTATATGACTAAGACAGTTTAGCTGAAACTAGAATCGAACAAAAGCTCCTAGAGTTTTTTTTTTTTTTTTTTGAAAATATCTAACTAGTAGTGACTTTAGATAAGAGGGTAGGAAAATAACGACAACATAAATGCAGGAACGTGTGAATTTGGTATGCAAAATCCAAATGAAACATTAATTTCAGTGATCAGCTTTTTATATGTATATGTTGCATGGCTGGGTACAACTAGATCAGACTTGCCTACCTGGCTCCTCCACCGTTTTTATTTATCTTAATTCTTAGAAATTAAGATAAAAAAAAATTGATAAAATTTTTAGGATAATGACAAACTTTAAAGTTATTGTAAACTACAATCATAATATAATTTATGTGATTTCGTTAATTATCGAAATCACAATATTACAATGATTTCGTTGATTATCGAAATCACAATATTACAGTAATAAATCTTGTGTAAGAATATGGTACTTTGATTTTAGTTTTGCGACAAAATAGTGTTAGTTAAACTTATTCATTGGTCGCTAAAATGTTAACGACCAAATTAAATTAGCAACCAAAATAGTACCAAAACATAAAAAAGGAATTATATACTAAAATAGTCCTTCATTTTGTATTTTATAAGTCAGTTTAGTTCCTCGTGAAATCAGTCATTTTAGTCTCTGATTTTCACTATATTAATCATTTTAGTCCCTGAAAGTTAGGGACTAAAATGGATGTTTATATAATTCAGGGACTAAAGTGACCTGCAAAATGCAAAGTTAGGGACTAAAGTGACTTATCCGCACAAAGTTAAGGACTAAAATGAATTATTCTGACAAAGTTAAGATTTGAAATAGTACATCACTCCATAAAAAAAGACCAAAATCGGTCGCTAAAACTTGACTATTTGGTCATTAAAACTTTTTTTAGTGTAAGATTACATTCATCTTATCTTATCTTAAGAAAATAAAACTAGGCTCTGCCATATTTCATTGGACAAAATTTTCAAGCTTAGATAGAAGCTTCTTATTGAGAGATATAATTAGTATCAACAAAATTTGACATATTTGATAATTAGTTATGCATTTCAAACATGTTATCAAGGATTTTTATGTCAAAAAAATTAATTTTTGACCGTTGATTGAGATACACTCTGTGCTAATTTTTCTTTTTTTAAAAAGAAAAATCATTTAGAAAAAAATTAGGATAAAGAATTAGAGAATCTGAATTGTGAAAGATGCTGTTTGGATGGGGGTTGACTAAAAAAGACAAGAGGCCAGAAACTGTGGTAACTTAAAAAAAAAAGGAGACAAAAGTGAGGAAAATAAGCATGCATTTCAGAGAAAATACGTCTATGACACGTAATCAGTGACTGGATTTGCATGACGTGGGTCTCTGCCACGTGTCATCATTCATTCATCAACCACATATATCTAACCACGGACTTTATGCCAGACTAAATAAATAAATAAATTTAATTTAATTTATGCATTTAGAAATTACTGCATAGAAAAGGAGCATCATAGCTAGTTATTTTATACTATGGTTAGCAAGTTGATAAATTCACGCTACTATATTTCCTTCTTATTATGAGTAAGGAAATTAAATTGGTATAAGTCATAGTCATATACTATACAATTATTTTCATTCCTCTTTAGGTTATTTTTAAATCTTGTTGTTAAGTGCTCAGGTAAAGAATGTGAACAAGATGGTTGCATGCGAGTGTAAAACATGTGATCCCGAAACCAAATATATATCCTATTGTTTTGGACTTCTAAAAGTGTGAGAATTTAACGTTGAGATTTATTCCATCTCAGTTAAGAACGAAACTATTATTTTTATGGATATTAGCATTCGGAATAGGAACGTAACCATTATTTTTTCGGATATTAACGTCGAAAATAATGTATTCAGATGGTGTTGTCCGTAAAATAGTAAAATTAAGAAAGAAATTACTCTTGTTTTACGGACAACACCGTCTAAGAATATCATTCCGAATGCTAATGTTCAAAATAAGTTTGTCCCATTCGGTGGATGGGATTAGCACCATCCCTATTGGGAGTGACATCATCCTTTTTGGTATATAAATTTATTATTCTTACATATAAAAAGGATGGTGTCACTCCTAATAAAAATAGTGCTAATCTCATCCTCCGTCCCATTCCTAATTGAGATGGTGTCAATCTCAGCATCCTTAACCGAATGGTGTTATGGTATTTTTACACTTGTTTTTTTTGTCTATTTATGTATTTTTGTCCAAAGAACGGGGAGAAGTTCAATTTAGTTGAGTTTCTCTTTCTACCTCTTTTTATTTTTTTTACTATAAAAAGAGTGACTTGCAGCTGGTAGAGTAATAAAAGGTGTAAGAAAAATAGTTTCATTATTGAAACACTAAAATCATGCCAATTGAGGTCGTTGTTTGTGTGTGGAAATAAGAAGGCATCTCTAATTCAAGTCCTAAAAAGAAAATCTTAACAATAAATAAGAGTCTGTATAGTTTAAATTTTAGTAGAATAAAAAGTAATAAAAAGTATAAATCAATATGAAATATTAATACATAAGAATTGAAATTATCCAACGGAAGTAAATATTTTTAATTTTCGTCAAACATAATTTTAACCAAAACACAATCCAAAATAAACAGATCCTAAAATTTTCTCAAAACAACTGTGCTGAGTCACCAAGTTTTAGTTGAATTTGTGTCAGCAAAATTTGTTAATAAGTCATATTGATAAATATAAAGGTACGAAGAATTATGGAAAATAATTAAACAAACTTTTGTACTCCACAAATTTTTGGGTCCACCTGTACTCCATAACTAAAAATCTATAATTTTATTAGTTACTAAACTTAACAAGACCATGCAGAAAAAGTGTGCGATACGGCGAAACGAAAGAAAGTTCAGAAAATGTGACATGAAAATCATTAACCACTTATGAAAATAAAGTAGTTAATTTTTAAAAACAATTTCTTTTCAAAAATCCTGTTCATGAAAGCGTCATTTCTCCTACGAAAGCATCACCATTCACCAATATTTTTTTTTTTTGGGGTAAATCACCATTAACCAATATGAGGTTGCAAATATGTGCTTTATAAAGGAAAAGACGTACCTAACAATATATTATAAAATAAAAAACTTGCTGATATGAGTGCATACGTAAGGTGGTGGTATACAATGCTTATTTCAACAATGCAAATTATGCAATAATCTTAGTGAAAAGAAGGTGGAGGAGTCATCAAGTTCATTAATATATATTTACAACAAGTGCATGTGCTAAATAGGCAGCACTATTCGCACCACGCCATGCTCTGACTCCCCAGACACAAATAGGATTCTAGAATCTGATGATTTAAAAATTTTCTTGCCGGATCCTAGAACTCGTTTTGAAACTGATTATAGAATTTTGGATCGACTCTATTTTAACTATCAGGCTCTAGAACCTAGACAAAGTGTGATAAGTTCAATAATGAGTATGACGTAAATAGTGTCACCCGTACTAAAGTGACAAAATCAACAACCATTCAAAATATAGCAGTGATAAATGATGCAGATTTACTTAGCCACACAAAGCAAGATATTAATTTTATTATGGTTTTTTTCTATTTCTTTTCATCCTTCACACATCTTTTCATTTTTTTTATCATGTTAATCATATAAAAAGACAGACAAAACACAAAACACTAAACATAGGACACATAATGTTATTGTTTATGTAGAACCTTCGTCTCGTTATATTGTGTCTATTTTTCTTCTAACATGGTAAAATTAAAACATGAGTGGTTCCAAATCACTTTTCGACCACCGGAGAGTATTCATACATTTCTTGCTATACAGGATTGAGAAGGAACTTCAGTAAATGATCTTAACTGAATTTGCTGTCACATAAAAGACTTCCACACACACATACACACACCCTAGGATACTAGAAAGATAGTTCTCAGCACAACATTGATGCTATGACTGTGTTTAAGGTGTTAAGTTAATACTGCTTGTTCTGTAATTAATTGATTGCAATATTAATCAGTGAACCAAGGTCTGGCAACACTTGCATTCTTTGGGATTGGAGTGAACCTAGTGCTATTCTTGACAAGGGTGGTAGGACAGAACAATGCAGAAGCAGCAAACAATGTGAGCAAGTGGACTGGAACTGTTTACATTTTCTCTCTAGTGGGTGCTTTTCTCAGTGATTCTTATTGGGGAAGATATAAAACTTGTGCTGTTTTTCAAGTCATCTTTGTAATAGTAAGTAAATGACTCATTTTTTCCTCATTAATTTATAGCTGCTGCATAATTAATTCATCAACTTACCAATGAAACTTCTGATTTGAAAACAGGGTCTGATGTCCTTATCCCTATCATCATACCTCTTCTTGATCAAACCTAAAGGATGTGGGAATGAATCAATTCAATGTGCGAAACATTCGAGACTAGAGATGGGGATGTTTTACCTCTCGACCTATCTCATCGCCTTGGGGAATGGAGGTTATCAACCAAATATCGCCACATTTGGGGCTGATCAGTTTGATGAGGAGCACTCGAAGGAAGGTCACTCGAAGGTGGCCTTCTTTAGTTACTTCTACCTAGCTTTGAACCTTGGGCAACTCTTCTCAAACACCATCTTGGTTTACTTTGAGGATGAAGGAATGTGGGCTCTTGGTTTCTGGTTGTCTGCAGGTTCTGCCTTCGCTGCACTGATCTTGTTTCTTGTAGGCACTCCAAGGTATAGACACTTCAAGCCTAGTGGTAATCCTCTCTCCAGATTCTGCCAAGTCCTTGTTGCTGCATCAAGGAAATCGAGAGTTCAAATGCCATCAAACGAAGACGAATTATACATGGATACAAAGGAGCCTTCCACTAACGGAAATAGAAAGATTCTCTACACTCACGGATTCAAGTAAGTAGAAAACCACACAGCTGATTGTTTTCACATATATGCAGCTTATGCCTATAGGTGAGGCTGCATGGAATGTTTTTTCTGTATTTGTGTGACCATTTTGCTGAAATCCTAGCAGTGGTTGACTGGTTGCAAACTAAACACAACAGGTATTCAATATTATTGGCAGTTCTTGATTCATCTAAGTTTAACAATTTGATCAATATGGCATTTGATACTGTATTGCAGGTTCTTGGATAGGGCAGCGTATATATCTTCAAGAGATCTAGAGGACCAGAAAGGCGCTCGTTACAACCCCTGGCGTCTCTGTTCAGTAAGTCAAGTTGAAGAAGTGAAGTGCATATTGAGACTTCTTCCAATTTGGCTTTGCACTATAATATACTCTGTGGTTTTCACACAAATGGCATCTCTTTTTGTGGAGCAAGGTGCTGCCATGAAAACAACCATTTCCCATTTCAGAATACCACCAGCTAGCATGTCCAGCTTTGATATCCTGAGTGTAGCTGTTTTCATTTTCTTTTACCGTCGAATTCTTGACCCATTTGTGGGAAAACTTAAAAAGTCAGATTCTAAGGGACTTACCGAGCTTCAGAGAATGGGAGTTGGACTTGTTATAGCCGTATTGGCGATGATTTCAGCAGGCATAGTTGAATGCTATAGGCTTAAGTATGCAAAACAAGGATGCACCCACCACTGCAATGACATGAGCACTTTAAGTATCTTCTGGCAAATCCCACAGTATGCATTCATAGGAGCTTCTGAGGTGTTTATGTATGTAGGCCAGTTGGAATTCTTCAACGCTCAGACACCAGATGGCTTAAAGAGCTTCGGTAGTGCACTTTGCATGACATCCATTTCCCTTGGGAACTATGTCAGTAGCTTACTAGTTAGCATGGTCATGAAGATCTCCACTGAGGATCACATGCCAGGTTGGATCCCTGGAAACCTCAATAAAGGTCATCTAGATAGGTTTTACTTCCTCTTAGCTGCCTTGACATCACTAGACTTGATTGCTTACATTGCATGCGCCAAGTGGTACAAGTGTATACAGCTGGACACGAAACGTGAAGAGAATGATGAGCCAGGAAACATCACGGTCTGATTTGCAACAGATGTCATTCAAGGCAATGGTAATAGCATATATTAATAAGAGAAAGAAGGGATCAACTACTCAAAATAACCCTGGTTATGGTTGCTATTGGAAGAAATATTTTGCAGGTCTGCAGAAAGAGAATCCCTTTTTACACGAGCCTCTGACTCTCATACAACTGGACTCGCCGTTTTCTATGACACCTTCAGGCTTTCAGTTGAAGCTCTTGAAGCCCAGTTGTGTAAAACTAAACTCTGATGAGACAATGACTGTTTTAGGGTCCCTATAAGCCTCCCTTCTTTCTCAATTAAGTTCCAATGTACAAATGAAGTTAAATACAGTATGCTATTTGAATTTTTAACTGTGAAATGGTTCCGACTATTTTCAGAACCTAGCTATGCTTCCCTCCCCAAAGCTAACACAAATAATTCTGTCCTTGATGTCTGGAACTCATGAAAACGGGGAATAATTCACTAAATAAGGCACCAAATTTCAAAAGACACAAAACATGCAATTTTTAGCAATGGCTTTCCTATATATTTTAACTCGGTTGATTGAGACAGTCAACCAAAGAAATTGGAACAAATTAAAACGGAACAATCATTCCTAAATCCAAAGTTATGTTTTGCTATTCACTCAATGCCATCAAGTCCCATCATATTCACAGGTTGGTCATCATCTGGTCCGGGTGATGCACCAATTTGGTCTGTTTTCTCTTTCATTAAGTAGGAGTAAGACAAAACGTATATATTATCATTTTCTTCTTCCACTCTTTCCTTCTTTTGATATCTAATGTCATTTTTGGTACGAATAGACCAAAAATGGGGAAAGGTAATAAAGTTAAAACAGATTAAACAGATACATCGTAAAATAACACTATACAAGGTGGCCGGCCCAGTGCATGACATTCAAAAGTAGACAGGCTCACCCTCATGAGCAGAAAGCAATTCTATGCCACAATGAAATATCAAATCAAATCAAACATATGCCATAATGGTTAGACAAACAGCAATAGGTCAACGTGACTTTTTTCAGTCAAAAACAAATAGCAAGATGATAAGCATGTTAAAAGAATAGGCTTTCAAAAAATGAATTCAGGGAAAAACCTTGATGATCAGTCATTATTCGCATATGAAAGTTCCTATACTATCCAACTCTGGCGTTTTGCATGCAGAACAGCCATAACAATGATTCATTGTAAGAATAAATAGTTACAAGGGAGCGGGAAAAAACCAAAAGAATATTATACAATGACTACAATCTGAGGAGTAAAGATCCTTCAGAAAAAAAATTTATCCATGAACCTTACGAACTTGTATGTGGTGAGTAGATTCCTCCCGCCAGATAGGTTGTGCTCCACTTTGAACAAGAGTGACATGCTGTCCCTCGTGTAAATGACCCTTGCTCTGAAGCATGGAGACTTGTCAGCAACGTTTAGAAGAAAATCAATCAAGCAAATAAAGTTTTGTGCAAGTGATGAAGATATATACTCACCAATAGTAGCTTGAGAGCTCTAGAAAAGGTCTCCTCTGCATCATTTGAAAATTGCATGTATATGGGCATGACACCATGATAAAGTGCTAACCTCTGCTTAATCCTTGCTCTGCGAAGAGTAAAAGCATAAAGTTGAGAACGTTGACTTGACCATCTATACCACCCACCAAAAGACAAAAAAATGCTTCAGGGTCCTATTCTTCACTTTATCTTATCTTTTATTTTTTTCTTGGGGGCAGAAGTTTTAGTGTTAATGTTTGTCTGACCCTAGATCTAAGTACAATATTATTATTATATTATTATTTAAAGGAAAAGGGTGAATCATCCTCCTATAAACTAGTTTTTAGGAGTGAGCCCAAATTTAAAATGGTACTAAAGTATATTCTAAATTCCTGATTGGGCCATCGGTATTTCTCCCCTCTCTAGAAGTCCTGTCCTGGGAGTGAGGTGATATGTTGAAAGTTCCACATTAATTAAAGATATAGCCATCATTGAGTATACAAGTGGCGTGACAATCCTACTCATATAAACTAACTTTTGGGAGTGAATTAGACCAATGCCCTCGTTTAATAACCTTTATTCAACCGTACACCAAAATAATTTAATTTGCGCAGTACATTAAATTGGCATCCGAGGCTAGAGAGATGCTCGGCTTTTCATATACACACGTTCACGCTAAAAAAATTTGCCATTTATTTTCCAAACCATAAACAAGTACTATTCCTCCTAAAAAAGATAGTAAGGGCACAACCAAGGTACAGGGGACGTTCACCAAGAAAAGTTCATTTTTCTGGTTAGATGCAATATGATGTCTATAAGCTTGTTTGGTTAAGATACTCACTACCCCCAAAAATTGTGGCTTCCAACATGTGAAAGTCAATCTTAACCATTAATATTATTTTGGATCTGTGTCACCTCCAAGCAAAAGCTTAAACAAACATACACTGTACCGTATACTCCACCTAGCTAAAACCAGTACAGAAATAAATAAATAGAACACAGATAATGCTAATACTCACTCATTTGTGAATGCAAAGATTGTTGAGTAAGGCCTATAATGGCTCAAAAGAATAGCCATCGATCCTGTTCTGGTGAAAACGATAATAGGAGTATTAAGAGTGTTAGACATAGTTGTTGCATGGAAAGCAAACATTTCTCCCATATGGCTCTGCCAAAAAAAAAAAAAAACACATAAATTAACTAGATTTATGGATAGTGTCCATTATCAATCAAATAATAGCAATAAATCCTCTACAACATGTGAAAACAAAACTCGAAAACTGCATATGTAAGTTACAAGGGGACTTATTTCTGAGTTACACGTACTTCATGGGAACTCAGTCGATTAGGATAAGCATCACTACTTGGAACACTTGATTCATTCCTAAGAGCCACTGCATGCATAACTTTAACAGCTTTCAATGGAAACCTGAAGCAGTGACAATCCTCTTAAGATAATTTTATTTCATAAAATATACTGTAAAACAAGTCCATCAAATTCATAATTCATCACCACATGATACAAGTTCTAAATATTCTTGTGTCACCACATACAATTAAAAAAAAATTAAATGACATACAGTTTTCATTGGAAAGCATTTCAACAGTAATTACAATATTCTACAATTTACATAAATACAAAAGGCTATAAGTAACGGTTTCAAAGGCAATATAGGACAAGAACTAACTTGTATATATTATGAATGAATTTTCTCCCCATAAACGTAACACCTCCACACAAAAAAAGAAGATAAGTCTGCTAATCATTAACTACCACTAATCATTTTACTAATGCAATTTGTTAGGCAAAAAGAAGGCTGGGCGGTTTTCGAATATGTTATAACAAGTTAAATAATTTCCCTTTGTAAGAAACGCAGAAAGATTCCCAAGCATTGCTTATTTGACATTGCATTCTATGTGTCTTATTTTCTGTTTTCTTTTTTGGGGTTTCCCCTAATAGGATATCTTATCCCACATTGTTGTACTTCTTTGATTCTCTCCTCTAGAGATACTTCTTTTATCTAAAAAGGTAAATATCATCTCTTTTTTTTTTCATTCCAAATGGTTCAAAGGAAAATTGAAAAAAAAAAAAAAGATTGAACAGCTAAGACAAAACCAAGGTCATCAAAGAACAGGAAACTCACTTTCCATGTGCAGTTTCTCCTGAAAGCATGATAGCATCAGCACCTTGTCTTACTGCAATTGCAATGTCGGAGACTTCTGCTCTTGTTGGTGTGGGATGATTAATCATGCTTTCAAGCATATTTGTTGCCACAATGACCGGCTTCTGCATATTGCGACATCTTTGAATGATGTCCTCCTGTTTTGAATAAAAAGGGAATCAGCTACATAGAACCCAGAATTAAACATAGTACCACATCAGAAGTATCAATAAAAAGAAAAATAAAATCATTCTAGTGATATGTAACCAAAGAAGTGGTAAAGGAAACAGCTCAATCATGCAAACTTAATGCAGACAACAGAAATATCAGTTTGAAAGGTTTTATACTTTAAATATACACCATCTAGATTGGGTAAACTGTTACATGGGTTCTACATATCACATTGCTTGTTATCTACTAATGCATCCCTACTTAGATGTAGCAAAGCAATACTTATCAACATATTCTGTAGATTATCTCATCATTCTCATGAAAAGAACTTACTTACATTTCACCAACTTTGAACAAAATGACATACAAATTGTGTTACTCCAAGCACCACATTACCTGCAGTAAAGGAACTTCCTCTATTGGAAGTTCAGCTCCAAGGTCCCCACGAGCAACCATGGCCTGCAAAATAAACAAAACTCTTAATATGAAAGCAGATGCCACCGAAGATAAATATCATACTTTCATTACTTAGATCCATAATATTGCTTAACTTTGATTAACATTCTAAAATATATAGGCTATGGTTGTGTCCATAAATCTTTTAGAAGGTTCACACGGTTCGGTATAAAATCAGTTGTAAGTTGAAGTTTTCACCACAACTCAGTCGAAAGATGGACATGTGCGATATATTTTCTTAATTTGGAATTTGTCAAACAATTCATTTCCATATGTTATTAAAAGTGCAGAAATCTACTGAAAAGTATTCGTAGAAACATAAGATTAACTATGCATATTGAAGGTGAAATTACCAGTATACTTTCAAAAACTTAATAGAACAACCCCCAACTTACATAGTTAGCTGATATTTTCATATTGAAAAACAAGGGAAAGAAATTATCAAGCAATAGTGCAGAAACAAACAAGCACCCAAAAAACCACCATTGGTCCATTATATGACCTGAAATCATGCAAATTGCAAACAGTGTTTATGCTATTATGAGGCAGTTACGGTTCACCAAGACATGATCAGATGAAATGACTGCCTATGTTAAGGAGGATAATGATCATAATCCAAACAGTGCGCCATGATATAATGCAGAAAAGACATCATGTATGCACAAAACTAGGAAAGGGGAAAACTATAGTAGCTTCTACTCAATCAATCATCAGTCAAAGAAGCACTTATGTTCCCCTTATACCCCATGCAGAATATGAGACACAAGTCTTGCTGAGATTTCAAATAATATATTTGACAACATTCTGATCCATTCACCGAGAAAAACACCAAACTCATTCTTGAATTCGTGCCTTATACAAGGACTAAAGAGAATTTTCAAGAGACTATAAAATTAACTTGAAATGATTCATTTTTTAGTTTAATTCTCGTGCACTATTTTCACAGGAAGCATAAGTAATAGAGTTATAGAATTACTGTCATAATAAATATCTATTCATTTTTAAATCTATTCTGCTTTCTGTGTTCAATACACAGAACCAAGCAAAAAAAAAATATAAATATATATTGGCAAAAAAATAAGTGATTGCCAACATCAACCCTTTTAACTGGAAGGTATTAAAGATATGTAATATTCACAATGCATTATCTAAAGAGAAAGAAACTAACGCCATCTGAAGCTGAAAGTATGGAGTGAAGATTTGGTATGGAATCCGCACTTTCAATCTTTACAATCACATGTATATCAGCATTATGACCTATAGAAGAGTTTTACAATACTTTAGTCCATAAAAAGAAGCAATAATACTCTAACAAAGAAGAAAGTAAACACGGAAATGAACAAACTTAGATTTACTCAGATATACATAGAAAGGAAATTGGACAGCTAAAAAAAATTACTTTTCAGGTAGTCTTTCAACTCATGAACCACTCTAGCATCCTTGACAAATGAGACAGCGTAGAAGTCTACTTGATTGTCCACCCCAAACTTGATATCTTCCCAATCCTTGTCTGTGAAATAGAAACATATGGCAAAGGAACGTAAAATTGCCAACTGCATTTGTTTTTGCATGCTAAGATTTTCAATCTACAAGTGAAAATGAAACTTAATCCCTGCACAATGCATCAAGGATGAATACAACAGAGTTGTACCAGTTATGGAAGGCAGTGTTGCACTTTTCCCACGGACATTTAAATGACGCCTAGATTTCAGCTCTCCACCATCAATAACTTCACATTTAACCAAGTCTTTTGTCTTTGACTTAACAACAAGGGACATCATTCCTCCTAAAATAACAATAAGAAGAGATTACAATCATCTCTATAGGTACTCAAACTCAGTATTTATGCAACAGAAATCGTTCTAAAACATTCTGCTTCTTAAAATATATTATTAAATTAAGAGGAGTAGCTTGCTGGTAGTTCATACAAAAGGTTAGCAGTCAACTACCAAATGGAGTACATCACTAAATCTTTTGTCTAATAAAGCAAGGACGGTATCATAGAATTGGCAGCAACAAACAAATGACAAAGTCAAAACAAGTATAGTTAAGCTATCCCCCAACAACATCACTCCAGAAAACCTTACCTAAAAATGGTCAACTACATGGCAATTGAATCATGAAAGTAAATATCAGCACATTTTGTCTGAAGTATCTGAACCACATACACTAAGTTTATGTGGGAAGGTAGGGTGGGAACTTGTCAAGGGTTCAATATTTTAAATTCCATATCCATAGTAGATACAAATTTAAAAAAAAAAAAAAATATATATATATATATATATATATATATGTCTTATCACATAATCTTTCCTAGATTTAAACCTAATAAACTTTACCAATAACAATTCTTACATGCGAAATTCGAGGTTAATTTTCAACATAGGCAAGTGACCACCACACTTACCATCAACCAATAGCACGTCTCCTACCTCCACATCATTGACAAAATCATCATAATTGACACTAACCGTGTCTTCTGTGCTGACCCCTCTCCTAATGGTGAAATTGAACGCTTGTCCCTGTTTGAGTAAAATCGGTTGAGGTACATCCCCACTTCTAACCTCAGGACCCTGCAATTACGAAGAAATTCAGTTGATGCACCTCTCTGAAAATGCATTAAGAAATGAAAGTAAGGTTTTAAAAAGCAGTCCACTCTACGACATCACACCGCAACAAGATTTCAAACCGGGGTCCACTCCACAACATCATGCTACAAGGCCAAGCACTTGGTAGTCACCAAAATCACATCATTGCGGTTTGCATTGACAGCATATAACTGTATTTAGCTGCATTTAGTGCATTATAACCATAATGTGACCGTGACTGCCACTTGAAACTTGAGCCTTAATATCATAGTTTTCGGCTGACCGAGACCACATCAGACTATAATTGCGGTCCAACGTAGTCACATCTATCTACACTTGGATGCATTTAAAGCAACATAACTATAGTAATAACTAGTAACGGGCAATTTGAAACCTATAAAGGTATAGTAGTAAACTAGTAATAGAAGAAGGCATTGACCTTTGTGTCAAGCATGATGGCAATAACTTTATCTTCAAATTGAGAATTGTACTCTTTCACCAAATCAATAGTTTTCTGGTGCGAAGCGTGGTCCCCGTGCGACATATTCAAACGCGCCACATTCATTCCTGATTCGGTCAGCTTCCATATCATGTCACGTGAGCTCGTAGACGGTCCAATTGTACACACAATCTTAGTCTTACGTGCATCTGAATTCGTCTCTGCGTTCCCCACGCCATAAATACCGGACTGTAGCTCCAACGACGAGCTTGTTTTGCCCTAAAAAATTGAAGAATTCGTGTTACAGTCAAAGATTGAAAACTGAATTCACAGAGAGAGATTATCATTCGAATTCGGAAATAAACCAAATCATATCAGAGGAGAATAGAAACGAGAAAATTACTTTTAATTATGTTGAATCAAATATACTTTTATCTCGTCCAAACGTGAAAGCGAAAAATAGGAAAGAAGGTTACGAGTCTTACGACGGAGGGAGAGCCGTTGGTGGAGGTGGTTTGGGTTCCGTTACGGTCAGTGATGGTGGCGGTTACGGTTAGAGCTGAACGTGGAATGCTTCTGGTTCCATAACGGAATTTGGAAGAAGAGAGTTCAGATTTTAAGAAAGACGTAGCGGGAGAAAGATGAATGGTTGCCATGTGTTACGACGATGAATTTCCGGCGAAGAGAACCAGCGTCAATGTCCAATCGAATTGAGTCTGAGTCTCTTTTTGTTTTTGTTTTTGTTTTTATTTGCGTCAGTTCCACTGTTCCAGACAAAGTGGTGTGGTGGTTAATGAGCAGTAGGAGGAGTACAACTTAGCAGTGTGAGAAAAGACAAAAATTCCATGCGTTTGTGTTTATGGTGTATATTTAATAATTTAATTTTTTATTTATAATTTTTCATACTTTGAAATTTTTTTGACGTGAAAAATTATAATGAAAAACACTATTTTTATTTATAATTTTTTAATACTAGTTCAACTTTTTCCTTTTACAAATACTCACTAATAGGATTTTTTTGTTCATATTAATCAATTATCATATCTTAATTGGCTAATATGTTTGACTGACTTTACTCATATCAGTTACAAAATATAATTAATTACGAAATACTATAATTAGAAAATCCACCAAAATAGAATATAATTAGAAAGTTTCTTTATTTAATGCATATAGAATTGGATCTTATTTTATTTTAGAAAATCTTATAAATTATAAGATTAAAATATAAATAAGTCAAGTCAGGTATATAGATATTAGTAACAACTTAAAGATACTAAAAAAGTGTACCAAAAAGAAAAAGATACTAGAGAATACATTGCTATATGTGTTTTATTTTTTGTTGGTAATAAGCTATATCTAAATTATCACATTATTGGAGTTCTTTTCTTCCTTTTTTTTTCTTTTTCTTTTTTAAAAAAATAGAGATTATAGAAAAAAGAAAAAAATTTCTAAAACAATGTTTTTAATAAGCTAGTTATAAGTTGCAATTGTAGGTAAGAGAAAACTATAGAATGACAAGACTTCCGCCAATTAGAGGGTGATGTTTAAGGTGAGGATGTGACTAAATTTCCCACTATAAAAAAACCTAATTTGTAATAATATGATCCATTGGATGATCTATTATTTCAATCAATGGTGGTGATTGTTTACTTGGTAAAGTTTTTTGACCAACCTCAATTGGTCAACTTTTGGCTAATTGGGTTAAAATAATAATATATTGCTTTTTTGTTTTAAAAAATAAAATGCAGAAAGGAGATATATATTATTATTATATTGGGTTGGCTGATAATTGGCCAAATTCAGTTGGCCAAAATTCGGCTCAATTGTTTACTTGTAACCGCCATTCCCATTAAAAAACGTTCTTGATGTTAGAGGACCAAGAGCACCTGTTTTGGTGCTGTTCACATGCACAATTGGTATGGGCTCAGTTTGTAGCAACAGTTCCCTTTGCCCAAGCCAGCGTTCCGTTTCTGCAATGGATTCGTGGTTTACTACTTATCTGTAACAATGTTTTGCTTGTGACTATCCTCTGGTGATTATGAAAATGGAGGAACAATTGCATTTTTGATACTGATAAATAGACACAAAGCTTCATATAGCGTAGTATTTTGCTTTCAGTGTAGGAATTTATGAATTACTGCAACTCTCGAGTGGATCGTGGGACAGCGGCTACCCTTCCAAATTTCGATATGAAACTCATTATGGATGGAAGTTGGAGTGCACACTTGCAAAGAATGGGGGTATGGTGGCTTAATTCAAGACTATCTTGGCAAATGGGTGTTGAGATTCTCTGGAGGTGCGACAGAAGGTAATCCTCCACACATTGAGCTATTAGCATTGGTGATTGGTTTGAGTCAGGCCTAGCAGCTTGGAGAGCGCAATATAATTTGTGAAACAGATAGTATGGATGTGGTTAATTTGGTCACTAGTAGTGTTGATATTACATGATATTGACTTCATGATGTTATAATGAAGATGCATCATATGCTTTCTTGGGGATGGCATGTTGATATTCGTTATCTAAACTGGGAAAGGAGTGTTGTTGCGAATGCTTTAGCTTGCAATGTTAATCAAGATGACTTACGTAGTGTGGAAGCTTCCTTCGACGCGGCTCATCCCTCTTCTCCGTCAAGAACTTAATTTCTTTAATTTTGTTTCTTTGTTTGTCTCTTGTTTTAATTTCATCTATATCCAAAAGAAACTTGAAAAAAGTTCACATGCGGTTATGGAGAAATCACGGTAAAATAACACATTACTGACGGTTTATTTAGTCATATCCAAGACCAACCGGTTATAGAGGGTGAAAATTAGGTTTCTCCATAGTGAGAAATTTAGTCATATCCCCACCTTAAAAGCCACCCCAATTAGAGCTCATGTTTATTTAGTAAGTACATTTGCACACTAATGTTTTGTTTAAAATAGTGAAAGAAAAATGAGAAGACAAAAAAATAACGAAAAATGAAGTTTGTTTTTTGGTTGGAGGGAAAAAATGAAAGAGAAAATATAAGCAAAATTGACTTGTAAAAACAAAATTTTTAAAATTTTCTTTGCTTCCATTTTTTTTCTTCTATTTTTTCTTCTCTTGTTTTTCCCCATCCTACTTCCCTTCAATTAAAGTACTAAACAGATTCTAATTTATGTTTGGAAGGACATGAATAATCGAATAGAATAGCCTTATAACAACGGAAGTGTCAAACGTCACAAAGGAGAAGCTATTGTCACTCCTTTTAATTTATTATCACTCCTAATTTATTATTTTAGTAACATTTGTGTATTATCATTTGAATTTTATTGTTTATAAAAATACTTTAAATTAAAAATATTAGAAATGGAGTGACAATAAGTGATATTTAGTTAGCCACGTTAATATTTAACAATCCAGGTTAATGGCGGGGACAAAAAACAACTTTTTTGAATAAAGTTGGACTGAAAAAAATACCCCCAAAAATAGAGTTGGATTGAAAAACAATTTTTTTTATAGTGATAAAAAATTAAAAGTTAACATCTATGAAGCACTGACTCCGACACGAATAACAGACACGAGACTAACATGAACACCTAACACCTTGATACGGCTAATGTTCAAAATATAGAACACCATATATACCGCACGTATACAAAGTTTAGACAAAAATGAAATTGTGCTTCTGGAATCTTGAGTAGAATCTGGCAATATTTTAGTCGATAAATTAATGTCTTAAATAGCGAAAGAATCTTCGTATGTCCCCAAAGATAGATTATTACGAGCTATATCACTAATCTTTTCGAAATATAAAAAAAAAATGAAAGAAGAACCACATATGTTCTTCACTTTGTAAATGAAGTTCACATAGGTCCCTAAGTTTGTAAGAGTGTCACATAAGTCCTTGATTTATACGGAGGTTCACTTAAGTCCCTTAGTTTGCAAAAGTATCCCTAAGATTACTGAACGTTATTCATTTAGGTCCCTGAGTTTATAAAACTAGTTCATTTAGATTTTTGAGATTATCAAACTTTAGGGATCCAAGTGAATAGATTTTTGACAATCTCAGGAACCTAAATGAACTTCCGTGTAACTCAAGAACTTATGTGTACTATTCTTGCAGATCTAAGTGAACCTTCATACAATTGAAGGATTTATGTGAACTATCATTATAAACTCAAGGACTAAGCTGATAATTATTTCTAAGAAGGATTGTTTTTTAATAATATGATATAATATCGGGATATTATATATATATACATACATATTAAAAAGTTGAAAAATATGAAAATAAAGAGTAATGTTATATTATCTTAATTTTTTTAAAAAGTAAGTATTAAAATGAAAAATTAAATAAATTTTGTGCTTTACTATAAAATGCATTAAATTCATTTTTTACTTAGTACATAGGAGGATTTGTAGTATTATTTGTAGGAGAATTTAGAATTACTCTAAAAAATACTTCATTCATTCTTATTTATAATCACTCAATACAAAAACTACACATATTAAAAAAAGTGTTAATATTAATAAAATTTATTGGTTTATGGGCAAATAGTGATATTTTTACAATTTTATTCTAATCTAAGTCAAACTCTATTATCTATATCATTTAAATTTATACTCAATGACTCTAATTAATTAAGTGTATTATTGAAAAAAAGAAATAAATTATTCTCATTTTTGTAGTATGTACTTTTAAAAGAGAATACTATTTTTTTGTTTAAGTACTTATAAATAAAAACACATGGAGTATATAAGTAGATAAAGAAGATGTTTGTATTCATCTTCGCAAATAATCAGTTAAATTTTATAATTTTACTTTCTGAATAAGTCTCTAAAAAAAATATCAAGAGACATAATCGATAATTTAATGATTTTTTCTTTCCTATCACCTAATTTTATTTTATTTTTTTAAAATCTCTACCCGTAAATGCCTCACAAAAAATATTTGAGAAGGCATAATTACAACATACTATTTTTGCTATTTTATTTGACAAATGATATTTAAAAAAATACTTTAAATTTTTTTATAAAAAATGTCTTAAAAATATCAAGCTACACATAAGTGTTGAGTCATACCTAAGTTTCAATATAAAATAATGAGACGATAAAAAAAGTTTTTATTGAACTCCAATAAAAAAGTGTCAAAGATATATCAAACTAGTGTGAGACACATTTTTAACACAGTAACACATTGGCATGATAGTTTAAAGAGATGTCATTACTTTGTATGTGAATATGTTCTAAAAACGAAAAACTCCTAATAGGAATTTTCCAAGAGCAACATCAGTATATCATAGTGAATCATGGGTATTTTAAGGTATATCCATGAAGTTTAAATGTATTATACATTTTATTATAAGTAGTTAAATTTTTATTATTTTATTTTATTTATTTTATTATTATTATCAAAATATTAACTTAAGTATTAAAAATAAAAATGAAATATAGTATTCTTCAATTTTAAGAGAGTACACCCATGAATCATGATTGTTGGCCCAAGTTAATTTGTACAATTCTCCGTTGATAACTTTTCATAACATTATAAGTAGCAAAAATATTTGCACCAAATAGCATGGTAAGTAACATTTGCAGCAATTCCACAATTAGTTCGTGTAAGCTTAATTTTAAAAAATAAAAAAATTAGTCATTATTTCTCACTATAAATACTCTAAAAATCTACCCAAAATCTAAAAGAATATGAACCTTTAAAAAGAGGATATAAAAAACAAAATAGTACTTTATATAAGTTATTTATGGTAATGAATGTAATTAAAAATATAAACATTATGCTAGAGTATTAAATAATGAATATAAAAAATATTAAATAATGACTTTTTGATGCATCAAAAAATGATTTTGTAAATATAAAAAAAATAAATTGATTATCGAAAAAAAAAAAAAACTGCAAAACCATCTGTTGGATGAAAAGTGTGGCCCAAATACTCTCTCATTCTTCTTCTTCTTCTCATCTTCTTCATCTTCACCTTCCCATCCTCACCTCCTTCTTCAACCTCACTCACCATGAAACTCTCCCTCAAGTTCCCAACTCACGATGAACAAAACCAACGCAGCACCCAAATCATGACCGCAAAACTACCCATTACTATCTTCAACAACCCCTTCATCTCCGCCATCACAGCCACCACCACCGGCGACGAATCACCTTCCGACTTTTCCTTCTCACTCTCCACCAATTTCCCTTCAGGTCCTTCCTTCAAGCTCTCTTACTCTCCCACCTCATCCGCTTCTATCCCCTTCTCTCTCTCCCTCAAATCCGGTTTGGGTCTCTTCGGTTCCCCGAACCACTCCCCTCTCGTCTTCTCCGCCAATTTCTCTCTCTCCCCTTCAAACCAACCTCTTCCTTCGTTCTTCCTTCACTTCAAACCCCAGTTCGGTCACTTCTCTCTCAACAAAACCGTTTTCTCAGAACCCATCACGAACCCTCTTTCTAATTCTGCATCTAACTCGCCTTCGAACGAATCCGAAGCTGAAAAGGGATTTCTGGAAAATGGGTCTTCTTCTTCTGGTTGGCAGGAATTAAAGTTAGAGCCTTTTGGGGCCCGAGACAAAGGTTTTGGGAAGATTAACAACGATGCAAAATATGGGCTTTCGCCTGATGTGGCGATCATGGCTAGGACGGTGGTTCCGGTGACGAAAGGAGTGTTCTTGAATCTACGGTGGGGAGTGAATTTTCCGGCGAAATTGGAGTCGAAAATGCCGTATTTGACTGTGAATAAGATTGGGTTAGAGAGGGTTGAGGAAGTGAAGGAGAATAACCAGAGCGTGGATAACTCTGAAGCTGATTTGCATCTATTGAAAGGTGTGTGTTTTTGGATGAGAAGAGATTTGGAGAATGTGGAAAGGGAGAATAGAGAGATGAAGAGAGTTTTGGGTGAAATGAAAACGGGAGTTTCCACTAGCAATGGTAGTGGTGTTGGGAAGAAATTGGGGGAAAATTCTAGGGATTTTCAGCGTTGGAGAAGCAATAGGAACAACAAAGAAGAGAATGAGAAGAAACAACCAAACAAGTCACAAAGTGTAGTGAGTGATATGGAATCTGAATTGCAGAAGGCCATTAAAGCTGCTGCTTCCTCTTAGTAGAAAATTCAAGTTCATTACCACTTTTTAATGCTTTCTAAATTTGTGTATGTTTAGATTCAACTGCATAAACGTGAATTCACTTCAACACATATAAAAACAGTTTTCACGTTTTGTATCACGATCGTGGATAAGATCACATACTTTTGTATACAATCTCTGCTTCTGTTTCTTGTTTGATGTTAAAAATAATTGATCAATATATACTTCTATGTAGGAAATGAGAATGTGATCAATTCATTATTAATCAGACCATGTTGTAGTAATGTAGTTGTACATTGTGCTGATTTCAATTTCCATCACTGATGTGAAGGTGTATTCTGTATTTGTGCATTATGATATATGAACAACTTGTATCTGATTCTGACATGAAACTTAGTTGTAAATAATATTTTTGTTATCTTAACATTAGTTTTTTCTTTTGCTAAAGCAAATAGTAGTTAGAACATCAAATATACCAGAGCTCCATTGGCAGGTTAGCCTTTGTTTGGATAAAATGGAAGTAAGGTGAAAAGAAAATGGAAGGAAAGTAAAAGTAAGAGGAGTGAAAATTTTGAATTTATGATTCTAGAAATCAATTTTTCTTTCTATTTCCCTTTTATTTTCTCTTAAAATAAACAACAAACATTGCATCATTATCCCTATTTTTGTTTCCTTCAGTTTTCTTTCCTTTGGTTCTAACATACCATTAAACTCAGATTGCTACTTCCTTTGATAATCTGTGTGATAAAGGAGTTCATAATTTATTTATTTATTATTATTTTTAACAATGAGTTAACAAAATTAAGAAGTGAAGTATCATATTAACTAGAGACATGAATCAGAAGAGCCGTCACAGCCTGTGAGCCAACTCGACTCAATTCGACTCGTAAGTGAGTTAGGTTGCAATAATATTGCTTTGAAAAAATTTAATTTAAAATTAGTTTGACTAGTTTAACTTACAAGAACTGTGTGTCGAACCGGGTTGGCTCTGAATGAGTTTGTTAACCCACATTTAAAAATTTAATGAATTTTTCATGTACCTTTTTGAGTTTTAATGATTTTTTTTATTTATTTTTATATGTGAGCCAACCCATTTTATCCGTTAGCTCTTGTGAGTGTACAGCTAACTCGTTTTTAAGTCAACTCATTTTGCATATCTTTTAAAACTTTTGAAATTAAATAATCATTATGAATTGAATAAATAGAAATAAATAGATAGATTTTGTCCCGATCATATAACTTATTTGGTGAGTACGTGAAATATTAGAGTTCAATCCTCAAGTAATGTACTTTCTTTTTAATTTGAAAAAAAAAATTTAATTTGGGTTTGAGAAATGCTATTTCTTACAAAATCTTGAAGCACAAATTTAAATGATTTTAAAACTAACCACTAACTGAATAATGAGATGCAAATCATACGGTGAAACTTTAATGAGCGAATTTCATGGTACTTATATTTCATACTCATTCATTTTTCTCTAGTTTGTTGGGTTTTTTTTTTTTTTTTTTTGAACAATTTGAAAGTTATATTTTTTAATGGTATACAATGCAAATTTAATGAGGTTCGTAGGTGTGATGCATACCTCTTTTTTCAATGAAAAAACAAGATTTTTCACTTTTAATTGATGGTAATAGTTCGGGTGCCACTAAAGGCACCACACCTTTCTCAAAACGCACTACATATGGTCTATTTTTTTTTCAAAAATGTCCTCTGACCGGATATTAACATCCGGACGACACCGGATATTAATTTCCGGTTCGATATTTAATAGTCTATCAGGTACCAACCGGATATTAATTTCCGGGCGTATCCGGATAAGATTATCCGGTTTATTGGAATACTTTAAAATGCGTCTAAGGATCAGAATCCTTATTTTCTTACTTCCAAAACCAAATCACTCACCACACAACCACTCACCAACACCAACAAACCACTTGAAATTGCTATTGTTTCACCTTGATACATCTATTATACCAAATGTAAGTTTTTTATTTTGTATGTTCATGTTTATTATGTTTTATTTAAGTTAGTTGACTGAAAATACGCTGTTTAACTAATTTTGATCTAACCGGATATGATTATCCGGTTCCAACCATACATTAATATCCGGTTGGAACCATACATTATTATCCGGTTCTGAACATACATTAATATCCGGTCCTAACCATATATTAATATCCGGTTCGAACCATATATTAATATCGGTTGAGGCTAAATCGTATATTTAATTATTATTATATTGTATAATTGAAATTTTAGTGATATGTTAGCTAAATGTCTCGAAAAACTTTATTTTTTCAGAGTTATGGATGAATTATTGGAATCAATACAAGGAACCACGAAAGAAGAAGAATATTTTGATTACAAAGAGTATTTTGAAACTAAGCAGGTAAATGTCACTTCGAGCTGAATGTGTTGTTGGTTTTTTATTGTGATTAAATGTTAATACTGTTGTAATTTTTTAGATTTTTCCTACTCGGGAGGATTTGATACATTGGGCGCAAGAAGTTGGCAGGACTATTGGTTTTGTTATTGTTACATGCAGATCAGATAAGGGTGGTGCAGGTGGGAATAGGAGAGAATTTGTGACTCTTAGGTGTGAAAGAAGTGGAAAGTACAGAGAATGTGGAAACCAACTTAAACGGGAAGTCATAAGAACTAAGAAATGTGAATGTCCTTTCAGACTTAGAGGAAGACCCCATGCTAATGAAGGATGGATACATATTGTGATATGTGGCAAACACAATCATGAGAGAGCAGTCACCTTGATAGGTCATCCATACCCTGGGCGCCTTAAACCGATTGAGAAGACCGTAGTGGCAGACATGACAAAGAACAACGTCAAGCCTGGTAGTATTTTGCTTGCACTAAAAGAGCATGATCCTGACAATGTGAGTACCATTCAGACTATATACAATGAACGGTATTCATATCGCAAGTCAATTAGGGGGCCTCGGACAGAGATGCAACAATTGATGCTAATGCTAGAGTCTCACAAGTATGTCCATTTTCATAGAAAGGATACGTCTCATAATACTGTTCAGGACATCTTTTGGGCTCATGAAGGTTCGGTAAAGTTATTTCATACATTTCCTACTGTTGTGATCCTTGATGCTACCTATAAAACTAATAGGTATAAGTTGCCTTTACTTGAAATGGTTGGGGTTACATCAACACATATTACATACTCAATTGCATTTGCTTACATGGAGTCTGAACATGGTGATAATTATGTTTGGGCTTTAAGTTGTCTAAAAAACTTGATTGTGAATGAAAATGGGCAACCGAAAGTTTTTGTTACTGATAGAGATCTTGCACTTATGAATGCACTGAATGAAGTTTTTCCACAATCAAAGCACTTGTTATGCCAATTCCACATAGACAGAAATGTGCAGGCAAAGTGTAAGGTCCTAGTCCACAAGAAAGATTGTTGGGATATGATTTTTAATGTGTGGAATTTTGTTGTTAGTCCCCAACGGAAGAAGATTATAACAAACGTGTGTCATATTTCGAACTCGTTTGTAAAGAGTTTAAACCATTCTTTGAGTACTGTATGAAGACTTGGTTAACTCCACATAAGGAATGTTTCGTGGATGCATGGGTCGACAAAGTCATGCACCTTGGAAACACAACAACTAACAGGTTAGTGTTGATGCACAGTTAATGTATTAATTAGAAAATTACTTTTTATGGCTTGGTTTGTTAATGAAACCATTTTTTACTTGCAGGGTTACGGTGCTCATGCTAAGCTGAAGAAGTTATTGAAACATAGTCAAGGTGACTTCAACATGTGTTGGGATAGCATGAATGACCTCATTGAGTTGCAACAAATTAATATTCAAAGATCATTTGAACAAAGTGTAATTATCAAAGGACATAGGCATAACATGAAGTTATTGAGCAAGCTTCATGGAGTTGTATCTATGACTTGTTTGGACTTGATTCACGAACAATGGGAAAGAAGCAAGAAAATTGGCACTGACAAGAGTGCGTGTCGATGTGTTGTTCGTAATACACATGGGATACCTTGTGCATGCAGAGTTGCTTACTGGGAAACACATTTCTCATGGATCCCCATAGACGAGATACATAATCATTGGAAAAAGTTAGATGTTGTTTCAGATGCTAACACACAGGTGGATGCATCAGACTGTTCATCTTCAATGCGTAATGCAATTGAAGCTTTGTGGTCTCGGTTTTTCCAACTTGATATTACAGGTTAGAATGCACTTGTACTCAAAGTGAATGAGCTTGCTCATCCAGACACTACTTCCTTGTGTCCCCCTATGCATAGGATGGTTAAAAAAGAGGGGCTGAAAGGCAAGGCACTGAAGAAACAAATGTCAACAAAGCGTGATCCATCATACTTTGAGATCATCAACTCTCAGGTGGAAAGCAATCCGTCAGTTGATGCACCAATTCGGGTTCCTAAGGGTAAGCGGAAGAAGCAATTGATATATTTCGATGACATACCATCTGACTTTATCCAGTATATAGATGACATCACAAATGTCGTAGCAGATGGAAATTGTGGCTATCGCGTTGTAGCATCTTATGTTGGTCAAGGTGAGCAAGATTGGTCTTTGGTTCGTATTCAATGTTATCAAGAAATGCTCCCACGCCAATGGTTGTATACTGAGATGTTTAGGAGTGCCAATTTCAGTTTAATTTTAAACTCTATTTTGGTTGATACTATCACTGGGACACAACCAATGTCCAAGTGGATGACTGTTGATTTGATGGGTTACGTCATAGCTACGTTATATCAGAGACCACTTGTATTAGTGTCGAAATTAGGAAGTGCAACCTTTTTTCCACTCATTGGAGGTGTGGTATCACAAGACTTGATGGGCATAGCCTTCGTCCAAAGGTGTCACTTCGTTAAAGTAAGTAGTTTGATTGTCAAATTAACATAAAGATATATGATATTATGATTCTCATTATGTGTTGTTTATAATTTTTGTAGGTCAACCTCAAGTTTGATTGTCCGTTGCCGCCTATTGCGCCACAATGGCAACGGTATTGTGATCCAGCTGCAAATGCATGGATGGAACACTACAGGTGTCGGCTTGAAGCATATCCTCAAAAGAAATCGACGAGTCGTCATGTTCAAACAGCATTTGTGTCACTAGATGATGATTGACTATATTTTATTAGTGACTAGTTAATGTGTTTTATTTGTATAAACTATGATTGCCATTAGTGGTGTCACTTAATTTTCAAACAATGCTCATTATATCAAGAAATATAACATACAGACATAAAAATATAACATAAGTACCAATCAGTCATAAGTATAACATACAGACATAAAAATATAACATAAGTATCAATCACTCATAGAGACATATAAATATAACTAATACATGTCAATACACATACAAATAGTGCCTAATCAACTAACTAGATGGACCCTCACCCCCATCCATCCTCTTACGGTGCCTCCTCCTATATCCGTCGCCAGGACGAGTCGTCGCCAATGTGCGTATCCTCTGCAGGCGCTCGTCAACGACATCACCCAAGTTGAGCATAAGCAGCTCATGGGCAATGTCATTGACCTCCTCTAGGATCTCAATATATGTCTCCTCATGACCATGGCCATCGGGCTCAAAATCAACGTGGTCCTCATGCTCATGACCCTGTCGAAGTACATGCTCCTCATATGCAGCAGGCGTCATGTACGGATGTGACACCCGTATATACCAAGCTCTGTAGCCCTCCACGCACTCTCCAGGATCGGCACCAACCGGAGTCAACTCTATCTCCTCCAAAACATGCTCCTCCCACTGAGCCCACATCTCGTCAACAACCTCTGGAGTCACAAATATCGGTGGAGGGGGAGGAATATACTGCACGTACCCAAACTGTCGCAACACCCTCTCCGGAAGATACCGCACTGGAGTGGAGAAACAACGGATGAAATCGTTGTATAATGCACGCTCCTCGAATGGATGATGCTGTCGATGGTCATCGAAGGGGGTCCAATGAACATGGCCAACTGTAAGTCCATCAAGGCTACTGCGGTAAGGGCCGACGTTCCCACACGACCATGGGTCCCACCTAGCCATGCGTGGCATCATAGGGTCATACTCGCGAGCCTCCCGACCCTCGATCTGCGTGAAATACTCATATGCCCATGCCTATACAATAAAATTATGTTAATTACATAATTTAACAGAAAATATAAGGTAAATAATTACAAACACAACATATTTTACCTGCATCACACCTAAGCTCCCAGATATCTGTCGACATTTGTGCAACCTAGCCTTTGACAGCTGGTCATACAAATGAGCCAACAGAATCGCTCCCCAGGCAAATCTCGAGACCCTCCGCAGATCAACGAGATATGTCAAGTATGCAACTGGCACAGATGTCCAGCTCTTGTCCGGAAGGACCATCCACCCGATCACCAGCAGGAGATATGCCCGTCCAGCCATGACTCTGCTCGCAGCATCCTCTCGAACTCGTCGATCCTCACATATCTTCTTCAGTTTCTCAAAAGAAATGTTCTGACCTTTCTGAAGCACCACCTCCTCCTGAGCCTCTGCTGGAGACATCCCTAAATACTCAACCAACACTGAAGGTGCCATGGCACTCGTAAGTCGTGGCGGCGTCTGGAACTCCCCATCAATCCTCAGATGGGTTAATGTTGCGACATCGTTCAAAGTGATCGTCATCTCCCCCACCGGGAGATGGAAGGACGATGTCTCGTGATGCCATCTCTTAGATAAAGCAGCAATAATACCTTGTCGATGATCGAGTACGTGCAGAACATCAGCGAGGATAAACCTGAGTCGCGTAACACTGAACGTATGTAGTCGTCTGGAGACAAATACGCTATCCATTTGCTCCCATGACTAACGGCCTTCATCTCTGACCTCTTACCCTGAAAACACAAAACAATTAATTATAAAATAGAAAATAATTAATTAGAAAAGATAAAACATTTAATTAGAAAATAATTAATTATAAAAAAATTAATTAAATTAACATATTATTGTAAATAACATTATAATCAAAATTACCTTGTTGTTCCAAACATATGACGCCTCATGCTGGTCATATGTAATCAGCAGTGACAACTCATCTGGACCCCCGGGATATGCAGTCGGACGTCCTTGACTCTGCTGTCCAACATCAGCAGCTACATCGTCCTGCATAACACCATGCTCAATGTCTCCTGCAATCGGCACATCAGGCTCACCTACCGGCCTAGTAACGACCGCACGACCACGACCACGACCACGACCCCGTCCACGCTGTGATGTAGCATCCTGACCACGTCGAGCACGTGCAGATGCAGTGGTGTGATCTGGGTTCACCATCTCTACAAAAATTGTAATTAATATAAATAAAGACAATTAAATTAATACAAACCTTAAATAACTTATAATAAAAAAATTCATTATCAAAATAAAGGCAAATAATTAAATATAATACAATTATATATCCTAATATCCTAGAAAAGAAAAATAAATTATAATACAATTAAATATAATAATAATATAATACAATTATAAAGACAAAAATTATAATTTTGAAAAAAATTACCAACCGGATGTTAATATCCGGTTAAAAATGGAAATTAATATCTGGATGTAACCGGAAAATCCAATCCGGTCAAAACCGGAAAATAATATCCGGTTGGAACCAGATAATCATTTCCGGTTGCGCTTATTACGCGCAAATTACAGAAGGTTCACAGAAATCAAGCAAAAATCAACCAAAACAAACCAAATCATATGAAAACTAACATTTTTCCGGCGATTAACGGTTGAAAATCTCGTAGATTCAGTCCTTTTGATGGATTTGTGCACCTTAGAGTGATTGCTCAAGGTTGGATATCTGTTTCAGATTTGAAATGTGATTTTCCGGATATGTTTTTCCGGTTTTATGTGTGTGGTGTTGTTAAATAGCGAACCGGAAATTAATATCCGGTGTCGCCCGGATATTAATATCCGTTTTCGCCCGGATATTAATATCCGGTCAAAGGGCATTTTTGGAAAAAAAAATAGGTCATGTGTGGTACGTTTTGAGAAAGGTGTGGTGCTTTCAGTGGGTGCCTAATAGTTCTTAGTTTTAAATATATTTTTGATTCCTATACTTTATAATCATTTTGATTTTAGTTTATATATTCTAAAATTTTTGGTTTCAGTTCTTTTATATATATATATATATATATATATATATATATATTTTAAGGTTCTAGTCCTCACCGTTACTTCCGTCGTTAACATAGTTAGTAGAAATTTATGTGGTTTGAATTTTGGTCTGTACCAATCTAAAATTTCAGCTTTAGTCCTTATATATTCAAAATAGATTGAGATAATATTAAAAAAAATATTGAGATAAGTTCCTAATCCTAAATTTCAATGTTAATACAAATATGTTAAGGACAATTTTTTTTAAAGATGAGGCAAACTAGTTAAACTTTATCGAGAATTTGCTAATTATTTATTAAATCTATCTTTTTTGTGATACATATTTTAGGTTAAATGTGTAAGGACTAAAAGTAAAGTTCATGATTAGTATAGAGACCAAAACTCAAGTCAGGTAAGCTTCCACTAACGATGTTAAGGACTAGTGTAATAACAAGTGTAATGACAAGGACTGAAACCTTAATATAATAAATATATAGGGACTGAAACCAAAATTTTTAAATAAAACCTAAATGAGTGAAAAATATAAGAATTAAAAATGTATTTAAACTTAATTTTTGAGAGTGTATTAATGTTTGGGTTAAAAACAAATAAGTTTTCTAAATTGTAATGTATATGCACTTAGGTGCAATTAATTTTAAAATGTGCATATTGGTCTTTACTTTTTGAAATTGACACTCAGATACAAAGTCATATTTGTCTCGGTCATGTAGCTCAGTTGGTGAGCACATGGGGACATGCGTGTGTGGGTACGGGGTTCGAATCCCGATTGTACTACTTTCCTATGAATAAAAAAAAGATACAAAGTCATATTTAATAATAGTTAAAATCGTCACTAAATCGAATAAAAATTGTCATTAAATATGACTTTTGTACCTAAGTTAATTTTAGGGTAAAATACACTCACACCCCTTGAGATATTCTAAAATTGCAACAAACCCCAAACTATAGGAAAATTAGCACTCTCCTCTATTTGGCTCATGTGACTAAATCACATCCACCAATTGATCAACCAGGGTTAACTTTATATTAAATAATGAAAATAAAATAGATATGTTAATACATAACTAAAAGCCTTCATTCGAAAAAATAATCAACTATTTATCTCTTTATAAATTATTTTACCTATTTATATATATATAAAAAAGAATTAACCAAGAAAAAAAATTATTTTAACTTTTACCATGATAAAGGACTCATTCATATAAGTTTTTCATATTTTCATTTACCTTATTTTAATATTATATAAATTCTTTTAAATAATATCTAAAAATAATAATTTAATATTTACCTAAAATTAGTTTTATTTCCATTTAATTCATGAAAATTAATTATAGTTGTTTTGTTTGTAATGCAAAACGAAATTATTATTTGAATAGCAGTAAACGATCATAAGATTTTTACTATAAATTTTATTTTAAAGTGTTATTTATCAATTTTATTCTACAAGAATTCGAATTTTATTTACATAAATTATAAATAATTCAGATATTTCATAAATTATTTTTTATTTTAATAGTATATAAAAATAATTCATCTATTATATGATTCTTCTTGGATCTGTGCATTATCCAACAAGTAACCATCTAATAAAAACAGGGCTGGATCTTGCTTTAGACAAAAGAGGTCATCGTCTAGAGCCCCCTACTTAATAAGGCCCCAAAAAATATTTTTATTTAATATTACTATTAAAAAACAATTTATTAATGTAATATTTTTTTATAAGCCAAATAAATATTATTAATAATCAAGAGTACTATGAGTACTTATGTTTACAAAAAAGAATTAATCAATAGAGAAGAAAATATAATGGATCAAGACACCAAGAAGATAACGGTAAACAAAAATCTCCTCTAGCCATAGCCCATTTTCAAGATTTGTAATGCACCAAATCAAATACCTCTGAAACTGATAAAAACTCCTACTTAAATATTCGGGCATTATATTGCAACCAAATAGACCATATGGCTGCCAACCAAATTAAAACCCCAAATTTTTTTCATTTTTTTTGACAGGAACATACCCCTAGACAACAAGAATGCAACAACCGCAGTATAGCATGTCTATATAATTTTTATCAAAACAATAATACTTTATTAAAAAAAATATTGAACAAGTAAAATTTATTTTTATTAGAATATTAAATTATATAAAAATAATAGATTCTTTTTTAAATGCATAATTTTGCAAATTAAAACATTAATAATCCTGAAAAATATTTATACATAATTTAAATTGATTAAGTCATATCTGAGCTTAACTATATGTTTTACAATGTATACATGACTAATGTATTAGTCATGTTATATATTGATGTTTGATTGATTATAAAACTTTCATAAATAATTTTACGTCTTAAAAAAATTAAATACATAAAATAAAAAAATTACATGTTATATGTAAATAGGCTTTTGCCTTGAATTTCACCTAAAGCCCCAAAAATATATAGATCCGGGCCTAAATAAAAAATTAAAGTGAAACATAACATGCAAGTCAATAATTGAATTTCATGAGAACATATATGTATATACAGTTGATTTTTCATCTCTTTTAACTTTTGAAATGTGTAATTACGTAAAAATGACATGCATTTGTGATTAATTGAGGTTTTTTTTGGGCGATATATATATATATATAGGTTAAATATCTCTTTTGGTCCCTTAACTTTATATGAGGTTTTACTTTGATCCCTTAAGTTGTATTTTTTGGACCACGTTAGTCCTTTTCGTCAACGCCGTTAACAAATTTAACAGTGTTCTGTTAGTTTTCAAATCAACGACTCAGATTACTTTAAATCAAAGGCTGATATCGAACCTGGAAAAAAAAATCATCTTTAATATTCTTTCTTCTATTCTCTGCATCTTCTTTCTAATGCTTCTTCTTGTTCTTCTTTCTCCATCTTTTTCTTGTATTTCTTTCTTATTTTTCTTCTTGTTCCATCTTCTTGTACTTTTTTTCTTCATTTTCTTGCTGCATCTTCTTCCTTTTTCATTTTGTTCTTGTTGTATCTTCTTTATTAATTCCCAAATTAGAATAAAAAACACAAAATTAAATAATCCAAAAAATCTAGAATCTAAAATGAAAAACCAACTCTCAAAACCCGAATGATAAACACGAACAGAACATGAATAACAAACCATAAAATATAAAATCAAATAATCAGAATCAAAGACACAAGTTTAAATAAGAAAAAAAAAAATCAAATCCCCAGTGTTCAAAACCCTAATCCCCAAATCAAAACCAAAAAGTCCAAAATCCCTAATCTCTATTTTGCTTCTTGTTTCACAGATGAATGACAAACATAACATGAACATATGAAAATCACTGACACAAACACAAAGAAAAAGAAAAAGAGACGATGGTATGTTGACCTAATAAGTTTTTAAGAACACAACAAAACATATCAGTTGGAAATAAGCACTATCTCATTCGATATTCTGCTAAATCCATGTTCCTTCTTGCTCTAACTCTTCTCTAGAGTCTACACCTTCCCTTTATTTCTTTCCCAGCTTCTTCTTCTCTTTAGTTTTAGATTTTGGTCATCCCAAGAAAATAAAGGGATCATTCACCTACCACATATATTTAACTAAACAAATACTTAAATCCACAAACAGAAAAAGAGCAAAGAAGGAGACAGGGAATTGGACGAAGAACAATATCTTTCTTTTTTACTTTTTTTATTTAATTTTTCCAGATTCATTATCAACCTTTGATTTAAAGTAACGTGAGCCATTGATTTGAAAATTAACGAAACACTGTTAAGGGACCAAAAAATACAATTTAAGAGACCAAAGTAAAACCTTATGTAAAGTTAAGGGACCAAAAGAGGTATTTAGCCTATATATATATATATATATATATATATATATATATATATTAAGATATCAATATTAAGTTATCAAGTATTTTTTAGAACTGTTACGTAATAATTTAAAATAAAAATCATAGTAAAAATCTCATGAGTATAAAAAAAATTGTTTATTATTATTATTTAAAAAATAATTTAATTTCCTTCTACGTTAAAAAACAAAATTAATTATAATTATTTTTCAAGAATTAAATAAAAAAATAATTTTGAGTAAACATGAAAAGTGTTTTTTTTAATATTACTTAAAAAATTATATAATATTAAAATAAAATTAATGAGAATATAAAAAACATATATAAATTTAGTCTTTAATCACAGTAAAAGTTTATAAATTTAAATAATTTTAAAAGAGATAGATTAATTTTTTTTAAATATAATTTTAACTTTCAATTAATGGTTTGATACAGTCAACATGAATCAAATAACAAAAAATTCTAATTTTTTTATAATTTGAAGTTTGTTGCAATTTTAGTATACTTCAAGAATCTAAGTGTATTTTACCCTTAATAGTGCACGGCGCCGTAGTATAATAAAATTATCCCGTGGGTCACGCACGCTCACGTGGAAATCGAATCCGGTGCAAAAGAAATGATAATAGACCCGCCACCGATACAGAAAGAAGCTCGAAGCTGTGTCCGCCGTTCTCGAAAAGCGCGCCACACCGTAGAAGAAAAGCCCTAACGGCAGCAACCAACACCTTCTGCGGTTGTTCCTCTGCCACGCGCTTCCCCTCCCTCCTTCCACCATGGCTTCCGCTTCTTCTCTCTTCACTGGCTCTTCCCGCGGCTTCACTCCGCAATCTTCTCCCTTCGATCGTTCCTCCACTCGAATCTTCACACCTGTTGTAGTTAGTGTGGTAATGACGCCTATTCTCCAATTTTCTTATCTATTTTTTTCGTAATTTGTTTTCGAACCCAGTGCCATTGTGACGCGTTTGATCCGTATGAGCGGCTTTCTTGTGCTAGAAATGTGATTTGGTCGAACAGTCGAAATGCGTGAACGGGAAACCGGTACCTGTCATGCCCGTTATCATTGAACCAACGCTTCCCAAATTCATGGAATCATCAGTGAATAAAACAGTTAACAGAAAAAGTGACCGCTTGAAGTTATTCTCCGGCACCGCCAATCCTCCACTTTCACAGGTAGTTTACTTATTTTTTATGAAAACAGAAAGAACAAAAGGCTATCTTCAGGAAAATTAACTTATAGCTTATAGTTTGTTTATAGCTTATAGTTTGTAAGTTGTAGCTTATAATATAGAGCTCGTTACTAATGGCTTATGGGTTTAGATGCTTGTTTGGCAAAAGTAACTTCCCCCTTAGATGTTTTAAATGACTTAAAATGACATGTATTTATTACATCTAAAAAATGGTTCAAATGGACATGTAATGGATGACTTAAGAGTAGCTAGAAAATTAACAGAAGCGAGCTTTCAGAACTCAGAAGTTATAACTTATAAGTGTGTTTGGTTTAACTTATTGAAGAGAAATAATCATTTATATTTTTCAACTCTCTAAGAGAATCTTTTTCAAAAATAAGCAACTATTTCTCCCGAGTTAGTAGTTGCCAAACATGCATGAAGTAGCTTATAGTTTATTAAAGCTAGTTTTCATACGCTATATAGCTCGTAATCACCAAACATCTCTAAGAGGCAATTGGCTATAAACTCCTTAATAAGCTATAAACTACCTTTGTCATACACACTGAAGATATTAGCACTTAGCTTTCTTAAATTGAGCCCATTTTCAGGATTCATGTCAATGCTGTCAATCTCCACGATAAAATAGATTCAACATGTTGTTGCTGAGTTGTTTTTATTTTTTATTTTATTTTTTAAGTTGAAAATTCTGTGTTCTGACTACTTTGCTGCTTTGTCTAGGAAATTGCCAGGTACATGGGTCTTGAGCTCGGAAAGATTTCAACGAAGCGATTTGCTGATGGTGAAATCTATGTCCAGTTACAAGAGAGTGTAAGAGGATGCGATGTGTACCTGATACAGCCAACCTGCCCTCCTGCAAATGAGAATTTTATGGAGCTTCAGATAATGATCGATGCTTGTCGGAGAGCGTCTGCCAAAAATATCACTGCTGTGATTCCTTACTTTGGATATGCCAGGGCCGATAGAAAGGCAGGCTTTTCTTTTTTTTTTTTTTTGGTACAAAACTAATATAGAATTGGGAGACCTGTAGTCTGTTTTATCTGAGGTGTTGATATCAAAAAAGGTAGCAGACATCAATTCTGCTGCCTGTTGATTTGCCATTTTAGTTTTACTGGGTTTTTTGTTAATTTGTTGTTTTTTTTTCTACCTCCCAGACGCAAGGACGTGAATCGATTGCGGCTAAACTTGTTGCAAACCTTATTACAAAAGCTGGTGCGGATCGTGTTCTTGCTTGTGACCTTCATTCGGGGCAATCCATGGGTTACTTTGATATTTCTGTTGATCATGTGCACTGTCAGGTAAGTAAGCTCTGAATGGTGGTAGTTGTAGTTGATTTTTTGACAACTGTATTTTTCTAATGCTGCTATTTATGATGTCCATTAGCCTGTGATCCTTGATTATCTTGCCAGCAAGAGAATAAGTTCAAACGATTTGGTGGTTGTTTCCCCTGATGTTGGTGGTGTTGCAAGGGCACGAGCTTTTGCAAAGAAGTTATCTGATGCGCCTTTAGCTATTGTAGACAAGAGGCGTCACGGCCACAATGTAGCTGAGGTAATAGCTGAGCAAAACCCGTGCATTTCCCAATGATCTTTCTTTTTTTTCTTTTTACTGTTTACCATAGAATTGCATTCTGTTTTTGGATTTTATGATTTGCTTCTTGTGTTTGCCATGCAGGTGATGAACCTGATTGGTGATGTAAAAGGAAAAGTTGCAGTTATGGTGGATGATATGATTGACACTGCTGGTAGGTCATTAATATTCAGTACCCTATTTTAACATTCTAGACGATAGACTATTGTTCTTGACTTTTGCTTGCATTGAGTGATTGCTGCCTTTAAAAAAATTACTTTTTGATTGTGGTATTCAGCCTTAAGAGTGTACTAAGAAAACTAATACTTACATTGACTAAGTTATTCTTGTCAAGTTTTGTAACAATTTCCTTTTTGATGTATTCGAAAGTGTATTATTGAGTACAAAACACACGCACGATGCACCCACACATACACAAAAAAATAAATAAAAAAATAAAATAAAATAGCTGGTTGTTACCAGAATGTTGCATCTTGTATTTCCTTCTTGAGAAGAACTTGGGATGTTTCCTTTGTTGCATAAGGAAGTATGATTGTAGTATTGCCTTTTTCTCCTTGTTATATTCATTGGTATCTTCTGCCTTGTTCGAGTTTTAATTGTTTTCTGCATCAGGTACCATTGCTAAGGGTGCTGCTCTGTTACATGAAGAGGGAGCCAGGGAAGTGTATGCATGCTGCACGCATGCTGTTTTCAGGTATCACATTTGTGGCTTGCAATTTCTTTTTTCTTGTTTCTTCCCTGGTAGATATTAGGAACAAGAGAAGTTTCAGAGGTCTACCGGCTAAATGTGAAATGTATTATGCTTATTTAGGCTATGTTTGGTAAAATTAGCTTGATGCTGTGCAGAGCTATTTGCAAAACTAGCTTTTAGCTAGCTAAAATGTTTAAAATGACTTAAAGGGACTTGTATTCATTACATGTAATAAATAACTTACGGATAACATGGAAAGTAAATTATTGGAAGCTAGCGTTTAGAAGCTAAGGTACTTAAAGTAGCTTTTCAAAAAACTAACTTTCATATGCTATAAACTTGTAATCGCCAAACACCTTTAATGGCTATAAACTATGAGCTCTTATAGGCTATGAGCTACCCTTGCCAAACACATTTATCTTTCATCAATTCCTATAATTTACATTTTTAGTTATAACTTCAGCTGCAAATCATTCAATATTGGTCTTTCCCTTGCATCAATTGAAGCATGAATAATGATTGGTTCATCTTACTTGCCTTTCTGTATACCTTCACTGTATACTTGTGTTACGAGTGGCATTTATGTTAATCCATAATATCTGAATCAGTAATCTTATCATGCTGAATGTTGTTCTATTTTCTTTAAATAATCACAGCCCTCCTGCAATCGAGAGGTTGTCTAGTGGCTTATTTCAAGAGGTGATTATAACGAACACCATTCCAGTGGCAGAGAAGAACTATTTCCCGCAGTTAACTATTCTTTCCATAGCAAACCTGTTGGGTGAAACTATTTGGCGTATTCATGATGATAGTTCTGTCAGTAGCATCTTTCAATAATGACTAGAAATTATTATGACAGTTAATTTATTCAATAGGTGTCAGCTTTAATTTAGACTAGCTTTTCTTTCTCATAGCTCAAAAATTTCATCCAGTTCTCCCTCATTGTTTTCTAATTAGCATTTTGTAATGTTTAATTTCAGATGTTATGGATGATAGGCTTGTATAATTTGGTACCTAGGTTAGCAACCGGGTCTAGTATCCATATATATATATTAAAAGAGAAGTTTAATGCCAATGTTAAGGAGAATGTCACCTCAGTATTTTTCTCATATTTGGTAGCCTATTGTTCAATAACTAACCAACCTATCAATTAATTTCAATGTAATATAAATTATTATATTTATAATAATATATGATGCAAATCAAACTTTCAATTTTTAATTTCGAATTTTTAATTGCAATTGACTTTTTTAAAATTAAAGTTTTAAGAAAGATTAAAATGAGGGAAAAATATTATTTTTTACACAATATCCTTTAAATAAAGAGTTAATTCTCATATTTGGTGGTCCATTGTTTAATTACTGACCAACATATCAATGAATTTTAATGTAATATAAATTAAATATTTATAATAGTATATATATGATGCAAATTAAACTTTCAATTTTTAATTTTGACTTTTTAATTGCAATTGGTTTTTTAAAATTCAAAGTTTCAAGAAAGATTAAAATAAGGAAGGAAAAATGTAATTTTTTACACAGTATCTTTTAAATAAAGAGTCAATTTAAATACATTGAATCTTTAATCAATCATAATATTATTTAAAATATAAAACAAAATTATACACTATCCTCAAATGATAAGCCAAATTACAATTGACTTTTAAAACATGAAAATTCTAAGAAAGATAAAAATGAGGGGAAAAAAATACAAAGTCAACAACAACTAAACAAATATTCACAACGACAAAACAATTAAAGCAACAAACAAAATAGTTGTGCATGAGTGCTTTATCATTTTCTTTTGAGTTTATCCTAATCTTCATATTATATTGTCTGATTAGACATCCGTTCATAACCATAAAATATTCAAAGAAGCAACAATAATGTATTCCAAAGTTGAATCCTTAATCAATCTCAATACTCTTTAAAAATGTCACTATAAAAAATTTGTTATTTACTAACGCTTTGTTTTGGGCTTCCGTTGGATTAGTTACCGTTGGTATAGAATTTGTCTAATGAAACTTATCCATTAGTATAGGTGGATAATATCTATAGTAACGGATAAGTTCACAATTACTAACAAAAAAAATCTGTTAGTAAAAAATTTGATATATATTATCGCTTTGCATATTGTTAGTAAATCAAATATTTATAGTAACAAATTTATTTGTTAGTAATTGTTAATTTTTTTGTTATGTTTAGATATTATCAACCTATATTAACGGATTAATTTCGTTAAGCAAAGTCTATACCAACTGTAGTTAAGTGTTAGTAAATGACAATTTTTTTGTAGTGTGTAAAATTAAATTACACATTATCCTCAAATAATGAGTAAATAATGACACGGAATTTAAAGACCAAATCAACAAAAAAATGATAAGGTGTTTGTCCGCAACATAAAAAGTTCAAAGCAAATAACAAAAATACATTCTAAAATTGAATCTTTAATCAATCCTAATAATTTTAAAATGCAAAATCATATAACAAAGTATTGTATTTTGTAGAGCATTTTGCGAATGTGTACACAGAATAATTTCAATTGTGTCGCAACTCAAAGTTAGACTTCCTGGCAACCATACCAACTTAATTACTGGGTGTAAAACATATATGTTATAATATATTTTCTTCTGTATAATATATTTAAAATGACCTAATTAAAATTAAATTATAATTTCACTTCATAAATAATTTTACATAATTTAAAAAAATTATTAATCCTCAGTCGCGTAACCTGCAAATTTGAAACTAATTATTAAACCGGAGACCTCAGAAAGTAGCCCTTAGTTATTGATCTTGAACAAATGACTATGGGATGTTTAAAACTAAACTAAGCATTGACAAATCTACAATTTTTCCTAATTTGTCCTTCATTTCCCGCAAGAACATTGATGTTTCCCATCTTAATCATGGATTTAGCAAATGATTCAAAGAAAAGTTCTTGGTTAGAGGCATAAGCCCACACCTGCTCCTTGATCTTTCCATCATAGTCTTGGCTGATCAAAACATTATCAGAGCCTAACAATCCATTTCCTTCAAGAATGTTAATGAAGTAGTGGTTGTCAAACCTTTTTGGGGTTTGGAAATCCAAGGGTGCAAATTCGTTGTCCCTTCCCGTAACGGGGCATATGGACCGTAGGATTCTCCGGAAGCTTGTGTATCGCTTGTAGCGATCATAGCCGCCGTTGTGATATTCTTGTTTCGCTTCGTAGATTCTCTGCCTGAAACTCTGACATCGCGCCCTTCCTATAGTATGGCTACCTGTTTTTATTAAGTAAGAACTCAAAGTAGTTAGTGCATTGTAAAATTGATTGGAAGAGAAAATCCTCTCACATTAGTCTTGAAAGAGGATTTGGATCCTCTTATGTACTAATATTATAACATGACTTTGTTAGGTTGAATTTTTGTTTCTATATCTCTTTGTAGTGAACACTAAATTTGTGATTGATAATGAAAGAAGATAGAGACTCAAAAGAAGATAGGGACTAATTTTACAACAATTTTTCAATGACTTGAAGATTCTCTAATTATAATGTTTGAATAAAATAAAATATACCTGAAAGAGCCACCAAGTCTTCAATATCAAGACCCTGTTGCTTAAAATTATGAATAAGAACATCTAAAGAGGAATTAGGAGCAGGGATGAATAGGTTAGCTCCACTGAAGCTTGACTCCAGAGAATCCTTCCTCCCCAGCAACACTTCCCATCTTGGTCCTCCTCTCTTCCATAACAAGACATAGTAATTGTTGTAAACAAAATAATTATAATAATCATAATAATTAACATAAAATGTTTCCAATTCTTATTTTAATGTGCCATTGAATTTGCATTGATAGAATTGAGTTTGTGTTAAACTTCATTTTGTTCAATACTCAGAAAATTAGAAAAATTTACGGTACTCTCATAATACATACAACATTCTTTAAAATCCCATCATTCATCATGTACTATCATAGTATTAAAAATTTGCTCCTAAAAGTTAGTTTCCATTTGATGCTAGTTTAAAACTCTTTACCTTTAAATTGACTAACTTTCATTTTGGAAATTCAAATATTTAGGAAAGTCATTACATGAGGATGAAAGTGAGTTTGATTACTTCAAAGGAAATACAATCCATCAAACACACTCCCGTAGTGAACCCAATTGAACTAGTGTATGTGTGTGTTTAGTTTCACATTTCAATAAAATGAATGTGAATTTATTTTAACACAGTTATGAGCAGTTTTATGTTTTAATACACATTTAACCTGACTTCTTTTTCATGAAACCAAACAAATACATAGAGGGGATGAGTTGTGTACCAATTCAACAGCATCACGGGCAACAATGGCAAGGATATCAGCGCAAGAAACAGTGAGTGGGCATTCTTCTTCCAACAAATACTTAATTTTGTCTATAATCTCAAATCCGCGTAATGAATTCAGATTTGGCCCTGCTTGCTTTTCACTTGTCATCCCTTCAATGTTGTCCAATAGTACCGATGCATCGCATCCCTTATTTATAAACATCCAATAATTAATTAATTAATTAATATACAAGAAAACAAATAAGGAAAATTAAAGTTACACAAAAAATCATGAGCCATGAAAAATTGATAAGGAATAAAGGATATTGCTTGTTTAGATATCATTGACAAAATTGAGTTTGTGTATTCGTTCAATGGGACAAAAAAAAGCACTTTTCCTCTTAGACATGATCTCGCTTTCTTACAACCACGCACCAATATTAGTCAACTTGAACGGTTCAATCTTGATCTTGATCATGACCGGCCAAATGGGATTTACTAAGTTATTTAGATTCAATAAAATATTAAAAATTATCATTTTCAAGTTATCAAATCTTGATTTAACGGTTCAAGTTAGCTGACTATAGTGGTGTGTAACTATAGGAAATCCAAATCCTATGAAAAAAAGTGACTTTCGACTACTAATATGATTATATATTTGATTTTCTACATTCAATAAATCTTGCATTTAATATAGTCGTTTAATGTGAGCATCCAATTAAGATTAAATAGCTTAAATTTAATAGATGGGCTAAAAACATAAAAAAATAAAAAATAAAAAAAATTACTCATCAATTGTGGTGAGTGTAGTCTTCTTTTTTCTTCTCCACACAATCCAAATCCATCTAACTATCAACTCATATAGTTACAGTTTAACTGTTTCAATAGAAATTTAAATACACTAGAAGAAATATATAGATGATCAATTAATTGATTACCATGACAAAACAATCATGAAAATGCAATCGAAGCAACGAGGCAGCCAAACGAGGATCTTTGAAAATCGCAACTTCAACGTTATGTCTCACAATCTCTTCTGCTAAGGGACACTTCTCCTTATAATATTCATGAACAAGAATTCCATCACTGTTCTGAGTTGAAGAAGTAATAATGTTGAACAGAACATTAGTAATTAAGACTAATAAGAGATTTCTCATAAGCTCCATTAAAGAAAATGATGATGAAGAAATTAAAGGGAGAGGGGAAGTTGATGTACTCTTATATATGCTTAATTAATGTGTGTTTAGAATGAAGCTTAATTTGATCTGTTAATTTTTTCTGCAATTTTCAAACCAAACCTTATGGTGGAGAATTTTCTCAGGTGCTAGCTACTTTTTGGTTTAACCAGGAGTTGATGCAACCAACTTGACTAATTTGTCTTTTTTATTTAATTCTGTTTTGGAGGTAATTTCTTTCTTTTTGGTACTGGTTTAAGTAAACAATTAAATAAAGAAAAGGGAATACTGTATGTAACATGTTAATTGGCAGATTGACTTTGCAGTGAATTCCTAACTGCTCTTTAATTATCATGTTTTTTAAAGCTATAAAAACAGTGAGAAATATCTTATATATATATGTACACTTATTATTTACGTATACTTTATACACCTGATTAAATATGAATAGATATGTGGTTAAATTATTATATGATTTGGTTAAACATGGCCTTAGCATTAAGTTATAGAGTTTATGTTAAATTAGATTTTGCTCATCAACGTAATAAAAGTGCGATGCTTTTGTTCAATACCATTTTTCTTTAAGCTAACAAACTTCCATTTGACACTCCAAACATCTTGACACATTGTAATAAAGAATTAAAAGTCAATTAAGTATTTAAGTTGCATCTACAGAAGTTAAAACACACATTTATACTGTCCATACACAGGGCTAACACAAAAGATATCAAAACAGAAGATACCAAGTGATACTATGAAATTTATATGGATTAGTTCTGGAATTGATTTTCTGCTCCTAATTTATTTGTTGAATGATATTGATAAATCTCATCCAAATTTGAATTTATATTTACAAAAAATCTAAACACACAACTACTATTCAACTATTAGGTGTTTTTGTATCATTACTTTTATATTTAAGGCATTCATAAGAGGTCTATAAGGGATATAACTTTTGTGGCAATCAAGCAGAAATTATTATGTCAATTAAGAAAAATGGTAATGTCACATTAATATGTAATTTGCAACAATCAATCAGAAATAGTCAATGTCATTAATAATAATTAAAGTTCAATAATGTTCAAATCAACATTATTAGTTAACACAGATGTTCTCTAATATATTACAGAAAAACCACCCACCTCTATTTCTATTGTCCAGAGGTAAAATAATGGACACACAATTTATAAGTCCAAAATCAAATAATGAATGTTTGCTAGTGATAAAAAAAAAAAAAAAAGTTCCTATAAATTAATCATCATTTTTGTGTATGACTATATACAATTTTCTGTTATAAGTATCTAGTAGCTTCCTATATATAACAACTTAAAATCTCAGTTAATTTCACAAAGAAGGCTTCTTTCAGAGCTAACTTGAAAATACTGCTCCTTGAATTTGACATCTTGAAGCTCAGATTAGGAAGAGTTATACTCTGTGGAGAGAATAAAAAACGTTAATTCAGGTCGAACATGGATCCAAATCGTAAAAATTATTTCGAGTTAAAATGAATTCACGTTTTAAAAAGAAAGATGGTAAAAACATATTTACCTTAGCAGTAAGTTTATATACTTCAATGAATGTGTAATTAATGTGATTAAAATTCAACATCATCATCATCAAGAAAGATCTCAGGATGAACAGCAGCAGTACTAGTGAAATTAAGAGCTCTCTTAAGCTTGCGGTGATCAAACACCTCAACTTCAACAAGGAAGATAGAACTAACTGGTCTATGATCTGATAACTTGATTTCTGCTCTTCCATATTGTAATTGCTTTATTCCTTTTCCTAGCCATAGAATTCTATCACACCTGCATCATAATCATCACATTCCCAAATGCAACCAAACATTTTTTAATTTAGGTCATTCTGTCATTGTTTTTTCTAAATTTAACGGATTATGGTGATGCATAACTTTTTCTAACCCTTTTTAACATAATCTTGTTCAAACAATGTTATTTGTTAGCATAATCTATGGCGCATGAATTCAAAAGACCGAAATTGAACCTTACAAAAGCGTGAGGAACTAAAAGCGCTAGAAAAAAAAACTAAGATATCTTAAATCGCATATTAGCCTAATCTGTACATCAAAAGTGCAATTAATCAAACTTTTCTTAACTATATTCATTGAAATCAACAATTTTCTACTTCCAATAAAAATAATTTCAGGTTAAGTAATTATTTATGCAACAAAAAAATATTCATAAGTTCATGATCCAGTGTTGCACTTACCATGCTGGAGATCTCTTCTTTTCACCTTCTTTTAGGGTCTCACCAACATATCTATCAGAATTAATTTCATATTTGTAAGTTGGTGGGAACTTTATCAAACCCTCTTTCCATCCATCAAATACACGCCCAATTCGCAATTCTTTGCTTAACTGCAAAATTAATTAGTTTAACCAATTACAAATTAAATTAATTAATCTTAGCATAACTACTATTATATTCATTATGAACAATATAAATAGGCATAGTTTCCTGTCATGGTCATCATCATTGTTTTAAATATAGGTCTGAAACACGGTATGACACTGAAATCAGTATCGGTGGTCATCGACCGCAATCACAACTTAAACTCTTTGTCGTCTAATATCAATATAACATGTGTGTGTGATATAGATACACGTTTGCTGCATTCAAACATAAAACCAAACATGCATACAAAACCTTATTATGCCAGTCTCTATAAATATTATTATAACCATATTTTTAATTGACGTGGAACTCAACTCAATATCTTAACAAAAAAGAAGGTTTTAGACTATTTTTTAAGGCTAAAAAAATTGTATAAGAACTAAATTGACTGAATCATCATTAGATAATCAAATGAATGTCAATTGGTAACAAAAATCTTTTATATTATCAATCATATTGAAAAAATACAAAGTGAAAATAAAAAACCGTGGAGTAAAACCCTAAATTAGTTTTTGAAATTGTAGGAGTCGTTCATTTTAGCCTTTGAGATTTTAAAATTGTCAAATCAATCCCTGAATTTGCAAAATATTGAGTATTTCAGTCAAATTTTACTTTATATTTTAATTTAGTTTAGTAGTCTACACGACTAAAATGTTCGTCGTTTTACAGATTCAAAAACTAATTTAAGATTTTCTTTACCTGATCATTAATCATCAGTTCATCCCACTTTTTCTCAGCCACTAATTTTCTAACCTCCACATCTACCATATTGATCCGGTAATTCAAATCCCCAAACCAGAAAATCTGGCTGTTAGCATGAAACAACACATCAATGAACACAGAATCTCTAGTAAACAAAAACTTGGCATATAAAATTGCAAAGAAACAACTTTCATCATCATCATGTAATAAAAACTCACTCATGAGATGGAATTGTCTGTGGTTGATCTGAATCAAAAACAGAAGAAGAGAAGCAAGTTCGTCGTAGAATTTCATGAACATCAGAGTTTCGGCGCTGGCCGTCCTTCTGACCGGATGTCAGATGGGAACAAACGAAGCACATTCGCGACTGAAACAGAGACATGCTAACTGAAACTGACCCCTGCATCAGTTGTAACAAACTAACAATGTGTTATCTCATCCACTCTTGTCAAAATGTGCAAATTTTATCTCTAGGTGCATACCTCTACATGTAACAATTTTCATATTAGGGTTTTCTAATGCTTATTAGTAATTAATACATAAATGTTCGTGAAAATAACTGAATAAGCTAAACACAACTTATTCTAATAAGCCTCTCTATCAACCTTATGAAAATAACTCGAAAAAATCTTATAAGAAAATATAAATTTATTTCATAAATTATTTATGTATAAACTCTTTTGAATGCTACCGTAAGTTGAAATGTATCATACCTTATTTCCCATGTATCCCATAAGACCAACTCCAACAGGAGAAACCTTCAAATTATTGATGTGTCTTCTCAACCTCCTCTGCACCCAAACAGACACATAAATCCCCACCATCTGCTTGCTAACAATCCTAACATACCTCGGCCGCGATTCCCCGGCGTAAAATCCATCATCATCTCGGCTATTTATCGGCAATTCACCGAAAGTATCATCATCCTCATGACATAACATCATGTCAGAGACTTCATCGCCCAAGTCAGAATCAACAACTTCAGGAATAACTTTTTCCTCTTTCCATAACAAACCCAAATTTCCGGAACTATGGTGCGAACGCTTCAACCCGAAAGAATTCTTCTCGTTCCAGTTAAATCCAATTCTTGCAGAACTGCTGAGAACTCGTCGCAACTTCGAATTCGAGTCAACAATCTGAGAAACTGCATCTAATGGACGTTCCGGCCAATCGAGATCAATGCCATATAATTTATCAACACCAATTATGTTCTTGACTTGTTGATTTTCTAGCTCATAATTTTCTATGGTTGCTATATATTCTTCATTGTTGATTATATCTATTGGATTAGAAGTGTGTATGTTTTCTGCTAAAATATCAGCAGCAGAAGAAGTTCTTAGAACTGGTGAAGGAGGAGCACTATAGCTTTTGTGTTTGTTTTCTGGCTCAGAAGATTTGTTTAGAGATTTTCTAATGATTGATTCCCATTTGTGGATTGGTGTATTATCCTCTGCTCCAAGAACATTCCCTGCACTCAGTGGAACTACCTCCTGGAAACTGTGGATGATAGTAAATTATTTAGTTATCAGAAAATCATTTTATTGGATAATATAATTTAATAATAGTTAAATTAAGAATTTGGTACATGTACTTCACACTCATTTTCTTTTAGTCCCTATATGAAAAACTCTGGTTGTTACTTTGCACACTGCAAAATTAATGAGCGCACCATGTTCCCTCGGAAGTTAAAGTTCAAAAAATCAGCAAAACGAAGTTTACTTCCGCTTTTTTTGCACACTTGAAAATTAACTTCCGTTTTATGTGTGATGCGCTTGAAAATTAATGTGATGCGCATAGTTCTAGCTAAAAACTCTGTCTTTCGTTTTATATATGAAAAAATATTTACGAATTAGTCCTTGATATTATAACTACGTTAGATTGCTGAGTTGTCTGTTAGATTAACAATTTACCATAATTAAACTAACAATTCAATGATCAAGATTCACTGGTATACTTTCAACCGATCCACCTTAAACACTAATTAAACCTAAGATAAATAAATTAAAAATAAAATAAAATAAAGCATGAGAAACTTCAGAAACCTAACTACTCACCCAATAATGTAAATATCAGCTGGATCTTCAGTACAAAGCCAATCATCAATCTCAAGATCTTCACTTGGATGTCTTCCAGCAACATTCCAAGTTCCAATTGTTACCCTGAAAGATAATAATCAAATTAATTTAATTAAGATGCATTTCATTTCATTGATACTAATTAATATTAAAATTAATTAATAAATCTATTAATGTCTAATTAGGTTACCAACCACACCTCACTTCCTTTGTGTTTATGTACTGAGCACGCAGAGTTTCTGATTTTCCTCTTCTGTGTCTTATCTTGTATCCCTTACAAGATGCATCTGAATCACAATTCACACATCATTGTCATTTTAAGTTTAACACTCTCAAACTAATTATGTAAAGAAAAAAAAATTCTATCGTATCCAATTTTACAAAACAAATAGTTACAGAACTGATTTAAAATTTTTATTGATCAAAATAAGTCCAAGGATGAAAGTATTAATTTTTCCATGATTAAATACTGAAACTTTTCATAAAAAAAAAAAACATTCAAATGTTTGTATTTACATTAAAATATTAACTCTCTGCAATTTTTCACTTTTTAAAAATTGGAAAAACATTGAAAGGTGCTTTAAACTACTACCCTTTGTTTCTGCAAAGTAACTTTTCAGCTCAAAGTTGCTTTAAACACAAAAATCTCTTACTCTGTTCTGAGGAAAAGCTTCAACAAAGTTGTGCTACCCATGACAAGAAGCTATTCTAAGATTCTTAATTTTATTACAAGCTACTATATATTATAAATTTCTAACCAGTAAGTGTTGATGTTTGTTTCTCAATAAGAAAAACAAAATTTACATTCCGATAATATATAAACCGTTATAATTTATTTAAATACAAATTCAACTGTGTTCAATAAAAGCAACAAATTCTTACTTCTAGTAAAATTGCGAAAACATGCTCATGTTGAGTTAACGGTAAAACAAACACACAGTAATCAAAAGATAAAAAGAGCAAAACTAAAGCCAACCAATTTAATATTTTTTTTTTTTACTTTTTTCATTATTTGTATCGTAAAAAGAACAAAATTGGTGAAAAGGAATGAAGTATTGCCTGATGTTTGACATGAGAATTTGGATTGAACCCTTTGTGTTCTAACTGAATTATCTTCAGGTCTGCACATTCTTGAGCCTTTAGGAGAGCAAGCTGGATTTGAAATTAAAAATTGAAATAACCAAAAAGGAAAAAAAAGAAAATAAAAACTGGAAAAAGAATATAAAAAAAAAAAAAAAAAATAGCATACCATCATCTTCACTCTCAGTTTCAGTTTCAGTGTCAACTTCATCTTCACTAAAATCATTCACCTTAGGCTTTATGTTTAGCCATTTTTTCATCACAATGGAAGGCCAAAATGCCTACAATAAAATTAAATTAATTACAAACTCTGCAAAAACATATTTGATTAAATAATCACAAAATTGTGCATTTCTGAAAATTTGCCTAAGGAAAAACCAGTGTTATCACAGTGTTTCTTATGCAAATTCCAGATTTCAGAAAACAAAGTAAAAATACAATTTTGTAATTATCTATAAAAACAGAGAATAAAAACAGAAAACAGACAGGTTTTATGGAGATGTTCGATTTACACTTTCATTTTCTGTTTTAATTATGTTTCATGTTTTCTGCAATTTTGTATAGGCTAAACTGAAAACGAAAACAAAATTTTCTTGTTTCCGATCATTTTCAGCTTTTTTCTATACGAATTCTAAAAACAGCAGAATGAAAATTAAAAATTAAAATGCAAATTAAACAGAACAAAACATACCTCAGAGCGTTTTCCTCTCCTTGCTTTCATTATTTCAGATCAAAACTTGAGAATCCCAAAAGCACTTGCTTATAGTTTTGGACTTTAAAACCACAAAGTTCTTTAAATATGAAATCAGACAGTGGCATTTATTATTGGCATTTAATATTTAAATTTATAAGAAGCCATTAAATCAGATTGTGAAGAGTACAAAAATTGCACTATTTTTGAATTGAATACCAATAAGATTTAAGAAGGAAGGTCCCTGTTAGCACCAACACACAGAAAATGACAGAAAATGTGTGAACATAAATATTATCAAGAAATCCACATAACAGCAACTTGCATCAGAAAAATAAAAATAAAAAATTAATGATGCTGGTCCTCTTCACCACGTAGCAATTTTTTTTTTCTGAAAATAAATATTAAAAACACAACATATTAATAATTGAAATATCCAGAGGAAAAAAAAAGAAGAAGAAGAGCAATAAAACCAAATGTCTTTTTCAGTGGAACCGCTTACATAGCGGTTTGTGAAAAATATAATATAATTCATGGAAGAACATCAAGCAACAGAAGCAGAGAAGACATTAATGTTATTTATTTGGGGTTGGAAGGACAAGTGAAAGAAAATTATTATATTCAATCATGCAACTAGTTAATAATAAAAAATTAATACCAATTTCTTCTACTTCTTTTTTAAAAAAATTGGAATAATTATGCAAATATTGTTAATAATTTAGTAGAACCAGAGATTTACCATTATCTCAGATGCTAAAGTTGAAGAAGTCGAGCAGTGATAAAGACATGTTACGACTCTAATTGAAGAACTGTGATTTGAGTTTTGGAGAGAACACTAGCTGAAAAGATAAATCTGTGTATGGTCTAGAGATTAGTCTTTTTTATGATGAAAAACACAGAAAGGGAAACAAAAAATTATTAAAAAAAAAAAAAGGGCAATAAAAAGGTAGAAGAAAGGAGGGGATATAATATAATATAATATAATATAATATAATATATTATAATTAAAGGTTGGAATGAGAAGGAAGATGAGCCCACAAAGGAGAAGGTGTGAATGAGAAGGAACACTAGTCTTTTATTATTATTATGAATTTATTTATGATTTATGATTATTAAAGAAAAAGAAAAGAGAAGTTGACACTTGAAAATTAAATGGAAGCATAGATCAAATGGACAAGTAGTGAGTAAACTAAGATTTCATCATGTCAGGGACAGCTGTGGCCTATGCAAATACTGGTTTACAAACTCACAAATTAAACTCTCTAATTAATAAAAAAATAAAAGAAAATAAAAAAAAAATAAAAGAAGAAGAAAAGGGAAGAGAGAGATGTAGGCCCAGCGCACTATACTATGTATATGTGTGAAGATAAGAATTCTAAGTTTTGAACACTAAAAAGCAGAGTGCACAAATGAAGAATCAACATTAACTCCATTTGTATTTTTATTTAACTTCACCTCATGTTCAATTAATTGTTTACACTTTTTTTTTTAATTTATAAAGGTGGATGAGAAAATTTAAAATGATTTATTTGCTTCTTCTAAATCAATATAAGCTCCAAGTGAAAAAAACCTATTAATATGTCTAACTTAGTCATCTAGTTTCTTTTTCATTAACTCTAATTTCCTAAGATCATGTTTGAATTTTTATTTTTACTTTTTTTTTAAATTCTTCCACTTTATTATTAAGATAAAAAATTAATCTTTAAAATTTAAATAGATTTGTTCTCTTATCTAATAATTTACTTAAATAATTTTTTTATTTTAGTTTGATTTTGCGAGTAACAGACTAAAAGGATAAGTACAGTCAGGGACAAGTGGAGTTAATTGAGAAAAAGAAATTGCAACTTTCTTTTTTGTGAATCAATTTATCATCGCCACATCCAAACGTCAACAGTCTTAGGATATATCTACCACTGTTTAATTCCTATCAATAAATAAACCCACAATATAAATAATTACGGTTACTCATCTTTTAAGATGAAACTAATCTTATTTGTGTTATGCGGCTGGCGTTAGTCTCTAGAAATTGGCATAGGTTAAATTTAAATACGGGACCTTTTGTTATGAATCGTCCTTTCTACAAATTTAGTGGGACCTTACACCGCTAAGCCAACCATTAAGGTAAATAAAGCCACAATTTATTAATTATATCAACTTACCATTTTAAAAAATATAATTATATTTTTTTACTTTAAAGATATTCACAATTAACTCGAAAGGTTGGCCCTCTTAAGTTCATAAGAGGGAAGATTCACGAGGGAAGAACTTGTGTTTGAATCTCACCTATATTAAATTTTCGAAGGCCAACGTCAGCCACGCAACGCAAACAGATTAATCTCATTCTAAGGATGAAGAAACCCACGATTATACTAAAAAAAGTAATTTACCTACTTCTTTTTACATTCAGAATAAAAATCATGAAAAACAGTTAAAATATTTTCGACAATGACAATGTTACTTACTTTAAAACAAAAGCCCTTTATAATTAAGAGATGAGATAAATTATCATTACATTAAGATTTTAAAAAATAATAATTAAAAGAATTATTTTAACTTGTACTTATAACCACATATTAATCATAATTATTTTACTATATCTTAAATGCACCGTGAATACGAATTAGAAAAATACTGGAATGAGTTATGTATTATAGAATCTAGTGGTGATAGTAAGTGATTAACAGGATTTAGATTGGATTAACCACAGTCACCCTCATATCTTTAATTTGGTCTTCCTTTTTTATCACAAATCTTTTACGTTTCTCAGAAATTAAAGGAACCTCATTCTATGGAAGAATTATAACAACAAAACAACTTTCATTCAAATATAATAATTTAATAATAATTAAATATAGATAGATGTAGAATTATATATATATATCTAATATCTTATTCACTAGTCTGAGTTGTATTACAAAAACAATATAGTCAGAGCAAGAATAATTTTATTCGTACAATAGTGCAATGCAATGTCGGTTTCGACTTATCCCCTTTTTAAAATGCAAAAAAAAATATATTTTTATTTTATTTTATTTTTCGTACACAATAGTCTTTTGACTCATTAAAATCAGAAAAAAAAAAAGGTTAAACATATGATTAGGCGTTTGCCAAGAAAAAAGCTTGTCATTAGGCTTCTTTATTGTATAATTGATTCTCTTCTGTTAATTGTACTTTAAATTTTTATTTTATGTATTAAGAGTATCTTTCAATGAAAAAAAGAAAAAGTATTTTTTAATTAATAGTTGTATTTTATATTTATAAAAATTTTGATTATTTTTAGCAATAAAAAAAAGTCTTTTGTCTTTCAGTTAAAAATTGAATATAATTTCAAAAAGCTTCAAAATTACTCTTTACAGCTTAAAATTATCTTAAAAATCACTTATGATAGCAAATATATCTAAACAAAAATGATTATGTCTCAGACAATCGTTCTTTTTTTCACAACTTATTTTTACAATTAATCACACCGAATCCAAACACATTCTAAGGGTTTTTTATTTACGTTAAAAACAGAAAATTAAAAAGTTTATTTGACAAAGTAGTTTTCAAAAACTTCGAGAGTTATATATATTTATTCAGTTTTTAAAAACTAAAATTTAAAAATATTTAAAATTTATTTTGATTTTCAGTTTTTTGAATTTATATATAAATTTACATTAAAAACTCTTTCTTCTTTTTATTTTTTTAAACTGTTCTTAATAATTGTTTCATAACACAGTTCTAAAAAACTAAAATCAAAACTGAATTAAAGAGGCCCTAAACTTTTTGAAGCCTCTTGTGTAAGGAAAATCAAACATGTATTATTTGAGTCTCGATTAATATTCACATAATAAAAGGTTTTTATTTATGTCTAAAAATATGTCTTATAATTCCATCATTATTAGCAAAACCAATATAATTAGCATATTTAGATTGACTTTTGTCATTATTATTAAACCATTTTTTCCTTTGAAACATAATTGATTTTGACTAAAAGTTAATGTTTGGAAATTTTTTGTTAGAATTGGTTATGGATATAAAATTCAGGTTTTGTGAAAAGCAACTTTTTTGTTGCTTTTATTTCTTCTTAATCAATTGTGCACTATATTTACATTACAAAACTCAAGTTTTAATAAATTATTACACTACAAAACCTAAGTTTTGACAAAAGTATTCATACATAATTCTTTTTTAGAATTAATTTTTTAATCTTAGTTTTATAAATGTAAATCAATTCTGCTCAAATTTTTTTTTATCCAAAATCAATTATACTCAAAATTAATTCTATTATCACCGTTAATCCAAATATACACCAGATATTAGATTATGTGTGTGCATTAAAGTCTACTAATTGAACAGATTTTAGCCACACAGAAATGAAATTATATAACTACCCATCATTAAAGAGGAAAAGAGAAATTTGGGGATGAGCCATAAATATGGACTTTTTTTAAAAAAAAATAAAGTTTGGTAATTTTACTAGAACAAATAAGCATGGAAAACCAAATAAAGTTCGGCACAATTAACAAATAGTTAGGTCTTTTAAGCATTCTGACAGGGGTTTGAATCTTAGCGGTGTGTCTGGAGAAGGCTTTATTGGGAGAAGTAAAATCCACTTCGGTAATCTCTACGTCTTTAGAGGATTAATCTTCAACTATCGACTGGGGGATACCTTTAGTTCATCCAAAAAAATAAGCATGGAAACACTAGCTAGAGTCATGTTGAAGCAAATACTTCTCAACTTTTTGTGCTTGGGACCCGTGGACATTATTAAGCGCGTGCTTTTTATCAATTTTTTTTCTACTTGTAAAGATATATTTATTTTAATTTTTATAGTCTAGAGATAATTACATCAATCTCTCTTTAGGTTTATATTTATTATATTTACTTCGATCATTTTTAATTTTTAAAATTATATTTATCCTCTCTGGAGGAAATAACCGTAATGAATTTCAAATGTTATGAGACTAAGTGTAATGTTTCGAGATGGTAAGTGTAATAGAATTTTAAATTTTAGAAGGGTTTATATAATTTTAAAAATTAGGAGGAAGTAAGTGTAACAAGTATAAACCTCAAAGGAGGTTAGTATAATTATCTCTAATTTTTATTACAAATGAAATTAATTTTAGATGAAGTAAAAATTTCTAATTTTCGTTAGATTTGCATAAAAATTTTAAATTACCGCAAGTGAGACTGATTTAGTGGGATGAAAAATATTAATCAAATAGATACTAAAATGTTAACATATATGCTACTGTTGTTCAATTCACTAATAAAATTTGATATAGTTAATAGATAGTTAGATTTTTTAAAAGCATGTTGGCAGAGATTCGAACGCTGGTCTGCGTATAAAAAAAGGCTTTGTCGGTATAAATAAATTAAATTCACTTCGATAAAGGAATTAATCTTTATACGTTGGTACAAAAAAAAATATATGCTACTGCTGATCTCAACTTATACTTAACAAAAAGAATCAAAATAGAACATTTTACAAATTTAAGACTATTTTTTTATTATTATTCCTGCCCATTATTAGTCTCAAAGTTGCTTTAGTAACATTTTATTAATAAAGAATGACAGTGTTTAACGGTGAGAGTTAGAGAACTTCTTTGAAATGTCATAATTTTAAAAATTAGAGGGTTAAATAAAAAAAATAAGTTAGACAATCAAAATATTAATTTAGTCAATTTTTAAATTGGGTAGACAATGAAAATTCGAAGTTGTGCATCATCATATACTAATAAACAAATACTATTGGCATTTAGCATCCTAGTTGTTTGGCATGAAATCCTCATTTAAGATTCGCGTTGACTTTCTTTTTTAAAAAATAAAAAATTCAGTCTGTTTTGCCTTTTTTTTTATTCATGAGTATCTTTCAGCACTCTGCTATTTTCACAGATTTTCAATATATATTAAAAAAAATACTTTACGACCTTTTAAAAAATTAGTTTGCTTCATTCAGTTTTTTGGATTTCACAAAAAAAAATACATTTATTATATTAATCTTAACTAAGTGATCGAAATGTATGAAAAATGCTTTTACAATATTTTTATTAAATGGAGTAGAGGTGGTTAAATTTGTTCTATGGTGAATACTAATCCTTCAAATATATATAGATTTTTCGTCCTAACCGATACTTTGTTTGAAGTTTGAATCACGGTTCTTTTCCAAAATCATAGTGTGTCTCAAGTGATTAATCCTCTCTAGAGGTGAGTAAAGGAAGATGAGATTAACACCATCTCTATTGAGAATGACACTATCTTTTTTATATGTAAGAATCAAAAATTTATATACTAAAAAGAATGGTGTCACTCCTAATAGGGATGGTGTTAATCTCATCCACCGTGAGTAAAACCTGGTGGTCCAACCCGAGTCACCGGGTTTTAACCCCCAGTTGTTTGAAAAAAAGGACACCAACTCTCGTATTTTAATCTAGTCCGGTGTTAATTTAGGATGGGTTTGGGTCAACTCTTGGGTCATTCCGTCCCAACCCGGTGCATGTATATTATTTAAATAATAATTATTTTGTATAAATTTAATAATTACTTACGATTCATTCTACTACTTTTATAGTCACGTAAATTTTCATGGCTATTTTGTGAACTTTTTCACAACTATATTCATAAGCAATGAAATTTTCATGGTCAAGCTATGAAAGTTTTTACACGTATATCCATAAACACAAACTTTCAAGGCCAATTTATGAAAATTTTCACTGTCATAGAAACTTCATAGTCAAACTGAAAATTTTCATAGTCATATTCTGGTCCACTTTAAAATTAAAGATGTTGATAAAAAAAAACTTTGAAAAATTTAGAACTCAAGAACTATTTAGGTCAACTTAGTGTCATCCCGCTCAAACCCAGTTTTAATTAGATTCGGTAGTCATTGAATTCTTTTGGGTCAAGGGACGGGTTAGGGTCTTATTAGAAATCCAGTGTCAATTTCGGTCCGGGTGAGAGACTGGTCAACCCATCCTAACCATCCCTTGCTCACCCCTAAATTGTCCTCCTCGAACCTAAGCTCGTACGAAGCAATTGTGGGTATCCACAAAATATCACTCTATTTCTATTCGCAGACAATCAAACCCCGCACATAAAGTTAAGTGAATGTGAGCTACCATCAAGTCACGCCTCATGAATCGATTAAAAAAGCTTTGAAATTTGAGTCTTAATGCTCCATTAAATAAAAAAGGTTTTTCTAACCTCTACGAGGAAATTAAAAATGAAATTTTCATTGAGAATTATAACATTTACTTCCTTTGTCCCAAAATATAAGACCATTTAGACCAATATTGCATGAATTAAGAAAAGTGATTAATTTAATTAAATATATTAATTTTGTCTAACGAAAAGCATTAATTTTTAAATTTACCCTTTTAATCTCTTTCTATCACCACACACTCTCTCTTAATTAATGTTTTGAATTCATCAAAATTGGTTGAGTAACAAAGGTATAATGGTAAAAAAATTAAATATACACAAAAATTTTCAAAAGGTCCTATAAAATGAAACAAGTAAAAATTCTCTAGAGGGTCTTATATTTTGAGACAGAGAGAGTATTATTGAAGTGGTCAAAACACATTAAATATTTATTTTTTTCTATGAATTGTTAGAAAAAGCGAAAAAAAATGCTTTGAAAATTGAATAGTAGTGGATAAAATCCGTACATGTACTGCTGGATTCAACCAGCCACTATAGTAGTATTAGACACATGCAGCAGCCAAAATAGAACAACAATAATGGAATCAAATCAAACTTTTCAAATTTAAATTCAACCACAAAAACAATTGACACTGCAATTCAATGAAGTATAGAGTGAACAGAATCCAATTATCTTTTTTTGTTTTTTGTGCTAATACTGTTTTTCAAAACAAATATTAACGAATGTTTAATTTTTTACACCTATATAATTACTCTATATTTTTAAATAATTTAAGTTATCTATTGACAGAAAATGAAGCAAAATAATGAACTAAAATTAACAAAGAAAAAAAAGAAAAACAGTTGAAGAGATCAAATTGGAATCTGTCCAATAAAACTTCATATTAGTTATTAAAAATTATAATATTTAATACTAATACAAATATATCTTCATTAATTATATTTTTATTATTAATTTTTATTTATGATTTATTTGTCTATTATTCTTAAGACAATGGTTAATAAAATCTATTTTTTAATAAGTTAAGATTCATTTTTTATTTTCTTATAAACAATTTTTTTTATTATTTTGAGAAGTTATTTCAAGCTATTTCTCAGAATAATCAACTCTAATAAAATAAATAAAAATTAAAAAATTATTATTATTATTATAATCAAATATAAATAATTTTTAATTTTTAATATAATTAATTAAAAATTTAATCACTTCTCTACTTAAAATAAATTAATAGGTATGAAATATGAATTGGCTTACAGATTATATATACACGCGTGAGAAGGGTACCAAATCATTGGTAATTGAAAATGTCAACTCCTATAAATTAAAATACTATAACAATCAATAATCTTACAATCCTTGTGCATGAGAAAAATTAAAATAAAGTTCGAATTCCCAACAAAGCGTTAAACAATAAAAATTAACATCGTATTTATCCATTGTTTAAAGTTTTCATACTTAGTTTAAAAAATGTAATTTTTTTTAAGTGTATTTAGTACAACTAGTTTATAATTTATTTAGAAACTTGTAGCTTATGACTTATGGATAAGTAGAAGTATTTGGTGACAATTAGCTTATAACATATAAAAATTAGCTTATGAAAAGCTGTTTGAAATTACTAAAAATAGCTTTTAATAGTTCTTTTTCAATTCTATCCTTATCCTTTTTGAATAATGACAATTAATACTAATATTATATTAATATATTATAATTATATCTTTTAGGTCATTTAACATAATTTTAGCTTGTCATAAGCTAATTTTACCAAACGCCACCACTTACTTATAAGTCATAAGCTATAAATTATAAGCTATAAGTAACAAGTTATAAGCTATAAATAACAAGCTATAAGCGATAAATTATAAGTTAATTTTACTAAAAGAGCTTTTATGAGAATATTTATTTAACTTCCTATTATATCTTTTATCACGCTTTTTAATTAGTAAGTCACATTTTTCATGATATGTATTAATGCTTCATTAAAATTATAAAGTAACAAATAAAGTTAGATAAATTCTTTGTCTAAAACAAGAGTAATTGACTATTTTGGTCCTTCACTTTCTAGTCATAGGACAATTTAGTCGCTGACTTTTTAAAATGCTTTAATTAGTCCTGACTTTACACTATATAAGTTACTTTAGTCCTTAACATTAAGTGACATTGACGAAATGTCAACGTGACACGCCAAGTGTATATATGACAGATTATTTGTCACATATGATAAAAAAATGTATTTTAGATAAAACTTAGTTATATCTTATATTGGGTTGTTTCTATTCTTTAAGCCCATTTTGTACTTTTGTCTTTCAAGCCCAAATTGCTTTTTGGCTTTTTTTGTGTATAACCCTCTGTTTACCTTCAATAATATTCATTCAATTCTTTCACCCTCATCCCATCATGGTATCATCAAGCCCTAGTGGTTTCTTTCCATCTTCCGCTGCCATCAACCCTCTCTGCTAGGGTTTTCTTTTCAAGCGCCATTTGCAACCTTAATGTGGTTCTTCCGTCGCCCTTTCATCTCCCTCTTTCGTTCTCACCCTTCCCTCCGCCATGGCTGACCAACAACCCATCGATCCAACTCAAAACCTTTCCTCTCCCTACTACCTCCATCCCAGTGAGAACCCTAACTCCACCATTTCGACCCCCATCCTCGATGGCTCCAGCAGTTACTTACTCTGGGCCCGAAATCTTCGTCGCGCTCTGATTTGTAAGAACAAATTAGGGTTTATTTCAGCTTCATTGCAGAAACCCAAGCCTGACGATCCCTTGCACGATGCGTGGATTCGGTGTGATTCCATGGTTATTTCATGGATCACGAAGGTTCTTTCACTACCGATTGCACGAAGTGTTGCTTTTCTTGATTCTTCTCACACGCTTTGGAAGGAACTCCAAGATCGCTACTCCAAAGGAGACTACTTTCGTTACTCTGATATGTTGCAATCCGTTCACTCTCTGAAACAAGGGGAACGAACAGTCTCGGACTATTTCTTGCACCTACAAACCCTATGGCTGGAGCTGGAGGCTCTACGACCTGTTCACCAGTGCATCTGTGCCGTTCCCTGCACCTGCGATTTGGCAAAGCGAGTCTCTAAATCACATGATAACGAATACGTTATTTGTTTTTTGAAGGGTTTGACTAATACATATGATTTTGTTCGCAGACAAATCTTACATTCTGACCCTTTGCCTCCCATAGCTTCTGTTTTTGCGCAGATACAACAACAAGAAAGGCAAGAATCTGATAATCCCTTCATTGACAGTAAGTCTCAACCAACTGTCTTAGCAAATTCCTGGAAAGGTCAGTCCTCCAAAGGTTCTGGTCAAGCTAAAGGTAAACCTCATTCCTCTTCCCGTGGTCCCTCAATGAAAGGGAAGATATGTGAATTCTGCCAACGAGAAGATCAAACCGTTGATGTCTGCTACTTTAAAAATGGGTTCCCTGATACTTTCAAGTTCAAACCTAGGAAACCCGCATCTACGGTGAGTAATTTGGTACCTGCTGATAATGGTAATGATTCTTCAGCTACCAAATCCTTAAACATTTCTAAAGAAGACTATGATATGCTGCTTGATATGCTACGCAAGGCTAAACCCTCGCATGCTGAACCTAGTATCAATCAATTATCACACACCCCTCACATAAACACTTCTGATAACACCACAGGTATTAACTTGAATTTACATACTTGGATTGTTGATTCTGGTGCTACTGACCATATCTGTAATTCTATCAACTCCTTTACTAGTTATCATGCTATACCTACTATCAAAATTAATCTTCCTAATGGTGACACCACTACTGCTAAATTTTGTGGCCGTATTCAATTATTTGAGTTCTTGGTTCTGGATGAAGTTCTTTTAATTCCTGATTTCAAATTTAATATCCTGGTTGTTCAAAAGACTGCTGATTATTTGAATATTACTTTTACTATTGATAAATCTAAATGTTTGATTCAGGAGAAGGCTACCCAGCGGACGATTGGGCTTGCTAAAGCTCACAACCGTGTATACATTCTTCAAGATTTACATCCTATCACCCACTATGATTCTGCTTATCATAACAATGCTGCACCTGTTATTTCTGCTTCTGTTGACAATAACACTTGGCACACACGTTTGGGTCACCCTTCTGATTCTGTTTTACGAAACATTTATGTGAATTTTCCTTTTGTGAAATATGTTCCCACAACTGCTTGTGATTCCTGTCACTTTGGTAAACAACATAAATTGCCTTTTCCACATGAAAACAACATATCTGATTCTGTTTTTGCTTTACTTCACATGGATATATGGGGCCCTATAAATGTTTCATGCATTCACTCTCATAAATATTTTTGACCATTGTGGATGATCACTCACGTCATACTTGGATACACTTGATGAAACACAAATTTGAAACACGCATGCATATTAAGCATTTTGTTTCTTATGTTAAAAACCAATTTGGTTGTACTGTTAAAACCATTCGCAGTGATAATGGTCCTAAATTCCTCATGCCTGATTTTTTTGCTGAACATGGTATTGTGCATCAGACATCTTGTGTCGAAACCCCTCAACAGAACAGTGTTGTTGAGCGGAAACATCGACACATCTTACATACTACTCGCTGCCTGCTTTTTCACTCGAATATTCCTAAAAACTATTGGTGTTTTGCTGCCACCCATGCTGTTCATTTAATCAATCGCCTTCCCAGCCCTGTTTTGAAAAATTCCTCTCCTTTTGAAAAACTTTTTAAAGAACCTCCTACCTTTTTAAACCTGAAAGTGTTTGGTTGTCTTTGCTTTAATAGTTCTCTCTCTCAAGATAGAAAAAAGCTTGACTCTCGTGCTCATAAATCTGTTTTCCTGGGTTTCAAACCTGGAACTATAGGTTTTATTGTTTTGGATGTCAAAACTCGTAGCATTTCCATCTCTAGGAATGTGGTTTTCTATGAAAATATTTTCCCTTTTAAGTCAGCCCAACGTGGCAGTGTTGTGTCTGACTCTGATGATATTTTTATTTCCGAAACCAACCCTCTCTATTTTGATGACCCCCCAGCCATGGAGCAACATGCTCCTACAGTGACCTCCCAACCTCATCAGGTTGAGGTGACCTCCCAACCTCATCAGGTTGAGGAGACAATACATGTTCCCATTTCTACTTCTTCTTTGCCTTTGCAGGACTATATACAACACACTAGAATTCCAACAGCTGCTCCTGATCACACCAATGACGCTCATATTGAAGACAATTCAGGTGATAACCTTCCTGAACCTATCTTGCGTAAGTATGCTCGTATTAGATCTGCACCTAGCCATCTTTTGGATTACCACTGCAACTTAATACAAGGTAACACTATCCAGAATTGTAAAACTATCAGGTATCCCATTTCTTCCTACCTTAGCTATGCCAACTTGTCAAAATCTTTTGCATGTTTTAGTTTGCAAATTAGTACTCATACCAAAATCTTTCAAATCCGCTTGTAAACACCCCCATTGGGTACAAGCAATGAATGATGAACTTGATGCTTTAGCTGTTAATAAAACTTGGACTTTTGTGCATTTACCTAAAGGAAAAAAACCTATTGGATCTAAATGGGTTTATAAAATTAAATATAAATCTAATGGTGATATTGAAAGATACAAGGCTCGCCTTGTTGCCAAGGGTTACAAACAACTTGAGGGCATTGATTACTTTGATACCTTTGCCCCGGTTGCAAACTAACTAGTGTTCGCATTCTTTTATCTGTGGCTGCCATTAAAAACTGGGAACTTCATCAACTTGACATAAATAATGCTTTTTTGCATGGAGACTTATATGAAGATGTTTATATGTTTATTCCTGAAGGTCTTACTGTTTCTGATCCCTCCCTTGTTTGCAAACTAAATAAATCTCTATATGGTTTAAAACAGGCTAGCAGAATGTGATATGCTAAACTGTCATCTTTTTTAATTTCTCTTGGTTACATTCAGTCTCAACATGATCATTCTTTGTTTACAAAATATGGCATTAAATCATTACTGTTATACTTGTATATGTGGATGATCTGATTGTTGCTGGAAATGATAGTGATGAGATAAAATCTGTTAAATGCCTCTTGGACAGCAAATTTAAAATAAAAAACTTGGGCTCCTTAAAATATTTTCTTGGGCTTGAGATTGCTAGATCTCATCTAGGAATCTCAATTTCCCAAAGAAAATATGCGTTGGAACTTATAGAGTCTGCTGGTCTTCTTGCAAGTAAATCAGCCCCTACTCCAATGGTGAAAGGGATTCTCAAAGAGGCCTTGACTGATGATCCATATGAAGATATTGCAGGCTATAGAAGAATCATTGGAAGACTGCTCTACTTGACCACTACAAGGCCTGACATCCAGTATGTCGTACAACAACTCAGTTAGTATCTTGACAAACCAAAGAAGAAACACTATTTTGCTGCTATTTGAATCCTTCGGTATCTTAATAATCCTGGACAAGGCATTTTTTACCCATCAAATTCTGCTTTAACTCTGACTGCATATAGCGACTCTGATTGGGCTTCCTGTAAAGAAACTCGTCGCTCTGTTACTGGTTTTTGCATTTTTCTAGGTAGTTCCTTAATTTCCTGGAAATGTAAAAAACAACGGACTGTGTCTCGATCATCTTCTGAGGCAGAATATCGTGCCCTTGCTACCACGACTTGTGAACTTCAATGGATAACCAACCTATTAAAAGATCTTCGCATCCTTCTCCCCAAACCTGCTGCTCTCTTCTCTGATAACAATTATGCCCTTCACATTGCCAGAAATGCAGTATTTCATGAAAGGACCAAGCATTTAGAAATTGATTGTCATGTTGTAAGGCAGAAATTACAGCGTGGTTTGATTTCTCTTCATTCTGTTTCCACCAAGGAGCAACTTGCAGACATTTTTACTAAGGCCCTTGAACCCATTCCCTTCAGCGCCAACCTCTCCAAATTGGGAGTCCACAATATCTACTCCATAGTTTGCGGGGGGGTAATAAAATGTATTTTAGATAAATCTTAGTTATATCTTATATTGGGTTGTTTCTGTTCTTTAAGCCCATTCTGTATTTTTGTCTTTCAGGCACAAATTGCTCTTTGGCCTTTTTTATATATAACCTTTTGTTTACCTTCAATAATATTCATTTAGTTCTTTCACCCTCATCCCATCATATGAGTCCATGTAAGCGCCCAAAAGATATCGTTTTGCTTAATCTGCAAAGTTACGTAGCATTTTGGAGCCTAAAATTGAGTTATGATATAAGTGATTTAAGTGACTACTTAAGTTATCTATTTTGAGATTAAGCAAAATGACGTCATTTTGTTGCTTTGTGGACTCCTAAGTATTAATTAACATATCATATAGACACTTAACGTGTCACATAGGCATTTTGCCAATATCATTTAATATCATAAATTAAAGTAACATATAGAATATAAAGTTAGATACTAATTTAGTTATTTTAAAAAATTAAAAACTAAAATATCCTATAAGTATAAAATAATTCTTAAACGCATAATATGGGAATGGGACAAAGAGTAATCAAGTATTTGACGCAAGTCACACATTAAAAAGGTTCTCCACTTGCAAACGTGTAAATTTGACTTATTGTTTTTTCATTAAAATCTACTAATTAATTTATGTACATGTATCATATTTATTTATCGTTTTTTAAAAAATTAATAACTGCTGTAGTGTATGAATGCGATCAACCGACGTAAAGAAAGCATACTATAGAGTACTTATTTTCTTGTAACAATCTCTAAATAAATATTACATTATTATTATTATCATTATTATTATTATTATTATTATTATGAGTTTTTTAACCTGTACAATATTGCTTGCACATGTTAAACTTTTTGAGAAAAGAAAAAGAAAAGAAAAATAAAACTCTAAAATATTAAATCTGAGAATTGAACCCAGGTGATGATATTAAAAATCCAAACACCTTAACATTTATTCTACCTTATAACACTAATTGTAGAGTGCATTATTTAATATTTAAGCCTGTCAAGTACATAATTTAATATTTGGGGTCCCATAATTTTATGGGCCCTGTGTGGTTGGGCACCTTGCACAGACTCAAAACTGCCTCTAGTTATGTTTAAACATATATTTATTATCTATTATTTTTTTTATTTTAAGATTATGTGTAATATTGCACAGATTAAAAAAATTATCATTATTACTATAACTATAAAATCAACCGACCAAGAAGGCCTCTTAATTTTCTTTAGAACAGAGTACTCAATGAATGGTCATTCTCCAACTAAAAGAAAGAGCACATAGTGTCATTGTTTTCAATTTTATTTTTTTCTTTTTTATAATTAAGTTACTGGACCACTACTATTGGCTTTTTTGTTTTTGGGTAAGAGTATATATTCCAAGTTGATATAGTTGAAGACTACTTTTTTTTTACACGTAAAACTTATTAAAGTGAGTTTTATTATTTTCTATGTACACAATCAAAATTTAAATTTTTATCAACAAATTTAAATAAGCACTTCTTCTACCAAGCAATGCCGTTTACAACCTACAATTAATATATTTAAAAGAGACAAATGATACCTAGTGTTTAAGGATATTTTTAAGGAGTTTGTAGTAAAAAATTGTTAAAAAATATTTTGTTTTTATATTTTAAGAGATAGAATAATATACACTTATAATTATTTTTCTAATTTTAATTACCTAAACAAGTGCCCTAAGACAGTGTTCATAAAAAAATTAATTCATTATTGGAGAACTTTATAATTTATTTACAAAAATGTTTTTAGGCCAACTAAAAACTGGCCAATTATTAGTCAACTAGTTAAAATATTATTTTTCCCTCCACTTACCTTTTATTTTTTAAATTAAAAACCTCTAAATATTATTATTTTATCTAAATTAATCAAAAGTTAGCCAACTTGAATTGGCTGAAAATCACAATTAATCTATTTATTACACTAAATTTTCAATTCTATTCAATATTATATTAGACTTATAATATTGCTATCCTTTTAATGATAACTTCACTCTATGGACGGCTAGCCCTTAATTTCTCTTTCGGTGGTTTCTAATAGTTAGGTTTATATTTGATGTTTTAGTAGTAATTAAGAATTAGGAATATGAATTAGGTTTTTTTTTAGTTATTCATCGGGGCACTAAGGCCCAAGAAGACTAGCCAACAAGGCGAGGAAAAGCAATACCATAAGTCTCCTCTCTAAGTATAGGAACAAGACTAGGAGGAGGGGATACAATAAGATGAAATCCTAGGTCGAAGCCATGGGCAATATTAGCAAGGTGATCTGCACTTCGGTTTGTTTCTCTAAAAATGTGATAGATACCTACAATATTAGGCATCTTAGCAAGCTCACGAATATCTCGAACAAGAGGGTAGCAACTATGAGAAGTATTGCATCCCATATTGGCAAGATGCACCGCAACCTTTGAGTCCATCTCAATCACAATGCAAAGAAGGTTGAGGGCCTTAATAAGTTTGAGACCTTCAAGGAGCCCCCAAAGTTCTACTTTAATAGTCGAGCATATACCAATTTGGCACACAAACCCGTACACAAATCTACTATGATCATCACGAATTACTCCTCCACAAGAGGCTTCAGGAGGAGACTTCAAAACCGATCCATCAATGTTGAGCTTTAGGAGACCGATGTTGGGGACAGTCCAAGAGATTAGAGTCTCTGAATTAGAGGACCTTCTTAAGATCCTATGAGTGATGCTACTTTGAGGGTGGCCCAACATGGCATACTCAACTGAGCGACGAATGATGTCTTGAGGAATAGGAGTGGAAGACTTGAAAATTCGCTCATTCCTAGCATTCCAAAGCTGTCAGGCAACCACGCCAAATAAACAGCTCTAATTGGGTTCCTGCGACTTTATGTTACCATTGAAATTAGCTTTCAACCATCCCTGAATGTCAAGGCTGAAGAAGGCTGCCAAAGAATCCTGCAAAACAAAAGAAGACCAAACACTATGAGTAAGAGGGCAATCACGAAGAACATGCATTACCGTTTCAGGGGCTTCATGGCAATAGTCGCAATTCTCATCATCAGAAAGATGTCTCTTCTTTCTCTCCATATTTGTGAGGAGTCGGTCACGGGAGACTTTCCAAAGGAAAGTACGAATCTTTTGAGGGCCCTCCCAATCCTAAACTTGGTTGAAGATGTTATCAGTATCATTGTCTTCTTTATAGTCAAGGAGGAAGTTGTACGCAGATTTAAACGAAAACTGCCCATTATTATTTAGAGACCATGAAGGGTAATATTTGCCTTTACATGGATGAGGCACTAGGTAACTCGCAATTAGGGAAATGATATCCTGATCAAGGTGCTAATTCAAAAGTCCCCAATTCCAAGTATCATTGAGAGCATAAGTAGCAATCGGAAGGTCACACAAATCTTGCGAGATTTCAAAAGAAGACATGTACTTTAGAGTTTCATTAACAACCCATTTGTCAATCCAGAATTTCGTAGTTTGACCATCCCAATATTCCACTTGACATTGCTAATCACGTAGGGCCAAGCTTTGCAAATACCTCTCCAAGTAGGTGAGGCATTCTGAACTACTCTAATATAAGGATTAGAGTTAGCACTACATTTATATTTTTCATCATGGAGACCAAATTCACATCTCTGAGTTTTCTGAAACCGAGGCCACCACTATCTTTGGGAGAACAGATGGTATTCCAAGAGATAAGGTGACACTTCCTCTTTCTATAAGCAATAGCAAGTCCAATATGAATTAGGTTTTATGTCAGAATGTTTTATAATAGAAATTTATTAGTAATAATATTATTGCTGTATTCTGTAATGGGCCTAGCCCAATCAATTTATTTTATTCCTTTACTTTCTCTTTTCTTTCTTTTACTTCTATAGTGCTTAGGCTTTATTGTTAAGAATTTTTTTTAACGGTTTCACTGACCCGTCAATATTCGATATTAATTGTAATGTTGCTTATAAATAGCAATATCTGTAATCTAAGAGAATGTTTAGATTGGATTATTTTAAGAAGTAACAATTTTTTTATTAAAAAAAAAAAAAAAGCTGTTGAGCGTATGTTGGGACGAAATTGATAAAATCGATTATTGTTTTTTTAAATTACAAATTTTTTTTTTGAATGAGCAAAAATTTAGAGTTTATTAAAAAAACTTTTAGATTTAGGGTATGTTTTGGGAAACTAAAAGCTTTTAGATTATAACTTTTAGTTTTGAAGTTGGTTGGAAGTTGAAATTATGACCGTGAAATTATAATTGTATAGTTAGTTTATTAATTAAAACTATTTGATAAAACGAGATGTATGATTGGCCAAAATATATTAAATAACTAGAAAAGATAAATAACATTATATTAATGAATGAGGATAGTGGGATAAAAAATTTGTGATTTATAAAATTAAATGAGAATAATTTAGGAAACATATTATTAAAGCTAGCTTTTAAAAGCTAAAAGCTATCTCAGATAGTTTTTTAAAAATTAGTTATAAAAGGTATAATCTCATAGCTAAAAACTTTAATTTGGTAATTACCAAACAATTCTATAAGCTTTGTAAAAGCTATAATCTCCTAAAAAAGCTATAATATCGCGTCGCCAAACACACCCTTAATCTACATTCTTCTATTATCATTCAAATTTTCATTATAAAAAGCAATTTTTATACCATGTAAATATAAAAGTTTATCTTCAAAATTAATTTTTAACAACATACCCAAACAAAAAATTAATTATGTTATAATCGATTATAACAATAATAATCGATTATACATATAATTGATTCTTGAAATAACTTAATTTTTACAGTTAATCCAAACACGCTTTAACTCCATTGAAAAAAACAAATTTTAAGATTTAAGCACATAAAAAAAAAAAAACTAATTCAAACTACTAGTTTATTAGATAAAAAAGGATCGTATCATAATTTTAGTACATAATATCAAACTTCAAATTCTACTTAAGGTAAGAGTCATAACAAACTCAATCTTGACAATTGAGTCAACCATCATTAACACTTTTTTACTGACCACCTCTATTTACTAAAAGAAAAAATAATAAAAAATCATTAAATTAGTTTATTTGACTTTAAAATATGTTAGAGAATCAATAGAACTACTAAAATAGCGACAACAGCATAGATAACAACTAAAAAGTCGGTTGTCAAATTGGTTCTTTCTTTTCTTCTGTGCTCTTTTTTTTTCCCTTTTTTTTTCTAATTAATTATTGCTTTCCAGTTGTTTATGTTTTGGGTGCTAGCTAGCAGCAACCGCACATAAAGATTAATCATTAGAATAAATCTGTTAATATAAATTTGATATACTAACAATATATAAGGCGATAGTATATTTTGATCGTTTTATTAACATATTTATTTATTAGTAATTATGAATTATCCGTTAGTATAAGTATTATCAACATATACTAACGAATTAGTTCCGTTAGACAAAATCTATACAAATAGTAGCTAATCTAACAGAACTCAAAACAAAGCATTAGTAAATGGCATGACAATTTTAAACTGGGGTGGATTTTAACATTCACCACTTTTAAAGTGGTATACTACACAAGTGATGATATTATTTAATTGATTATTGCCAAAAAAAACTACAAATAAAAGAGATATACATACATATAAAATACATAATTTATTATTATTTTAAATATTTTCGATTGAGTTTTATATATATCTTTCACGTGGTATACCATATACCACTTAGAAAGTGGTGCATGTTAAAACTCCCCCACTATGTTAGATCCATTTATAAAAGGGGATGATTTGTATCTTCACCATGCATTACATAAGAAAAATTGTGAGCAATAAGCATCTTTCTTCCTCTAGCAAGAAAGAATTCAATAAAATGATTAAAAGCCTGAATAGAAAATTAGTGGAGTGACTAATTAGAAAAATACGTAACATATTTCTATAATGTGATGATGTGATGCGTAATTAGAGTTGCGTAATTGAGTTTACTAGTTAATAATAATTGTTCTACATATTATTATCATGCATGCATGCCTAGGACATATCTATGACGTACTATGTTTCATGCAAAATTAATTTTTTTTTCTTTCTCTTTTTAAAGTATTCGCAATTGCAAGTAATAATGATTAAATTTTTTTTTAAAGTTGAGCTGTTAGGAAGCTGTTATCAAATTACTCCAAAATATGCAAAATTAATTAATTATAATAGCGATATGTCGATAACTAACGCGTCTAGCTTAATTGATTAATTGAATGATTATATATATGAAAAGCAGTTACAGGTCTTATGCGTAAGATTTATTTTTTTTTTTCAACACAAGTACGTTTAGACCAATAATAATGATGGAATATGACTAAGAAAGTTCAAAGGCACTAGTGTCAAACTAACGTGTCGACTTGTAAATGGTGCCACATGTCACATATAATTCAACATCATATATAATTTTTTTTTAAGAAACATTAAAGTTTTATAAAATTGCACATGAGGTCTTCAACTTTTTTTCCATTAGATCCTTATTAGTATTTGATGCACGTGCTTGCGTCACGGGACACTTTAATATGTTGAATTGATGATTAAGAGTAAGGTTACTTATAATATCCGTCACTTGTGTTTTGGCGTAATAAATATCACTTATTGTGACTGGTTATTGTCGTGAATAAAAGATATGAATAGTTTTATAAAATTATGGATTTCAGATGTGTCTCAAAGCTAATTTATTAAATGCTCTTTAGATTAATAACAATTTGAAATAAATGTCAATCATAACAAATAAAAATCATTGTTTCATAAAAGGTAGGATTTATTTATTTTCATCCCCTTTAGCGACCTCTCGTCACGGCAAACTGTCGCACCTGGTCACTGTAGACAGTGTCGTTTTTGGTTACGTGCGTCGTCTGCTTGTCGTAGTCAAGCAGAAGTAACATATTTTTCAAAACTTTAAGAATAAAGGTTCGAAAAAGTTAATTTATAAATATTTTTTTCGTTAAAAATTAAGTCAAAATTAACAATTATTGATCAATTTGGTTCAAAAATTTATGAAAAATACATTTTAATCCCTAATATTAGTAATTGACAATAAATTTAGTCCTTAAAATTCAACAAAAAAATATTTACTTTCCAAATTTAACGGCCATTAATCAATTTAGTCCATCAAACTATAAAAAAAAACATTAACTTAGTCATTAAATTTGAGTATCAATTTAGTACTTCAACGTTGATCAAAACTAATATAGTATATTTATAATATTAGTTGTGAGTGACAAAGTAGCAACCCTCGTATCCTACTATTCAACACTTAATTCCAAACTAATTAATACAGATATACAAAAGAAATATAAGAATAATTTATTATTCACTACAAAAATCGGTAGGAATTGCGAGGAGAAAATCCCTTGTAAATCTCTCGCTAAATGGAATTGTGTGGGATTTGTGAGGGATTAGTCTCTCGTAAGCTGGGAGTCGCTAATCAGCGACGCGAGAATTCATCACAATTCCCTTGCAAACGGTCATTGCCATTCTGTCGTCGTTCCCTCGCAACCTATTTTCATGCCTTCTCATCACATCCCTTGCTAATTAGCAACAGATACTTTGTTGCTATTTCCCCACCATTCCTTTGCTGACATATCCCTCACACTGGCCTCGCTAACAATTCCATTGCTAGTCCCTCGCTAATCCCTTTATAGAGTTACCATCAATATCAAAATATCACAATCAATATTAAAGTTCATATAATAAAATAGTGATATTAGAATCTTAAACATAAAAATCATACAAAAAGAAAACATTGTCTAATACGAGTCTTACAAGAGATAAACCACCTAAAAAAGTGAGTGAGGAAGAGTAATAAGAGAGCAAGGAAATGAAAGTGGGGATCAATGTAAGTATGGGTGGGTTAAGTGTGCTGTGGCACACAAAGGAAATAAGGGGACATTTTTTATTTTTAACAAAAGGATCCTTGGTCCTAAGGATTTCTAGGGAAATGTCTAGAGGGACTAAATTACAATTAAGGTCCTAAGGACCAAAATGCAATTATATCTTTAGGGACTAAAATGGAATCTGTAACTATATGAGCTCATGCACCATTAAGGATACATTCTAGGAAAAATTAGGGATGTTACACGTTTTAATTTTTATTTCGAAAAAAATCATATTCTTCAAGTGTAGAGTATACGATTTGCAAAAATACTGTTACAATTTTAAAAATATAAAAATTATGTAAATTGAGCTAAAAGCTTTAAAGTGAATAATAAATTATTCTAAAAAATTTACAAATAATTTAAGTAATTTAAATAACGCATTTTCATTTTTATTTTGAAAAACACACAATTTCTTAAAAAATTATTGTAGTGTTAAAGATATGAAAATTATATAAATTGAGTAAGAAACTTCAAAGTTAATAACACATTATTTTCAAAAAATTTCAAATAATTTAGGTAATTTAAAAATCATATTTTTATATTTATTTTGAAAAATACCTTATTATTCAAATGTATTGATCCCTAAAAAAGACTGTTGCAACTTTAAAAATATAAAATATTATATAAATTGAGTTAGAAACTTCAATGTGATTAATAAATCATTTTCCAAAAACTTCAAATAATTTAAAAAAAACATTTTTTTTATTTCGAAAAACACAATATTCTTCAAGCGTATAGTACATCATTTCTTAAAAAAAAAATTTTAAAAATATGAAAATTATGTAAATTGCGCTAGAAAATTCAAAGTGAATAACACATTATTTTAATAAAACTTCAAATAATTTAGCTAATTTAAATAACGTGTTTTCATTTTTATTTCGAAAAGTATCCTATTCTTCAAATGTATAGTACACGATATGTAGAAAACTATTATAATTTTTAAATACAAAAAATTATGCAAAATGTGTAATTTTTAAAAAACCTTAAATAATTTAAGTAATTTAAAAAAGATGCTATCAATTTTAAATCACAATATCATATTCTTCAAGTGTATAATATTGGATTTTTCTGGTAGATTGAAGAATATGTTGTTTTAAAAAATTTCTTAAGTTTTTTTCTCAATTTTAAAAATATAAAAATTATGTAAATTAACCTAGAAACTTCATGTGTATAATACATCATTTTGAATAAAAATAAACTTCAAATAATTTCATAAATTTAAAAAAGATGCTTTGGTTTTTAAATCAAAACATTGTATTCTTCAAGTATATAGTACATGATTTTTTTCTCTTAGATTGAAGAATACATTGTTTAAAAAAAATGTTCTAAAAACATTGTTGCAATTTTCAAAATATAAAAACTATGTAATTTGACCTAGAAACTTCAAGTGTGTACTACATTGTTTTCATAAAACTTTAAATAATTTAAGTAATTTAAAAAAGGTGTTTTCATTTATTTTATTTTATTTTTGAAAAATATTCTATTCTTCAAGTGAATATTACGTGATATGTAAAAAAACTATTGCAATTTTAAAATTTTAAAAAATTATGTAAATTAAGCTAGAAGCTTCAAAGTGAATAATACATTGTTATAAAAAAACTTCAAATAATTTATGAAATTTAAAAAATATGTTTTCATTTTGATTTTGAAAAACACAATATCCTCCAAGTGTATAGTACATCATTTCTTTGAAAATTGTTGCAATTTTGAAAATATGAAAAATATATAAATTAAGCAAGAAACATCAAAATGAATAATACATTTTTTTAAAAAAAATCAAATAATTTAGATGATTTTAAAATTACGTTTTCATTTTTATTTCAAAAAATACATCATTCTTCAAATGATTATGTAAATTGAGTTAGAAACTTTGAAGTGAAAAATACATTTTTTCATAAAGCTTCAAATAATTTAGTTAATTTAAAAAATGCATTTTTATTTTTATCTCAAAAAACTCCTTATTCTTCAAGTCTATAATATTCTATCTCTTAAAAAGTTGTTTCAATTTTAAGAATATAAATCTTAGTAAATTGAGCTAGAAACTTCAAAAGTGAATAATATATTATTTTAAAAAAACTTCAAATAATTCAAGTAATTTCAAAAATACAGATTGATTTTTAAAACAAAAATATCGTTTTCTTAAAGTGTATAATACATGATTTTTTTCTTTCTTGTAGATTGAAGAATACGTTGCTTGAAAAAATTTTCTAAAAAAATTGTAATTTAAAAATCATAAAATTATGCCAATTAACCTATAAACTTCAAGTATATATAGTACATTATTTTCAAAAAAACTTTAAATAATTTAAGTAATTTAAAAAAGGCACTTTTGTTTTTAAATTAAAACATCATATTCTTCAAGTGTATAATATAGAATTTTCTAGTAGATTGAAGAATACATTGTTTGAAAAAATCTTCTTAAATTTTTTTTACAATTTTAAAAATATAAAAGTTATGTAAATTGACCTATAAACTTAGAGTATATAGTACATTGTTTAAAAAAGAAAGAAAGAAAACTTCAAATAATTTAAGTAATTTATTAAAAAAGTCGTTTTGATTTTTAAATAAAAACATTGTATTCTTTAAGTATATAGTATATGATTTTTTTCTCTTAGATCGAAGAATATATTGTTTAAAAAAAAATCTAAAAATATTATTGCAATTTTAAAAATATAAAAACTATGTAATTTAACCTAGAAACTTCAAGTGTGTAGTACATTGTTTTCAAAAAACTTCAAGTAATTTAAAAAGGACGCTTTGATTTTTAAATCATAACATCGTACTCTTCAAGGTAGATTGAAGAATACATTGTTTAAAATAAATATTATTTTTTTTGTAATTTTAAAAATACAAAAATTATGTAAATTGACATAGAAACCTCGAGTGTATAGCACATAATTTTCAACAAACTTCAAATAATTTAAGTAATTGAAAACAGACATTTTGATTTTTTGAATCAAAACATTATATTCTTCAAATATATAATATATGATAGAATACATTGTTTACCTTAAAATACTATAACAGTGAGATATACTATGAATATATCATGCTAACTACGTGATTTTACTACAATAGTATTTTCAACTCACTAAGTTATACAATGAACAAACACATAAACGCAAAAAATATTCATTAACTTAATTTATCAGGACAATACTTCATTGACGGTTTATTTCTTTATGTATGATTTTGCAAGCTTTTCTGTTGTTACTCTACATAATTTTTATTTAAAAAATAGCAAAAAAAAATATTTACTTTACAAAAGCAAGTTGACATTAAAAATAAGGCATAAAAAAGCTTGATTACATAAAAGAAGTTTAGATAACAAGAAAAGATAGAGACGTAATGGCAATGAGGTAATTAACTTGATGGAAGGATACCAAGAAGTAAATTCACCAATTTTTAAGGGACTGAATTAATGTAAACCAAAATTTCTAAGGTCCAAAATAAGTTTACCCAAATAACCAGTGACGGCTACTTCAAAACATGGGAGAAAGAAGGCAACAACATCAGCATCATACAACTTTACCACTTTCCTAAACTATGAACATAAGCAACACCACTATAATTCTGATGTCACAGCACAATTTTACACACTAAATGAAGATGGTGTTGCTAAGTCATGGAGTTTTCCAGTAAAATGCCAGTTGCACACTAACTGTAATGGCTTTGAAATTTGAATATCATCCAGAATAGTGATCACATGATGGTGCAGCGGCTCCTTTCTTCAGAGGGTTGTGAGTTTACTTGCTGGAACCTGTGAGACTCGGATGGGTTGTATGTAAATTCCGAAGTATCAAGCCCATACTGAATAAGAAGAAGCATTAATGTCAGAAAATAAATCCTACATAAAATAAATCGAATAACGACGCCATAATCACCCAACAAAACAGTAACATACAAATGTGTGTGCGCGCATGCGTGTTTGGTTAAGGAAGGAATAAAAGCTGTGTGGTCTTATACCCATTTCAGACATGTATACATTGTTAGTTCACAATTTTACAGTCACTTCAAATACTCTTAACTGCATTTTATAATTTTTTTGCTTTTATCTTTCAAACTTTTTTAGCAATGCAAACGAGAGTATGAGAATAACTAGATAAATTGTAGCATTTCATCATGTCTACAAAACTACAATGACTTATCCTCATTTTTTAAGTAGTAACTATCTTTAGGATTTCTATTCTATGTTAGTTTTATATTAATTTCTAAGTTGTATTATTATATCTGTGCCTTATCCTCTGATTTTCAAATTTTGCCGTAATATTGTATCTTCATTGTATCATTTGTGCCGGTGCTTTCTAGGTTGAAACAATAGTAAAAACCTAAACATCCAATGTAAAGATCACATATTGGCCGCGAATGGCACTAGACACTCGCACAAAAATGGTAGTAACCAGTGCAATCCAGGAGCATATTTTTTATGTACATGCTCGTTAAGACAAACATATGAAATATACACATAACAAGAATATTGAAGAGAAAGGGATTGCACCTTCTCCCTCATCCGTGTACTCCATGCATCATTTCTGCTTGGACGCTGGTCAATTGTCCCAGCAACTTGCCCAGTTGGTTGGCCTGCTGGTCTGTTGAGCAATGGCTGCCGGGCTTGCTGCCTTGGATTAATGAATTCATCATCGCTGTCATAATCTGCTGGCCGATTTACAGCCCTAACAATAAGAGCTAATGTGAAAAGAAGTACCTGCAATTTCATACACATTCCTTAGGCAATATACAATAACAATTCCACCAAATTTTATGTTCAATAAGTATATCAATGGGGTTTTGTTTAACATGCACCACTCATGTTTGGGCACATTGATGCCCCTCTCATAGTAGCTGTCCATGACCAAATCTTAAGCTTAATCTGCCATTTTTTTTGGGGGGTGTGGGGGGAGGCGAAATGGCACATGCATGTCTGCAAAACAGTATTGCACTTTTAAAATTCCAATTGTACTAATTCTTGCTTACCTCAAAGACGACAATTCCAAGAGCAACCCATTTCGCAATATTCCAATTCTCTCTCAGAAATCCATATATCATATCAAAATCTCCAGTTTTGTCTGTTGGAATTTCCTGAATGAAATATAACAATAATACAACAAAATGACAAATATATCTTCTTTCGTTTCATATCATAAATTACCATAGACAACTTTACTTACTTCTTCCCATCTTTTGTCAAAGAATACAAAAGCTGCACAACCCAACTCTACCAAGATCAATAATAACACCAAAATCGAATACTTTGTTGAATTAAGGAAACTAATGACAAATCCTTTGATTAATGCACACACAGCAACACATAGACACAGAGAGGATGTGAAAGAAAAACTTCAACTCATGCTTTGTATATTAATTTGAGGAAATTTATGGGACCATGATATAACTTTGGTGATAGCATAAGACATTCTAAAAGGATACGCAGCTCAGGCAGCATCCGTTCCTTGTTGCAGCTCCAATACAGCCAAAACAAGAAACAACAAAGAGAACTACTCCAACACCAATAAATAAGTAAATAAACCTGCAAACATTAAATGCACCACTAGAGTCAGACAATACTAAGACAAAATAGATATGTCTTTGCTATCTTCATCTAGAAGTAACAATTCATGTTGTTTATTATTAGCGAAAACTGCTACAGTTTATCATCTACATGTAAAATATCAATCTTGGGTGAACAAAAAGTGAAGCAATGGGATCACTAAGCTCCATCATTTTACAATAATTAAAAAAAAAATTAAGGGCAAAATACTACATGTTTTGTTGGTGGTTCTCTTTCTCTCACCTAATAGAGAAGTATGGTCTGTAGGTCTAAAAAACAGTACAACATGTAGCAGAAATAAAGGTCCATTCAAATTCACATTTTGTGTACCTTCCTAGCAAGTGTTGCTCAAAGTTTTGTTTCTTATTCAACGGTAAAAAAAATCAATAATGCATGAGTTACACTAAATAATGAAGCAAGCTTAGCCTTTAATGTTACCTTCTGAAGCTCCAATTATTTCATATCCACAAATCCACAATATATTGGTCATCCATTCCAAAAGTTCTACCTTGTAAACATGTAGCTTCATTGAAAGTGACCAAAACCAAACAGAATGATATGACAGTAAAAACCATAACGATAGAAGCCATGCCTGTGCCCCAAAGTCCCAATGCCTAAGTCTCTCAGGCAAAAGTCCCCATTATCATTTTACTAATAAATTTTCCATACCAAGTTAGAGTTATTTTCAAACTTTTCTATGGGTTTTACTTTTATCTAATAGAATACTGGTTATTACATGGATACCAGCCAACAAAGAAAATATAACCTAACATACGGGGGTAAAAAAAGCTTTGTCAACATAAATATAACCTGGTGCCAATCAAGATAAAATATAGCAAACTGACACTGGAAATCAAAACCAAAAACAGAACCTTTTACAAGTCAACAGACAACAAGACACATAATAACTCAATCGATGAGCCCCAAAAATGGCATGAATAGAGCAGCAAGCATACCAAGCCTTGGGCAACTTATCAAAAATGTTGTTGGACAAAGACACGGCCATGAACATGGGTCGCCCAAGTTGAATTAGAGCCTGATCATCGCTGACTGGAGAAATTTCCGGAGTATCATCAGGTGAAGCTTTCGTGAATTCAACCAGCAGATAGATCCCATAGCCCACCATGGCCAGACCAGTCAAAGTAAGTAAGAAGTTCAAAAGCTTCAAAAGACATTCCCAGCATCCCCTACATGCCATGGTCTATCTACAATGGTAGTTTAACTTGAATCCCTCAACCAGAATTCAAAAGGGAGGACAGTTCCCTGTATAATATTTTCTGCAGAAACAAGCATATGCCTAAAGTATCAGATTATTATTAGCAAACAGAAACCACCACAGCAACCATAAGACCAGTAATTCAAGTTCAATTTTAGTATGTGTTTGGTTTTTACGTTTGGGCAAGATAAAAGTGAATCCATTTCAACACAATTAAGAGTAACTTCCACATTTTGAATCCACTTTTTTCTGCAATTTGAAGTGAAAACAAACACACACTTAAAGAGATATGCTAACTTCAAATTGTGCTTCTTATAGCTTAATATTTGTTTCTAAAAAGGCAGAAATTAAGAACCACAATAATAACTTTATCTTTTCATTTATGCAATAAATTAAGCTTTGGGGTGAGGGAATTCCAAAAGAAAACCATTTCGGACATTTCTAAAACTAAGCAAGGGAATAAGGTCATGTCAATTATGCTGCTAATGCCACATTCAAGTCCCTAATCTTATTTTTCTCAACCTTTCTCCTGGGGGAAAAAAAAAATCGTAGCTATAAAACAATAATTCTATGAATGATTATTGATTATACAAATTTATATCCCCAATTCGAAAATAAAACGTTGCTTAGAATGCAAATATGCGATTGTTGAGGAAGCTTTGGTGATTCGATAAACAATAAATAAATAAATAAATAGAATGTCGAGGAGAGGTGAGTGAGTTTAATTAAGGTGAAAGAAAGAACTTACAGAAGGAAATGAAGGAAGCGACGAATTGAAGAGTTGCAAGTGAATTGAGAAGGTTCGATGAAGAAATTGAAATGAGACACAGAGAAGAAAAGAGAAGAGAGAGAAAAACAGAGAAAGAAGAGAGAGAAAAACATAAAGAGAGAGTGACACTCTGGCTTTTGTTATTTACAGCCAAAACCCCACGAAATTGCGCTACCAATGTGATTATCAACTGCTGTTTATTTATTTATGTGTTTTTTATTTTGGATTTTTAAAATTAAAGACAAATATACATCAATTCAATTTCAATTCAAATTTATTTAGTATCTAAAATTAGGAACATTGATAAATTCCTCAAAAATTACTAAAATAAATTTTTAGTTTCTGAAATTAACAACCGTTTCAATCAACTTTGTCCCAAAAATTATGAAAACTAATCATTTTGTCTTCAAAATAATATTTAAAGATTAAATTAATTAATGATTTCTTTTCGATGTACCTAAAAAAAATTAATTAATGATTGTTAATTCTAAAGACTAAACTAATTTACTTTTAAAAATTTATAGAAAAAATTGATCACTAGACTAAATTTTTATTACTGGTGAAGTGCATCAAGAGTGTGTTTGGTCTAATAGTAATAGAATTAATTTTACATCAATATAATTTTGAAGAATTAATTTTTTTGTAAATTTAAGATAAACTTTTAATTAAAAACAAATTTGAAGTAAGAATATAATATAAAATTTTTAATCCAGCGTGAAAGCAAAACTCACCTTCCTTTTGTCAAAATTAATTTTGACAACTCAAAATTAATTTTAGTTTTCCTTTAACTCGTAACCAAACAATTAACTAACTAATTAACTAAAATTAATTTTGATGTTTCAAAATCAATTCTCCACTCTACCAATATTTTACCAAACATACACTAAATTAATTCATAAATATAAATTTAACAGAATTTATATTCTGATTTGTTGAGAAAATAAAATTTATTTTGTGGCTTCTATGGATTAGTTTTTGAGAATAAACTTTAGACATTATTGTTGCTAATCTTTAAGAAAAGTAAATTTATTCATCAACACCAAATTTGTCAAATAAATTAAAACTGAATGTTATATGCTATAAGAAAATAAAGAATGGTATTTTCGTTTTATCAAGCAATAAGAAAATAAGAAATTTATTATATGAAAGCACAATAAGTACTAGACAAGATTACAAAGGATAATATTATCAAAAAAATTAAAAAATATTGCAAAGGATAACCAAGCCACACACTTAAGCAGAACAGAACAAAAGACAGAGCCAAGAAAGTAGAGTAGCAAAGAATTAGAGAATGGAAATTGCTTGAAAAAGGAATTAGCAGAATCAAGACACATATTAACTGTAAACATCAACGACACAAGATCAAATCTTGTACCACACATTTACATATATATTTTTATTAACTGTGCTAATCTTACTGAACAATATTTTGTGTGTTTAATTTAGTGTTAAAATATATGAAACATATATTCAAAAAATATAAATTAGTTTTAATTTTATTAAAATAAATTTACGTTTATCTATTTTGAACGTGATTTGACAACGAATTAAACATGACATGGTATAAAAAAAAACATGACGGATATAACGGGCAATAGACTAGAAAAACATTGATTGTGTTAACAATCAATAAGAGGAATTCTTTCAAGGATCTTGTTAAACAATAATACAATACCTTAATACCTTAAGGGCACTTGTTACCAAGTTCAGGAATTGTTCCTTGGAGATCTACCTGGAACAAAACTTCTACTAAAGACACATTTTTAAAGGATTTTCACTGTTATCATATATAGGGAGTCTTTCCTCCTACTAATTCCAATGTGTGGTATCCCCTTTCTAATTACATTGGTTATGATAAGTTGTCTTCTTCTTTTGCTAGTTACGTTCTCAATATTACTGTCTTAAGTGAACCCAAAACCTACGCTTCTGCTGTTAAACATCCTGAATGGGTAAATGCCATGAATTTAGAATTATCTGCTCTGCAATGTATTAAAACTTGGACGCTTATGCCTCTGCCTAAAAACAAGAAACTCATAGGTTCTAAATGGGTTTATAGAATTAAATATAAATCTAACGGTACGATAGAACGTTATAAAGCTCACTTAGTAGCAAAAGGATATACTCAGATTGAAAGAGTGGACTATTTTGATACGTTTGCGCCTGTAGCTAAATTAACCATTGTTCGATTATTACTTGCTATTGCTTCGGTTAAAATCCTGCATTTACATCAATTAGACGTTAATAATACTTTTTTACACAAAGATTTGCATGGGAAAGTTTACATGACTCCCCCAAAAGGTCTAAATATTTCTAATCCTAACTTGGTTTGTAAACTAAATAAAAGCCTTTATGGCCTAAAACAAGCAAGTCGGATGTGGTTTGAAAAATTAGCTACGTTCTTAAAATTCATTGGTTTTCATCAATCTAGCCATGATCATTCTCTCTTTGTTAGAAATTCTACCTATTCCTATACTATCATTCTTATCTATGTTGATGATTTGATTATATGTGGAAACAATCTTTCTGATATTGACAAACTCAAACAATTAATGCATAATAAATTCGACATAAAGGATTTAGCTGAATTAAAATATTTTCTCGGTTTGGAGATTGCCAGATCAAAACTAGGCATCTCCATATCTCAACGCAAGTACACTCTTTTTCCTATGGTTAAAGGCGCAATGAAAGTTTCTTTTTCCTCTACAGACTATTCTGATCCTGCTGACTATCGTCGCTTAGTAGGCAAACTCCTTTACCTGAACACCACAAGGCTTGATATAACTTTTGCTGTACAACAACTTAGCCAATTCATGGCTACTCCTAAAACTCACCATTATGCGGCCGCCATTCGCGTTTTACGCTATCTAAAATCCAATCTTGGTCAAGGTCTTTTTTTTTCCAGCAAATAACTCTTTGCACATTAAAGGTTTTAGTGATTCTGATTGGGGTACTTGTCCCCAGACTAGGAGGCCTGTTACAGGATATTGTTTTTTTTAGGTAATTCCTTGATTTCTTGGAAAGCGAAAAAGCAAAGCACTGTATCCAGATCCTCTTCTGAATCTGAATACAGAGCCCTTGCTAGCACTACTTGTGAGATTCAATGGCTTGACTATCTTTTACATGATTTAAAAGTTGATTACACAACACCCACTTTATTGTTTTCTGACAATAATTCTGCGAGACACATTGCTCACAATGTTGTTTTTCACGAACGCACGAAACACGTAGAAATTGACTGTCACTTTGTTCGTGAAAAAATTGCAAAACGGGCTTTTTAAACTTCTTCCTATTGAGAGCAACCGCCAACTTGCAGATATTTTCACTAAAGCGCTTGAGCCAACGCCATTTGAATCGATGTTATCCAAGTTGGGAATCCTAAATATATATTCTCCAGCTTGTGGGGGTATTGGAGGATAAAATGTAATTTTGTTTTCTTTCTCTTTGGGCCTGTGTGCCTTATTTCATTTTGGGCCTGCAAGTCCTTTCTCTTTTTTGGGCCTGCATGCCTTGTTTTCCTATTAAGCCCATTAGGGTTTGATTGTTCTCTTTGTTTGCTTTATATTACCTGCTCCGTGAAGGATCAGAGTGAGTTAATAGATTCTTTTTCCCTTTTTCCAAAACGCTACAAAATAAGACAATCTCATAATTAGTAGAAAAAAACTTTAATAACAAATTGGTCTTAATTTAATGAAGTTCAAATAACTCACGTGCCTGAATTTTGAACCATTTTTTGTGTTTGAAGGTAGTCTAGTTATTATGGAGGAACCACTTTCTTTAAGATTAATATGATAATTTTGTATCTCGGTATCACTGATGCCTACAATGTTCAAAGACTACAATTAGAATCCTGATAACAAGTAAACTAAACATAGTAACATTAAATAGTTGAAACATTGAACAATTGATTTTTTTTTTTGATAAGCCAAAGTGTGTCCACAAAGGGTTCGAACCGAGGATCTGCTATTCAAAGCAGTACTCCTCAACCATCCAACCAACCTATTAGATGCTTAAACAGTTGAAATCTAAACCACTATTAACATAGTATAATTACAAAGCAAAAAATTACAAGCAACAAATTTATTTTAGCCGAAAAAGGCAGGCCATCAATACTTTTTCATAACAAAACAAACCCATATACACATAATTTAGGGGCTATCATTCAAGCAAAGATTACAGAGATGAAAATTAGAGATAAAGGGATCTTCTAATCCCTAATCCCTCTTCTCTACCCAAAATTTCCACTTTATACAATAACCAAACAAACCCAATCTATTCTTCGATGAATAAAAAACGTTGGCCCTAGTTGAACTGAGTTTCTTCGATGGGTCATCACCAACAACACAAACCAGTAATTATCTAAAATCAAACAACTATCAGTGACCAAAATTGAGAACCAAAATAGAGGGAAAGAGAACTAACCGCAACGAAGGATGAGGAGTTGACAGTGAGGAGCGACATCTCGTCAACCTTAGGTCTAAACACAGAGATCTGGGAGTTGGAATTGGAGAGAGAAAGTCTGGTATCGCAAGGTGACAATTGAACACTGTTATTTTGTGAAAAATTATGCGCGCTTCTTTGGTTATGGTTCGCCATGGAAGTAAGATGAATTAGGAGAGGGAAAATTGAAGGAGGAGGATAGACATATACAAGAGTTGGATCTTCGACGGATACCGGCGACATGAGAATGCGGTCTGCAGTGGCGAGAGAGGAGAGGAACAGAGAAGAAAGAACACATAGGGTAGATGAGAAAGGAGAAGGCGAAGAAACCCTCAGTCCTTTTCCAATTACTTTTATTCAAGAAACCAAATAATAATAAAATATTGAGGTTAGCCATTAGTTGGCCAATATCAATTGGCCGAAAATCGGGACTTCTTTTTTTGTTACAAGTCTCATAAGTACTGATCACACACAATTATGGGTATGTTTGGATGCCGGCAATCGTCGTGTGATTTGTGAGACGCATTGTCTTGAAGTTTATATTCTGCTCACTTTTGATGCTGATGTAACCTGCCACTGGTTCTGTGAGGATGTTTTGAGAATTTTCGGCATTATTAGTCGCAGTTGGGAGGTGGAATTTCGTCATATCTGCCGGCCGGGAGAGTAACGTCGGAGCTGATAGCGAACATGGGTGCGCAGCTGGGAGCCTCGGAGCAAATCTGGAAGTCTCCGCCTTCCTGGTTGATCCCGGTTTTGTGTTGTGAGATTCTGTAGTTTTCCTTTGCTTGCTATTCTTTTCATTCCTCTTGTATCCCAAAAAAAGAATCTATCAAACATTATTATTAAATAAATAATAAATAATATAAATAATATTACAAAAAATAACAAAAGTTGTTAAAATAAATTTTTTTGAAATAAATATTAAGATAGTGTGTGTTCTAGCTTATTTTTAGTTTCTCTTCCTCTTATAAGTACGAGCTGGGCCAGACAAGATTTGTGGTAAAGTTCTTAAATTTAACTTGGTGTTTTTTTTGGTACAAAATACAAAAAGCTGGCTTTTAAGCTAGAAGCTAGAAATATCATCTTTTGAGAAGAAAAAAAAAAGCTGTCTTTATTTTGTGGGTCTATCGTAATTAATACCTGAATATTCTAATTAACTCTTGAAATCTTGAATATTTTTCCTTTTCTTTGTGTAAAAATAGCATTTTGCTACAACTTTCAAAAAGTCTTCTTGTCATTTATGAATAATAATTTTAATTTAACATTTATTAATTTTATTGTTATTTAAAATTTTACATATTTAAAAAAATTTAATGTTAAATTATTATTTTGTTAAATTTATATTGTATTTAGCTTTTTTTAAGTAAAAATATTGAGTTTTATCCAAGAATTATTTTTAAGCTAATTTTTTACACAAAAGTTAAGCTAAGGGGTAGGTCTATCTCGTCCAAAGTCAGGATATACTACAATCCTCCTAGAGGAGTTATAGTGAAGTTTATAAATCGTCTACCAATAAGGGATAAATTCAACAAAATAAAACTGAGAGTAGGGGTATTCAAAACCGAACTAAACCAATCAAATCAGGCCGAAACACCGAAATAACCAAAAAAATGGAAAAAAACCATTTTTTTATTGGTAGGTTCGGTTTTTGGTTCTACTGGAAAATCGAACCGAATATATTATTATATTTAGTTTTTCTAACTTGTGACTATAGACACATGTTAATGATGATTATCAATCAATGAAATTTCATGAAAGGGAAATTACTAAATAGTGGGTGGTTAAGGGTTTAGTGAGTACACACAAGGCATAATAAAAAGAATTAAATCTAACCATTAAATATTTTAAATTAATCATTGTTAACTTGTGTTCATGGGCACAAATTAGAAAAACCATATTATATTTATACAGTATCTTACTTATATAAAAGCAAGAAATAGTAATATCAAAATAGCGAAAAACTTTGGGTAATTTTTTTGATTTTCGAAATTAATTTATTAAGTTAATAATTTAATTAGTTAATTGTTAAGTAATATTTGTTTTATATTACTATTATCAGTGAGTATGACAAATCCATTTGATGAAAATCAAATCGAAATATGTCATATTTAAATCATTTAATTTAATCAATAATTTTCATTCACTGTCGGATTACATAAATTTTTAATTTTTAATGGAATCTATATTATAATGAAATTATATTCGTGAAGATTAGATCAATTATCCCCTAAAAAATTATTGAAATCGTATTATATCATATTTGCGGTCCTTTTTATAAGAAATGTTGAACATGTTTTACACATACCAATAAAACATAATAAGTTATGTTCTTTTCAATTAATAATGTGAGAAAATTACTAAAATATCCATGTAGTTAATGCATCCACTTATATGAAAAATTGTGAGTGCTCATAATAAATTAAGGATAATAAAATATTTTTATCTTTTCTTAGCAATTAATACGCCTAAAAAACTCACAAAATCTCTTATAAAAATGACCAGAGATAATATAATATATCATTTAATGCTGCATTTGGTTTCCAATGTGAAATTAATGCTGCATTCCAAATGTGAAATCAACGCTGCATTTCAAATATTTTTAATGTATTATTTAAATTAATTTATATTTAATTTAATTAACATATAATTTCCCAACCTGATGATATTATATATATACATTAGTGTTAATTCAGTCCTTCTACATGAATACTATTGTAGAAAACGTTTTTTCTTAGTTTATGTGCAGATTTTTCAAGTAAAATGGAACAAGTTTACTCATCAATCTGCAATGTTATGCTAGTGCGAGTGCTATGTAAGTGGTTTGTCACTTAGTTCAATAATGCTTTTGAGATGTTGTCACTAGATTATATTTTTATTGATGAACAAGTATTTTTAAGTTATTAAGCAATATGCAGTAAAGCTCATCATTTTACTTTTTATAGGTTAGTAATATTTTTTTTTCTTACAAATGCAGGAAAAAAAATACATGTATCAATAAGGAAAGAACTCATTAAGAAATTTGACAATTTGTTGGTAGAAGATGAAGTTGTTATAGTTCACAATTTAATGGATAACAACTTTGAAAAAAAGCTTAGAGAATCACACGATTCTTAGAAACTCAGTTTTATGTCTAACAAAACAATTGTCAAAGCTAGGTGTGATTCCATCCTAATAAGACATTTTGATTTCATTGATGATATTCTAAAAGGATTTAATAATGTCTATTTACTTGGTACGAAGTTGTTTATCTAGTTTTTTTTCTAAATTATAAGCAGATTTTTAATTTATTATCTTTTAACTATATTATTTGTTTATACAAATGTGATAAGACTTTTGGTCGAAAAAGATAACATTCTTGAACTGGTGTTTGTCAAATTTCAGTTAGAATTTTAATATATAATCACTTAAATAGATAATTCGAATAATTATTTTTGTTTTATATTGTATGCTATAGGGTATCAACGAAAATAATGCATCTCCTGAGGATGAGTTGGAAGATTCTCAAGTTGCTGACAACCTTAAGACCATTTTTAGTTTTTTGTCACAAGAATTTTAAAATTTAGATTAACATGACTTTCTCGTAATATATATATATATATATATATATATATATATATATATATATATATATAGAGGCACGAGACATTTGTAGTCTATTAGTATTCTGCTATATTGGAATATATTTATATTTGTACATCTTTTATATTTAAGGTTCGTTATTTAAATCTATAACAACCTAAAAAAAAGATAAATAGATATTGTTCAAATTTAAATTTATTGTCAGAATTAATTAATCAATTAACAAATTTAATGATAAGATGATCATTATCAAATTAAGTCATATTCATGAATTCATGAATATAAATTTTCTTATTGGAAAATCAAACGTTAAGAGTTACTATTCATTGAGTTTTGTTTATTTTAATTAATTATTTAATTGATTTAATTTGAAATTTGATAGCAATTATTTGGAATTCGAACAGTTTTCTTTATACAGGATATATTTATATATATATATATATATATAAATATATATAATTTTTTTATTATTTAATAATTGCTTTCAAATCCTTATAACTGAAATTAATAAATTGTAATTCGATTAGTTTTCATAAAAAATTGTATTTTGATCACTTTCCAAATATTATTATTTCTTGCATCTTTTTCTTTTTATTAATTAATTAGTTAATTAATATATTATTATTTTTGTTTATTTACTATTTATTATTATTATTTTTTATTAATTGCTTTCGATTCTTTATTATTTTATTAATTTTTTTTCATTCTTTATTTATTTGATTGGATGATTGGATACTAATCAAACTAATTTATTGAAATTTGATGAGTTTTCAATTTTTATTCTCTTATATCTTTATCTTTATATCATTTAATTTAGATTTAATTTTAATTTAGATATAATTTACATAGGACAAAATTCGATGAAATTAATGACTTATTATTTGTTGAGTTATGTTTATGTTAATTAATTATTGTAATTGATTTAATTGTAAATTGATTCCAATTATTGGGAATTCAAACGGTTTTCTTTATATAGCATATATTAATTTATATATATATATTTAATATTTATTTATTATTTAATAATTTATTTCAAATCTTTAAAAATGAAATTTATAAATTGTAATTCGATTAGTATTCACAAAGAAATGTAATTTAATCACTTTCCAAATATCATTATTTTAAGCTTTTTTTTATTATTTATATTATTTATTTATTATTTTTATTTATTTTTCTTTCCATTCTTCATTTATTTAATGCTAATCAATCTAATTCGAACAGTTTTCTTTATACAATATATATTTATATTTATTTATCTATAATTTTATTTATTTAATATTTATGTATTTAATTATTATATATTAATAATTATTTCTTTCATATCTTTCAAAATGAAAAAAATAAATTGTAATTCGATAGTTTTTACTAAGATTTGTAATTTGATCACTTTTCAAATATCATTTTTTTTATAATCTTATTATTTTTATTAATTAATATATTATTATTTTTGTTTAGTTACTATTTATTATTTATTATTTTTTTATTAATTGCTTTGGATTCTTTATTTTTTTTGATATATTTGTTTCCATTCTTTATTTATATGATTGGATGATTGAATACTAATTAAACTAATTTATTGGAATTTGATCAGTTTTTAATCTTTATTTAGTTATATTTTTATATCTTTCTATCATTTAATTTAGATTTATTTTAGATTTAAGGTAGATAAGACAGAATCCGATGTAATTGATGAGTTACTATTCATTTAGTTTTATTTATGTTAATTAATTATTGTAATTGATTTAATTGTAAATTGATTCGAATTATTTAGAATTCAACTGTTTTCTTTTTACAGGAAATATTTACTTAATTATATTTATTTAAATATTTTTTATCTATTTTTTTATTTAATAATAATAATAATATTTATAATTTAAACAATAAATATAAATAATAATAAAAATAATTATAAAAGGTATTAGAATTTATTTTTTTAATAACCTAGTATTGTTAACCAGTATTGTTAATATTGAAATTACTGTACTTAATAATCCTTAACCTAAGTGAATGAAATTACTGTGCTGCTGTTCATTTGCGAGTCCCGATTTCTTCCTCTCCTCCGCCACCACCGAGAGGGCGTTCTCCACCAGAAGAGATCGGAAATCAGAAGTTGTAGGGAGATGGCTGTGGATGGTGAAAATGAGAAGCAGTTCGAGGTGGACCTGGGGAACCTCATGGCGTTCGATTCTCATTACACAATCCCTTCTCAACCGCCTCTTTCCAGGTTCCTTCTTTCTTCTTCTTCTTCCTCTTCTTCTATATATATATATATATATATATATATAGTTATTGTTACTTAGGTGCTTGAAATTAGGTTTACACATGTCTCAGTTATATTTGTATCTGTACCTTTGATTTTGTGCTTCCAGTACATAGAAAGGTTTTCTCATCAATTTTTTTTTATTATTTCAGCTGCCAAAGCCAAAGCCTCCTACTAAATGGGAAGTATTTGCCAAAAAGAAAGGTTAGACAGACATGCGGCACATTTGGTTCTCAAATATATTTATTGCACATAAACTTATGCCTGCTTCTTTTTACTAGCTGAATTCCTGATTTGTTGTGTTATTTTGCAGGCATACAGAAAAGGAAGAAAGACAAGATTGTATATGATGAACAATCTGGATCCTGGAAGCGCAGATTTGGGTATGATCGTGCAAATGATGAAGATGCTATACCTATTATTGAGGCAAAACCAACTGATGGTAAATAATTTGACATGGATTTCCTTGAAAGAATTATTTCTGAAATCACTGCTACTGTAGTACAATGTTGTTCTTAATGGATACGTACAAGTTGTTGACCCCCTTGTTGGAGGTGTCCTTGTTGGGAACCCACCAAAGACAGAACTACTACATGTCCGAAATAGGATGGAATTTCAACTTCAGATGATTCTCCACAAACCTGTATAGGGTGTGTGTATTCACTGTACAAATTAAAAGAAAATCCGGAATACCATTGACCTATTCCAATATCCAAACTATAATCATAATATATAGTTGACCATAAGGGTTTCATAGAAAATTGTAGTGTCTCACCCATCAATTTAATGGATTATCCATCTATTACCAGTTAAATTTTGAAACGATGTTATTTGCATCTTTTTTTTTGGCATAAGTTGTGATTTTTTGTACTCAATCGTACCATATGGATGCATATAATTTGGATCAAGTTTGTCATTTCAAAATAATTTAGAAATTTTATGTAAGCCTCTTGTTTTTTTTATCGGCTAAACACACCCACACTACTACTCCTAAATCTACTCCACTAGGGATCGAACCCCGCACCTTGAGCTCCAAGAGCTCCTCCTTATGCCACTTGAGCTACAAGCTCTCGGCATTATGTAAGCCTCTTGTGCTTGATGCTTTTGTTATTGTTTTTCTCTTTTCAGACTTATTTTGACATTCCCAACCTTTTAAGATTGCATACTTGTAATTCACACACTGATCAAAGCTTATGAGGATCCTAAATGAATAATGAATGTTTTGACTTTTTGCAGATCCAGAAGAGGATCCTTTTGCTAAAAGAAAAGAAAACAAGAAGAAAAGAGTTGAAAAACAGGAGAAGAATCGATTACAGTATTTGAAAGAAGCTGCTAAATTTGGTGCTTTACCAAGGTTTTTCTCTTGCCTTTTCCCAATTATACTTGGCTTTTGTAGATGGGGAATTCTGTTTGTTACATATACGTCACAGGCTGGTAGTGTGTGATAATTTATTTTGCGAATCATTGACTGCTCCTTGAAATCAAGATCAACGTGGAGTCCGATCTGAGCCTTCTATTTGGCCATTGGACTCACTTTGGGCTACCGGCCAACTAGTCTAAAATCGTACTGGATGCTGCCCAGTGCCTACTACTGCACAACTCACCAAATCAAATGAGATGCATAAATTCTTTTTATGCCATGGTCTTGGTTCAAGACTTCAAGTGCTGATATTGTTGTTTTGTTTATTAGAATTAGAATTAGGTGCCAATTAGATACCAAAGCCATACTTATATTTTCTGGCTGGTACATTAACATTTTCAACGGACAGTTGTAGCCCTGCTGTTAGTGTCTCTTTAACTTCCAGTAGATGCAGTTTTTTTGTATATTTGATTGTTCCTCTGCCTAGAATTTGGAAATGACCCCAACTTTCAGACCAGCAAATAATCCACAGGCAACTGCCACCAAAAATTAGACTGTCATCTTTTTATAGACTCTTTGTTTAAGATTGTTTTTAATGCAATTTGGGTAATATTGGTTTTCCAATGCATATTTTCCCAAAAGCTAAAATTTTTGGAATCGATGAAATTCTGGTTTTATAGGGAAACAAACTATAACATTATTCTTTGGAGGGTTCGGACATGTTGCTGTTTGTGTATTTTAATATTTATGTATATTCTTGTTCTCTACCTTGCACTCATTCATGCTACTTTTCTCTTATCATTTATAATGATGAAATCTAACAGAACAATGGCCCAAACATTTTGCACAGCCCAATAATTCTCAGCCCATTCCAATTCTTTTAAATATCTTCTGTGTAAATATTTTCTGTTATGATCTTAGAGTAGCTTCTAGAATAGTATGGGCTGTAATTTGTTAGGTAAAAAGGACATTCTTTGTCCTTATTCTTTTAGGGCAACAAGTGTATATAACCTTGTATCTTTTGCTGAAGTAATACACACAGAAATCAATTCTCAAATCATTACCACAGTGTTCTGTGTCTTTTTCTCCTCTGTCTTTATTTCTTTTATGGTATTAAAGCTCTCACCTGGAGCTGCCTGTCGTCCTCCCATGTCTATCACACCTCCCTCAAGTCCAAAGAAACTGTCTATTGAGAATCCTGAGAAAACCAACCAATGCTTCTGGTTCTGGTTTCACCGATCCAACCCTTAATCCTTCAAGTCCTTATTTCATCCACCCAAGTGAAGGTCCTTCCTATGTGTCCATCACTCCTGTCCTTGATGGCACAAACTACCAGTCTTGGTCTCGTGCTATCCGTATGGCCCTCATATCAAAGAACAAAATGGCATTTCTCCTTGGCACACTCCCTGTCCCTTCGGTCGATGACCCTATTCACTCTGCTTGGGAGAGATGCAACACTCTCATCATGTCCTGGCTACTGAATTTGATTTCCCCCTCTATTGCCCGAGCGTCATTTTCCTTGAGTGTGCTATTGACATTTGGGACGACCTTCGTGAATGCTTTTCAAGGTACTTGTTCGGTCTCCGACTTTTATAATGCCTTGAAGACTCTCTGGGATGAACTCGATAATTATCGTCCTTTCGTGACCTGCTCATGTGAGGCCAAGAAATACCACTAGCAAGATTTCATCATCAGATTCTTGAAGTGCTTGATGAAAGCTTCTATGTTGTGTTTTCCCAAATCTTGCTTATGGATCCCCTTCCATCTATCAACCGAGTTTTCTTCATGGTGGTTCAATAGGAATGACAGAACAATGGCCCAAATCCTTCCTCCGCTGAACCCAACAGCTTTGTCAATGCTAACACCTTCGGTAAAGATCGCGGTGGCTCTGGTTCGTCGTCCACCAACAAAAACACCTCCAACAAAAACTGCTCCTACTGCCACCGCACCGGCCACACCATTGACGTCGGTTGGAGCAAGCATGGATATCCCCTGGGTCACCCTCGCTATCCTGGTCGCCGTCAGTTCAACAACCGCGACCCTTTTTCCGCCAATAGCGCCGCTGCGGGTCACCCAATGGAAGGAGGCACATCAGACCAACCAGCTACTTCTTCAAACCCTATTATTTTGACCCAGGCCCAATATCGATCTCTAATGGCTTTGATTCAACAGTCCTAATTTGCTTCTGATGCTACGGGTGCCAACCTTGTCCAGTCCTAATCATTTATTTTTTGCACCTCCACACACTTCACACACGTTTTTTCCACCACCCCTACACTTCCATGGATCATATAGATTCAGGAGCCACAGATCACATTGCATCTTCTTTAGAATATTTTTCAAGTTACTCTAAAATAAATCCTATTCAAGTTCATTTGCCAAATAAATCTATTGTCATTGCTTATATTTCTGGAACAGTTATTTTTTCTCCAAATTTATTCTTCACAACTCGTAAATATACTCTTATCTTTGATGATTTTGTTTGCACTATACAGGACAAGCATTCGTTGGATATGATTGGTTTGGCTAATGTAGAGCAAGGTCTTTACCTCCTAAATGTCAACAAAGAAGCCAAAGTCCTCCAACCCAAGAATCTTCCCATCAACAATAATGCTGTTCACATCATATCCTCTTCCAACCTTTGGCATTTTAGGCTAGGACACCTTTCTGGGAACCGTTTGAATTGTCACTTTGCCAAACAAAGAAAATTGTCTTTTAATTCTAGTAGTAGTAAAGCTTTAAAGATTTTTGATTTAGTCCATATGGATATTTGGGGTTCTTTTTCCAGAGCTTCAATTCATGGAGAAAAATATTTCTAGACCATTGTTGATGATTTTAGTAGATATACCTGGATAGTTTTATAAAAATCAAAATCTGAAGTTAAGATGCATGTCCAAAATTTTATTGCTTTAATAGAAAATCAATTTGATTCCAAAATAAAATGCATTCGTTCAGATCATGGTCCCGAGTTTTTTCTCAAGGATTTATTTGCCACAAAGGGTATTATCCATCAAACTAGTTGTGTTTACACCCCCAACAAAATAGGCGTGTAGAAAGAAAACATCAACATATTCTTAATGTTGCACGTGCCCTTATGTTCCAATCCCAATTACCTACTCATTTATGGTCTTATGCTATAAAACATTCAGTTTTTTTTATCAATAGAATATGTTGCATAATCATAAACCAGATTTCTCAATGCTTAAAGTTTTTGAGTCTTTATGTTATACTTCTACTAATGGACCTCGTCATAAATTTGATGCTAGATCTAGTCAAGGTGTTTTTCTTGGATACCAAATTGGAACAAAAGGAATCAACTCCACAATCAGCTCCAAAATCAATTCCTCCACAACCCATAATGCTTGATTCTCCTCTTTCCACACTCGACACTTTGCACAAACAACCCAGTCCTGCACCTATTCCCCTTGTCCCTAGACTTTCATCTCGACCTACCAAATCCAATGTTCGGCTTGCTGACTATATTTGTAGCGTTGAAACGAAGCCAAATCAATCATCATCAACATGCTTGTATCCTCTCCATTCCGTTCTGTCTTATTCCAATATCTCATAGTCTGAGCGTCACTACATAATGAATCTATTGAACCTCGAAGTGATCAGGAAGCAGTTTTGAGTCCTTGTATGAAAGATGAAATTGCAGCTTTAAAACTCAACAACACCTGGGAAATTGTTGACACTCCAGCAGTTGTTAAACCTATAGGGTGCAAATGGGTCTACAAGATTAAGAGAAAACTAGATGGGAGTGTAGAACGGTACAAGGCGTGTTTGGTTGTCAAGGGTTTCTCTCAAGTTGAAGGAATTGATTTCCTTGAAACGTTTTCTCCCGTGATCAAAATGGCCACAATTCGTGTGATTCTTGCTCTTGCTTCTGTCAATCGATGGCACCTTCAACAACTTGACATGAGCAATGCGTTTCTCCACGGTGACTTGTCTGAGGAAGTTTATATGACAATTCCCCAAGGATTGCGTGGCCATGGTTCTTCTCAGAGTTGCAAACTCAAAAAATCCCTCTATGGTCTCAAACAAGCTAGCTGAAAATGGTATGAAAAACTCTCTGATTTACTCATCTCATCTGGTTATAAACAATCTCATGCAGTTCATAGTTTGTTTATCAAACACAATGGGGATGAATTCACAGCTTTGTTGATATATGTGGATGACATCGTTTTAACTGGGAATTCTGCTGTGAAGAAATGGCCCAAATCAAGCATGTTCTGCAAACAAATTTTCTGGTTAAAGATTTAGGACCATTAAAATACTTTCTGGGATTGGAAATAAATCATTCTGATGATGGCATATATGTCTTCCAGTGAAATATTGCCTTGAGTTGCTTGCAGATTCTGGATTGTTGGGTTGCAAACCTTGTTCAACACCCATGGATAGTTCATTGAGGCTGCGTCAAGATGATTCCAGTGATCTTCTTGAGAATCCTTTGGCCTATAGGCGTCTTGTTGGCCGTCTAATTTACCTCACCATAACCTGTCGTGACATTTTTTTTGCAACTCAACAACTCAGCCAATTTATGGCTCATCCCACCAAATCTCATCTAGGTGCTGTGAGGAGAGTCTTGAGATATCTAAAAGGTTGTCCAAGCAAAGGTCTACAATTCAAGAGGGACACTCCTATACATCTTGTCGGCTTTAGTGATGCGGATTGGGCGACTTGTATTGATACTCGTCGATCAGTCACAGGCTATTGTTTCTTCATTGGCACAGTGTCTAGTTCATCTTTGGAAGCAGAGTATCGTGCTCATGCTACAAGCACATGTGAACTACAGTGGCTAACATATCTTCTCAATGATTTAAAGGTATCTTGTTCCTAACCTGCAGCATTATATTGCGATAACCAAAGTGCACTCTACATTGCAGCAAATCCAGTGTTTCATGAAAGAACGAAACACTTGGAAATTGACTGCCATCTTGTTCGAGAAAAGGCTCAAAAAGGTCTGATGCGGTTACTTCCTGTTCCATCCTCTCATCAGCTTGCTGACATGTTGACTATGGCATTACCACCTCGTCTATTTCATTCAAATGTATCCAAGCTAGAGCTGATTGATCTTTACACACCTCTAGCTTGCGGGAGGCTAACGAACAATGGCCCAAACATTTTGCACAGCCCAATAATTCTTAGCCCATTCCAATTCTTTTAAATATCTTCTGTGTAAATATTTTCTGTTATGATCTTAGAGTAGCTTCTAGAATAGTAGGAGCTGTAATTTGTTAGGTAAAAGGGACATTCTCTGGCCTTATTCTTTTAGGGTAACAAGTGTATATAACCTTGTATCTTTTGCTGAAATAATACACACAGAAATCAATTCTCAAATCATTACCTCAGTGTTCTGCGTCTTTTTCTCCTGTCTTTATTTCTTTTAAAATCTGAATACATTCCTTTGCAGCCATGTTCAGTTGGCTGCTACGGCTTTGCCCATAACAGGAACTCAGGCAGCACCCAAGAAGGTAACAAAGGATGAACTAGGTAATGTAGCAGGAATTGCAGCAACTGCAACAGCCAGTGGTGGGAAGTTTGACAAGAAATTGCAGGGTGAAAAGCCTACTCAGCATAAAGGAAAATATCGAAAGGTTGTGCACCGTACTCTTTACGGTATCAGTGTTTGGTTTGGTGTCAGTGTAGCTCAAATTTTGGATCCATTACGTGGAAGCTCCAAGATGTTTAAATGATTATTATTCGTTTAACTCATCCTTATGTGAAACCAAACATGCACTCAAGTTTCTCTTATCTGTGTTAGTTATTTTATGTGAAGTACTCATCTTTTATCAACTTTGCTAATTAGCTTGCTTTGTTCTGTTTTCATGTAGTTCCTGCCTGTGGTGGAAGGAACAGGGATAGGATCACAGGAGAGGGAACAAACTGAAAAAATATTGAACAAGATCATTTCCAAGAATTCCCATGACATACTCAATGTTAACAAGGTACGTACATTCAAGTCATCTGGTGACTTAGATTTCAATTTGATGAAGCATGGTTTATTGACTTTTTATTTGTATTCTCTGTATGTATCCTAGGCTGTCACAATGCACACTGTGAAGAAAGAGAAAAAACGAACAAGTGACAAAGCGAGGGGTTTAGCAACTGACAGCAAATTGAAAGCTCAGAAAAAATCTCTTAAAAAGGGAAATTTCAAGAAAGGCAAGGCAAAAGGAAAATAGTTAAGTTGTAGCAAGGATTTTTGGAAACTTTATTGACTGGATTTAAGTTTTAGTTTTGTAGCTAGGCGATTATTTCATCTAATATAATTTGTTATCCTTTTTATTTACTCTCTCCCTAAACATGTTATTATTGTTATCCCTTAGCTTTCAATAGGCTGTAAAAATCGCTTCTAATTTTGAGTTTAAATTCAATGAAAAGTCTATGCATTTGAAAGGGATCCAGTTAATAGTAAACACATTGAAACTGCATCTGTATTCTTTCAGAGTTCTCTATCTGGAAATCACAAGCTAGAGATGTATGAGGCTTCTGGAAATAGTGTCATCATGTAGGTGTGTTTAATGTGCCTTTAGGGACAATTCATCCATTACTAATAGATGTCATCTCCAAAATCTTCACTGGTTTTATATTTATTTATGTCATACAATAATTCATTTGACGTGGCTGAGGTATGCCCCATTTCTTGAGGGTCTCAAGGTTAGATCGAGTTTTTCATTTGTTGAACTAGTGGTGATGAAGGAAGCCAAAGATGATGAAGAAGGAGTGATGGAGTCGGACACAGATATATTCCCAAATCTTAAGCGTCTTGTCCTTGAAAGTTTGCCAATGCTGGAGAGTATCTGCAGCAGAGCATTGCCCTTTCCTCGCCTACAATTCATTCGTATTAAAGCGTGTGGAAGTCTAAGGAAGCTCCTATTGAATTCTAACCCTGCCAAAATTAGCCTGATTAGAATCAGAGGAAGCAGACGTTGGTGGAAAAAATTAGTGTGGGAAGACACAGACAGTGCCTTTCAAGACTTCCTCAATTCAAAATTTCAACCATTCCTGTCCCAAAAAATATGTATGCATCTTACATATTTATTATTTCTCCATCACTTGTATAGACTACTTTATAGTTGTATTTATCATTAATAATTGATGTTTATATGGATATATATTGGTCATATGTGTAAGGTGTCTTCAAAATATCATGCTGCCCACTTTCACGATTATAGATTTTACTTTGTTTCTGGTGTGTTCTAGCCCGAAGGCAATGACACGATCATAAAAAGACTTACCTAGTTAGGGAGTGAAGAAGATAGAACCTACACAAAAAAGTTAGACTTTAAGTGCTCTGGTGATGCTCTTGAGTCAATATTTAACCTAGTTGGGGTTGTTAGCAGAAAAGATAGCATACGCACTTGCCTATTACATCGTTTTAGCATAAATTTACAATTGAGCTTAAGCTCTCATTAATCACTGAAAAAGCTACGACCAACTAAGAAAAATAACCCAGAATTACAAGTAAAACAAAGATAATCAAGAGTAGCAACTCAAGTAGCATAATGGATCATTACTCCACCAGAAGAAAAAGATCCCAACCCCCACACCTTTTTACAAAGCACCTCAACCAGTCTCATGATCTTTTTATATTTTCAACAATGTAATCAACATCAACCACTTCATTTTGGAAAATGAGATTGTTCCTTTCCAACCATATTTCCCACATAGCAGCAAACCAAATCAATACTCTACGAAGAGATTTATTTTTACTTGCGAACAAGCCTTTAAAGAAAAGCAAATGTGAATGGCAACGATCTGACAAAGTAACTATAAGACCCAACCACTTGCTAATTTTCATCCACACCAAATGAGAGGTAGTAGATGAGAAAAAGGGAAAGAAATTTAATCTCATTAGAAGAACAAATGAGGCCTCCATCGATTCGAGATTGCATCAGTGTCTTGTAAGCATATTTTGAAGTGTATCCCAAAAGAGTATCTTCTATCCAACACCACATCTTTATAACCCTACAAACAAAAAAAAGAGGGAATTCTATATTTTAGATTAGCTAAGTCTTCTTCCTCCAAACTATAAAGCTCTCTCCTCCGTTCAAAACCCTAACCCCTCTCTCTCTCACCTCTCTTACTCCCCACATTATATGAAATGGTTGCATCCGTATTTAGAGAAATTGAGAAGAGCAGTTGGAAATTTTTCTTCAAGTGAGATTGTCCAAACCATAAATCCTTCCAAAACTAAGCATATATGTGCCATTACCAACCCTCCTTTGAAATCATCTAAATAAAGAGTCTTGCGTATGATCAATTAATTGAAACCAAAATGCTAACCACAAAGTCCTTAGAGTTATGTAAAATCCTCCATTTTCATTTCCCCAAGAGACTAAGATTGAAAAATTCCAAATTCCCTTCTTCTTTGGGTCTACAAACTACATCCCATGAGACCCAAGTTCTCTTCTTTTTTAGAGCTGAACTACCCCAAAGAAAATCTCTTTGAGGTTGAGTAAGAGTTTTTAAAACTGCTTGTGGGGCCTTAAACATAGAGAAGAAATAGAGCAATAGACTATTAAGGACTGAAATAATTAAAATTACCTTACCTCCCGAAGTCAAATATCTCATCCTCCATCCCTTGAGCCTCTTTTTAAAGGCTTCAATCACAAGAAACATGTGCTGATCCTTCTTGGGTTGGCACCTATTGGCAGACCCCAATTTACACCTTAACAAAGGACTTGCAATAGTAAGAAATTGATCATCCACCTTAATTCAAAAAATGCTACTTTAAAGAAAATTGACGTGAAGGCATGAGGGCTCAAAGATTGTGCAAACGTATTAGGCTCTCCTATGAAGGCCATGTCATCAACGAGCAAAAGTAAGGATAGCTCCACCCAATTTTTCTCTACAAGAATTTATTAGAATTTACCTTGACTCAAGGCGCTATTTATAAGCCCTTTAGCAACAATAAGAGTAAAAAGTGGTCAAAGGATCCCCTTGTTTCAAGCCTTTTGATAAAGGAACTAGACCATAGAGACTTCTGTTAACCAACACTGAAATAGAATCCTCAAAAAATGCATACATTCATCCATTTACATCACAAGTTATTAAACCCCAGCATTTGCATCTTATAATCCAGATATCCCCAACTTACCAAGTCTTACGCTTTCTCCAACTTTGCTTTGAAAATTAGGCAGCTTCTATTAGAACGTCTAGCTTCATCCACCACTTCATTTAGAATAACAATACTATCTAGAATTTGTCTTTCTTCCAGAAACGTTGTTTGAGTCTCAAGGATAATAGAACTTAGCACTTTTTTATTTTTTGCAAGTTTTCTTCCTATACTACCTATTTGAAGTATCTTAACAAATTCAAAAAGAATTGACTTGAATACCTCTTGGATACGTATCAAAGTCCTATCAGAGAGTATCGGTGACGGATACAATCCAATACCTGATAGAATTATATATTAAAATAGTCCATGACTTTGTAGTTTATAAGTCACTTTAGTCCTTTGCGGAATCAGTCATTTTAGAACTTTCACTACCATCGGTCATTTTAATCTCTGGCTTTTACTATCATCGGTCATTTTAGTTCTTGAAAGTCAGGGACTAAAATGAATGTTTATATATTTCAGGGACTAAAGTGACCTGCAAAATGCTAAGTCAGGGACTAAAGTGACTTATCCGCACAAAGACCAAAAGGGTACATCACTCAATACTAATATGTTTCACATTTAAAAGAATATGTACACTTCATAGGCATTAACCAATAATGTTTTGTTTTTTATTATAAAAATAAATAAATTCATGTTAATTAAGAAAATTAAATTAGTAGATCAACTAATTTTCTTAATTTCAACTAATAAATAAGTCAATTTTTAAAACTGTGTTTTTAAGTCCTTCGAAATATTAAAATATGTGGTCTTGGTCCTTAAGTGAATTTGATCTCATTTAAATGCTGATATGGCACACAAAAATTTCTCCTAAATAATCTTATGTAACATGTTCTCATATGATGTGGAAAAGAAATGAAAGTAAAAAAATTAAAAAGAAAACTGGAATGTTATGCGACTGGAGGAAGACAAATTGAAATTGAAAAAAGAAAAAAAAGAAAGAAAAGGAAAGAGAAGGATAGTGTAATGCTTAGGCAAGTGGAGAAAGAAAATGAAAATGAAAAACAAAAACTATAAAGAAGAAATGGTGGTGTGCGAATTAGAAAGTACATGCTTGTTTTGGGTTTGGAGCCTGTCTAGTAATTGTCATTAGACAGGTCCAATTCAATCTAAGGGTAAAAAATACTATGTATAACTTTTTTATTTTTTTATTGTTTTCAAAGTAAAAAAATGAAGGGTTGAAATGTAAAAAGAGAGTAACGAGAGTGGTTCAGTTATTGGACTAACTCCTAACTCGCTTGTTTTAGGGCGAGTGGATTATTTTGTTCATAGAGTATAGAGTGAAACTAATTTCAACGAATTGATCATTGAACATAAACTGCACTTTGTTTTTTAATTACTTTTTTAGATTGAATATAAATTGCAAATTAAATATTTTAGAGGACCTAAACTAAAAAAATGGAGGACTTAAAACGAATTTTTTTTCCAAGGACTTGTTTTAAAAACCTCCATATTTAAAGAGACTAAAAATATAATTTAGCACTTTTATGTTAGGTCATCACTTTAACGAGGTCAAATTTACTTAACGACCAAAACATCCTATTTTAATTGAATTGGAAACAAGAAGAATGAGTTAGGGCTTGTTTGAATTTTTTTTTTTGAAAACAGTTTTTTTGTTAGAAAACTAAAAAATTCGTTTGGCGGACGAGTATTTAAAAATAGTTTCCAGTTTTTGTTTTTTAGTATTTAAAAACCAAAATTTGAAAACATCTTAAACTTATTTTGATTTTTAGTTTTCAGTTTTCTGAATTTACACACAATTTGTATTGAAAACTACTCTCACTTTTTAAAAAAATAATTCTAAAAACTGTTTTATAATAGAGTTTCTAAAATCGAAAAATCAAAACTGTTTTTAATTACATTATCCTAATTCTATCCTAGCTACCGGCCACTACTAATTCTCAGTTTTTAGTTTCTGTAGTGGTGCATTATGTGAAAATTAAGTGAAAATAGTTTTAAAATCATGTAATATTAACTTTTAAAATATATTACTACTAGATTTTAATATTTATTTTCGTTCGATTTTTAAAAACTAAACGAAAAATAATTTTAAAAATAAATAAATAAATAAAGTGGTGCGGTGCTCCCAATAACCTGAGTAACATAATAGTAACAACAAACTTGAATCCTTTCTTCCATTATAAGATAAAGTTTATTATGACCCCGCAACAACGGAGCTAGAATCTTACTCACTCACAATCCCTCCCTTTCATGGACTTTATGAAATCCCTGGCCCAGTTTCAAGTGTCTTCTCCATTCACAAACATCATTTTGTGGCTACCATATGCATTACAACTACTAAAGTAAACACCTTTGCTTTGATTTCTTTTCTCTTTTGGTTAATTTTGGTGTTTTGTTTGTGTGTTTCATTCTTATGTATAAGCACTTAATCTAAAAAAAAGTTATTCCTATTACAAGTATACAAAGTTAAAATCAAAAGCATATTATATTTGCTCAATCTTATTCTTAATAATTGAGAATAGTTAAGTTTAATTTTAGATGATATGAAAGTAAAATCTGATATTAAATAAAGATAAACTAGGAAAGAAGCCATTATTTTTTAAAAAATCAATATTCTTGATATTAACACTTTTTTTAATTTAAGTTATTTTTATTATAATTGCTTATATTTAGAATAAAAAAGTATTATATTATTAAACACTAATTACACTCACCTCTGTTAAAGATAGCAATAAATACACTTTTATCGTAAAATTTACATACACCTACGTTACACCTCTCTTCTTTATTTTTTAAAGAGTATTGTGGATAAAATCCATAAAAAAAGAAAAAACAAGAAAGGTGGATTCAATGTTTTTGAAATAATCGGGTCAACATGCAACAATAATACATAGCTCTATTTGGGCTCTATTTGGTATAATTAACGTTAACATCGGTTGGTGTAATTAACCCTATGATCAAAACATCAATGCTTGGTGGGCTAGGGGCTAAGTGGGGGTGGGGACCACGAGGGAAAATAAAATGGCCCCAACTTCTTCCACCTAATTTAAGTGGACACTAAATGCACCACATCAATTTTTAGCTTCGTCACACACTTTTATTTTTTTTTTCAAAAATATTCTTCACTCAGAAACTAATTTTTGAGCGAAATATTAAAGTTATATATCACACCACACAAAAAACATAAATTAATTTCATATATAAACGAAAATTAGTTTCTGAACAAGAAAATAATCATATCACGCAGAAAACATAAACTCGAATTTGTTATAAACAAATTCTAGTTTCTTAAATTACAAAAAATGTGACACTCGAAGTAAACACACAAAAAACATAAAATTAAGATAACTAAAAGCCAAAATCACACAATTTAAATAAAAAATTCATACATTAAACTCTAAATCACATATACAAAGTCTAAAATTTCACAAATAACTATTCAAATCAAACAAAAATTTCCAAATATCCAAACCCTAAACACAAATATGAATAGTTTTTTTTAAAGTCAATAAATTCAAATCCTAATTCACATATTTAAATGAAATTTAGAGTTTAATATTTGAATTTCTTGATTTAAATGGTTTGATTTTAGCTTTTAATTGTCTTAATTTTGTGTTTGTCATGTGTTTAGTTGAAGTGTAACACTTTCTACAATTTCAGAAATTAAAATTTGTTATAAACAAAATCTAATTTCTCTGCGTGATTCGAGCATTTTCTCGCTCACAAACTAATTTCTGTTTATAACATAAACTAGTTTTTGTTTTCTGTGTAGTGTGGTGTATAAACTTAACATCTCACTCAAAAACTAGTTTATGAACGAGGATTATTTTTGGAAAAAATAAAATAAAAGTGAATGGTGAGGCCAGAAATCGGTGTGATGCATTTGATGCCCACCCTTAATTTAACTTTAGTTGGATTGGAGAATGAAAGTGTTAAATATTTTTAATTACAAGAGAGTCTCAAAGCGATGTGGGCTATCTCAATAAGTTCAGTGGCGTTTAGAAATTCTGTTGGTTTGAACAGATGTGCCTTGTTTGGATAGCTCAGCCAAGACGCTATCCGTCGACGGAGGTTTCAGTCCTAACGGCAGCGGTAGCCACGGCTTGCTCATTGCTTCTTTCACCACCTTGTCCACCACCTCCTCTGCCTGCCATCCATCCAACACACTCTATCAGTCACAAAATTATAGTTGTTGAGCATAATTCATTAGATTTTGAAAAGTGCCTGACAAAATGACTTGATTTTCACGAAATGACTTGAAAACTAGTCTGCGAAACATTTTTTAGGGTCTATTTGCTTTGCATTTTCATTTCTTGTTTCCTGTTTTATGAAAACAGAAAATGAAAATCAAGCCATTAAATTTGCAGGCATGCCGGCCATACATGAGAGATCAAAAGTGTAATCGAGCCAAATTGTTATTTACTAAAGAGACAATTTCATGACATGGTTCACATCAGATGAGTGCTAACAAAAATGAGGGAACTGATGACCAGTAAGTTTCCATTCCAGTCAAGATAGAAAGAAAACTGATAGGAGAGTTCTGCATTTACCGGATAATCCTCGACGGAACTTCGTGGCCCGACAAATTTATAATCCACCGCTTTCGCATTCTGCACTGCACCTACATTCTGCACTTTGATGAAAATATCATATTAGAAATTTAGAATGAATCAGCTGTTAACTAGAAAAGATTAGTTATTCAGTAACATTTACAGTAGAATTAAAATAGGGTTTAGATGTTCAATTGATTAGTACTTACATGATTGTAGGGTAAACATGGAGTTTGAGGAGGTGGAATCAATGGGCAACCCCATGCATCCACATGTACCTAAAATAGCGCGTGTTTGATTACTAGTTGAACAAATAAGAGATGCGTTTTGATCTATTTGGACACAAATCACATTCATGTTCAACCGAAGCAACAACGTCTTGCTTCGAATCTAAGTACTTTCACATTAAGCCGCAAATAAAACAAACACACTCATTTATCAAATCGAATGAACTACAGTATTGAAACATCTAAAACTTCTTTAACAAATTCGATTTGATTTGTGGCATGTGGAGTTGAATGTCTTGCTTCGAATCTAAGTACTTTCACAGGCCATGAATCAAATCGAATTTATCAAATTTACTAATATAAAAGAAAAATCACATGCTGGTTTGAATCCAAGCAAGAAAGATATACCCCTGGATTAGGCTGCCACACAGGATAACCAGGAGAACCCCAAATAGGATATATAGGAGTTGGAGAAATGGTGTGATTAGAATGATATGGAGGAGGATAGGCCATGATTGGTCTTTGCATATAATAGCTTCTTTGCATCGTGTCTCTTTGATTTGGCCATTTTCGAACTTCTTCCACCGGCGCCATTTGTCTCTTGTGCATTCTATATTTCTGTTCAAAATAAATGTTACTATGAGATCACATGGATGTGGTTTTTATTCAAGACAAAATTTAGATACAGTTTCTCAGGTATGGTTGGTTCGATTCTCCAATCAGAATTAGAATTTCACATCGGGAACATGGGCTGACACCTCGATTCTCGCATAACAAACATAAGTGTTAAAGATCTGTTGGCGCATGATACTAAGGTGAATTTTCAACTCCGATTAGAGAACAGAGCTAACCACACCTAAGGAGCTGCGTCTAAGTTTTGCCCTTTTCTTTACTATCAGAAGGGTGTTGAACTGATGATTGATAAGCGGCGAGCAAAATAGTCACCTGAAGATGGCTTGCCACATTATGCCTTGTCAATCCGTCCACTTTCATTAGCTCCAATATTCGAGACGGAATGGCTTGATCAATACCTAGTTGTTCCACTGCCTTTACAAATTTCTTGTGCAGCTCAGGCGTCCAGTCTACCTGAAACGAAAACCGCGTACCACAAATACTGAAAATTATTTATATAATCTCTAACAAATAAACAAAAGCAACAATCGATCACGGCCATAAAAAAGATTTTACAGAATTACTTACTAAAGTCAATACCAAAATCAAAGTCTTTCAGTGAAATAACAGTTCATGGACAAGATGGAATTTAAAGAATATCCACTTTGTTTACAAGGGAAAGAGGCTCAAGTCATATATATAGTCACATATATAACAAGAACTCATAGTCATAGTGCATCTTACCTTCATCTTCTTCCTATTAGCTTTATTCTCGCTCGAATCATTAAGAAAGCCTGTTTTGTTCGCAGTTGTATTACCCTTGGAATTGCTGAGAAACTTTCTATTATGTGGCTTCAGTGAAACAGTTTTCTCACCCTTGGAACCATTGGCAAAATCCTGTTCCTCCTTAACCAGCGTCTTCTCCGGTTGAGGAGAGCTTCTTTCAGCATTCAAATTCTCAATTGTAGTTTCGACGGATTTCAATTCCCCTTCATGTTCCCCATTTTCTTTTTCTGCTGAGCAGTTAGTCTGCTCATGACAATCTTCATTGCCCATTAACCTTGTCCCCTGTTCTAATTGTGGGGTTGAAGGAGCTGGATATTTATCACTAAACCTCGACGCGTTCTCCACATCTTTTGAATTCACACTTTCATGTTGTCCGTTGTCCATTTCGATTAGCAGCATCGATTCTACAGATTCTTTGACAGGTTTTAGTGATTCAGATAGGATACTTGCCCCAGCATTGAATGCCTGCTTGAATTCAACCACATTAAAAACTATTTTACCTGCACGAGTTTAAATACAACGGAGCGTCTTTGCCTTACAGAATAGATCATCAATTAACGAAAAAGTGCCATGTTACAATTTTAATATATTTATTTTGATGATATGGCACTTCGTCTTTCACTGATGATATATTCTGTAACGCATCGATGCACATTTGTATTATAACTCTTATGTTAATGGTAAATGCGATCATAATGTCACCGATATTAACAGACCTTATGAACCACATGCTGCCAAATATTTTTAAGCTTGTCTTCAGAGAGTGGTTTAGTGAGGAACTCAACTGCACCAAGCTTGTAAAAAAAATGGATCAAAGAATCAACAATCAGGAAAGTATGAAGTTAAAGATCACATTCCCAATAAATGTTGAGCTAAAAACAACACAATAACCATTTTCATTATTGCACTAATTTTAAGGAGAAAAACAAATTATGTTTTAGAATTTGAACATCCAAAGATATGAAAAAAAATAGTAAAATAGAAAATTGGAGTGAGTTCAAAGAATTGGGATAACAAAACCAAAATCTTACCGCAATACACTTCATCATGGTGTTGATGCACTGATTGTTTGAAGTCACTGTGTCAAAAGATGCAAGTATCAGTTGTGAGAAAGTTTTGTGGCAAGCATGAAACTTTTGAACTAATTTTTTTTCTCACATTTCGCGCAAGTCATATTCATCTGTAGATCATTCATCAATTTCAATTGTTTAAAGCTTCATAAGGAGAAAACATGTTGCTGAATTGCATAAAACAAAAGAAAGAAACAATCACGAAACAGATCGAAAGAGAGAGAGTAAAAAAAAAACACGAATTACGAGTATTCCTATTACTCTGGGCCTACATATAAGTGATGACCATTGAAATTGAATTTTGGAAAAGGCAATAACTTTCCTTCTCCTTCTAGGAAGTAAATTTGGGGAAACATTAGGAATCGAAAATTTATGTTACTCCATTAAAATGGATTGAATATATCTTAACTCGAAACGGAGGAATAAAGAAATACAAGAAGTTAAACCAGCAAAGTTAAACTCGGTTCTGTACTTACTAATTGTTGGCAAGTTCTTCGCATTCTCGAGAAATTTGAAACCTCCCTGGCTATTGCTTGTACTCACCTACCATTCAAATGGATGCATAAGATTAAGAATCACATAAACTAGGCTGAATTGTTTTTAACAGTGTACATGAAATAATTAAGACATAGAAATCAACAAAGTGAGACAAAAAGTGTTATCATATATTATCAAAGAAAAATACATAACATGGTAAAATTCTTCACTTATTACTATTATCTCACAACTTGCAAGAAAAATTACTTTTCTGATTAAAGTATGTCTTGCAGTCTATGTTTGAAAGTGCCTATAACCAATAGAAATATCAACTTCTCCAGATTCTCATCATTTTGAACTATCATACTAGAAAAACAACAATTCTTTTGTTTTTTCTGCTCAAATGTTACAACTGCTACATAATAATTTTAAATTTATACGGAAAATGAAAGTTCATTACCTCTACTATGGCAACATGGAAGCCTTCAGGACTACCTGAGATTGCAGACAAGGCTTCGCTTTCATCGAAGAAGATAGAAACTGCACAGAAACTTCGAGACTTACTTAAAAAATTAAAGAAATAAACACGCATGCAAGTAAAACAAGTGATTTGGGTGTGGTAGTAGGGTCATTATACGGTGGTCTCTTTGAGTTCGGGACCACTGGAGGTCTACTCTATTTGACAGCTCACATTGTATCGACAAAGTATTATTAATATTTATATGCCATTGCTCACGTCACGTGGACCACTGGTGGTTCCAAACTCGAATAGACTACCTAAGCGAAAAGAACACTTTGGATTCAAATAAAACTATCTTAGTCAAATTGTACTCAGGTTGGTTCTTAAGATATACATAATTCCAATTAAACATAGAATTTTGGAAATGTTGGTTTTGGATAATAAATTCCCATATTCTGCAGCCGACTTATTCATATTCGGCAAGCAATTAAAAGGCCATCAAAATCTAAATGCACAAAAATAGAATAGATTCAACAATTCATAAAGTTAGATAACTGAGAATTCCCTTATCCTCAATACCTTCAGAATATGGACCACCTTCAGTTTTCAAAACACTCTGAAGCGTATAGTTTAAGCGCAAGCGAAATTTTTAGCACCTTTAAAAGCCATCTAAAGAAAAAAATCACTTATGCTAACATCAAGCATCTAAAAAGGAAGAAATAATAACGGATTCTGTAATCTACAATTTTTTTTGCAACTAAAATCTTAAGCCACAATATCCCATTTAAGGGCTATCAAAAGCAAATGGCACTTGAAAAGATGCCATTCTAGAGAAAATTGGGGACCAACAACTTTTACCAACTAATTGAGGAAAAGTGAGAATTGCAAGGCCAAAATTTCAAGTGAATGAGGAAGAAATGCATGGTTGAAACAAAAGGGCCAAAAAAGTTTTACCATTATAGTCCATAGCTTCAAGTTTTGCTGTTATCTCGGAAGCAGAATTTCGGTCTTCTTCGAGGAGAAGAACCCTTAGACCCTTTGGAAAATCTTTCCATCCTTGTAAATCACTGGCAGTGAAAACCATAGTTGGTTTGGCATCCTCTCTTAGTCCCCTATAGATCAATTTTGCTCATTAAAAGAAACAGTGAAAAAGTAACTGCAAAAACATAACTTCACTTTCTGAAAAACCAAAAAAAAAAAAACAAAAACAATCAATATTACATCCAATCCCGGTTTCCCGTTGTTTCGGTGTTTCCTATACAAATTTTGAAAAGCATGAACAAAGGGAAAACAAGATTGCAATTTTGTAATTATTTGTGAAAACAGTAAACAAAGAGATGAAATGAAAATGCAAATCAAACGAGCCCTAAATTTGTTCACATGGTAAGAAGTTCCCCCAAACAGCTAGCACACAAGGTTTTGAATTGCAATTGTGGTTCGCATTGCAGTCACATTGGCGTTGTGCTGGATGTATTCACATGTGGTCGGATACGATCATTGCAAATTGCTATCACAGTCCAATGCAAATTACTGCCGAAACCACGAAATTGCAGAGCAGACCGTAATTTAAAACCTTGTAAGAAGATAATGTAGAATGCTACTAACATGCCCTCTGAAGTCTGAAGCTCAACCCAAAACGAGATTCAGTTTAAGAATCATAATTGTTCATGAAAACAACTCATAAATCAGAAAATAGATTCCTACCCATTTTCCCAGAGCATTTCCTCAACAAATTAAAATCAAAACCTGTGCTTTACATCTTCAACTCTAAAGATCTCGTTTGCAAAATGAACAGTAAACACTGAACAGAGGAAAACACAGAATCACTGATAAGTAAGATCTCACAAAGAGAACACCAATTATCAAACGGGTTGAGACCAAAAATAAAAACCAATAAATTCCAAAGTAAAAAAGAAAAAAGAAAAAGGAAGCAAGCAAATGAAACAACTGAAAGTGGAAAGAGTGACATGCCATGCACATATTATGATCAAAAACAGGACAGAAACAGAGGAAAACAGAGCAAACAGAATTAAGCTCAAACGAGAACATGAAACCGAGAGAGAAACAAACACTGAATCAGCATGCACATGAGAAAGCAAGACTGTGAAAAATAATAAAATTGTTCTGGAAAAGTTTTGTACTACCTTGTTTGGCTGAAAAGAAAAATGCCCCACCAATTTGTATGGATAAAGTTTTGTTCTTTCGGTGTTTAATTCATTTGCAAGAAACAGAGCAGAAAGAGGGAGAAGAGAAAGGTTGTTGAAGGAAGGGTGTCTGAGTCTGTGTCTGACTACTGAACAGTTACCATCAGTTCTCTCTCACACAACACAAGAAAGAAAGAAACAAAGAAAGGAAAGAAAGAACCACATAATAATAATGGCAGAAAAGGAGACTCTATAATAAAGGTCAATCAACCTTTTTGCCACTTCTTTGTTTTCTTTTTTTTCTTTTTTTATATATAAACAAACACACGAGTATAAGTTCCAGTTCAAACTCTTACTTTAAATTTCAAAATTTATGTGTACAATTGTACCTTCTATTTTTTTAGGTGCACTTCAGTCCATGAAAATAATTTATAAGTCTATTTTTAAATTATTTTTATAAGTTTTTTTAAAATAACTTATCAAAATAAATTGTGTTTAACTTATTAGGTTAAAGTGTGTTCATAAAAGTTTGATCTGACAAGCTCCTACTTAATTTTTAACCATCTGACTAACTTATTAGATAGATAAATAAAAAAAAATAAATGATAAAAATAACTATGAGTGAATAATAATAACATTAAAATTATTACTTTTAAAGTTTTGCTTCCCTATCACCACATTGGATTCATATCCTCTCCATTTCTTTTTCTCTTCATTTCTTCCATTTCTTCATGCAACTTATTTCAACGTCCTATATTTCAAATCTGCCCTCTATTATTTTCTTGCCAAAAAATGCATAATCAAGTAGTCTAGAATTTGATTCATCAGTATGTGCAGTGAAACACTTATAAGTTGTTAATAATAATCTTATTTTACTTGAGTAATATTATCTCATGTAAAAAGATAAGTTATTTATATAACGGATTATAACGGGTTACACTTAACTCAAAGTTTAGATCATATCAACATAATTGACCCGAAGAAATTACTCTTTCTATTTCATAATATATGTTCGTAATACAAACATTGAATGTTTCGTAAGCATAGTTAATGATTTTAAAGTCATAACATCAATAGAAGATTGTAATATTTATATTTAGTGAGATTAAACTTCAAATAACACGATAAATTCTCTTAAAATCAATGGATCAACCACATAAAAGAACATAATGCATCAACTACTTTTTATAAAATTTTCTAAATATAACAAGTGATACGTAGGATAAAGTATATCACTCACATAAAATATGTGATATCTTGAGAGACGAGGGTGGTGAGTGATCACCAGTGTAAAAAGATATAAGTTATTAGACATAAACAAAGAGTAAACTCTTATTAGATTTTTAGTGAAAGAGACACATGAATAAATAGAATATATACATTAGAATAAGAAAGATTTGAATGGAGTATACAATTCGTGATAGCATAAAGGAATTTACATTATTAGTACTAATTTTATTAAAAAATATATATTTACTTTTTGATAGACTATCGGTTAAGAATTCTAAAGTTAAATGTGTAGTCTTTAATCTCAAAAAGCGGTCAGGCCATTATATAAGTAATTCTAAATTTTTTATAAACAAATATTTAATTATAAATTGAATAATAAAAAATAAAAAAACTACTAACTACCTAGTCTCTGCAATATCTGATTTTCTCACGCCACAAATTTAATTTGCCCCATTCACAGAATAAATAAATAAATAAATAAAAATAAAAAAATATTTGCCCCACCCCAAAAAAGGTACAAAAAATAATATATTCTTGCCTGGGCAAAGTGATTTCCTCATATAATCTCAAAAGACAATAATCAAGAATGTCTTTTTGCAAAATCAAACTGACAATAATTGCAAAAGGAAAATTTTGATATGATTGTTGACCCTCCTTAATAGTGTTTAGTCCTATTTTGTGTCCATTGATGCAGAATGAGCAATCATATTTTTTTATGACATAGGAAAATAAAATATTGAAAGATTCGATAATATTATGATATAATAAAAAGAAAAAAAAATATAAAAATAAAACCAAAGTTCATGAGTATAATTAATTAATTATTGGATATATATATACAGAAATTGTGAGTAGGGCATTGTCAAGGGAATTTAATTCCCTTTCTCCACAAAATACCAGCAGACTTTTCTTAAAGTCTAATAAAACTAATCACGTTTCATAGACAAAAATAGATCTAATAAGTAATTGACCTAGGTTCACATTTTCCACCATGTGCAATAAATCTTGAAGTTGGTGGATGCCATAATTAGATAAAGATGTCACAAAACGAGTTTGCATAAATGACTACTTGTCACATTCTATCAGTAATCCATAAAAACATTGTACAAAAATATGGTATATCATTTAATTGACAAATAAAAAAAATATAAATAAAAATATGATTAAATTAATCATTTATTGCCTGGACGTGACCTTTATTTTTGTTTAGTTCTTATATGTAAAAACACATTCTTTTAGCCATGTATGTGTCTGATATTTTTGAATTAGTCCCTATAATCAATTTCAATACTAATGATATTAACTTTATCATACATGGCTAATAGAATCTTTATGAGCCAATCTATGACAGACATATAAACTACTGACATGAAAATTAATTAATTCTTATATATGTACTTTTTTTTCATTTTAGTCTTTATACATATATAATTTTCACTTTAGTCCCTATACATGTACTTATTTTTTTGTTTTAGTCCCTGCACATATATTTTTTTTTCGTTTTAGTCATTGTACTACCTCCAGTCTCAAATATAAGTAAATTTGGACCACTTTTTTTTTTGTCTCAAATATAAGCAAAACCCAACCACTTTTCTTTTAATTATTGTTCATATTCCAAAATTGTACTTGCACTTATTGAGTCTCTATTTTCAATTTGCACATTTATTTGAGTGGTTGAGAGGAGAGAGACTCTTCTTTAGGAATTTAGGAAAGGGTAGTTTAGGAATTGTAGTCATTTTATTTGTGAAATTCAAGAAATTAATTACAATTACCTATTTTTCTTAATAAGTGTAATTTAGTCTCTTTTTGCTTATATTTGAGATCGGGAGTACTTCTTTTTTTTTTTCTTTTTAGTAGAGGCTAACAATAGTGGTGGGAATGGGTTAGGCTAGGTTGGACGTTAAATAGACTGGTCTAATGCACAAAATTAAAGCTTAAACCTAAGTCTGTGACTTGATATAGGTCATTTTTTAGGCTTGGTCTGACCTTTTTAAAAGTATGGCATAACCCAATAACTTATATAATAGCCTATTTAACATTGAAACATTCAAACAATACTAACAATTTAAATTTAACGGCAAATAGGCAACAAACTAGGAAACAAGAGGCTAGCAGGTCAAAAGGCCTACTATTAGTAAAATGGAAAATCAATGATAAAGAATTATATTTAAATACTGTAATTAGCAAAAAAAAATATACAAAAATAATTTACGCTCACTTACAAGTCATGACTTTAGAGAATTAAGGTTAAGAAGTTTGAAAACTATTTGAATTGAAAAGACTAGAATAAGAAAGAATGAATACTAATAATGGATTAGATATTAAGAAATCTGAAAAAAAAAATTTATTCATATTTTTTTACGATGTTTTAATTAGTAATTTACTCTAATAGTATAATTATAATCATATTAGTATAGTATAAATATTAAATTATAAATTATATTATACATTATATACATATATATTATTTTTTTACTATTATATGTATATTATATTGTTACAAATAAATAAATATAATATATAAAATAATATAATTATTTAATTGGCTTGGTCAAACAAGATTAAAAGACTTTTTTTAAAAGTTTAAGTCAAGTCTCTTTATTTAAAAAAGTCTTTTCAAAAGCTAAAATCCGACCTTTTTAATAAACGAGTTGAGTTGTAGTAGGTCTTAAATAGGTTAGGCCCTAAGTCTCTGATAGGCGGCCTGACCCATTCTCATCCTGAACTAACGGTAAAATAATAAAAGAATAAAAAACACTGATAAAAATATGTATAAGACTAAAAAAAAATTGTTTATAAACTAAAATAAAAATAAAAAACACGTATAGAAAAATAATTAATTTAACCTAAAAACAATTTTACCTTTTGAGTATTGAACTGTATTTTACAAACTTATTAAAAAAGAAAATCATTTGTCACTCATGGGTTAAAAAAGATCTTACCTATGTACCGACACTTGAAAGTCATGGCTAGTTATTTGGAATAAGGGCATTTTGGTAATTTTTGTCCAAGCTTGAAGACTTGCTTAAGCATTTGTAGGTTGTTAGTTCGTTAATTATAATTTAAGTTAATCACATGCACTGGCTTAGCATCCACTTCATTTAAAGTATATATAATTAAGAAAAATATGAAGTTTACATTGTAACTAATCACTTCAATTTTTTTTTATGATGTCTTTTGGTATTTATTTTAGGCTCATCTATTATTTATCATGTGTATGTAGTTTTGTCGGAGTGAATTTTTCGTAGAGTATAGATCAACAATAGAGTTTAACTGAGCATGTTTGGATTAGATTATTTTCAAACGTATATTGGATAGTTATATTTTGTACTTAAAAAACTTTTGATTATTTTTTTAATAAAGGAAAAATCTTTTTGTCTTTCAGCTAAAATTTGAGCATTATTTCAAAAAGCATCAAAATCGCTTTTTACATTTTAAAAATCACTACTGGCTACAAATATATCCAAACAAAAGTCGATTATGTCTCCGACAATCAATTTTTTTCACAGTTTATTTTCACAATTAATCACGGCTAATCCAAACACACCCTAGATAAAAGAAAAATTATAAAGAAATTGAGAAATTTCTCATGTACACCTAGTATATCTGATTAAATATTAATAAATATGTGGTTAAATTATTACATGATTTAGCTTACATACTACATAGTCATTTATTCACATGTTTTTTTATGTTTAATCATAAAAAAATAAAGGCAAATGATATTTAGTGTCTTAAGGGCACTATTTAAGAACCCAAACGTGGTAAAAAAAATTGAAATGTATAGTTTTTTGTATTTCTGAGAGACAGAACAATGTGCTCTTATTATTATTTTTCTACTTCTAGTAAAATTAACTAGTACCCTAAGGACACTGTATATCAAGATCCAAAAATAAATATGCACGTTTAATTAAACATATAAGAATATATAATTAAATATAAAAAATGTGAAGTATACATAAACAATAATACTGAATAGGATTTTGCTAATCATTGCCCTTAGGGCAATGGATAAACAACCTATAAATAGAAATTAGTAAATAGAAATTAGTTATTAAAATGTGTAGTATTTACTACTACAAGTACATCTTCATTAATTATAATTTTTATTGTTAATTTCTATTTATAGGGTGCGTATCTATTACCCTAAGGACAATAATTAGCGAAATCCATATAAATAAACCGTAAATATAACTTATCATTACTTAAAAAATTATTTATCTAATAAAAATTGATACATTTCGGCTGGTTGATGAGATAGTTTAATTTTCACCTACCTAAAGATTACTTTGGGCTTGTTGATACCAAATTGTCATTATTATTACAATTACAATTACAATTACGTACAAGAAATAAAATCCACAAAAGATATATAAATGCTGAACCCTAGAGTCTCTGACTCACTCCCCAAACCACAGTTTTAATTTGTAACCCTAGATTTATTAAAGTCAAAACAAAGGGCTTTGCCTTAATTTAGTTGGATTCAAATTCTCTCTGGTCAAATATTATATTTTGTTCATCTCTTTTTCCTCACATTTTAACCGTCTTTTTCTATTTTTTATCTTTTTTATTAATGTGCAACAAAAAATCGAAGATTGAAATCAGTATTAGATTCAACAAGAACTGAAGAGAACCCAAGCACTAGAGCTGGTAAAATGGGTTGGTCCCGTTAGGTTGGACCTGTTTAACCCTTTTTTATGCCGTGTTGGGTTGAGTATTTAAGCCCACATTTTAAAAGTTGGATGATTCGTCCCGCCCCGTTTTATAGTGGGCCAAAGCGGTGCGGATATAAATTGGACTTATATTTCAAGTACTTGGTATGAAATTTGACAATTCGGTACTTGTTTGAACCTTCTTTCTAGTTCTATTATAATTTGACAGTTTAACTTGGTTTACTGTACTTATATTAATATATTACCAAGTTGATAACTTGGTATTTGATCACATAATATATATATATAGTTTTATATAATATATGAATATTACTTATATACTTAATAATTATTTTAAAATGTCAGATAATATATTTCTTTAAAATGTGTTGGACATAAGATAGTAATATATATTATTTTAAAAGAAAAATGTGAATTTATATGAGTTTTTAATTTTTTTAATGAATTTATAAAAAAAAATTTATATTTAAACGGGTGAATCCGTTAACCCACTAAAAAATGAATAGGTTAAGATTTTTAACCCATATTCAAAAAATGAATTGACCGGTACCATCCTGTGTTATGGCAAGCCAAAATGGGATGAATTTGCCTGTTTTGTCAGTCTACCAAGCACAATAATGATTATTTTGTTAACGTACCAAATTAATTTGAAAATCTTGTCTATGTTGCTTACCTTTTTATCTTTGAGGTAGTGGAAGTCCCACAATTATGATCATGCCTTGGAAATTTAGATCTTTTTCTCCTCCATCTCCTATTGTCATTCCTCAATATTTCAAAAGGTTCAATCATTTTTGTCTCTTGTTGAGTCTCGAGATCATTCTAACTTTAGCATTTGTTTGATTGAGAGAAAAAAATAAAGAGAAATGAAAAATACCAATAAAGGATGTAATTTATCTGGTTTCGTTTTTTATTTTATAGTCACGAGTTTTCTTACCTTTAAGAAACTTTTTTCGCGCTGTATGGTTGGTGTTGGCCCTGAGAATTTGGCATAGATTCAAACACGAGTTCTCTCACGGTAGATCGTCCCTTTAGTTTGAGATAGAAAAGATGTTAACTTATAAAAAAAAAAATTCACATTTTTTTATTATTTCTTTATTTTTATAATTTCTTTTTACTCAATCAAATAAAGTATTAGTGTGATCGAGAATAAAATTTTTATGTGAAATAAATTATTTAATGGGTTTGTTGAGTTCACAAAGTATATTGTTTTTCTCTCTCTCTTACTAAAAATTCCAAAGAAAGTAAGAACCATTTTGTTTTTAGTTTTTTAGGAGAAAACACAAATTTATCTTTTCTTTCGAATTTTTTCTACCAAACTTGTAATCAATAATTTAAATCATTTTATCCTTAGTGATAGGTAATCTATAAATTTTAATATAACTCTTTTCTGAAAGTTATAATATACTCTAACTTTAGACGGGTATGTCTATCCTTTAATTAAATTTTTGTTTATCAATTTTTATTTTTTTTACCATGGATTGAAATGTAAAAAGAACTAAATTAAACAATTAATATTAATTGATGATTGAGGATTTGCTCAGTAGAGAATCCTCGTATATCTAGCAAACTACATACTGCCATATATCTGGTTTAACAAAAAAAAAAAAAAAATTTTATAATTAGTTATGGGGGAAACAATAGGAAACATATCAAGTGACATGAATTATTTTTATACGAGAGTAAGAAAAGTAAATTTAAATCATATATACAATCATATATGAATGGTCATAATTGAAAGTTTATAAAAAAATTTATTGAAGTCACATGACTTTTTCAAAATCTCATATGACTTGTTTGATTTAGGACTTTTTTGTTTAGATTTTAATAGAATCAGAAGTAAAAAACACACAAATCAAAATAAAAATTAACAGTTGAATTATTGATGCACAAAAACTGAGGCGATTCAATGGAAGAGCCTATTTGTCTTAACTTTTGATTCAATCCAAATTACTTTTGATCAAAATTAAAAAATTTTACTTCATTGGATTGTCTTAATTTTTTTACATAAATAATCTCGATCATCGATATTTGTTTCGGTTGGAATATTCTTCACTTTTCATTCCACTGAAATTTAAACCAAACAGACACAAAATAAATATTTTTAATTTTAGTCAAAATTAATTTTGATCAGAAGTTAAAACAAACATACCCTTAATCTTAATTTTAAACTTTCAATTATGATCATCCATGTATGGTTTCCATGACCTATATTTACTTTTCTCACTATTACATAAGATTAGCAACTCTCACTTGATATACTCCGATACAATAAATATAAATGAAAAATGCTAAATCTTCCTACAAATTTTTCTACCCACTTAATTTTGATGAGTATATTTTTATCTTTCAGTAAACATTTATTTTTAGAAGATAAATGGTAATTATTAAAATTGACTGAGTAAGAAATTTTGTAAGAATATTTAGAATATAAATGATTGTAATGATACAATAAATTAATATTATTTTATTCATATATATATATATAGATATCGCCTAATATAGGAAGTTGTCCTTGTCCTACCACAGTAGATAGTGGAATTAATAAAAGAGTCCTTTTAATTTGGTTGATTTTACTTCAACATCATTTTCTTCTTTTTATCTAACTCTAATTATAACTTCTTTTACCACTTTGCTTGACAACCACGTATGCTATATCCTATATGGGTATTTTCTATTATGATTTATGAGTTTTGTTTCCTTTTTCAATTTGTTGGTTTGTATTAGGAAATATTCTCACGGATCAAACCTTATATATTATATTATTGCCATAATCCTTTTCCTAAATTCCTAATTAATGATGCTAGAGAGAAAATATATACACAATTACGTTAGGTAATTCCTAATGATGCTATAGAGAAAATAAAAAACTTTTTCTTAGGTTGTTTAATTTTATTTTTTTTTGTTTTTTTGTCTCAATAAGTTAAAGGTGCGCACAAAAAAAAAAAAAGGCTTACTTATACTCTAGTCTCCAAATAAAAGCTATATATATGTAAGTGAAGTTCTGTTTAGGATAAGAGAAAAGAATTATAAAGACAAGACAATAAAATTTTCTCTTATATTACATGGAACAATAAAATAAATGGAAAGAGAGAAAAAGAATAAGTGGGTTTATAACTATTCTTTTTTTTTTTTTTTTTTTGTCAATTGTCACTTTTCTAAAATAAATTTAAATATAATTTATTTTACATCTTTGTTATCAAATTAATAATACAAAGATAATTTTCAAAAACAAAACTTTTTTTTTCTTATAAAAAAGTGACAATAGACATATAGGAGTAGTAATAGTCTCTTTCAAAATGAATTTGTCAAATAAATGAACAATTTATTCGTAATAGCTAAAAATATTGTCATTTATTAACGTCTTGTGCATTGCGCTTTTTAGTAAGCCTGTTTAATTTCTTTTTGAATAACTTTAAATTCTCCTAATTCAAATTCCTAAAAATCCTCCAAATTACTCCTTAAAGAATGTTTTCAATGCATTTTATATTTTCAAAATTGAAAATACATTTAATTACATACTTTATATAGTATTAGGAGAATAATTAAAAAGATTATTAGGAGGATATATCATTGCTCTTTGTTTTTATGTTAGAAACTTAGAATAGTTCCAAAGTATTCTTACTTGTAATAATTTTGAATCTAACAAAAATAAGAATTATTGTTTTTCCCAAATATATTTGTACTTATAATAAAAGTGTGAATAAATGAGTTCAATACTGATTTTGTCTAACAAAATTAATTTTTTGATATAGACATATTATTTATATTAAAAGATAAATACATAATTAAATTACGAACTAATAAATATGTTAATGTAAATGTTTATTTTATTTTTTTGGTTACAACTATAAATGTTTATTTGATACTATGTGGTAGTTGCCATTTTCAGTTTTTTGCAGTAATAGGTAACAGAAAAAAAGGTTATACTAGGAATAGGTGGCGTTGCTAATCAGAATGAATGAACCAATTGAAATTAAGTAACCTCTATAATTTAATGAATTTTTTTAACTTGTGCCTATAGGCACAAAATAATAATAATTAATAATTAATAGAATTTTATTAAAAGGAAGTTAACAAGTAGTGGATGTTAGATTTAATGGGTACACACAGAGTATAGTAAAATGAATCAAATCTAATAATTAAAAAATTTAATTCAATTATTATTAATTTGTGTCCATAAATACAAATTAGAAAAACACTAACTTAATTAGGCATGTGAATTTAAACATGATGACACCAAGCAGAGGCAAAATTAATTAATTATTCTGCATGCTTTTCTTTTCTAATTTTTTAAAATTAATTTAGAGTGTCTCTAGTAGCTGCTACTTTCTCCAATGCATTTCTTTTGTTGTCTAGGAGTCGATGTATGTTTAGAAATTTTTTTTAAGAAAAATAATTGTTTATTTTTTAAAATTTTTTTATAGAATTTATAAAAATAAATAGTTATTTTTTTAAAATAAGCTAATTTAAATATACTCTTAATATATTATAAGATAAAGGTTATTTACTTTAAAATATTTTTTAAAGAGTTAAATGTAATAAAAATTGTTGAATTTTTTTTAAGAGGCGAGATAACATGAATTTATAATTATTTTCTTAATTCTAATAATTTTAATAAATATCTCTTAAAGACATTAGATTTTTATTACAAATACATAGGATATTTAGAAAACATTAATTACTTAGGGGATGTTTTGGTTTGTATTTTTATTTTTGGCAAAATGACACTTTTGGTCCGTTAACTCTTTGCGCCAATTCGCTTTGGTCCCTTAACTTTTTTTTATTCATTTTGGTCCCTTAACTTTTATTTTGAAATCAATTTGGTCCCTACCGTTACTTCCGTCAAGTCATAATACATGTGTTCAAATTGAACGATAGGAACCAAATTGAATCCAAAATAAAAGTTAAGGGACCAAAATGAATAAAAAAAAGTTAAGGAACCAAAGTGAATTGGCGCGAAAGAGTTAAGGGACCAAAAGTATCATGTTACCTTTATTTTTTAATTTAACTTTTGTTTTTTGTTTCTTTTTTAAAATTTTTATAGCAAAAACTTGAAATGACTGAAAATACAAGTATTTTATTTTTATAGTTTAGGTTTTAGGAATTATTTTTATTTTTAATATTTTATAAATCTCTGTAGCTTCTTTTGCAAATTACTAAATACAAAAATATTACTACTTACTTTTTAGTCTCTTCTCTCCCATTCTTTTAAATAAAAACATATAGATAAAATAGAAAATGAAAAAGTAGGAAATATTTCGTTTGTATGTATTTTTAATTTCTGTTTCTATTTTCTATTTTCGTTCTAAATTTTATAAAATGACTTGGAAATAGGATTATTCTAGTATTTGCAGCTTTCCCTTTAATTTACAAATTTTATAAAACAAAAATTAGAATGAAAATAAAAAATATAAACAGAAAATAGAAAAAAATTAAAACTATAAGTTAATTAATAAATAAATTTTATAAAACAAAATTAAAAACAAAAAAAGAAAATTTTCGAATGTAGTAGAAGATAGGAAGATTTTTTTTTTTTTTTTTTTTATGAAACAGTGAATCAGTGAAGTGGATGTCTTATAGTGCATTTGTCAAACATGCATGGCATAGATAAAATCGATCATAATTAATGATAACCATACAAATTGATACTCCCTCTTGTAATAAAACACCAACTTGAAGATTTTCATGATTTTTTTTATAAGATATTTTATAGTTTCCATGATATATTTATTGTTTTTTTTCTTTTTTACCTATATTAAATGCATGAATTATTTTAACTTTTTAATTATAATTGGCTAACATATTATTTAATGAAAGATAAAAATAGTATTTCATATACTTTTTGAGAAAACCAATAAAATTAACTAAACACAACTATTTTTTTAATGTGTATAATTTGGTTAAAAACGTTGACCAGAGGGAGTAATTATTTACATCAAGTTGAGCAGTAAGTAATGTCACAGAGCTTTCTGCAGGTTAATCTGCAGTTCCCGGAACTCTCTCTTTTCAATGTTCAAACTCAATTCAATAATACTAGTAGCAGTACAACAAGTGGGCTTCTGTTCTCCATTATTCACATCTAGAGTTAATTATTTAGTAGTAGATGTAGTTAATTAGTAGTAATTAGTAGGAAATATCTATATTCTCTTACTAAATTTTTTTACCTATTTAATTTTGATAAATATCATTTTCGTTTTTTTTTATCTGTCTATTTTTGGAAAAAAAAATTTATTCCATTTTAACTGTTCATTTAAAATTTCAATGTGATACTAAATGCACTTTTATCAACTATACCCTTTATTTAATTGGAACTCTAATTAATATTCTACTTTTGAACTAATTAAAGAAAAAGAAATAAATGGTATTATAAGGAATTTAAACATTAGTTTGGTGAAAATAAGAATAATGATCATATTTCTTAATATGCGCATTTTAGTCTAAAATAAATAAGAATGAAGGTAGTATCTTTTATCTTTTATTATGCATACATTTACTTTTTAAAAGATAAATAATACTTGTCAAAATTAAATAAATAAAAAAATTTATATAAAAATTTAATAAGAAGATTTATCATTACTTAATTAGTAATTGTATGAACTTGTACTCTATTCATGGTTTGTTTTGTGCAAGTGAAAGAAAATAAGAGAAAAGAAAATTATAAAATTGAGTATTTTTTTATTTGATTTAATAAAAAATGGAAGGGGAATAAGTGAAAAATAATTAGTTTTTAAAAACAAAAAATTCAAACTTTTTTTTTCTTTCATTTTTTCTCCATCCTTATTTTCTTTTCACCCAGTTCTTTTCTTGGATCCAAATAGCGGGTAAGTCTATGTGTGGTTATGCTTTTGAAGAGTGCAAAAAGTAATTTTATTTGTACTAATTTTGAATATTAACGTAGATCAAGTAAAAAATTTTTGCTTCTTTTAAAAGTACTTTAATTTATAGTAAAAATATAAACTCTTATATTTTAAGTTTGTGCCCAATTTATTCTTAAAAGTCAGTTTATAGGAGGATGATTGTCTTATCACTTATATTTTTTATAGTAGTCAAATACCTAGTTGGTATAAGACTTTTAACACTCTGCCTCAAGTCCAACCGACATTTTTTTAAAACCTAGTTGATTCTTGTAATTTTTCCAGCATTCGCTTTCTGTTTTCTTTAAGTTATGAGTTTCTATCTCAGATCCTTTTTATTACTGAATTTTGCAAATTTTCTTATGAACACTCCACTAGGTTTAAATGTTTGTTTGGTTATACTTTTAAACAATATAAAAGTATTTCTATTTATAATAATTTCAAATTTCAACATAAATTAGATGAAAGTAAAAAATTATTGTTTTCTCCAAAAGCATTTTTATTTGTAGTAAAAATATAAGAAATGGGTTCTAAATTGAAGATGTTCTTTTGACGGATTACATACACTTGTCTCTTGTCTAGCCTTAAATTTAGACCATGTTAATCAGTAGTTAGATTTGAACCAACTCTAAACTCTAAAGAGTAAGAAGATATATGAGTCTAATTAAAATTGGATTAAAGAAGATAAAACCGGATCAATATGAATATACACTTAAAATCTTAATTTGAATTTATTATAAATATACTTGATTTCAACAAAAAAAATAAGTATTTATATTATTTTTTTAAATTTTTAAGCAAAAATGCATGTACATAGATTCTAAATGAGGAACTATTACTTAAAGCTTCATTCTCTCTAATCACAAAATCAATTTTTTTTTGTGGGCAAATTTTCTTATGAACACTCCACTAGGTTTAAGTGTTTGTTTGGTTATACTTTTAAACAATATAAAAGTATTTCTATTTATAATAATTTCAAATTTCAACATAAATTAGATGAAAGTAAAAAATTATTGTTTTCTCCAAAAGCATTTTTATTTGTAGTAAAAATATAAGAAATGGGTTCTAAATTGAAGATGTTCTTTTGACGGATTACATACACTTGTCTCTTGTCTAGCCTTAAATTTAGACCATGTTAATCAGTAGTTAGATTTGAACCAACTCTAAACTCTAAAGAGTAAGAAGATATATGAGTCTAATTAAAATTGGATTAAAGAAGATAAAACCGGATCAATATGAATATACACTTAAAATCTTAATTTGAATTTATTATAAATATACTTGATTTCAACAAAAAAAATAAGTATTTATATTATTTTTTTAAATTTTTAAGCAAAAATGCATGTACATAGGTTCTAAATGAGGAACTATTACTTAAAGCTTCATTCTCTCTAATCACAAAATCAATTTTTTTTTGTGGGCAAATACACATGTACACACATCCTAAATTATACTCCAATAATCTATCCTAAATATCAATCGTCAAGATTTGAATATTGGCCCTTTAATCTCCGAAGCCTTAATAAGACCTAAACTTTCAATTTGTTGGATGCTAATTTTTGAATATTTAGTACATTAAGAAGTATATCACTAAAAGATTTTTTTTTTATAAAAAAGTGAGTTAAATAAAAATATAAAACAATAAAAAATAAAAAAATATTATATAAAATAATATAAGGATGAGTTATGTAATTCGAAAATAGCTTTAAACTCAACTCTGACCTAAATGTACCAGTTTTGAATATTGGCCCTTTAATCTCCGAAGCCTTAATAAGACCTAAACTTTCAATTTGTTGGATGCTAATTTTTGAATATTTAGTACATTAAGAAGTATATCACTAAAAGATTTTTTTTTTATAAAAAAGTGAGTTAAATAAAAATATAAAACAATAAAAAATAAAAAAATATTATATAAAATAATATAAGGATGAGTTATGTAATTCGAAAATAGCTTTAAACTCAACTCTGACCTAAATGTACCAGTTTACAAAAACAAATATATCACCAAATGCAATAACGCCCACCGTGGGGCTCGAACCCACGACCACAAGGTTAAGAGCCTTGCGCTCTACCGACTGAGCTAGACGGGCACATGTCAATTCATCACATAGTTCAATATATAAAGTAAAAACAAAAAGATATTCATGTTACCGTTTGTGTTTTTTTTCCCAAGTTGTAGCATTTGATTTTTGTATTTCGCTTTTAATATCATTTGAAAGTTGAACTGTTTACTTTTTTTTTTCAGATTAGTTAGCAATTAGTCTCATTTGAAAGTTTAAATTTTGAGTAATATATCAAAGTAAAAATAATACGTAATTAATTTTATATATGAAATTAATATTCACTTTTTTTAATATTACCAAACTGTTCACTTTTTAATTTTGATTTTTGTATTTTACTTTTTATGTACATATTTTGAACTTCATTGAAATTAACTAAACTAAACTCTTCTCATTCTTTACATTAGTGTGTGTTTTGTGCTGCCTTGCTTGAAAGAAAATTCCAACCTCGATCTTGCATGAGAATACTATTAGACATTCTAATGGTGAAAGTAGTAATCGAATGTGACTTTAATGGAAAAGCAACTACTCCATCATGTAACTTTTTCATTAAGAGGAAAGAGCTATGAGAAAACAAAAAAGTACCAAAGAAAATAAGAAAATTTTATGTATTTATTTTAATGGAAAGCTAGAAAGAAAATTAAAAGAAAGAAAATGAATAATATTGTATTGACTATTTTACCCTTAATCTAGAAAAACTTGACTACCTATAATTTTTATCATATTTTTCCCTCCAAAATTTTAATTTTGTTGTAATTTTCATTTTGCAGGACCCAATTTTTATTATTTTCTTTCCTTTCTTTTTTTTATGTCTCAGCCAAACAATGGAATTTCTTTTTTCCAAGCAATTATTTCCCTCTTAGTTCTTTCCTTAATGGTTCCATAGAACACAACACAGACTAAGTTTCCATCACAAACTTTTGAAAAATAAAAAACTAGACATAAATAATTTCATATCGAACTTAATTTTAATAAATAACAATTATAAAGAAAAAATAAAGTTCATCAAAAATTAATTTTACAAATACTCTCCTGACACAACTAGTTAAGGAATTAAGGATGTGCTTCTTCTTCCAAAGCATGCAGGTTCCATGAATCTACAGTATTTTTCTTTTCTGTAAATAAATTCAGGTCAATACTTGTACCTCATGCTGCAATATAAACAAGATATCTATCCATCTTTCTTTCAACAAAAATGGTTATAGACTACACTTTCAGGAGACACGCCAGTTTGAACGACCCTTAGTATCAAAAAAGTGGTTCCATGGGATCTGCATCGAATTGATGGCACAAAATTCAATTTTACAATATCAGTGAAAAAAATATGAATATATGCTAGTCACATATCCACTGAACCTGCTTTTATTGTAGGGCGTTGTTGATGATAATTCAGGTCCGTGCTATCATTGACTCTCGTTTTGCTTGCATCTCTTTTCATTTTCGTCTTTGAGGCGCTCAGAGAGCCTTCAACTGTAGAGTATGGAGAAGGGAATGATATAAATAAGTAATATTTAAGACAAATAATCAGAATGTTAGCTGATAAGATTGCCTCCCAGCAATTCTAGAATTTTATCAGCATGTTAAAATGCTCATCATTACCGAAGTAATACATTTTCATTATTTTGAGTAAATTTGGATGACATTTTCAAGAAATGCTTACAAGAGTGGAATTGTCATATAAATGCTAATGTCATGAATTGTTTCTATGTAGAAGCTTCACGAATAAGCTTCCCAACACCAGCTTTAACTAATCGACATAGTTATTCCGTATAAGTTAAGTAAGGTGAGTTTATTCGAGAAATTAAGATTAAAATTTATGTAGACAAATCTAAGTATCTAACTACATTATCATTCATATGACAAATTCTACCCCGGTGAGCACTTCCTAAAAAGTCTACTCCATATTATACTAGAAGTAAATTGAATAATGAAGGTAATTTGGCTAAGACTCCGCAATTTTGATGCAGTTTTATCAGAAAAATCTTGTTTTTGTTGACTAATCAAACAGCAAATATATCAATACCTTGCCATTCCCATACCACTTTTGATTCACCCTTCACCAACTTAGGATAACAATCTATTCGAGAATCTTCTTGAACCAACTCTTCTACCTGTAATAAAGTTCAAAAGTAATCATTCATTTAGTTAACAATAAAAAATTCATTGAAATATTTAACTTCAATTACAGGATAAAGTCATTTCATCAATAATAGCGCTCTAGAGGATCAAAGATAATGTGGAATGCAATAAGAAAGAGTAACTCAGATCTGTTGGGTTTGTTTTTGTGGGCTTCAGCTCTGTTGATTTACGTTGATGTACCATAAGAAAGTATGACTTGACCATAGCTGAAAGCCTCAAGGAAATGGCAATGTTCCAGTGGAAGGTTAAAAAATGTCAGCACAGATATAAATCCCATGCTGAAACTTAATTCCAAAATCAAACCCATGAACAAAGGGCAACTTTCAGAGTTAAGTAAACTACATAACAAATGGAAAAAATTAATCGGCTTGCTCTGCTTTGCTAATTGATTATTTATTATTACCATAATAAAGGACAATCAAGTGCAACGAATTCCAAAATAACTTTAATGCTACCTTTTTCCATAATAAAGGGTCCTTCCTTTCTCTTGGCAAAAGCAAGTGATCACGTAATCTAGAAGCAACAACCCAGGGTTCACATTCATCATTTACACTCTTTGATGTCAATGCATTGTCTTCAAGTATTTCACAGACCTATATAAACATCAGCAACAAAGAAGTTTCACCAGAGACGGAATCAGAATAAAGTCATAACCTGTCATGCAGTCAAAAGAAACTGTACACAATAGCTGTAATTGTAGTTAACAGAAGAGAAAAGCCACACAAGTTTATTTGATAACCAAAAGATACCCTTACTTTGCCGTCTAAGCTATTGACCAATTGTACTATCAAGAATACTAGTTTATACAAACTCCATCAACAAAAAATAGGGAATACGGATACTTTTTCACTCATCTAAACCTATGGAACTAACGCATCAAATTGTACAAAGTGAGACACATGAACGTGATGAACCCTATGCTCACCTCAGACAGAACTGCCCTCATACAGATACAACCCCATTGTGTGAACTCTAAAAAACATGAGTATTCCTATTAGAATATATTTATCTACTTCCATAAATTCTGAATCAAGGGCATTGCTCATCACAACTTGAAATCAATTTTGTTAAACTGAAGAATAAAAAATATTAATGAAACATGTAGATAGAGAGCCACACCATATAGACAGAATCACACCAATGTACCTTGTCATAAAGCTCCTCAACTCGTCTTGACATGTACAGTTTCCGACGAACATTCCAAAACAAGGTTGAGCACCCAACAAGCTGTTTCATCTTAATACAGTTAACATGTTTACCCATTGACGGCAGAAATATATGCATTAAAGGAATAAAGTGCGCTGTTACAAAAGGAATACCATGGTGCAAATGGGGAAAACAACCAGAGCATGCTGTGAGATCCACTGACGAATGCGGCAGGAATACGGCTTGTAATGGTCTGCTAGCAAATCTGGACATTTAAACTCCTTCATCCTGTAGAATCCGAAGCAGAAGTCTTAGCCTCTTTGGAAAGTTACAACTAAAAGTCACAAAGTCACTATTGACTATGATTCAAAAGCCAGAGATGATATACCCATGAGAGTTTAACTTCATCTCGAGTAATTTACCCATAGTCTCAACTGCCCTTTGTTTTGTATAATTATAAAGTGCATTGTCCACTTTGACATCTCCCATTGACTCAATATAATTCCATAAATCATCCTCGCGAACCTGAGATGGGAATACAGAAGGGAATCTGAAACCAGCAAAATTAAATGAACAATTCAACCAGTAATAAATGCAGCTGAACACGTACAATAAAATACAAATTAACACACAATCTGAGGGTTGATAGAGGCAAAACTAACCCAAATTGATCCAGTTCCATAACACAAAAGTTGAGCATATTCTTTGCAGAGATGAAACTCTACTCTCTCCATCTGTGGTCAAAATCAAACTATGAACAAATTGCATTCAAGCAAAGAAAAAAACAATAGACCGTATTATTTCCCAAAACCAGCAAACCCCAACAAATCAAATTCTAGAGACAGACCATCTTTCGAGCTGACTCATTAATATCTCCATCTTCTACACACAAGTTACCATGCTTTTGGTAACCCTGAAGGCATTGTAACTTGCCATCATTGCATTCTCCATTACTTGGACAAGGTTCACAATTATCTGTAACAAGTTCCAGCCATCAGAAGCTACACAAGAAACAAATAATTTACACAGAACCACATGTTGAGGCTACAATATCTGATAGATAAAAAGAGACACGGAACGAACTTGCAAGAAAGAGAAGAGATTAATTTGGTGTTTGTTTTAGCTATGAACTGCTGTTTCTGTAGTTTTCAGTCATGAAAGAACGAAATCCTAGTGTGTGTTTAGTTCCACGTTTAGATCGGCTAAAACGTGGATCCATTTTAACAAAATTACAGCTTTCACGTTTTGTATACACATTTGGATAAGCTGTGACGTTTTAAGAGTAGTTTCCACATTTTGGTTCCAAATTTGACCTTATTTAATTTTGTTTCAAAGACACTTGTTCTCATTTACCTTTTCCTTTAGATTGTAGCTTTCTTCTTTAGTAGAAAAAGTAGAACAGAACATCATTTCATTTTGATGAGTAGTACCGTAATAGACTTAGAGTTTACCACAATTATATTCAAGTGCACAAAACCGCCAACAAAAATAAAAAATAAACAAAATAGGGAAAACAAAATAAAATAGAATGAAACAAAATGCAGCCTAAGACAGTGGCGTGGTGAAATTTGAATCACAACAAGGCTTAATTGATGTAACTCGATGCAGATAATAGCTCATTAATCATATTCATATGAAACGCATACCACAGCACATACACAGAAGATTAAAAAAAAAAAAACAAACAAAAAACACATTTTGTTCTTACCAAAAAAAAAAAGTTTTGTTAAGCAAGTAAAGAACTAAAGAAGCAATGCAATGCAATCAAAAGGAATTGAGTGAGAAATAACCGGAAATGTAATCGGAAGAGTGGAGGTTGGAGTCGCAGAAGGGTTTGGAGGGAGGATTAACGAGAGAGGTATAAAAGAGGTTGCAAGTCCACCAAACCAGCGATGCGACCGCGACCGCGACGAGGAGTCTCGGAAACTCGTCCTTTGAGGGAAACAAACTCGGAGGAGGTTCTATTTCCATCACTGATTTCGCCGAACCACCGGGATGTTTCGCCGTCGGCTCTCTTCTCCGACTCATGCTCCGGCCAATTAACCCTAACACTATCTTCCGTTGATGCTTTCGAATTTTAAACGGCTAAGTGTATTCTAACTTCTAATCTTCAGAAACTGTAATGCGATGGAATTCGTTCGCACGGAGTGAAACCATAGGAAATGCATAGAATTATGAGAGTTGGGGAATGAGGACTCTGCGTCTGCCACCAATACAAGTTTCAATTTATTTTAAAAAATTATATATATATATATATATATATATATATATATATATAATATATCATGTGATAAAAATAATTGAAATAAAATGAGGATCAAAATATAAAGTGACCATAATTTTTTTTATTGACGTAATTTATGATAAAACAACGCAAAATGTTTATAATTAATTACAAAAACTCATTAAATTAAAAGGAAAATGATTAGTATGTTAATTTTTTCAGTATTGTTTATTAAATATAATTATAATATTTTGCTTCAAAAAATAATTATTGTAGGAGTAATATTCATGCAGGGATGGTGTAGGTTTATTATTAATTATAAATTATAAAAGAGTTTTGCTATCCATTGCTATTGGTTAAATAATTTATAAATGTAAATTTTGTATTTAAAATGCGTTAAAAATAATTTTATAGCATTAAATATTTTACACTTTTCAACACCAAAATTTTATTTATAAGTTGCTTAATAATTGCTCTTAGAGCAAAAGATAACAAAATCCATTATAAAAATACACATTTTCTCATTTGGTTTCAATTTGTTTGTCATATTTATAAGGATTTTTCTGTAATATTGCACAGGTTAAAAAACTATAAGTAGTACAAAATTGATGGGAAACACAAAAATTTAATGTGGTTGAGTTTGACATGCAATTAATATTTTGTTTTATTTCTAATTATGATTTCTTAACCTGTGCAATATTGCACGGGTTAGAAAAATCCTATTTATAATCTTATCATGGCATGGGACAGAGGCATGAGACTTCTAGACCGGGAATCCGACTCTCTTGATTTCGTGAGGGTAATACTACCTCTGGTCCTTTTTATTGAATCTTCTAACCAATTCACACGGATTAAGAAAACTACCAACAACATTATTTAATTTCTTGTCTTATCAAAAAATAGTACAATATCCCAAATTTACCCTTGTTCAAAATCAAAATTTTCAACAAATACATTAATTGTATCCACTATCCCTTCATTTATTACAATGGTAGTCAAAGAAAAAACTAATAATTGCTTCTTGAACTTTGTAAAAGGTCTTATATATAGGACCAAAAACTTTCTTCCAAAGGGTCTTATATTTAGGACCGGAGGTACTAGTTGATAATCATAACATGTATTTTCATGCTTAAATGTGATCACTAACTTTAGAGTGTAGTTTGTCTGAAATCTGTGAGAACTAGAATGAGTTTAGCATAACTAACTTGTAGCTTATTTATAGGCTTATAGTTTATGATTTATGGATAAATAGAAATATTTGATGACAACTAGTTTATAGCTTATAGTTTATAAAAACTTGCTTATGAAAGCTAACTTATGAAAAGCTACTTGAAATAGCTTATAACTTATCAAAAGTAACTTTTAATAATTTTTTTCAATTCTATCTTTATCCTTTTTGAATAATGACAATTAATATTAACATTATATTAATATATTATAAGTATGTCCTTTTAAGTCATTTGACATAATTTTAGCTTGTCATTAGTTAGTTTTACCAAACACCTCCACTTACTTATAAGCTATAAATCATAAGTTAAAAACTATAAGTTATAAGTCATAAACTATAAGCTATAAGTTAATTTTACTACACAAAATCCTAATATGCACACATTTGACTAAGGAGGCTATGCAGCTGAATGTGAATTCTATAGTTCTAGATGCTTGTCAAATTAAATAACCTAGCTTGGACTGGGTTCGTAGAAGGAAAGTTTAAAACTAAAAGTTCTTATGAGTTGTTAACTAATTTTGTTACATCATTTACTAATAGTAGCTTTATGGAGAGATGTGTGGTATCTAAAGGTTTCAGAAAGAGTTAGATCTTTTGTTTGGATTATATTGAAAGAGGGGTTGAAAACCAAATCTAACATAGTAGCTTGTCATATAACCACTTCAGATTTGTGTCTATTTTGTGCTAATGATTATTAGATGGTACTTCACGTTCTCTATGATTGTGATTTGGTGAAATCAATATGGCATCAATTTGATCAACCAAGGTTATGCTAATATTATGGATATATACCGTTGAGAAAATCAAGAGAAGAGATGGGTTTATTGTCTTTTTTTATGTCTGAGCACTATTAAAAGTCTAGAATGTTATGAATTAGTTGCGCAAAATTAGCGGAGGCCACAATAATGTCGTAAGTTGTTGTGGTGTAGTCATTACTAATGCGACGCAAATTAGGCATGAACATAAAAACGAAAAATGAGAAATTTTTGTGGTGGCTAAAGTCGTCACTAAGTAAACCAATATTTTTAAAAAAATAGTACTCAGTCAGTAGTGGCGGCCATGTCGTTGCTAAATCTGACCATTAAAAAAAACCGGTTGTGGCTATACCGCCGCAAAATTAGCGGCGGCTATGACCCTTGCTAAATTTGTAGCGACTATACCCGCCGCTAAGCTGACAAAACCTACTGAAATCTGACCTCTTGATAAGTTGAATTAGCAGCGACCTTTTAGAGGGGGCTTGATCGGCCGCTACTTTGTTTAAAATCAGCCACTCATATCACTCATCTATCATTTCTCACAGGTTACAAACACACATTTCTCTCATCTTTCCTTATCTACTCTGTCTAGCCGGCGACCATTGGCAACAAATCGGCGGCCGCGACTCCATTCAGGCGACTACCACCCCATCTCGGTGGCCACCACACATTCTTCCTTCCTTCTCCACTCGCAAATCTTTCTCTCTCCTTTCGGTAAGCTCGCGGTTCTTCCTCTTTTCTCTCCCTTTGTTTTCCGGCGTACCATACATGGTGGCATCGCCACCATTGACAATGATTCTACCATCTATTATGGTGCTTACAATTTCTAAGCTTATTTTCTCTTTTCTTAATTTTATTTTAAAGAACTCATTTCCATTATTTTTATTTTTTATTTATTAATAATACCAATGAAATTTTGTATTTGTATAATTTTTTTATTTTTTCAGTTTATATTATTTTAGATTTTTGTAAGATATAGCATTAATTATGGTATGTTTAGTATGTAAGATTAATTATGGCTTATTTTAGGTACTTTAGATTGTAGTATTTTGGATTAATTTCTGTTAATAGATTGTAGTATTTTAGGTATTTTAGATTGTAGGAAGTGGTGGACATTAGGTCTATTAATATTTTTTTAAAATATCTAATTAATGTATTATAAGATTGAATGTTTATCTCATAATTTAAATTAGGTGTTACAAATTAATTAGGTCTATTAGTATTTTTTTAAAAAAATATCTAAACAGTTTGTGGGGCTAATTAGTGGGGGCTATGGTCCTCAATAAATTAGCGGAGGCTTTTCCGTCAGTTTTCCAGTGGCTTTTGTTAGGTAATTAGCGAAGACTTGACCCCGTTAATTAGCGAAGACGTGACACCGAGAATTAGCAAAAGCCATTTGGCCGTTACTAAATTTTAACAACGCAAAATATTGCGATGACTCGATAGCCGTCGCTTGGCGCTACTAACTATGATTTAGCAAGGGCTTTAGCCTCGTTAACGAATGCTTTGATCCCCACTAAAATTTGTTTTTTTGTAACGAAAGGGAATACAATGTTATTGCTCACTATTTAACAAATGAGTTTCACACCCTTAATCTAGATCTTGATGTCTTTCTTCCCCCTTTTCTTAATTGTATCAATTAGTTTTCTTTAACAAGATTCTATAAGCATTGCTCGCCTTCGTAGTGTTCATTCTTAGTTGTTTTCGAGGGTTTTTCCCTCATAAATACCAAAAATAAAAGTTTTTCATTAGGGTTTAAGTTTCTATTTTGTGTTTATTATGTCGTCGTGTCAAAAAAAAAAAACTAAAAGCTTTAATTTACTTTTTTTTATTGTATCACCTAATTATTTAATTAACACATTATTATTTTAAACTCCATTACTGAAAATATTTTGGTAAATTTAGTCTTTTCACTAACAATAATAATAATTATATCTAATTATTTTCTCAAAAAAAAAAGTTTAAGTGACCGATAAAATAAAAGAGAAATTTACTTTAAATTGTGAGGTTTGATAGTGTAGGTGATTGACCTTTGTTGGCCTGTTTATAAAATGAGATTTGTAATTAATGACAATTTTTTTAAATAAAAAAAATATAAAAGACAAAAGAAAATAAACAAATAACTAGAAGTTTTTTCGGAATGCAGTCTTAGACTTATCAACTAAAAGAGCTAAAGAGACGAACTAAGGGTAATCCTGAAAAATTGTTAACTCTTTTATCCCGTGAACAACATCCTTAGCAAGCATATCAACACATTGATTCACTTTCCTATATTGATGAGAAAGAACCACAACCCAAGGTCTAGTTAAGAGATAACGAATATCAAATATTAAAGGAGCATAAGCATAGCTTCAATTGATGCAGCATACACCAACTGAATTGCCTCTAACGAATTTGATTCAATGCTAATTTTTTGGAAATCCAATACAATACTTAGACCAAGGCATAATACATGTAGCTCAAGGTCCTGAATGTTAGAGGCTCGTTTCTTCATTTATAAACCTAATAACTAGTCACCAATATCATCATGAGCTATTCCACCAATGGTACCGAACTCGAAAGCCTGAGAAAAACTGCCATCAACATTCAACGTGATAAACCCGCAAGGAGATTTGGACCAAGAGATTAGACGCTTTGAAACGGCGGAAGAGACTACTAGAACAGGACGCTCATAATACAAAGTAGAAAAGGAGTTATGGATACAATGCAGAACCTGTTAGAGCGATCACTTATCGTAATTATTGACATTAATTATAATAATTATTTTTATTTGTTGTTAACTTTTTATTTTTCAGTCATTCATTATTTTTTATTTTGTCACAAATTAGTGGGATACAATATACATAATATTTAAGAAAATAATTGATGAAAAAACAACATACAAGCAAATGATACATTTTTGAACATCTTAAATGTTTAATTTTAGATTTACATCCATTACGTGGCATAGGAGATTTTGAAAAAAAATTATTACAGTTTAGTTTTTTGAGGCTTAGTTTTTATTTTTCATAATTTTAACAAAATTTTTTTGGTGTACTAAAGATGAAATTAATTAAAGGTTATATAATTTTAGAAAAAAAATTGATATTTTTACTTATTTTGTTTTGTGATAAGAAGAAAAAAGAAGATAAAAAAGGTGAGGACGGAGGAGCATTCCAGCATTGGACCGCTTGGCTACTCTCTTTCCCAGAGCTGACTGGCAGATCCGCGACGCTGGTGTTGACGTCTGGTGCAGTATTGCTTCTATAAAATAATAATAATAAAATAATAAATAAATAAATTAAAATTAAAAAAGAAATAAAACTAAGCCTGAGTCTGATTCCGTGCGACACCGTTTCAAAACTCGAATCCATGACCATGGCACCTAGAACGTGAACGGTGTTAGGTTTCAGGTATGAATTCTGCAATCTTTTTTCGAATTCTCTGATTCTCAAACTCAATTTCTCTTCGACATTCCCTCCCTGGATTTCATCGTTGTTCCATTTTCCTATCTTCGTTTTCAAATCCATATATGTTTATGATTCTCACTCCGTTTTCTCTTTACCCTCGCACTATATATCTGCTTGGTTGTGCTTGTAGTTCTGGATTTCGCATCGTTCTTAGTATTCATCGTTTATCCAATTATTTATAAAGTTTTGCAGTAATTGTTGTAGTTGTGTGCTGTCTAATAGTCTATGACCAATCAATCAAACTGCGAAGAAAGTTTTGTCAAACTGCCAAAGCAAACAGATGAATTTTTTGTGTTATGCTCAGTTTGTTGTACACTCTGATTTTTTATCATTTCATACCGGGTCCTTAAATTATCTATTGTATGCATAGGCTTGTAAACAACTAAAAATACGTTGAAATACCATTTGATTATTAAACGGAGGTGACCTCTTGTATGCCAAATTATGGTTGAAATCTTGATTCAATCTATGTTCTTCGAACAAATTGGTATCAAAACTTTGTTTTTTATGGTGTTATCTAACAAAACTATGGCGTTTGTTCTGAATTTGATACCATTAGTTTACTTGGTCATACTCATTGTTGTCTAACATGTTGCTTGACTTGCCGTTGATCAGATTTTCTCTCCCTGTGCTTGAAATAGGCATTGTATACTATTGAGAAAACTATTTATGATACAACTTTTGAATATAGGGCTTGTTCCTTTTGCATTACTTAATCGCATTAATCATGTACTTGCCGAGTTAGTTCTTTGTCTACTATTTTTTCTGATCTAATACTCCTTTATCATTAATGCTAACAACATTTTTGCTTCAGTTATTACTCTCTGTGACATGAGGTGACTTGAAGATGGCAGACTTACCTGGATATGTAAATGCCTGCTTGAACACAGGGAAACTTGCCTTTTTGGCAATTTTGGTCTCTGGAGGAATCGTCTTGCAAATTTTGGTCGGTATTGCCTTTCTCTCCTCGATTTACTACTGCATAAATTGATGTCGATTTATCGGTAAAGGATCCACTGTTTTGCATTTACTTACATCTGTGTTATGTGTCAGGCATGCGCGTTGTATAATAATTGGTGGCCGATGCTAAGTGGTGAGACAAACTATCATTGATCTATTTTTTTTGAGTAATTTTCAAATCTCTTATAATTTCTTCCTACAAATCCTGCTACTTTACTAAATAAGAAAAATACTGAACGTTTCCAAGATGTTACACCCAAGTGTTTTTGACATTTTGTACTTACTTTATAAAGTATTAGGATTAAGGAGGATAAGTAGGAAGAGTTTTAGGAAGATACAGAGCATTGCTCTTTTTTTAATTAATGGTTTGTTATGTGATGAGAACATCTTGGCTGTTATTACATCTGGTGTTCTGTTCTCTTGCAGCAATAACATATGTCCTCCTTCCAATGCCTTTGCTGTTCTTTGCCGGGTCTGATAGTTCTTCCTTATTTTCGGAATCTGATAATAGGTAAATCATTACTTGTTAGCTGAAATTGAAACGTAAGATATTTCAATTTCAATCATACAAGTTGTTGAGTTAGTTTGATCTTTGTCAATGTGAGATCTGAATCGCTGAATTGAGTAAATCCCCTAAATTAGTCCTAGAGATTTTAAGGGTTAGACATTTTAGTTTTTGAGATTTTAAAAATTCGAAATTAGTCCCTGACTTTGTAAAACAACAGTTACTTAAGTTCTTTTTACTCTTTTGTTTAGCCAAAAGGACTAAAATCCTTGTCATTTTGCAAAGTCAGGGATTAATTTGAGTTTTTTTTTAAAAAAAATTGGACTAAAAGGTCTGACTTCTATGTGGAACTTATTTGGGGGTTTACTCGATGTGAACTTTTATCAGCAGAGTAAAAAAAAGAATTAAAATTCTATCTCAAGATGGGAAGTTAATCATTCAACCTTTTTGTTTTATGGTATTATGAATGATGGAGCAGCTGGGTGAATTTTACCAAGTTCTTGACCGGAGCCTCAACTATTGGAGGTGTCGCCATTCCGAGCATACTAAAGCATGCTGGGGTTATAGGTTGGGGAGCCTTTGCAATGGAACTCTCTTCTTTCTTTGTGTTTGGGTTAGCTGTGATTTGTTTCCTTTGGATGAGTGATGACGATGGTTATAGCATGCTATGAGATGGAAATTTAGTGGGGCTTGCTTCCTCTGTGTAAAATTGTATTTATTCCTTCTGTGTGCTATTGATTTCTTTGCTTCTGTGAGCTTCACCTCAACACGTCTTTTTCCCCATTTGAAATGTTGACTGCATCTGCTAATTGCAAGGGTTTCTAGACCTCCCAATTGTAGATTGGCTTTCAGCAAACTGTATTTTAATTTATTTACTTGTGTAACATGGTTTCATATCAGTTGAGGAATGAAGCGACTTTTTAGCATCTTAATTTGTAAAATAGTTCGATCTTCATTGTAATATTGTCCCTTGTCTAAGATCCTAATTTTTCCTTTTAGTAGTGTATATGTTTGTAAGCTAGAGTATGTTTGAATTTTCATTGAGGTAACCAAAATGGCTTTTATCTAAGTAACAATGTGCGATGATTTTTGAATTATCAAGATAAAAGTTTTTCTGTCTGAAAGCAGACTTTGAGCCAATTCATTTGTTTGATTTAAACTTTAGTATAGTCAGTAATTTCCATTGATTAACAAGGAGTTTGAAAAATACTTCTTATACTCATTTCTTTTTTTGAAAACCAACCATAGATTTGTACATCCACAATTACCACCGAAGGAATTACAGGAATGTAATATTCTAGAATACAACAAATGCGTTGTATTCCATCAAGTAGTTCATCTGGCCATGGGAGCAAATCATTGAACAAAGATAGAGAATTAACCTGATAGTTTAGTTTTGAGGACAAGATAATAAAATGGAGGAAAGTCCTTACAACTACTCCACTACCAATACCATGACCTGATTGCAAGAACATGCTAAGCACCTTAGAAATGCATAGAGAGAAATAACTAACACATGAAAAGCCTATAGGGCAGTTTTTTCACTTCTTACTACAGGAAAATTTCTGCAAAACATTTCAAGTTAATAGTTAAAGTTTTTGCTCTCCCTAGTTGAGAAGAAGTACACAACACAACGCATTTGGATAAATAACTTAATTGAACATGAATACAATAACGTGTCATCAAATGAATACTTATTAACAGATTATGATTATGAATCTAACTGGACTATGCCAAGAACTATTTAATCAGATGAGTTTAAGCTTATGAAAATAAGCTAAGAACAACTTATAGTGAATTGTAAGCTATTTTCATGAGCTCCATACGCTTCAAACACGCAAAATTGCAAATGATTAAAAGAAGGAGGCATGCACTATTAGTAAAGAGGCATCCAGTCAAAGAATAATTCCAAATTTCCAATTATCAACCACAAGATTCACATCATGAAAACATCAACTCATCATTATTTCAAACTTAAATCCTTTCCTTCCTCTCCAACATCCACTTTCTTCCAGCCAAAATCTCAACCTTTCATCCCACACTCCTTCCTTCTCAATTTCTACACAAGAATCAATCAAAGGCTGAAATCTGAATGTTTGCTGGACCAAAATCGTGCTGGAGGATCCTAGTGCCACCATTTTGTTCCCAATTTGAAAGCAGAATCGGTTTTTTCTTTACATGGCGAAACTATTATCATCGATCATAACGGAGTCAGGGTAACTTCGAACCAGTATCAAAAGGTATTTCGGAATCCTAACTCCCTTAGAACTTGTGTAAAAATGTTACGACAAATGAAACACATTTATAACCCAAAAGAGAAACAACGATGTACCAGTATCAGAACCAGAAAAGCAGAAACTACGAATGAATGGAGCAGAACAACAAAAGCAGATATACATAGCACTAAATTAACATAACAAGTGTCTACTCAGAGTCATAATCATAATTTTCCCGGCATGCAAAACAAAGCAACAAGAAAAGAGACAGAAAATAAAATCAGAAAGAGAATCAATTATGCTTTTGAAGAGAAACCTTGTACACGAAAAAGTACAAAAATCATGTTCCTTTGAATTGGAAAGTGAAAGGAAGAGTCAGAAGACGACGCGAAACTGAGGGGCGTTGGATTCAATGGCTGGTAAAATCTCCCAGCGGCAGGGTTCGAGGTCTTCGGAGACGGGGCAGTAGCCGGCGAGAGTGACCTTGTCGTTGGAAGCGGCGACGGAGCCGAACTCGAAGACGGAGACTGTGGTGTTCGAAGGTCGGCGGGGAACCTCCATAGCGCCGTTCATCCCGGGAACCTCGGTGGCAGTGGCGGTGGAGGTGGACTTCTGATTTGAGGAATTTGGTTGGGGTTCCGATTTTTTGCCCTTCCACCATGAAAGTAGACCCATGCTTATGGTTTAGCTAAGGTTTTGCACTCTGTGTGTATCTATTGAAGATTGAAATGTGCAGGCTAGGGATTTGGAGTACCATTACGTAACACAAACACGTATTTGCTCTAGTCAATTGACTTCATTGCCCTTTCACATTGGGTAAAGAGACAATTGAGAGCCGGTTTTTTTAAGTAAAGCAGTAGAATTGGGTATTGAAATCATACTTTGTACTCACACTTGTATATTTTTATATACTCACTAATTAAATTACGTGACTGGGATATTGAAAGTCGGTTTGATTTAGGTTTTAGAATAATAAAAGTTAAAGATATACAAATTGAGATAAAAAATTAAAAGTTGAAATTATTAATGATGAAAAAAAATCCAGATGATTCAAGTAAATATTTTTATTTTCAATAAAAATTTATTTTGAATAAATCAAAATCAAAATACTAAACAAATCGTAGTCAATTTGTCCTCGTTTACTTTTTAATTTTGTATTTTTTTTTATGAGTAATTGTAGGTGGATTTTAGGATACACCATTTTTAAAATGGTGTATGGTACACCAATAAAAAAATATGAATTACATGCGGTTTAAAATTAAATGTATCATTCCGTATACCTTTCGTTTATTCATATTTGTTATTTATTAAGTTTTTTTAATCCGTTATAGGTAGATTTTAACATTCACCAATTTTAAAGTGGTGTATCATACACAAGTCATGAAATTATATTAAAATGATTATAGTCCGTTTAAAAAATATCAAAGAGGTATGCATACACACAAAATACATAATTTATTATTATATTAAACGTTTTCGGTTGAGTTCTGTATAAATTTTTTTATGTGGTGTACCATACACCACTTAGGACGTGATGTATGATAGAAGAAACCGTAATTGTAATACGAAAATTATCACCTTATCTTCATTTTATTTTTGGTGTGTTTTATAGTAAATAAGGAAAATATGTGATGTATGATACATCACTTTCAGGCAGATTATAAGGTAGAGACTGGACTAAATTTTCCATCATAGAGAAACCTAATGTATTATAAGGTAGAGACTGGACTATATTTTCCATCATAGAGAAACCTAATGTTAACCTGCTATGGGCTGTTTTTGTTATTTAAAATTTGATCCCTGCATTTCTTAAAATTCTAAAACATAGCCCTAGGATCTCATTAATAATTAATCATTTTTTTACTCCAGATGCTTCGTCACTCTTTTTGTGCAATCTTGTTGCTTGTCTCCGCAATGGCATTTAAGCTCAGCCACTAGAGGGTTGAAGGTGACAAGGTGGTGACGGAAAGGGGAGAGGGTGAAGTTGGAGCACAGAGGCAGTGGTGGGGGTAAGACGAGGAGTGGTGGTGGGAAGGGGAGTGGGAGAGGAAGAAGAGGAACACCACCGCAACAGTGCAAAAATTAACACTGATTTTGTTGCTGCAATTGCAATCAAATTTGAATGCTGCAAAATTCAAACAGAAAGAGAAGGGAGATTTGGATCTAGGTAGTAAAATTTCATGGAACAGATCTTTATTGACAACAGAAATTAAGGAAAACACATATTTCAACCTTTATTTCCAAACATTAATTAGAAATAGTTTTTCATCTTAACCTTCTTTACACAAAATCAAAGCTTCCATTGACAACTATTAAGAGCAATACATACTAAAAGGGAGAGGAAGAAAATGAAATACACAAGAACCCTAGATCTAAAGGAGAATGAGGCAATAAATCATAAATTAAGAGTTGGTGAATTTAGAAGTGTTGATTTCCTCAGAAATGACGTATTTGCTCATTAGGAAGAAGCAATGGACCTGCTATTTGGATCTCAGATGAGATGATAATAGGTCCTTGTAGCGAGCCCAGAGCCATGCCTTGTTGCGCAACGCATCCGGCAACCACAATCGCTGCTTGAGCAGCGACAAGTGCTAAAGCAAGAAGGCCGGCAACGGTGATGCGTGGGTTTCAGTGTTAGACATGTGCAGAGGTTGAGGAAGCTCTCAGGGTGGGTTTGAGATTTCTCACAATTTTTAATAATCTTAAAAGTATTGCTAGCAGATCATTCATCCAAACCATTGATTTATTATAATATATACCTAACAACCACAATTTCTTCCTCAAGGTGAGAAACTTAGTCCAGTCTCCACCTTAAAATTTTCCATCACTTTTGTTCTAGCAAATCTCAACCGTCAAATAAAATATTAATAAATTGGATGGCTATGATTCACTGATATACGATACATCAAACACTTCTTTACTTACTTTAGATGAAATCTTTATTTTTTATTTTTAAAATTTTGTATAAAAAATTTTGTTTTTTAAAGGTTGTTCACATTATCATACATGGTTATTTTATGTTAACCTGTGATACCCAACTATGCTAAATATTAAAAAAAAAAACTTTATCATATACATTAATTTTATTTTGTTCTTGCTCGAACATGATTATCTCATTAAAAAAAAAGGATTTTATGTTAATTTATGAGAAGTTTGCTTTTACGTAAGTTTGTGATTTGTTATACACTTTTTTACAGTCCTTAATTTACTATTAACACTAAGTTTTTGAAATTATAATTTGTTATACACTTTTGTCATCTCCATAATTTACTATTAACAACGTAGTCAAGACTAAATTGAATTTCTTTTTGAAAACCATAAAAACTATACTGGACTTTAATAACAAACACAAGAATAATTTTTGTTTAAATTTTTAGAATCAACATGAACTAAATTAATTTTATAAAAATGAATTGCCGACTTAAACCTTAAGGATTATCGTGAACCTTTATTAAAATTTTAAATTAATATAAACTACAATCACAAATTTAATGACTAAATCAATATTTTTTATTTGTTATTTCTTTTTTTTTTTTGGTGATAGCTAATATAAATTTGACAATTTAGGAATGAAATAGTATCATACTCTAAAAGACTTTACCAAATCAATATTTTAAAATTTTAACCAAAACAATTTGTCTCATATTTATAAGAAAATTTTTGTATGAAAAAAACTATGCTAAAAACTAATTTTACCATGATGCAATTGTTTGAAACTTCATTATATGTAACTAAATAGAAAATTAGTTTTATAAATCTTATTAACCTAATTATCTATGCTATATAATATCTCTAGTCATTGAAAAAAATTAAATTATACTACTAATAAATTAGATTTTTTCTTCCTTTCCATCTACTAGGAATAAAAATTTAGCAACACAGACATAATAATAAATGCACACTATTATCCTTAAAAAAATAAGATAAGACAACAATTAAGGGTTGAACTATATATCAATCTCTTTAACGCAATTAATTTACATTTTTAGTTTCTCTAATTTATTCTAGTATTTTTTACTTTTTATTTCTTCAATAGTTTTTTAAATTGTAATAAAAATTATATGTTTTTTTATTAGTTCATAAAAAAATAATATAACTAGAGATTGAATCTCACACACACATATTTTTATGCATTTACCAATTGAATTATAAAACTGAGACAATAAAAATGATACGTTGAAGCATAATAAAATTTTTCTCATTTTTATCAGAAGTATTTTTATCAATAAATTATAATTATGAACGAACTGGATCAGTTAACTATTGGATTATTCACTACATCCAAAAAAGGAAAAAAAAAATCTATCGGATGATTCATCGTATCGTACTACAGTAAAATTGGGAAGATCTACTAGAGTCAATACGAATCATTACTCTTTGTTCCGCCATGAATGAAGAACAACAATCTCTTCTTCTGAGCTCATGCTCTCGCTTCGTGCCTCCTCAAGGTCCGCGCTTCAAATCTCCCATCATCTCTTCCGTTTCTCTGTAATCGTGCAATATTTTTGTTGTTTTTTCCCTCACGTGTCAATCTTTCCAGGAGTGAAGCTATCGTACGGCACGGCTGGATTCAGGACCGATGCATCGCTTCTGGAATCGACGGTGTACAGGGTCGGAATCCTCGCGGCTCTCCGATCGCTGAAGACGCAGTCGGTGATCGGCGTCATGATCACTGCTTCGCACAACAAAGTTTCCGACAACGGAGTTAAAATCGCTGACCCTAACGGTGGCATGCTCTCTCAGCATTGGGAGCCCTTCGCTGACGCCATCGCCAATGCACCTTCCCCCCAACATCTCATGCTGGTTAGCACACTCTCTGTGGATTTGCGATATTAAGTTACAGTATCATGATTTCGGTAGCCATCCGAAATGCATCCGACTGTAATTTCGGTAGCTCACTGTCTTTCTGCAGTCCAAGGTTTTGGATTGTTGTTAGCTCCATGATTTTAAGTCGTGATATGATAGTTTTGGCGGCAATTGGAACTGCATTAGACTTTGATTTCGGTTTGTAATGACCACATTCGACCACAATTAGTTGACATTACCACAAGTTGATTGTAACTGCAACACAACCGCGACCTCTTGAAACCTTGGTTTATTCTAATATTGGGCAATTTGAATTCATGTGATGAACTTTCATGTAACTGAAATAGTATTACGGTTTGGTTTGCCTATAAAAAAAGAAAAAAAATTACTGTTTGGTTCGCGATATTAAGCCGCAATCATACCGTGATTATTTTGGTGTGTAGTAGCCGCATCCAACCACATTTAGCTACAATTATCACAACATGGTAGCAACACCAACATGACATCTGTTTCAATTTGAAACCTTGGTTGATTCTTAATATTTGGCAATTTGAAATTGTGTACTGAACCTTGGCGTGACTATAAAATGTTCTGTCTTTTCTCTTTTTTCTTTTTGGTTGGTGGTGGATCAGATTAATCAATGGTTTAAAGACTACTTTGCATTACCCTTGTTGATGTTTTGTAGTGTTGGTCTTTTGTAGTATGGATTTTCTGACTTTCCGAGGTGCTTCTCAGCATCACTCAAAAAACAAGTCATAATGAGAGTGGTTTTTTATTACCTACAGCTGATAAAAGAATTTGTGGAGAAAGAAGAGATCCCAATGGATGGGGTCAGGCCGGCTGAAATACTTTTGGGGAGAGACACGAGGCCGAGTGGAGAAGCTTTGCTCGAAGCTGCTAGACAAGTATGGTAGCCATAAACAATGTTGAGCTTGTACCGTCATTTGTTCTTTTCTCTTTGGCAAGTTTTAATTTCATGTAATTGGATATAAATGAAGGGGGTCACTTCAATTGTTGGAGCTGTAGCAACGGACATGGGAGTCTTGACAACTCCACAACTTCATTGGATGGTTCGTGCTAGAAATAAGGGCTTGAAAGCCTCGGAGCAGGATTATTTTGAACAGCTTTCAAGTTCATTTAGGTTAGTCCAATCCAGTCCAGATATTGTAATTATATGACTAGACATAACTCCATGTTGTTCCTTTCTTTTATTGTTATTGAAATCATCACTGAACATGTCCTTTTAGGATCATTGTGTGATTGGATCAGGTGCTTAATAGATTTGATCCCAACTGAAAAAAGTAAGTTAGAAAGGGTGAATGACAAATTGGTTGTGGATGGAGCTAATGGTGTCGGTGGGGTAAAACTTCAATTTTTAGAGAATATGTTGAATGTTTTGGCTATTGAGGTCCGGAATAGCGGTGAAGATGGAGGTGTACTGAATGATGGAGTTGGCGCAGATTATGTGCAGAAAGAGAAGGTTGTTCCACTTGGCTTTAGTTCTAAAGACTCTGGAGTAAGGTTAGTCTGCTTATAATCTGATGCGAAAAGTGAAGTTGGCATAGTATCATGCTTGAATTTTTATACCAATATGAAGTCTAATCTGCATCCCAGGAACTTTCCATTTAAGTAGCTGTAGTTATCTTTTTAAGCAGAGATTGATTAAAGTTTATCCAGTCTGCATAATTATTGTAAGTAATTCCAAGCCATAATTGAAGAAAAGAAATGCAAGGTTTATCATTCATTAAAATTAACAAATTCATAACCAAGGATTGCCGGTTGTTAGTTAGCCTAATCCTTGAAATTATTTTGCTTTAGAAAATGAACAAAAGCCATTCTACTTAAAAAGACTAGGTTCCTGGCCTGCAAGTCATCAGATTTTTCTTCTTAATCGTAGAGGGTATCGGCATCATGGGTGGGTTAGAGGAATTTTGCAGGGATGTTTTATGGAAATCTTAAGAATTTAGCACTTCTGTTTGGTTTGATAGATTTATCCTTTTTGTATTATAATGTTACTGTTTTTTCTTACAGTCCTTACTAACGGAGCTAGTTCTAGTTTGTAGGTGTGCCAGTTTGGACGGAGATGCTGATCGACTTGTTTATTTTTCTGTACCACCTGAAAGCAGTGGAAGGATTGATCTTGTGGATGGGGACAAGATACTATCCCTGTTCGCCGTATTTATTAGGGAGCAACTAAGCCTTCTTAATGAGAAAAAAGACATAAAAGATGGCCACCATGCTCGTCTAGGTGTTGTGCAGACAGCTTATGCAAATGGGGCATCTACTAATTACCTTAAACAGTTGGGACTTGAAGTCAATTTTACTCCAACTGGAGTGAAATACCTTCATGAAAAAGCTGCTGAATTTGATATTGGTATCTATTTTGAGGCAAATGGCCATGGAACTGTCTTATTTTCAGAATCGTTCTTAGAGTGGTTAGAGGCCAGAACTAGCAAGTTTTCTTCAGGTTTGAAAGGTTTATTCAGAGGTTTCTGTCTATTCTCACTTCACTTATAAGATTTAACTGCAGAATGAAATGGAAATCTTTCGGCTATTTGTTTCAGGTTCAGAAGCAGGAAAGGCTGCTTTGAGATTGTTGGCTGTCAGTAAATTGATCAACCAAGCAGTTGGAGATGCTTTGAGTGGATTGCTCTTGGTGGAAGTCATATTACAGCATATGGGATTGTCATTACATAGATGGAATGAACTTTACCACGATTTACCCAGTAGGCAGCTCAAGGTAAGTTATTATTTTCTGCAACTAGAATTTTTATACTTCTTTCAGAAGCTTCATCTGGGCCATACATGCATGTTCCTCATATTTACCTATTTAAGATAATAATTTCGTTGCATGTGGAAATACATAGTTTCAATCAGTTTGATCAACTGTGCAAATTTAGCTATCTTTGAAGTTGTTTTAACTTTAACATGGATTAGGTTCAATTCATGCTTTCTTATAATTTTCAGTCTCAATTGCGAACATGCTTTCAATCCAAAAGCATTTCACCTTGGTGAAGTCATTATTATTCAATTTAAATATTTTAATCTTCCTCCTTATTTTTGTTGTTATTAGTATTGTAGGTAATTTAGCTAGTAGCCAAAGGCTTGAGCATGTGTGAACTTTGGTTATATATGTGACTACCACTCTTATGTCTTTTTTTTTTTTTTTTAATATTTATATTAGTTACTTTTTGCAATCCTGAAATGAATGCTTGCATATCTCTTCTCAACTGTCAGGTTAAAGTTGCTGACAGAACTGCTGTGATTACAACAAATGCTGAAACTGTGGTTGTGAGCCCCCCTGGCCTACAAGAAGCCATCAATGTAGAAACCGGTATATACTTTGCTCTTCTGTTCTCTTTGTTGCCACTTGTCATTATATGTTTATTTGAATTACCAATATGTTTTACCAACTTTCACATTGATGTCAAGAAGTTTCAAATATTGGTAAAAAAATGGTGTAGAAACAGTAGTATAGCACTACTCCTGACATTGAGGCCAGTTGCATTTCTTCTCTCCAATTTCGCAAGATCTGTTCAAGGCCCGTTTGTATATTTGCATACACATTGAATTGCTTTACTTAAAGCATTAGAATTAGTATTGGTTGCTTGCTTTTACCTGTGAATCCAACAATCAATTGTTGCTTCCTTTCACCCTAAAGAGGGGGAAATGGCAGTGAGGCCAACCATAGATAATTCCTAAAAAAATTTGTATCTCATTGTTTATTGGACTATATTAATGATGTGAGATATAACGAAGTCCAAGTGGCTTGGCAGAATTGCTTGAGGGTGAGAGTATTTAGCCATTTTCACCCTTCCATCAATGCCTACTAGTAAGAAAATTAAAGTGCAGAATTTCAGTTTACTAACGTTGCAGCATGGTACCTTTTTCTGTTCTGGGTTTACAGGTAAGTACCCTCAAGGTCGATGCTTTGTGCGACCATCTGGCACCGAGGATGTTGTTCGTGTATATGCGGAGGCATCCACGCAGGAAGATGCAGATACCCTAGCCAACTCTGTGGCTAAACTTGTGGACCAATTCGTAGGGTGAAAGAAACAGCTCTTGACTTACCTCCACCTCCTCCTGTGTTTTCCTTTTTTATTTCCTCTTGATTGGATTGATAGTAACATGATGAAACATACCTTCGAAAGTTTTCTAACCATCCAGATTTTTCAATAAAATTTCTCCTGCATTTTACTTGTAAGATGGTGGGTCTCTACAATTTTTTTGTATGTCCACCAACTGTAATCTTCATTTTGTATGTTCAGCTATTACTTTGTCAAAGTACTTCTGTTCTGTATATTATTATCTTGAAATTATTGTAATAACTAGCAGATTCTACCAATCGAATGACCAATAATATCTGGAATGTTTTTAATTTTTTTTTAGGTCCAAAAAATGTTTTTAATTCGAATGTGGGCTTCGTTTGTACTTCAATTTAGTTTTAAGTTCTTTTTCTTTTTTGGGTCTGGAACCAAGTTCAAATGTGCTTCAAATCAGTCCCAAAAAAAAATGTGCTTCAAATGGAATGATTCTAGTAGACAAAGACACACAGTTGCATAAAGATAAAAGTTTTTTTTTTTTTTTTAACTGAAATCTAGAATTCGACCTTTGTTTATATCCACCGCACCAATGTTCTTAAACCATGTCACTACTGCCTAAAGTTCCAATATTTGCATTCACCTTCGCATATCCATTTCACCACGCCAGAGGCACCTCCTGAAGCCGCTCACAAAATAAGCATCCTTGAAAAGCACTGAGGATAAAGGTTAAAGGAAGACGAAAGGATGAAGAAAAAGAAACAATTTAGGGGAGAAAAAAATAAAAAAAAAAGTCTCGAAACATGGAAAACATTAATCACGAAAATAAATTTATGGGTAATCTAATGTTCTACTCCTAAATAGTTAGTGCACTTACCGGTTCCGGGTAATATTGATACATTATGTTCAGCAATGTTAGTAGATAGCTGGGTCTTTTAAGCATGGGTGGATTAGTTTTCGGCTATCGGCCGGAGAATACGCTTGGTTCATCCAAAAATAAAATTGATACATTAACGGAAGGAGTATTATCTTATTCGGTGAATATTAATTAGTACTTCCTCTGTGCCATTTTATGTGGAATTTTTTTAATCTGCGCAATGTTGCACACGTTAAATATTTTTAAGGAGAAATTTTTCATAAGAAAAGACAAAAGTTGGTTGAGTTTAGTGTTTAACATGTATTTATTACTTATATTTTCATCTATTTTGAGATTATTATCTTGGATAGAAAAACTCATTTATTTGTTCAAAGAGAAAAATCTTTTTGTTCTTATTTATCTATCACTTATATTTTTAATGTAACATTAATCACATTTTTACTAATTCTAACCTTATATTTAATTAAATGTTAATTAATATTTTACTGCCTAACCAATTAATCAATGAGAAATAAAGAGTATTACGGAAAATTCAAAATTTATTTGAAGAAAAACATAACAGTTATTGCGCTCTTTAATATATGTGATTTTGACCATCGGAAAAAGATGTACTCCTATAATAATTAGGTTAATTGATAATATTGACCATAGAAAAAGATAATATTTTTTTTTGTTTCTTTTTATCCATTTAGAAAAAGAAAAAATTCTTGCTTTTATTTATCTGTTCATTTATATTTTTAGTGTAATATTAATCGTACTTTTATCAATTCTAATCTTATGTTTAATTAGATGTTAATCAATACTCTATTATCTAACTAATCAAACAATGAAAGATAAAAGATATTATGTATAGTTCAAAATTTATTTAGAAGAAAATCATAATAATTATTACACGATGTGTGATTTTTTTTTCGGACAGTTAAATTAGCAACAGAGGGAGTATATATTAAGATAATTTCATATGTTTCTTAAATAAAAAATTATTTTATATTTACCACATTTATATTTATTAAGATAATTTCTTTTTTCTTTTCTTTTCTTTGTTTTTTTTTTTTACAAATTTAGTACAAAAGAATGTTGACATGAGAAGACAGATTTAATGTGTTTGGTTTAACGGTGGTATAATTAATTTTAAATAATTAATATTAATTTCGTGTAAAATTAATTTTAAAGTAATTATTTATGTTTGAATTTTTCTTTCATAAAAACAAGGTAAAAACACTATAACAGGTCAAAATTAATTTTTACTTTTCTCTAACTTATAACTAAATAAATAACTGATTTATAAATCATTATCCATTTTCCAAACATGCACGTAGGATTTACGAGGGAAAAAGTGGGATATAAAAAGAGAAACGGCTTGTCGTTTTCATGCTATGCTTCTTCAATCTTCAACGATCACCAATCCTGGTGCTGTTGATGCGTGCCTCTACTCTGAATCTGAGGTCTTCTCTTCGCAGCGTCTCTTCCAATCTTCAGAGTCGCTATCGCATCAACCACTCTCAGCTCTCGACACCTCCATTTCCATTTCAAACAAAATCCGAATGCGACGAGTCTCTTCTCCTCCACTACCTCACCAATGGTTGGCATCACGAAGCTCGAAACCTCCTTCTGCAATCTTCCGGCGGAAGCATCCACGCCCGCGTCATTCGCTGGACCTCCATCCTCACAAATTTCTCTCGCAATGGTTATGTGGAAGAAGCTCGGAAGCTGTTCGACGTTATGCCTCACAGAAACATTGTCACTTACAACGCAATGCTTTCCGGGTATATTCACTCCGGCATGATCCACGAGGCTTTCCGGTTCTTCGATGACATGTCGGAGAGGAATGTTGTTTCCTGGACAGCGATGCTTGGTGGGTTGTTTGATGCTAGGAGAATTGAAGATGCGAGGAAGGTGTTTGATGTAATGCCGGAGAAGAATGTTGTTTCATGGAACTCAATGGTGGCTGGGTTGGTCAGGAATGGGGAATTGGAGGAGGCAAGGGGGATTTTTGAAAGGATTCCTTGTAGAAATGTGGTGTCTTGGAATGCTATAATTGCGGGTTATGCTGAGAATGGTAGAATGGATGAAGCTAGAGAGTTGTTTGATAAGATGGAATGTGGGAATGTAGTTACTTGGACCACCATGATTTCTGGGTATTGTCGTTATGGTGACATTGAAGAGGGTTTTCGTATGTTCCAGGCTATGCCGGAGAAAAATGTTGTTTCTTGGACTGCCATGATTGGTGGTTTTACCTGGAATGGCTTGTATAAAGAGGCATTGTTGCTTTTTCTTCAGATGAAGCATTCTCATGCGAAACCCAATGGGGAAACTTTTGTTTCTCTTGCCTATGCTTGCTCTGGTTTAGGTTTTCCTTATCTTGGCAAGCAGTTACATGCTCACTTGATTGTTAACAGCTGGAAGCTTGATGATTATGATTGTAGGTTATGTAGAAGTCTTGTTAGGATGTACTCTGTATTTGGCCTTGTGGAATCTGCACTCAATGTGTTTGAAGGTAATCTGGAAGAATGTGATGATCAGTCTTTCAATTCCATAATAAATGGTTATGTTCGCATGGGTCAGTTAGAAAAGGCTCAGGGGTTGTTTGACACAGTACCCAATCGAAACAAGATTGCGTGGACTTGCATGATTGCTGGCTATCTTAGTGTTGGCCAAGTACTGAAAGCATGCAATCTCTTCAATAACATGCCTGATAGGGATAGGGATTCTGTTGCTTGGACTTCAATGATTTATGGGTATGTACAAAATGAGCTGATTGCTGAAGCCATCAGCTTATTTGCTGAAATGATGGCTCATGGTGTTTCTCCCATAAGTTCTACATATGCTGTTCTTTTTGGAGCCATGGGTTCGGTAGCATATCTTGATCTCGGGCAGCAATTACATGGTATCAAGTTGAAGACAATATATAACTTTGATGTGATTCTTGAGAACTCTCTAATTTCTATGTATGCAAAATGTGGGGAGATAGATGATGCATATAGGATATTCTCAAACATGGCTTACCGGGACAAAGTCTCTTGGAACTCCATGATCATGGGTTTTTCAGACAATGGGAGGGCCTGTGAAGCTTTAAAGATGTATAAATCTATGATTGAGATTGGAATTTGCCCAGATGCCGTCACTTTCCTAGGCGTCCTGACAGCATGTGCTCACGCGGGTCTTGTCGATATAGGGTGGGAGTTATATACTGCTATGGTCAATGCATGTGCAATTCAACCTGGCTTGGAGCATTATATTAGTATGATCAATCTTCTGGGTCGAGCAGGAAAGGTGAAGGATGCAGAGGAGTTTGTTTTGAGGCTACCTATCGAGCCAAATCACGCCATTTGGGGGGCTCTAATTGGAGTTTGTGGGTTGAGTAAAACAGATGCCGATGTTGCTAGCCGTGCAGCCAAACAACTGCTTCAGTTGGATCCTTTAAACGCACCGGGCCATGTGGCCCTTTGTAACATATATGCAGCAAATGGTAGGCTCGTCGAGGAGACAAGCTTAAGAAAAGAAATGAGGATGAAGGGTGTGAGGAAGGCACCTGGATGTAGTTGGATATTAGTGAAGGGTAGAGTTCATGTTTTTTCATCAGGTGATAGATTAGAACCACATGTAGAAGATATGCTGTTACAAATTTGAGTTAGAAAATGAGGTTGAATCACCTGGATATAGTTGGTTACTGGTGAAAGGGGAGAATTCATTTTTTTACCAGGTGATAAAGTACTGCTGATTTAGGACGGGTTAAATTATTCATATTTTTTACATTTACATGTGATTGTATTTTTTTAATACACTACATAACTCTATTTTACATAGATTAAATATAAAAAAAGTAAATAATATTAAAATCATGTAAATTTAAATGTACAACAAAAAATTTTCACTTTTAGAAGAACAAAGTTTTTTTTCTCCCTTAAGGTCTGAGATTTTGCACTAGCTTTTATTTGAGAATTAGGATTATTTAGGCCGATTCCAGAACAATTTGGTAGACTAGAAAACTAAAAGATTAAGATGATTATTTGACAACTGAGTGAAAAGACTCTGAAAATTCTATATCATAGACCAGCTCCTATTTAATGAGTTCTTGGAAAATATTCAAATTAATTGAGATTTGTTTCTATAAAAAGCAGCATTGGTTATTACAAAATACATATAGCAATTTGCTCCAATTGACTGGCGTTTTCATAGCCAACAATGACATGATTACAAAATACGTATACAATATAACGTTTGCTCTGTGTTCCAATGCAACATTTATTATGGACTATGATTATAAAATTTCACCTTACAACAAAATTATGCAGGTGAACCCTAGAATTCTATATGAAATCTGCTACTTTTTTTTTTTTACATAGAAAAAAATTCTATCAGTTGCACTTCAAACTTAAGAAGCACCAACCTTGTCAAGTTCTTCCAAAGCTTCCCACAGTTTTGGATCATCATAGTCCTTAATTAGAAAGGTAGGTTTTGATTCCATCAACAAATGCTCCGAGCTTCGGGTAGTTATACCTATAACAGGCATCCCAGCGGCCACCCCAGCTTTGATCCCTGAAACAGAATCCTTTGACAACAACACAGGTGTGTCAAATTCAAAGCAGCTATAGAACAAAGACTTAGTTGCACTTTTGATACCTTAGGTATGATCAATATGCGATTTCAATCTCAGATTTTTTTGAACACTTTCAGTTCCTCAGATTTTAGTCCTTTTTACTATTTTTTCTCAAATTCTAATGGATCATGCTAACGGATATCTTTTTTTAAAGAGATTATAACAAAAAAAAGATAAACCTATAAGAAAAAAACGTTATCCCTCCATATAATGCATCTAAATTTGGGGAAAATTTGCAAAAACGACCAAAATTGTACGTTTTAAAATATGAGAGACTAAAAGCACTCGATAAAAATCTGGGGGCTGAAATCGCATATTTTACCATACTTGAGAGACAAAAACTGCAATTAAGCCTAGAACAAATTATAGTTAGTTAACGTGTCACAAAAATGCAGACCTCGAATATAAATGCGTGATCCTTTGATGCCTCCAGAACTTCAAGGGCTTTCAAGTAGGGGTCAGGATGAGGTTTGGCACGTTCACATTCATCACCAAGAATGACAGCATCAAAGAAATCTGAGAGACCAAGTTTTGAGATCATGAGTTCTGCATTTGGTCTCGGAGAATTCGTTACTGCAGCTCGCTTCAACCCGCGTTCTTCAACCCACTTCCTAACTTTATCAAGGCCATTCAAAGGCTTCAGTTGATCTGCTGCCAATCTGAATAGTCCATCAAGAAATTATCTTCTGAAGCTTTGATGCTACATTGGCAAGGGTGAAGAGATAAAGGTATGTTTGACAAACAAGCTTATACTTATAGTTTTTTATTGTGAAGTTGGCTGAATGTCATGAAATTATTATGCTGTAGCTCTCAGCTAAATTACTAAATTAGAGCAGTTTGGCAAAACTAGCTATATAACTAGTTGATCTTTGTTAACTAACGAAAAAGAACATGTAATATTATATGGATATAATAAGAATAATTTTGGGAATGAGTTATAGTATAATCTCAATCATCAAACAACTCTATAAGCTTATTGAAAGCTATAATCATGTTATATCAAATGCACACAGAGAGAGGAAAAAAAGAAAGAGAGCAGAATTTACTTTCTGAACATGGCTTCCTTATCATTCACAAACTTCACACCTCGTTCCAGATCATCAGGGAAGATAGCCAAGGCAGCATCATTGCAATGCTTGCCAGAAAGAGTCTGAACATAAAATTCCTCTGTTATAGGAACGCCTCCGTTGAATCCAATCTGACAACCACCAAAGTTGCTATCAGTATTCCAATAGCCATTCATCATATTCATACCCTTTGTCATGATGATTTATAAATACGATAAAAGGAATAAAAAAAGAAAACTACTGCCTGTTTGTTTTACAGTTTGCAGGGTCTCAAACTCTTGCTTCAAATAAAATTATCTGGGAATAGGTGTTTCCGTTGGATACAATCTAAACCAAACGGGCACCTGGCACATGAGACTCTCACTTGTTGAGGTCTCGAGAGAATGGTGTAAACAACCATTTTTCGCAAGCGAAGAGGCTATTTCCAAGATTTGAACTTGTAACCACTAAGATCACTAAACAACCAAAGTTTTTATAGCCATTGATCATAACCTTGGTCATAGTGATTAAATACAATAAGAGGAACAAAGGTAACCAAGTAGATGAGGTTCTCAACTTTTGGGTTCGCGGCTTGGGAGGATAGGTGTACCACTAGGTCACTAAACAGCAGCCTTACCGTTGCGCTAAGACTCGCCCTAAAATATGATACAATGAACATTGAAAATGTAAAAGCTTATGATATCTGTTACTGTTCTATAGATATTTTTCCTTAAGACTTTTCTACTAAGAAAGAAAACAATACCTCTTGGAGCATTTCACGAAAAGCATAGTAGTGGATTATATCAGAATCGCAAAGAGTTCCATCGATATCGAAGAGCACTGCTTCAAGTGGAGCAAGCTTGGTGAGAGCACTTTTGCAGCTGCTACAAGCATTAAGATAATTTGAATGATAAGTGCAACAGATGATAAAATGAGAAATTCTTGCTTAAACAGAATTCTTGTTGGCACAACTAACCAAAACTACATATTAACATTAAAATAGTTTCTGCACAGACTTCAACTTCAATTTCATTATTATTTTTATACCCCATAATTTTTTTATTGATTCTGCATACACACACTATATCGATACAAGTATTCCTTGATGAAAATACTAAAATAGGATACGCCTTTATACTAAATTTTATAAGAAAAATCTTGGTGTACATCGGTGCAGGTGTACACCAAGATATTTTAATATTTTATGTTAAAAATCTGAACTCTCTCCTTTTTTCTTCTTTATTTTTAGAACAAAAATATTAAAAATTTTGGGTGTACACAAATAGGAACTCAATTTTATATCACAAAGCATGAAATAAAACAATTTCCCCAAAAACTTAAATACTGCAGGGTGAAAATGGCTGTTATATCTAATATGCCCCTCACAAGAGTTTTGGACTCAAAATGTAGACTATGCCCAAACGTTTTGCTTTACCATGTGTAAAATTTTAGCTTATTTCAAAGAACTGGAATATTTAGAATCAAACTATAGATATATTCTGGTAACTGATTAATGGATATTTCTTTCAAGGTTTAAGTCTGTGTTTGGTTTCACGTCGCGATAAGATAAAACGTGAATCTATTTCGACACAACTTTGAGGAGCTTCCACGTTTTAGATACACATTTAACCTATCCTAACGTGAAATCAAATACACATTAAAAACATTAGAGCACGATCATAATTTGGAAGGTAACCTAAAAAAGTGATAGGCATGGTCAGTTTCCACCTTTTATTCCAACAATAAATTGACTCTTTACAAAGATACAGAACATGTCTACATGGAAATTTGCTACTCTGTTTCAAGCCACGGCAACTTAATATGATCTTGCAGTTAACATGGATGCAACTTAGCAAAACATTACACACTTTCAGCCAGTTAGCGGCATTAACACTTCATAAGCTGTTTGATCCAACATTCGAACTTATTTTAGAGAAATAATCACTTATCTTTTCAGCCTCTCTTAAACAGCTTCTAAAAATTTAAGTGACAAAGATGAATATAGGGAAACAATTTTCAGTATTTCTGGAATACATATTCATAACTTGTTAAAAGTGAACCCCAAACATATAATGGCTCTTAGAATTTAGCTGGGAAGATGGATGTAAATTACATAAAGAAATGGAACACGTGCCAAAAGTAAAATAAGTGTTATTATACTGAATTTTACTACTTCAGAACTACTCTGGAATATTTCCCTGCATTGATGAGTTTCGTTTAGATTTTGTAACACGTTGCACGGAAACCGAGGCACTAAAGGAAAAGTTAAAATTTGTCTTTTCCTTTAAAACTGTCTAGATTTTTGTGTTTTTTAACTTCTGATTCCACTGAAATCTAAATCAAACACACACTATATAGAAAAATGTGGGAAATTTTCAGCAATCGCATATATATGATGATACGATACAAAAGAATACTTGAAATTCGAAAGCGAACAGAGTATTGCGATAAAAAGACGCTGCAAAATGATGGAATTGGAAGGAAAAAGGGTACCTTTGGAGGGAATTTGCAGAAGTAGAAGGTGGTGTGGTCATGGCGAAAGAAAAGTTAGGGTGGTGATGCGAAATTGTGCGGCATGAACAGAAAGAAGAAGAGAAGGAAGAGGAGAAAGAGAGTTCACGGGAAGAAGCATCGTAAGTTTATGGAATCTCCAAAAAGGAATAAAAATCCCATTGTAGATATGCCATGTTCTTAGTCTTACGTAACTTAGATTCATTTACAATTCATATGCAACTAATTTAAATTATTTTATTTTATTTTTTGTTTAAATTGGTTAAGATGAATGGATGAATAATAATTATATAGAGAGTTTTTTCCTCTTTTCTTTATTAAGAGTTTTTAACCAAATTATTTATTTTTAAGAAAATTCCTGTATATACTCACTCTAGTCCTACTTCAATCAAAACGTGTTGAAAAATATTATTTTTTTATTTTCAAGAGAAAAAACAATATGCACATATAATTATTTTTTTAATTTAATAATCTTAATAAGTGTCATAACAATATTATTTAATAAGACCTATAAAAAATAAGATTAGTTTTATCCAAATCACCAAAACATATTTAACGATGTATTTTTCAATTAATAAAGTGGTAATTTTAAATGTTATTCGTACGATACTCATATTTATTAATATAGAAAATGAGTAAGTTAGTTATGATAATATCACTTCAAAAAAAAATTCATTATAATAAATAATGAATGGATTATCTCATGTTCCAGTTTGGTCTAGCACAATCTCATAAGTTAATTTTAATTATATCATATTCTCATTCTACTTTGGTTAGTGTGTAAAGATAAATTAATGGAGAATTTGATGTTAAATGTTGGCCAGAGCGACATAGAGTTAGAGAGGATTAAGATCCTAATAAGTTGAAGGTAAAAAATAACTTTGACTTTTTTTTAATAATTAATATACCTAAAAAAATAATAAGTTTATTATAATTAGAATAAAAAAAAATTATTTTTTGTCTTTTATAAATAGGACCACAAAGGTAGTATTATTTTAGGGGTGACTACCGGTCAAATTGGATCGGATTTAAATAAAAAAAACTTATTCGATTCAATCCTCGGATAACATTCAATCGGATTAAGTAAATTTATTTTATTAAATCTGATCCAATTCAAATAAACTTGGGTTGGGTTGGATCATATGATCGAGTTGACTTCAATTGTTTATTTTTTAAATTCGTATATATAAAATTTTATTAAAATTAAAATATAAATAAAAAATAAAAAATGGAAGAAGTTTCCAAATAAATACATATTTATATAACTATAATAGAAAAAATAATCAAATGAAAAAAAAATTATGTACATAGAATAAAAATAATAGAGAAAGTGTTGAAAACAGTGTCAACTAGTTGGTTTGGTTTCTCGGGTTAATTGGATTTGACAGAAAAAAAATATTCGATATTTGATTCAATTAAGTCAAATTTTGCATTTTAAAGTCCAACCTAATTCGTTAAATCGATCCAATCTAATTTTTTTAATAGGTTTGGATGGAATTAGTTTAGTTCATCGGATTGATTGAGCCAACTTCGAAGAAGAGATTAGTCATTGATTTTCAAAACACTAAAAAGAGAAAAAAAGAAAATAAAAACCTATTTATATGGATGACAAAGAAAACTTCCTATTGAGAGCAATTTTTTTTTTTCACCAAGGATATCCCTTAATGTAAATTTAAAGATATTTCCTTCGAGAGATAAAAATCATCGAAATAAATTTTGTCACTCCATAAAAAAAAATTTATATACACAATCATAATTCAAACTCTTGTGAACAAGCTTTAAAAACTTAATTATCTACCTATTAATTATGTAAGGCTTTGTTAGTGAGAGCTTGTTTTCCTCAAACCTAATTGCCACAATTTCTCTTAAAAGATATACGTGTGAGACGGAAAAAACATTTAACAAAATTCTACTTATAATTGATTTTTTGTGGAGATAATTTTAATATTTTATTATCAACTAAAAAAGTAGCTTTCAAAACAAATTATTTACTGTTTTGGTTCCTCACTTTGTAGTTATAGAGCATTTTAGTCCATAATTTTCTAAAATACATAAATTAGTATATGACTTTGCACTCCATAAATCACTTTAGTCCATAAGCGGAGCCACATAGAAGTCAGGGATGCACTTGCACCCCCTCAATTTGTAACAACTACTAATAATAATATGATAGTATTACATTTTGCACCCCTTGTAATCATATTTTTGCACCCCCTCAATTAAATTTTGACAAACATTCTTTTATTTAAAAATTTTATTAATAAAATTATGAACCATTTTGTATTTTTCACCTCTATTTTTATCTTTTAAACATATTAAACTCAAATTTTATATGTATGTTTATAACTTGAGTTTATAACTTGACTAACTTAATGTAAAAGTATCTTTATTGGATGTCAATAATTGTTACTTTTATTAAATTTAATTGAAATTGGTATCTTATAATTTATAACAGTTTATGAATTATCAAAATGTGAGTCATATCGACGCAATAAAAAAATATTAATGCATTATTTTTTGTATTTTATCCCCTACTCTTATAATTCTAGCAATAATTATACTCTTATATTTCTTTTCTCTTAATTCAACTTTTTTCTTTATATCTTTTCTATTGCGTTATTTATCATACCTTCCTTTTTTTTTTTCTTTTTCCCCTCTTTCTTCCTATATTTATGATACATAATTGAAAAAAGTTATTACTATTGTTTTAAATTTATTGAACCACTAAATCTAACCTTGAATTTTCCAAATTTATTAAAAGATTCATTTTTCTTTTTTTCTTAATTCTTTTGTTTTAATTTTATATTAAAATAATTAAAATGATTAATGATAATTTATTTATTTTATTAACTTGCACCCCCTAGTCTAGGGTCTTAGATCCGCCACTGGTCCCTAGTGTTAAGTGACACTAGCAAAATGTCAATGTGACACGTTGAGTGCCAATATGGTATGTTAATTGACACTTAAGAGTTCACGTAAGTGACAAAAATACGTTGTTTTGCTTAATCTGAAAATAGTAGGTAACTCAATTAGTCCCTTAAATCACTTACAACATAACCCAATTTTTTGCTCAAAATGCTTCATAACTTTGGAGGTTAAGCAAAAAAACATCGTTTGATCGTTTACATAGATTTATATGTGGCAAATAACCTATCATATCTTAACGTCAGGGACTAAAATAACTTACAGAGAGCAAAATTAGGGATTAATTCAGACATTTTCAAAATTCAAGGACTAAAATGCACTGTAATTACAAAGTAAAGTAAAAGACCAAAATGATCAATCACTCCTTTTAAAATTGTCTTAATTTTTTCTAATATATATATATATATATATATATATATATATATATATATATTAGCTTTTTTAATTTTCAACAATTACTCGTCTATTTTTCTGCTATTTGAATTTTAATTTCTAAAGCTTTACTTCATTTATTTAAATTGTAATATTTTTTTATAATTTTTTTATTGCAATTTTTTTCTCATAGGAAAGTAGTACAACCAAGAATTGAACCCCGTATCCACACACATATATCTTCATGCGCTCGTCAACTAAGCTACGTGACTGAAACTTTTACAATTGAGTTAACTATCAATTTGGTCCTCCAAAGATTATCATGTCACCAATTTGGTCCTCCAAAGAATTTTGCCACAAAATTAGTCCTCCAAAGATTACCTTGTCACCAATTTAATCCTCCAAAGAACTCTGTCACAAAATTAGTCCTCCAAAGACTTAAAAGTCTACCAAATTAGTCATTAAATTAGTCCTCCATCATAGACCAATTTGATATATTTAAATCTGTGAAGGACTAATTTGGTATACTTAAATGTGTATTTGGCACAACTAGCTTATAGCTTGTAGCTTGTAGCTTATAGCTTATAGCTTATGAGTAAGTAGATGTGTTTGGTAACAACTAGTTTATAGCTTATAAGCTATAAGCTAGCTTTGATAAGCTAGTTTATGACAAGCTGCTTCAAGTAGCTTATAGCTTATGAAAAGTAACTTTCAATAATTCTTTCCTATTTTACCCTCTAGTCAATTATTACATGTTTACTCTATTAAATAATTTAATACATGTAATTATTACTTGTTCTTTTAAGTCATTTAACAAATATAAGCTACTTAATAAGCTAATTTTACCAAACACCTCTACTCAATTATAAGTCACAAGTCATAAGCTATAAGCCATAAGCTATAAGCCATAAGCTACAAGCTATAAGCTATAAGTCATAAGCTATAAGCTAGTTTTACCAAACAGAGCCTTACACATTTTAGATGACTAATTTGGTAAAATAAGTTTTTTGGAGGACCAAATTGGTGACAAAGATGATCTTTAGAGGACTAATTTGATGACAAAATTTTTTGGAGGACTAAATTGGTGACAAGATAATCTTTAAGGAACTAAATTGATAGTTAACTCTTCACAATTTATTTTGGATGGACGTAAATATTTTTTTTATATACACTTTCATTCGTTTAAGTTCTGGTCTTTGAGTAAATATTTTAATCAGCTAAAACTACGTTATCAAAACGAATTAAATGCCAGAATAGTCCCTGGTTTTTTATTTTATAAGTAATTTTAGTCCTTCATGGAGTCGGCCATTTTAGTTCCTGACTTTTATTATCATCGGTCATTTTAGTCTATAACTTTTACTATTCCTAGTCATTTTAATATTTATATAATTCAGAAACTAAATTGACCTGCAAAATACAAAATCAGAGATTAAAGTAACTTATCTATACAAAATCTAAAATAACTCGTCCTCACAAAATTAAGAATCAAAATGATATATAACTTTGAATAAAGCCTTAATAACTAATAAATATTCCCTGATTGTACTCTAGCACTTCTGGTGTTTGTCGTTACTGAATGATTTGATTTTTCTGATAAAAAAATAAAAACAATTTATATGATTACATTCCTCAAAAAAAAATTTATTTCTTTTTGAAACTATGTAATTTTAAAATTCACATATGTCAAATTTTACCATAATTTTAGAACTATTCATATACACTATCCATATTGTACAGGATTACATTCCAGGCATATTTGTAAATAACTTATCAGCAAAAGTATATCGCATACATAAATCACCAAAAAAATAAGTGTGTTGCATTCATATGAATTGCCATTTCCTTGGCTTGACCCGCGTTTTCATTGCGAAGAATGACATTATTACAAAGTACAAAGAGAATACAATTTTTTTGCTCTATTTTCCAGAGCAACATTGATTATGGAGTGGTATTATAAATTATAATATGGTCCCCTACAACAATATTATGCAGGTAAACCTGTGAATTTTCAATATGAAATCTCTAAATTATTTTTTAACTAGGAATTCTGTCAGTGGCACTAACGCACTAGTAATTAAAACTTAACTAGCACCAGCCTAGTCAAGTTCTGCCAAAGCATCCCACAATTTTGGATCAGCATAATCCTTAATAAGAAAGGTAGGTTTTGCTTCCATCAGTAAATTCTCTGGGTTTCTTGTGGATATACCTATAACAGGCATCCCAGCTGCCACCCCAGCTTTGATCCCTGAAACAGAATCCTGTTTCAACAAAACAGGTGTGTCAAAAGAAATTATTGAACAAAGAGTAATAATATATTACTATCTTCCTACGGATCCGGATTCTCTCCAATTTTGGCAGGCACCTGCAGTCTCTTGTCCTCAAACATCTGATTGTTATAACAATCGGATGGTGAATTATAACATACGAATCATAGGTGATTATTTGGTCTGTTATAATCTATAGTCCGATTGTTAATCAACCAGTTGAGCATGAGAGAGATTACAAGTGAAGTTCTTGCTAAAACTAGAGAGGGTCTCTATCCATCTTCTGAAATGCACCTCACGTCTTGAAACTTCAGAAAGCATTAAATGATTAAGTCTATACTTGTAAGAGGAATTGCAGAAATATTTTGCAGGAGGATTTAAAATTACTTAGAACAAAGTACTCTTGATATGGCAAAAGTGCAGACCTCAAATACAAATGTGTGATCCTTTGATGCCTTCAGAACTTCAAGAGCTTTTAAGTAGGGGTCAGGGTGAGGCTTGGCATGTTCACATTCACCACCAACGATAACAACATCAAAAAAATCTGAAAGACCAAGTTTTGAGATCATGAGTTCAGCGTTTGGTCTTGGAGCATTGGTAACTGCAGCTCGCTTCAACTTGCGTTCTTCGATCCACTTTCTTACTTTATCAAGGCCTTTCAAAGGTTCTAGTTGATCCGCCGCCAATCTGGAAATGGATAATCCATCAGGGAAGGGGATTATCTTCTCTAGTTTCGAATGAAACATGAGGGGAAGGGTGATTGAGTGAGAGAGAGTAAGGTTTACCTCCGGAACATGGTTTCCTTATCATCAACAAACTTTAAACCTCGTTCCAGATCGTTAGGAAAGAGTTTCAAGGCAATATCATCGTTATGCTTGCCAGCAACAGTGTCAATAAAAAATTCCTCTGTTATAGGAACACCTCCATTGAAACCAATCTGACAACCACCAAAGTTTCTATTAGTTTTCCAATAGCTATTGATCATGTGCTAGCCTTAGTCATTATGATTTATAAATGCAACAAAGGGAATAATACGGATAAGGTTTTAAATTGCAATCCTCAATGCAGTATCACTTAACGATATCATAATTTCAATATTCAACCATACGGCCACATCCTATTGGATGCATTCCATAATTTAAAACCATAAGACACAACAAAAACTATATTGTCTATCTTATAAATATTTCACCTTAAAACTTCTCTACTGAGAAAGGAAACACTACCTCTTCTAGCATTACACGGAAAGCGTAGAAGTGGAGAGGATCAGAGTCGCACAGCGTTCCATCTATATCAAAGAGCACTGCTTCAAGTGGAACAAGCTTGGTGAGAGAACTCCTGCTGCTGCCACATCATGAAGGTAATGTGAGTGACAAGTGCAGCAGATGATAAAACAGAATCCGCTTTAGATAGTAAAGTTTCCATCACAAAGCATTAACGAACTAACTATCCCAAAAGTTAAAGCTGCTATTGGCACACTAATGACTTTTGTATATCTGATACGTCTCCTCACACAAGAATTCTTTGGACTTAAAACATAGATAATGTACAAACCTAACTTACCTTGTGCTGAAATTGAACTTCTATAGAATTGAACTCTAAGACTACATGGTTATAAAAACTCCAATACCGCAAACCAATTATATCTATAACTTAAAGCTGCTGGGTGAAGGCACTCAATGGATTTTATATGATTATATCTAACAATACAAAGCATATCTCATCTACAAAAAGACAGCGATGTAACGATCATGACAAATAATTTGGCATATCACACACGATGCATTTACTAGGCTGGGCATTGAGTGTTACTGTTAATTCATATAGTTCTAACAATAAAGGCATGTAAACCAATGCAATAGATAATCTGGTAAGTTATTGTTGGATATTTCTGTAAATACATTTAAGAACATTATCATACTACCTCCCTCCCACGATAAGTATCGTTTTAGAAAAAAAATTTGTCCTATTTTATTTGTTACTTTATAGTTTCAATGAAGTTTTAATTATGTTTTTATCAAATGTACCCTTTACTAGTTGAATTTTAAATAAATATTTTGAGAGATGTAACTCACTAATTAATAAGAGTGATAAGGGGTATAATAAGAAGGTAGGAAACTATTTGTATAAAAACAAGAAAATCAATGACATTTCTTATACTGTGTAACAATCTTAAACGACACTTAATACGAGACAGAGGGAGTAATTTGAAAGCTGAGCTAAAGAAGCTAGAGTCATGTCCACTTTCCACATTTTATTCCAAGACAGTGAATATTTACATATGTGCACAAGATGACTATACAGTAATCTGCTACTCTGCTTCAAGCCATAGCAACTTAATTGATCTCACAGTTAAAAACAACGCCACTCAGCAATACAATATCACACAAACACACACTCTTTTGGCTAGTTATCATAAGAAATTACGCGCAATTCAAAAGTAGTTCTGCATAAATACCAAAGATAGCAGGAAGCAGCCCCTGCTTTGTCATAAATGGCACGGATTGTAGTTCACTGCAGATCCCTAAATCGGTTACATCTTCAACAATGTATGAAGAAGCTATAGGCTTGAATTTTTACAGGTCTATATAAATCCAAATCACCTTAGCCAATAGTTGTTTCAATGCGCATATGTATGATAAATCCATACACTTTTTTTTTTGTGACTCAAAATTATGAAAATATAGCACAGAATAAAGGTAAACACTCAGACGAGATATTTAATCTTTCTGTGTAAATTTCAAGTTTCCAACCGCTCTTCCTTTGTCCTGTACGATCTTAATCTCAAGTCCCAACCAGAAAAGATAGATCAGGACCAGTAATTCACAATTTTGTAAGGCTATTAATTATTGAACCATCCATCGAATGTTTTATTTATTTATACGATGATATGAACCAGAATCAGTAATGGAATGAATTGATCCATGTGCAATACTTCATGACAGAATGATGAATAAATCAATAACGGAATACAAAAGCGATCGACGTTTCTGAATGATATAGCGTTAGCAACATAAAAATCGAATAGGCATAAAGAGAATCGGAAAATTTCAGCAATCGCACATTCATATGCATGATACAAAGGAATTAACGCTCAATTCCTTGAAATTCGGAAACGAACACAATATTGCAATACGTTAAATCAACAAAAAAAACAGAATGCAAATGATGGAAGCAACAACGTTACCTTGGGACGCAATTATCAGAAGGAGCCATCATCTTGGAACGAAAGTTGTTGGTTCAACGGTTGTGGTATTCGCAGAGAGAGAGAGAGAAGAGAAAGAGAGATTTCTACTACTTGAATCGAATCTGCTATAAAGAATACAAAAAGCATGGCGGATATGCCATGTGCATATTCTAACATCCTCTTTCCCCTTTTATTATTCAAACCACTTGATATTACCAATTGTCATCTATCTTTTTATTAATATTTATTTTTTAAAATGATAAATAATAATTATAGTGGATAGAAAGATTCGTGTTAGGTGTCGCACATTGAGTACAATAGGAAATTCAATGTGGTATTTAAGCCATGAGGCTCTGCCATGAGGCTCTCCCACCTAGCGGACTAGTCTTTTGGGTTAGACTCTCTTCATGTGCTTAAGTCCTTACAATTGATGCTTTCATTGAGAGGTTGAGCCACAGAAAAGGTTACATAGGCTGAATTGAGGGCAAAATCGAATAAGGATAGATGAGTGAAGCCGTCAAAGAGGAAAGGGCTACCACTTGGTCAGTGTCAATAGGGTGAAGCCGTCGTGGACGTCGGCCTTTAAAGGGGTGATAATGTTAAAAGTTGCACATTTAGTAGAATAGAAAACTAATGTGGTACTTAAGCCTTGAGGCTCTCCCCCTAACGAACTAGTCTATTGGATTGGACTTTCCTCGTATACTTAAAGTCCTTACCATTTGTTAAAAAAAAATTAATAGGAGAATTTAATATTTCTCTTTATTATTTACATTTTATTCAAGAGCCTTTTGCTCAAATTATTCTCTCTACACATTCTTAGTAGAGAAATGAATCTTGTACATCACATTTTGTATACCAAGTTTTTACGATTAAATATAAAAAAAAGTATATAATTAAATTAATATATGATTTAGTTAAATTATTACATAATAATTTAAATACATATTTTTTAACTGTTAATCACATTAACATATACATAAGTGGTTAAAAACTAAAAAATACTCTCTCTAAACTCATATATAAGAAAAAAAAACTAATTCATATCTATTAAGAAAATTAGTTAGTTGCTTTTAATTTTTTTGATTTTATGCAAAAGATAATTTTCAATTACTAAAATGTCTTTCATATTATTTAAGGTAAATTACACTAACATCCCCTGAACTTTTGAAGTATTACACTGTCTCCCTACATATTTTCAAACATAACACATACCTCCTATGTGGTTTGTTTACGTTACACTGACATCCCTTCAAGTTAACAAATAGTTAAATTTTTAACATACATGTGACTTGCACATGTCTTCATAGTTATGAAAAGACAATTTTACCTTTAATTGATAAAGTTACACTAAATCTATTCAGACATTTACTTCAAAAATAAGTGAGTGAGGCTTAAAAATAAAAAATATTTAATTAGTAAAGCATACCTAAAATGTCGAAAGATCACTTAGAAATTGCCCCTTGGACAAGGTGAAGATGAAGTGGTCCCAAATTAGAAATCTTAAGTGGTGAAGATGAAGAAAATCGAAGGAAGAGTTCATGAGGAAGAAGAACAATTTGCGGTTTGAGATGGTCGCGAGGTTGAAGAATGGTTTGGGAATGTCGCGAGGTTGATGAAGTGTTTTGAAGGTCGTAGGGTTGAAGAAGGGTCCCGAGGTCGTGAGCTTCAAAAACGGTGGCGTGGTCGCGGCTTGAAGAACAGAGGCAAGGTTGAAGTGGTTGGGGGTTGAAGAAGAGGCGCAAAGTTGCAAGGGTTTCATTAGACTGAGAAGATTTGAGATGAGGTAGGGGGTTGTTCTCTTTATTATTAAAGGATAAAATCGTCAATTCATAAATAAGACCTAAAAAGAATAATGCTGTTATCATTTAAGGGAGGGTTACGTAGTTTTGAAAACATGTAGGGGAGGTATGTGTTATGTTTGGAAACATGCAGGGGGTAGCGTAATACTCCAAAAGTTCATGAGAGGTAGGTGTAATTTACCCTATTATTTATTGTAAAGTGGCATTCTCTCTAATTTGGAAGTAAACTAGCCCATTAAATAAAGAGCAAAATAAAAATGATAGCATGAAATAAGGAAAAAATAGTTGAATTTCGCTTATATTTTAGATAAAAAATATGAGGTTTGTTTTCCTTATAATTGAGTCCCAAAGAAGTATTTAGTTAAATAAGTAGGTAATAATTAATTAAATCATATATTGATTTAACCAGATATATTTACATATATAGTCGAGTGTAAAAAATATACATCAATACAGTTGATGTACACTCAACATTACTCTTCATCATTATATAATTTATATAAGTACTAATCTCCAAAATAGTCCCTAATATTATAGTCATTGATTATTATAATTTCTGATTTTATCAAAATTAATTTTAATCTTTAATTTTTAATTATATTTATCATAAGAAAATTAATAACTCCTCTATACTAAAAAACCATAGAGAAAATCACATCAATCTTCCATCAAGTTTGTACACATTATACTTAGACCCAACAAATTTGTATATATTATACCGATCTCTTCTAAAGTTTGTTTTCTATTACACCAACATCTCATAAAAATTTTTTTTTTGTTTTTTATTTTCCATTTTACTGACCTCAAATGAGATTTTTTTTTCTGTCACATTAATCTCCCATGGGATTTTTTTTATGATACACCAACTTCCTCTAATGTTTGACCTACTTTTAGATTTGCAGATGTTACCAAATAGTATATATTAGAGAAATTAGTGTAATTTTAAAAACATAATATCTAATTGTAATATGTGTAACTCTGCAAGAAGGTTATAATAACTTTTCATAAAACATATAAAAAACCTGTATAAAATAATAACAATATCAAGAGGAGTAACTTTAATTGGATTTTTAAAATGCTACAAACATTAATAAAATTAATAGAATTAATGAAAATAAGTTATTAGGCTCCTCAAAAGGTTTATACATAAATTTAAATAATGGGGCCATTTTGTCATTAGGAGTAGACTATTTGTGAGGGGTTTGATGGATGGTAACTAGTAAGCATAAAATCTTAAGTTCAAAATTTTGAACACATATTTTTACTAAAAAAATCAGAGGGTTGTTTAAAAAAATTATATATATACACTAATAATTTTTTTTCACAATCGAGGCCAAGACCCCCGATAATTGAACTACAAGTCGCCCCTACTGAAGATCGAACTCTTTGTTTACAAAATTGATTTTGCCACGGATGACAAGTAAGCAATCGTGAGTGTGAAGATTGGGCCTTGGAGGGTCTCGATTTTGGAACCTCATTCCTTCCCCTCGAACCCTATTCCTGTGCATGCCTTCTAGTTCTCTGATTTTGACTCCAGAGAGAGAACAAAAAATCAAGTTTTAATTTTAATATTTTAATTTTATGGTTGTTCACACTGGGGCTTAATAATAATTGCAAAAAATATTGCCTTGTTATCGGTTACTTCAATAGGCAATACTATTCTAGACCGTTAGATTATTTTTCAGAGCGTCAAACCACTATTAATGAAAGTACCACCGCTGGTCCGTTCTACACAAGGACCACGTTATACGCCCCCTACAACAAGGGGGTTTTGTGAGGTCTCGAGAGCTTGCAAGGACAGGGAGTGAAATAATTAAAATAGAGCTATTTCTAAGCTTGTCAAAAAGACTTATTAGCCTATTTAGTGGTTTGTTGGCCTTTTTAGAGGTTTTATGACAAAATAAACCTATAAATAGATTTTATAGACTTTCAAATAGAGTAGACTTAGTATGAAAAATGAGCTTATGATAGGCTAATAAACCAGATTTAACTCTAATAAATAGGTCTGATAAATTTAACCACAACCTAGCTTGTTTCCATCCCTAATTATAACAGTTGATATTTAACATGAAAGTATTTTCACTTTTAGTGAACGGAAAATCAAAAAGGCACTTACCTTGTGTTTGGTTTGGGGTGAAACGAGAAGAAAGAAAAAAGGAGAGGAGAAAAGTGATAAAAAAGAAGATTTTTCCCTGTTTGATTAGGAAGAAAAAGGTGGGAAGAAAGAAAAAAAGATGATAGGACCCACATAAAATTCTTTCTCTCCTAAGTAGGGAAGAAAGTTGAGAGAAGAGTACATCATTACCTTACTATCTTTCTTTTTACTCTCTCCTAAAAATCTTTACATAAATTGAAAAGTCAATATAGCGATTTCATTTTTTTATTTCTTTATTTATTTTATCTTTCTATTTAAAGAAATAATAAAAAATAGAAAATATCTTTTCTTTCTTCTTTCTTTCTTTTCTTTTTCTTTTAAATCAAACACATTTATTTTCTTCTAACTTTCTCTCATCTTTCTCTTCTTCTCACTTTCTCTCTTCACACTTTTTTTCTTTACACTTTCTCTCCTTTACCAAACAAAGATTAGAGATTTAGGATTTAGTTAATAAGTTTTAGTAATATATTTTTAAATATTTTTTATATATATTCAATTATTAAGAAGAGCATTATCTATCTATTCTTCATCAGAAAAAATCTATCTATTAGTCCCAAAAGTATTTTTAACTTTTAAATTTGTTTTTATCTGCTCAATGAGATTCATCAATGATATAACTACCAACAATTAAAATTTTAAAACTTTTAAACTGGATTTTTTTCTATCTAATTATTAGAATTTGTATTATCATTCTGTATTCTTAATTTTTATCCAACAATTTTTTTAATTTAAATTTTAAAAACAAATTTCTTGTTGACTATGTCTTTCATGTTATGTTTTCTTGATATGCACCAAGGTTGCCCCAAATTGATAACTGAAGACTAATCGCTTCGAGGTGGAGAGATCCTCGAATTTGGTACAACCTCTCCCCCCAACTAAGTTTTTTCTATGCGCACGAAGATAATGCAAACCCCTGTCATTATGCATAAAGAACCAAGTTATCTACCAATTGTGCTAGGCTTTGTTGGTTGACTTTCATAGTATGTTTTCTATTCCCAGGTACAGATCTAGGAATGATGTTAGGCGACAAAAAATTAATAATCAAATTATGAACTGCATAATATAAAACAAATATAAAAAAGCAACAAATGTTTGATAGTTTAAGCAAATAAATACGCACAAAATAAAAATATAAATATTATACTTGTAAAATTAAAATTTTAGAAAGTCAAGATAAAGAAACAAGAAAATACCCAATAAAAAGACAACCAAATATTAAGCATAGAAAGAATTTATGATGATTAGCATCAAGAATTTTTTAGTAATAAGTTTTTTGATATTATTTTAGATTTATCATAAAAACCAAATATCATAGTTTCAAAATAGAGTAAAACATCAATTTGGTCCTCTAAAGATTCACATGTCACCAATTTCGTCATTCAAAGGTTTTTGTCACAAAAATGTCCTTCAAAGATTTAAAATCTACCAAATTACTCCATCAAAATATTTAAACACTAACAAATTAGTCCCTCAAAATACACATAAAAAATCTTTTTGTGACAAAAATCTTCAAGGGACAAAATTCGTGACAAACAAATCTCTAAAGAACCAAATTGATGATTTACTCTTTCAAAATAATATAACATTATACATATATAGGAGCAACAGTTGAGCTTGAATCCAAGTTCTTGGAATAAGACAAGGCAAGACACATCACTAAGCTATCAAGGTCACGTGGCGGCACATTATGTATAATAGTAGTATTTTTGTGGAGGAAGGGGAAAGGGACAAGGCCCTACCCTTGTCCCCGTCCCTAACTATTCCCTTTGTTATATTTGAGAATTAGAAAAAATTATTACAGATTTTATTTGAATAATTTTAATTTTTTGATTAATAATTGACCATGTTTGTCATTATTTATTATTATGTTTTTATTTAGCATTAGAATTTGGTATCTTATATTAGGTTAGCAATTAATTGTGTTTTCTAATAATATATTATAAATATTAATTTGAATTGTGTCTATTTAAATCGTTTTCGATGTAATAATTAAGAAAAAGATTAAAATAAAGTAATTTGTGAGGTTAATTTCTCTTTTGAAATGCACCTAATATATAGGGGTGTTAAGACGGGTCAGCTACCCTAACTTGACTTTAGCTCACGAAAACTAAGACACGTTGGACAATCCGTCAAAGGAAGTGGGTTGGTTAGTTGAGTTAATCCATTTTGCAATAGGTTAGTTAGATTTTGAGTTGGCTTGTGTAGCTTGCCAACACTAATCCTGTCATTAATTGAACGTAGTGGGGGACCTTTGTTATTTTCGGGGGCAACTCTTCAACTTAAAAATTTACGAGTAATAATATGTACTTTTAAATTTTGCATCCCTCAACTTATACTTATTCTGTCTCATATTATGGGTCGTTTTAAAGGAAAAAAATTGTCTCACCTTATTTTTTACTTTACAATTTCAATGAAATATTAATTATATTTCTACCAAATATACCCTTTGAGTAGGGATTTGGATTCTCTCCAGCTGCTCCAGCAGCTGTATAGAGAGATCTAAACTATTCCTCTTTGTGAGTAGTCGAGCTTTTAATAAATGTCATGAAAGATGTGGCTCACTAATTAATAAGAGTGATAAAGAGTATAATAGGAAGTTAAACAAATATTTTCATGAAAGCAAAAAAAAAATTAATTATGTTTCTTAAACTATGTGTAAAAACCTTAAACGACAAATAGTACGGAACGAAGGTAGTATTTTTGAACCTCCTCAACTTAAATTTTCATATTTAATTTCTTAATTTTATAATTTTATGGCTATTATCATTAAATATTGACTAAAATTTATTCAAAAATCCTTTAAAAATACCATTTTTTTATTTTCATTTTTCCTTTACTTTTACTTTTACATTTTTTATTTTTATTTTTATTTAAGTTGCACACTCTCTTTGAAGTTTAGAAGCCATTGAAATTAATTTTGCTTTTCACATTAATTTTCTTTTTAATACACAAACTAATATTTGAACCCCTCCATATTAGTTAACTATTTACCAACTATAATATGTGTTTAGAGTTCAATTAAAATGCAAAGGGCATTTTGATTCCTAAAATGAAAATGAGCTTTTAGGGGGTCTTCCTCAAAACAGAGCAATATGCTCACACACACATAGTATATATAGATACATGAAATGTCAAAAATCACAAAAGTGCAAGGACATAGGAAATACTACTTAAACCTAATCTGGTAATTTTAATTTGACCCCAAATTAAATGAGAAAGAAAGTAAAAACAAAGACATTATATTCACAATTATGTTTATTTTTATTATTTTTTCTTCTGTGGATCTGTACAGCTAGTAGCATAACAGAGACCACATGCAACTTGAAACAGAGAATGCTAATGACAAACTTGACACTAATTAATATGAACATCATATGAAAAATTAAAGAACAGTTGCTTGAAGCGAATAGTGGTTTAAATAAAAAAAATTAAACTTTGAAAAATGCAATTAATAACAAAAAAATTTCAAGAACTAAAAACAAAAAACTATATACATTTCCAATCACAAAAAATATGTTTAAGCCGTTTTCACTTCAATATAACTTGTACAGGTAGAGACCACATTGAACTTGAATTAAGCATGCCAATTAATGCCAAAACTTGACACTACTAGTTTGATTAAAGCAATTAAAGGCATAACTAAATTACAAAACTAATGAAGTCTCACATTATGAATGTAATTAATTAAGGAAGATAATCAGATTTCACCACAAGGATGGAAGCTGAACAATTGGATCAGAATCAGCTAAATAAGCTAAAAAATTATTATACTCATCTTCTGCTGTTTCCAGTTCTAATGCATGCTTCCTCTTCTTATCATCATCATCTTCACCATGTTCACCATTTTTCTTTTCTCCATCATCCTCAATTCCAATTTCCTCTTCTTGATGACCATCATCATCCTCATCAACATTTCCCTCTTCATAATCAATTTCTTGATCATCATCATCTACATTTTCCTCTTCATAATCAATTTCTTGATCATCATCATCTACATTTTCCTCATCTTCATAATCATGATCTTGATCATCTTCTTGATCATTATCTTGATTTTCAATGCACCTAGATTTGGATTCAGAAGAATTACTTTTTCTCTTAATATTCTTCAATAATTCTGGATGACCCTTTTTAAAATATCCATCTTTATGTTTATATTCAAACGGATCATCATTATGGCGAGTGGTGCCATGAACACTTCTAAAACCCTGCATATATTTAGTTTCAACCATCTGTATGTTAATAACTTACACCATAAATCATTCAATATTATTATGTATTATATATACAACAAAAAGTTTTGGATCTTTGTTATCTATTATTGTTCTAAGCATAATGATTAAAAAAATTGCATTAAAAATCGCATTGAAACTATATAAAAAGTGCTACTAATCAGTGTTCTTAATGCAATTATTAAGGATACAAAAGAAAAAAAATACTTTCACGTTCCTAAGTCCCAAATATCAAAATGTCTTGTCTCGTAATATAAACATCTACACATAAAATAAGAAGTATTTATTGTGATTTTTTAACTTTCAAAGTCATTCAACTAATAGAAAATAATTGTGTTTAAATTTAATTGGTATAACATCTCAATAGTCTATTTAATACTTCTAATTCTAATAATTTAACCATTTTTCTTAAAGTGTGTGAAATATTAATTGGGATTTATATTATGAGACGGAGAGAGTATATAGTTAACAAAACTCCTAATTTAAGATTCAGAAAGGCGGTGGTTAAATTATTTAGAGGTTATTTTATTTAATTAATTAAGTCATAATAAAATTATTTTTTTTATAGGTTAAACATACACCTCATACTACACCTACTTCTAATTCTATCCCACTTTCCTTCAGCAATATTGTTGACATTACATAAAATAAGATTAATTAGACAACAAAATATATAAATTGGTATATTATTTTTTAATAGTATAATTTTTTAAATAATATTAATTTATATTTATTACATTATTAAAACTATATAAATTTATTATTTTATAAATGATGTTAATAATAAATATATATTTAAGAGCCTTCATTTTGTCTAAATATTTAAGGATCTAACGCCCTTATTTTAATTGCTTGAACCTTGAACACCTTTATCAACTTAGGTCCCAAAATTAATAGCAATATATATAGTAAGTAAAGAATTAAAAAAAAAAAAAGAGTACTCACATGACGATATAAGGCATTTACGAAGCTTGTGAATCGAATTTTCAACATCTGTTTTTCAAATTTGCGTTGATTCCTAATAATGAGAGTGTCTTCATTATTTTGGCCCCAAGAAATGATTGAGTGAGTTTTTTCATCATCAACTATCTCATGCAGCTTCCTAATGGAAATCATATTTTTCACCTTATTCTCCATTGCCACCATATTGAAGAAGAAGAAACACAGAAAATTAATTAAGAGCTAGGAGTTCCTTTCATTCATTTCAATTTCAAATTATATATAGGGATCATTACCGACTAACAGTACAATTTATTTGGATAGGTTTTGAAATATAAAATATTTAACTCAAATTATTTTATCTTCTTTATTATATTAGTTTGTGTTAATCTTAATGTTATCTTATCTTAATAATATATATTTAATAACCTATTTAGTAGAAAGTCTTAGTGATTTGTCATCACCTCTTACTATTTTTCGCAAGCTTTAATTTTAAATTTTTATTCAATTTTTTATTTCTAAAAAATAAATTTCAATTTTAATTTTGTTAATGAGCTGTTGAATTTTAAATTTGATCATATTATTATTTTTTGCCTAATCAGTTATTAACATTGATATTATTATCTATTATTCCAAACGAGAATTTTTAATTTTTTAATAATCTATTCAATGATTAATTAGTATTAGCCATATATATCCAAAGAATATTTTTAATGTCTTATCTAATCAATGAGACTTACTAGTCAATTATTAAGATTAACATTATCAATTTATTAGTCTAAAAAGTATTATAAATTTTTAACTTTATTTATATCTATTCAAGTATACTACCATTATAAATATCTATTTATTAGTTCAAATAGTATATTTGATATTTGAATTCATTTTTTATTTATTTTTAAAGCTTTACTTTTCAGCCACTAGACTAACTTATTAGATGTTTTTTATTCTCTTTGTTATTGATGAGAATTAAAAAAGATTATTAAAAATTTTATTTGAATAATTTTAATTATTTTGCTATCAATAATTTACCATGTTTGTCATTATTTATTATTATATTTTTATTTAGCATTAGAATTTGATACCTTTTTATTAGGTTAGTAATTAATTACGTTTTTGGGTATTAATATATTATAAATGCTAAATTGAATTTTGTCTATTTAATGCACCTTCGATGTACTAATAGATAAAAAGTTCAAAATAAAGTAATTTGTGAGGTGAATTCCTCTTTTGGGATTTAGGTTTAGTGTCATCAAATCAGGTCTTTAATCATGTTCAACTAATAGAATATCATTACGTCATTAAAAAAATTTATTAGAAAATTAAACATTAAAATTAAAAAAAAATATTTTTAATAGCGTAACGATATTTTATTCGTAGGACATGATTGAAGACGTAATCTAAAAGCACTATATTTGAATTCACTTGTGCTCTAAAACTCTTAGCTCTTCATCTTAATTATTAAATGTTCTTTAAACCTTTGTGGGGACAATTGTTCACGACTTGGCAATTTTGCGATTGTGGTGCTGTCTTTCATCATATTTTGGTGATTATTATCAAAAGTTCTTCAGTTGTGTGAGTGGCTAAAGCTTATCACTTCTAATTCTTTCTTCAATTCTACAGTGTGTTGTTCATATTCTTCTTAATATTTATGTTATTTACTTTTTCTTTATAAAACTAAGCCCTGGCCTGGGTAGATTCATTACTATTTTAAATTCAATTTTTTTAGCAACAAAGCATATAACAATTGTTACATAGGCTGTGATCTCTCTTCTATCTCGAAAGGATTAGTGATTGGGTGTTTGTTGTATGACACAAAAAAATTCAAATTTTAAAATTTATGTGAATTGAGCTAAAAATTTTGTAGTGAATATTAAATTATATTTGAAATTTTCAAATAGTTTAAATAATTGAAAAAAAAACATTTTAATTTTTAGATCAAAATATTGTATTCTTTAGGTGATATTACATGATTTCTAAAAAAATACAATTTTAAAAATATATGTAAAATGAGCTAAAAATTTCAAAGTGAATAATATATTCTTTTTTAAAAAAATAATAATTTATGTAATTTAAAAAATAAAATAAAAAATGGTATGTTTTAAGCTTATAGTACATGATTTCTAAAAATATGTATTCTTCAATGTATAGTATTTGATTTTTAGAAAGAAAAAAAGTTGCAGGATAAAAAATATAAAAAATTATGTAAATTGAACTAGAAATTTCAAAATGAATAATATATTATTTTCTAAAAAACTATAAATAAGTTACTTAATTTATAAAACATGTTTTGATTTTTAAATCAAAAAATCGTATGTTTCAAGTTTATCCTAAAAAAAATTGTTGCAGTTTTAAAAATATAAAAAAATAAATTTACCTTGAAACTTCAAAGTGAATAATTATTTATTTTAAAAAATATTCAAATAATTTAATTAATTTGAAAATATGTTTTGATTTTTAAATAATTATATTCTTCAAGTGTATAGTACATTATTTCTAAAAAACAACTGTTGTAGTTTTAAAAACATAAAAAAAAAATAGTTTAAATGATGCTTGATACTTCAAAATAAATAATACTTTATATCAAAAAAATTAAGTAATTTTAAAAATATGTTTTGATTTTAAAATAAAAACATCATATTCTTCACATTGATAGTACATAATTTCTAGAAAAAAAATTGTTGCAGTTTTAAAAAAATAAAAAATTATGTAAATTGAGCTTGAAACTTCAAAATGAATAATACATTTTTAAAAAAACTTCTAATAATTTAAGTAATTTAAAAAACACATTTTGATTTATAAGTAAGAATACCGTATTTTTCAAGTGTAAAATGATTTCTATAAAAATTGACGTAGGTTTAAGAAAATAAAAATGATGTGCATTGAGCTAGAACTTGATAGTTAATAATAAATTATTTCCGAAAAACTTCAAATAATTGAAAAAAGACGTCTTGATTTTTAAATAAAATCACCGTATTCTTCAAGTGCATAGTACATGATTCTATTGATTTCTAAAAAATTTATAATTTTAAAAATATAAAAAATTATGCAAGTTGAAAAAAAAATTCAAAGTAAATAATGATTTTAAAAATTCTTCAAATAATTTAAGTAATTTAAAAAATATGTTTTGATTTTTAAATCAAAAAATCATATGTTTCAAGTGTATAGTACATGATTTCTTTAAAACTATGGTGCAATTTGAAAAACATAAAAGCAATTAAAATTGAGTTAGAAAATTCAAAATGAATAATATATTTTTATTTAAAAAAATTAAATAATTTAAGTAATTTAAAAAACATGTTTTGATTTTAAAATAAAAACAACGTATACTTAAAGTCAATAGTTCATGATTTCTAGAAAAGTTGTCATAATTTTTAAAATATAAAACATGATTAATTTGAACTAGAAATTTCAAAGTGAATAATAGGTTATTTTAAAAAAACTTCAAATAATTTATGTAAATTAAATTATATAATTTTATTTTTAAATCAAAACATCATATTCTTCAAGTGTATAGTACATAATTGCAATTAAAAAAATATAAAAAGTTATAAAAATTGAGCTTTAAACTTCAAAGTGAATAATAAAAAGTCATAATTTTTAAAATATAAAACATGATTAATTTGAACTAGAAATTTCAAAGTGAATAATAGGTTATTTTAAAAAAACTTCAAATAATTTATGTAAATTAAATTATATAATTTTATTTTTAAATCAAAACATCATATTCTTCAAGTGTATAGTACATAATTGCAATTAAAAAAATATAAAAAGTTATAAAAATTGAGCTTTAAACTTCAAAGTGAATAATAAATTGTTTTAAAAAAACTTCAAATAATTTAAGTAACTTAGAAAACGTTTTGATTTTCAAATAAAAACATTATATTCTTTAAGTGTATATTACCTCATTTCTTATAAAATTATTGTAGTTTTTTTTGGTATAACCACGAGTTTTCCCACCTTAAGAATGAGACTAATCTCGTTCACGCTACGTGGCTGGCGCTAGTCCCCAGGAATTTGGCACAGGTGATATTCGAATATGGGACCTCCCGTTGGATTGTCTCTCCTATGAACTTAACGGGGCCTTACACCACTAAGTCAACTCTTGGGGTTAAATTATGGTAGGTTTGAGAATATAAAAAATTTTGAAAATTAGAAAATTCATTATTTTCAAAAATATTCAAATAAGTTAAGTAATTTGAAAACACATTTTGAATTTTAAATAAAAATATTGTATTTTTCAAGTGTATAGTACATCATTTCTAAAATTAATTGTTACAATTTAAAAAATATAAAAAATTATGTGAACTGAAATAGAAACTTCAAAGTGAATAATATTATCTCTAGTCCTTTTTATAGGACTCATAACCAATTCACATGGATTAAGAAAACTATTAACAACTTTATTTAATGTCTTATTTTTAAAAAAAATAGTACAATCTTCAAAGTTCACCCTTATTTAAAGTTAAAATTTTTAACAAATGCATTCATTGTACTCATTATTCCTTCATTTATTATAAGGATACGCAAAGAAAATAATAATAATTACTTTTTGAACTATGTAAATGGTCTTATATATAGGATCAAGAAAATTTCTCTAAATGGTCCTACAAAAAGGACCGGAGGTATTACACTATTTTCTAAAAACTTTAATTAATTTAAGTAATTTAAAAAAATACATTGTATTTTTAAAATAAAAATATCTTATCCTTCAAGTGTATAGAACAGTACACCATTTCTAAAAGCAAATTGTTGCAACTTTAAAAAAATAAAAAAAAATTAAATTGAACTAAAAATTTTAAAATAAATAATACATTATTTTAAAAAATATCAATAATTTAAATAATTTAAAAAATATAAAATTGTCGCTTCAAATATCACATCTCACATCGTACATTTTTTATCATTAGATCCGTTTTAAAAAGTGTAAGTTTGTGTGTCGCAAAAACCACCTTACGTTAATCTTTATTGTATGTTTCAGAATATTTTGGGGATTTTGTAAAATATTATTTAAATTTATTTTCAAGACTAATATGAATAATTTTTCACAAAATTAAATACTAAAATAAATAATTCTATAAGTCAACGAGTAAGGTAAAATTTTACTAATATTAGAGACGAAAATAAATTAGGTATACAATCCGAAGAGCTAAAAGCAGCAATTTACTCCTAATCTAGATTTCATCAAGCCACAAAGATGAGTTTTGAAATCAACACCACAATGCTAATGGTCGGCTCTCACTTTTTTATTTTTGGTAGAATACATATTTATATATTCTATTTAATCTTTTACACTTTGTTATTATTATTTTTTTACACTGATTATATTTTTTAATATTTTATTAATCATCATTTTTATTTTATCTAACTCTTATTCTATTCTATTATTTTCCAACTCAAAATGGGGAGTTGCGTTGGATGACTGTGACAAGTGATGCTAGAATGATTGATGAAAATGATTTTTACACAAATTCAAAGACTTAATACAAACGTTTTTAAAATCAACCACTAAAGTAAAATTTCTATATATTATTAGCGACAAAAATAAACTATCCATTCCACCTAAAGAGTTAAAAGCGACAGTTTACTCATGACCACCACAAGGAGAGCCAGTTTAACAATCGTGATGAAGAAAGTGAATTGTCAATGTTTATATTCCAAACAATATTACAAACAATGAACAGCCAACTAAACCAATCAACGAACCTGTAATGATATTAGTTATTCCACTTGTTTTCTCTGATTCTTCTCATATAACACTGAAACCTTTACAAATCTGAGGCACATACATTTAATTTCAAAAAAAAAAAAAAAAAAAAAAAAAAAAAACAATAGAATGAAGAAGAAAGGTACAAAACTTCAAGATGAGGAACATTAGCAAGCACATCCACCCGACTCAGACTGAGATTGATGGCCACCAGAAGATCTAAGGTTCACATCAACCATATCTTCTTGTTTTGTGGAAGATAGGGTTTCCATTCCAGGTAATGCAGCCGCAATTTTTCGAAACAGGGCCTAAATACAGGTTTTACATTGCAAAACATACAATAAGTTAGAATCCGGTAATTAACTGAAACAGTTGGAAATGCAACAAGCAGATCTACATAAAACAGGAAGATATTTTTTTGGAAAATTTTAAGTTGAATAGTAGAAAAACAAACTGTTGTCATCTTTCTGCAACATCTCATTAGGAAATGACACAACCACACAGTACTTTATATGGATATCATCCGAGTAAACAATCCAACCAAAAAAAATGAGTTTACAGAAGTCAAGGCCAAAAGTAAAACTCCTCAAAAAAAGACTAAAGTGAAATTAAAGTCGGAGACTAAAGTGTTGGGTTACTCGATATGATCCACTATCCCACCTCCCACATTAATTGAACCATCTCCAATAATATCTCATCCACAACAAGGCAAGGGCTTTAAGTTAATGATGCGAGAAAAAAAGTTATCCAAGTATTTTTTCAAAGTTGATAAAGAAAAGAACATGCATGCAATGCCCAATGAGTGTAAAATCATTTTTAATCATCATAGATTGATTATAAACAAGCATGTTATTGCATAATAATTGCGAACGAAGGGGAATGCTTACCTTTATATTAAACCCAGCTTTGGCACTAGCTTCAATAAACATGACATTTAGTTCACGAGACTTGGCTTCCCCTTCCTCTGTAGAGACTTGCCTATAGAATGATAGAATATTGCTCATAAACTGAAGGCAACACCAAAACGAAGAGCTAATTGGAAATTTAAAAGATCACTTCCATAAGACATCAAAACACCAGTGAAAAGCATTCATGGAAGTTGGAACATCTAAAGGTCCAAACAATTCAAGAAACTAAAACCTAGGAGCAAATCTAGCTCTCACTTTCATCAAACAAGAACAAGATCACTGTGAATTCCTAAGACTTTTATCTTGTCACGCATTTTTAAAAAGCAAGCAACATTATAAGAGCATTGGTTAGGACTCAGGAGAAAAGCATTTTCCAAATTGAACAAGTAAGGATTAAACTTTTATTTTATAACTAGTTTTCAGAAAGAATTAAAAAATAACAAAATTGCCAGGTAATTTAAGCAACCACACTGAAAGGGCAGAAGGTCACTTTGGATAAAGTTAGCAAATAATTGGTTTTCCTGCCCTCTCACCCAGCCCCTTCTCTCTCTTGTAATTTGCACAAATCTGATAACAAATAAATTTAAGCAAAGAGACTGAAAATGCTCTAAGAATGATGAATCAAAAATAAATCAAAATCAGCTGAAAAAAAAATAATAATAAATCAAAATCAAAGAGGTACTTGTACATCGAAAACAAAAGAACCATGCCAAGAAACAGGCAGTATAATCCATCTCATGAAGTCATTCTACCATTCTTACCTCTTATCCACAAGGTCAGTTTTGTTCCCAACAAGAACAATAATAACATCGCTGCCTCTCTCACTGCGCACCTCCTCAATCCACTTTGGTGTGTTTAGGAAAGTCTGACGGCCTAATTCATAAGAAAAATGAATAATAAGAATTCAACCCTCAAATCTTTTGGAAATCGCCAAGAAAATTATGCACAGATGACCAAAATCATCCAGATAGATCCTAGAAGGTGACTACAAATAATAGGACGCTGCGGTAAGAGAAGTTTACTTCTAGAGAAAGTTTTGGTTTGTGACAATATTTTAGTTAATTGGCACAGGTAACACATCCTCTTCCCTGTATTCACTCACTCTAATGTATACCCAGAAAAATAACCTGTTTATTTTAGGAGTCCTATCCAAAAACTTTTAAAAAGAATCTAAGCCCATGTATATTTTAGCTAAAAGATTTAGAAATAATTGTTTTTTTTTTTCCTCAAAATCTCTTATAAAGCTACAAACACACACACACACAGATATTTTTCAAAATAAGCCGAACTAAGCCAAATCAAACACGCAGTATAAGGTTAAAATATTTAAAATTTTTCTAATGTTACAGATGTATTCCCATGAAAAGCTCTACTTAAAGTAATGCAAAAGCAGCAAAAACAAAGGAATAGGTGGGAAGAAACATTCTAAACGGCATACTTGCAACATCATAAGCAATGACAGCAACAGAAGAGTCCCTAATGTAACTTGGAATAAGACTTCTAAATCTTTCCTGTCCAGCTGTATCCCTGTAACCACATAAAAAGTTAAGGTCTGGGTTAAAAATTATGAAATGATGAAGGCATAGTGTAATGCAAACATACCTAGAAATTACAATTAAACACATCAAAGTTCATGGACCTAGACCTGATTAACCAATATATAGCAATTTTGGAAACGCATAATCCATTTTGAAAATGCATGTAATGCAAAAAAAAAAGTATAAATAGAATAACTGGCAAATTGGATTGTTGGATTAATAGCATTGACATTTCCCTTCCTTCTTTCATTTAAAATAACCAAACAATGGGAAGAAAGCTATCCTTCCCTCCTTTCCCTTCCACTTTCTTTTTGTAATACCATTATTTTCCCTTACTGGTGGAATTCTCAATATGCCGCATCTTAGCACAACTGCAGCCGAACGGTTCGATCTTCAAGATACATAGTTTTCGATAGAAAATCAATACCAATTGTAGCCTGTTTGAAAATTTAATCATAATAAGTTTAACAAGCAAAAGTATAAATGTATAATCCATTTAGAAAATACATGTGCAAAAATCTGCAAGCAAGTTATGCTTATGAGACAACCTAGTTGAAACCTTATTGTAAAGGCATGTGTGTACACAAATAAGGAAACAATAAGATTAAAATATGGACAGCATGTTAATAATATGAATAGTATAACTAATCATGTTAAATAACTGGACCATACCAACAAACGTAATGTTTAACCATATTAACTGCTAATTATTTCACATAGCAAGTGTAAAAAGAAGTAGAAAGAGAATAATATAAACATATTTTTTTGCATCATTACAAAATGAAATAAAGAGAGATAGACAAAATTGTCAAAGAAAATTTTCAAGTGGGTCCTATTCTTATTCCCATATTAACAGTAAGATAAGGCAACCCAAACAAGTCATTCACTGTTAAACTTTAAATATTTAATAGTTCGATTTCAAGATATAAGTTACTACAGAACTTAAATCAGAAGGTCACATTATTGATTATTCTGTTACTAAAATACAAAAATAAAATCAGAAGGGTTATAGATATGAAGTTAGGGGCTTCTCCTGTTCCACCTAGCAACTTAGCTTTTTGGATAGTTTTGTCACACAGTATCATAACTTCTCAGAGATCCACCCTTGCCACTCCATTCTTCTAAATAAAGTTGAATTGGGCACGTTAGGAATGTAAATCCATTCATAATCTTTTCTGCCTACAAGCTTCAACTTTTAAAAGAGTTGATTCATTGACAAAAAGGTCTTATTTTCATCCCCTTCATAACCCCTAGACACCATAATTGAAATTATTCTCTCACCCTATAACTTTCAAAATTAATCAGCTGACCTTTCTGTCCTGTTTCACTTATACACCTAACACCGTAAGATTTTACTAGGTTAGCATACTACCAAACACATCCCAATTGTCGGACCCGCATGCGTTTGTTAGGTTTGTGTTTTTAGTTTTTGCTTCTATTTCTTATTTTCATAGATAATTGTAAAACAGCCACATTATTTACACTTTGTTTTCATGTTCTACGAAATTCGTATGCGAAACGTGAGAAACAAGAAAAAAGGAAACAGAAATTGTGGCAGTTTTTTAGTTATTTATGAAATCAACAAATGAAAATACAAAAGACTGTATATGTAGGATAGGTGACAATGTGATCAATCATCACAAACTAAAACCCTGATCTGTTGAACCTGATTCTCTAAACCAAAAAGACATATGATTCAGATCAATAATCAATCAATCATAGTGGTCAGCATAGTAATTAGTGAGGTACAGCATTTGTAGTTTTTTTTTTTTTTCTGTTGAAAACGAAGACATTGAAACTTAGAATGCCTGAGAAAATGGATCTGATTTGGAAGAGAAAGGAATTAATACCTGATAAGTGTTATCGAATTTATCATACATGAAGCGAGTGATGATGCTGGTTTTCCCCACTGATTGATCACCCAAGAACACCAGCTTGTACTTCGCAAGAGCTGACACTGGCGCCATTTTCACTGATGCCGAAACTCAACAAAACGCTCTCTTCTCATTCAGATTTCCTCATTTCTCTCAATTATTTTGCCAAACTTATTTTCGTTATATTAATTAGTATAATTTAACCATAAATCTAACTTTGTTGGTGTTCTAATAACCACCAAAAAAAAAAAGGCCTTTTCATATAGGTGGATTTAAACTTTAGTGAGTTGTTATTGTGTTATTTTCCAGGGTCATATATTGTGTTAGATTTTGACAAAAACAAATAAATTGAGTGCTGGATTTAATTAGGTTGGGTTGTCAATCAGTCTTTCAGATTTAATATATGATATGATATATTTTTTTTGGTACATATTATATAATATATTATTCAAGTATGTTGGTTTCAAGCTATCAAACCATTTAATTTTGCATTATAATCACATTGATCCAATTAATCCGTTGTCAATTTAGTTTAATTCTTCCAAAAGAAAAGAAAATTTATTAATTAGTGAAATAGAGTATAACTCATTAACCTCGCTTGGTAATTTAATAATATATCGGTTGTTTTACATTTTTATTGAAGTATCTTAGTAAAAAGAATAAGGTACCTTAGAAGTACTAACTACCAACAAAATGTGAGATAATTAGCAAATAATAGTCATTTAAACATGTTAATCATGACCAGTTACCGCCAGTGTAAAGCAAAATAATTTGTTGAATATTCGAGAGATCTACCGTTAAAATTTTACATTACATGATGAGGGGGAAAAGTATTTAGTAAAATTATCTCAATTAGTACTCCATTCTAAAATATTCTTACCTGTTATATCAAAGTTTAAATAGTCGTGTAACTTAAGTTTTTCAGTCATTAATTAGAAGTCGACACTTCAAAAATTTAATAATTCTCATTTTAGATGATCCAAGTTCCAGGCTGATTTACAAGGCAAAATAATGGAAAAAAGATGACACAAATTTTGACAAATTTTTTCTTGAGCAGCAATGTGCAGCACAAATCTCAAACGTGAAGTACCAAATTGTGTATGGTTAGGTGGGTCACAACTTGAAAAGCGTGATTGACAGAAATGTTCACAAAATATTCAATGTTAAAAAAATATTAAACATGCAAATATGCAATCACCATTATATGCCGATCAAAGCTTATATATGGTACAATACCTTGATATAGCACTGTGAATTTCATCGATCCAAATGAACATATAAAATGTTAAATCTATCACACATTATATAGGGTACAATGAACAGAATTCAACGTTAAGTTGCGTAACTTCACTACATTAGTACATGATCTCAGGCAACGAAATAACAACAGAAATTTTCTAGACAGAACTTCTATCAACCCCTACCCCGCACCTCTTGTATATTCTTTAACCTTTTCACATAAAGCTATCAAAGACTATTAGAGAAACCTGCATATAAAATCAATGATGACATGACAAAAAAGGTGCACGAGCACAAGATAAAGCATGTTCAACAAGCACATCCACTTGACTGAGGTTGAGATTGAGCATTGCCAGTTGAAGACTTCAAGTTTACATCAACCATGTCTTCTTGTTTTGCAGAAGATAGTGTTTCCATTCCAGGTAATGCAGCAGCAATTTTTCTAAAGAGGGCCTGTACAGATGTCCAATAGAAATACATGATAAGTTCGAAGCAAGAAGTGTATTGAAACTAAATAAGAATCTCACAAGTTATATCCAGAAAAGGAGAAGACAAGATGATGCAGACAAAGAATTCTACTGGCCTAAAAATGATTAGAACTGAAACAAGTAAATCATCCGTAGGCACAAATACATACAATAGAGTCCGGTCATCATAATTTTGTAAGACTCATTTCACCCAGGTTGGAAACAGATAATTTACTGAAGATTATGGAAAGAGAAGGAAGGAAGTCAGGTTACCTTTATATTAAACCCAGCTTTAGCGCTAGTTTCAATAAACATGACATTAAGCTCACGTGCTTTTGCTTCCCCTTCCTCTATAGACACTTGTCTGGAGTCACAAAGATGGTTGGTATTATAACCAAAAAATAATAATAACGTGAATTTAAGGTCAATTTAATCCATGCTGCTAAAGCCTGGAAGAAACTGAGATCTCTTTAATACATCTGAAACCAGATAAAGGCTTTTACCAATATATGTGGTTTGGTTAATTGTTCCTAAATGGAATAATTTTTGCCAATAATCCCTAATTTGGATTCTCCCTAAAATCACTCTTCTCTTTGCTTGTCATTACCTCTTCTCAACAAGATCAGTTTTGTTCCCAACAAGAACAATGATGACATCACTGCCTCTCTCTGTTCGCACCTCTTCAATCCACTTTGCTGTGTTTAGAAAAGTCTGTCGGCCTACACAACAAGAACATCAGATACATCAGAAAGTGTTCTTTACAGAGCTGTAATAAACATTGAAGCCAAAACATCTATCAGATCATGTAAAGATAGGCCATGCATGGAATTTGGATGCCATGGTTTACAATAAGAGTTTTTGCTCTATGAATTATAGAGAAAATTCACTTTATCATTTTGCTTCGTCCGTGTTTCAAACAAAAAATGACACCCAGCTACAACAGCAATACTGCATTTAGAATGATGGTTGGCTTATAGGTTCACTATCAAAATGTTTCAAGGAGTAAACAAGATATATTCAAGTGATGGGCCCATGACCCACAGGTCCCAGGATCAGAACCTAGCCCTAGTACCTTCTTACATTCGAGTTTTGTGCCTAACTCGACCCCAAAGCTACTTATTAGGAGGAAGATTACTAGACCACTTATATACTATACGGTGGTCATATCTCTAGTCAATGTGAGACTTTCAACAAGCAACTTTGATCTGACTGACTACTATTAAGAGGTAAACACTGCTTCGAATGGTACCAAAATAGAGGGAAATAACAATAAAAGGCGAAAAGAAACCAAGTCCAAATGACATACTGGCAACATCATATACAATAACAGCTACAGATGAGTCTCTTATGTAGCTTGGAATAAGACTTCTAAATCTCTCCTGTCCAGCCGTATCCCTGTTAGAACAGAAAGGAAAAGACGAAGAGTTAAAAACCAGAAACAAAAACAAAAACAAAAAAGAGCTTTGCCAATCAAAGAAAGGAGTATCAATAAAGAAACTAGATGTTTACTAACTGAACAAGCCTAGCTCCAATAAAACCCAAATGTATACATCATTACGAAGTACAAACATACTTTCAACATAGGAAAAAGCATGAACAATTGGATATTGAGGAAAAGCTCGGAGCAAAACAAATGGTTTTATTATATGATTTTCAGGAGATGAGAAACTGAGGGAAGGCAACTTAATCTCTCTTCATATATTCATGAAGTTAAATTATAAATCCTTTTACTCCTATTTGAGATGGGACAACGGTGATGTTTGTTTGTCATTTAGCATTGAGATCTACAGAGATCGAAAACCCCCCACATTCAAGAGAAATATAACTGCAATGTCACTGAATAGTTTATCGCATCCTATTACTGTCTTTTTTACTGTATCCAAAAGGGAAAACTGCCCCCATTCTAAAATCACTATTATTTCCCTTCCTTTTTATATTTTTGTATTTGTAAGTTCTAAGTTGGTCCGTATCTTACCACAACTGCAGTCGAACAGTTCGATCTTCCAGATACATAGTCTTTGATAGAAAATCAATACCAATCGTAGCCTGTATGAGAGGTAAATTTACAAAATCAGACGCTATTCAACAAAAATATACACAAGTATGATCAAGTCAATGAAATTAAAGTAAACATAACCAAAGAAGCTCCGTTCTCCACCACGGAAGTTATCTCAATTGTCAAGCTGAACTTGCTTAGCTGGATTATAAGCATACCATGAAATGACACAAGTACGCATATACAGTACCAAAATAAAAACATAATCCCTAAGACAGATTTCTAGCTTGTACACAACAAGTCAGCAATTTATTCATAATAATTAATCAAATCAAAAGATCAAAGAAAGACATAAGACAGAAATTGACCACTAAGCTAATTCATTATTTGTTATGAAGTTCCATTTAGATAATTACTTTTCAGTAGTGCATCAGAAAATAGCTTGTGTTTATAAAAAAAAAAAAAAAAAAAAAAAAAAAAAAAAAAGCCTAGTCTAAAAGGGAACATACGGAAGGTCATATGGTGAACAAGCTGAATCTAACGAGTGTTTTATCAACAAATCTAGAGCATAGAGTTGAGTTCATTTTCTAATCAGTGATGATCGTAATGGATTTATACATATAAAAAAGAAAAAGATAAGAACAATGAATCAAATCAATCACTGAAAAACGAAGAATTTGAAGAGGTTTTAGGGGCCAAGTAGGGAAGGGGATTGGATCTGACAGATAGGAACAAACCTGATAGGTGTTATCGAATTTATCGTACATGAAGCGGGTGATTATGCTGGTTTTCCCCACGGACTGGTCACCCAAGAACACCAGCTTGTACTTCGCTAAAGCTGAAACAGGCGCCATTTTTTAATCGAGAAAAATCAAACGGAAAGAGGAATCGGAAGAAGCCGAGAAAAACCCCTAATCTCTTCGGGGTTGATCTCGGATTCTCGGCGGAGGAACAAGGAGACGGAGAGATTTAACTATGGCAATGAATTTGCTATTTAATTTGCATCATAGAAGCCCCCAACCCGAAAACAAATAAACAATTCTTTGAGGATTTATTCAAAAATAATAATAATAAACTAAACACTATTCATTGTACATTAGTTATACTCTAGTTCAAAAAGATTCACCTTTAATCAATTTTATTATTTAAAGATTTCTTTATTAAATTAATTTGTCAACTATGCAGCACGAACGAGATTAGTCTCATTTTAAGAGTAAAAAAATCCGTGGTTATACCAAAAATCTAAGAAACAACATATATTTATAAGTATTACTTATGCTTTTAATTTTTTCCTATAAAAATGGAGGTCTATATAAAAATATTATTTATTTTATTTTTTCACTAATATATCAAACCATTAAGACAAAAAATAAATCTATACCAATCATAGTTATTGAAGCGTTAGTTTAGCGAACATTTTTTTGGTCTGAAGAGTGGTGACCTTTGTTAGGAAAATGTATAGCATTAATGTAATACTCTTTCATGCACGACTATAAAAGGCTCAATGTTATTTTAAACTTTGTGAACTCTTGAATTTAATCTACGCCTTTGATTATTTTTATTCGGTTTCATTTCGTTGTTAGTCTTACACTTAGTTTAAATTTAATTTGAAGTTATGTTTATAGGAATTTTATAAATTTGGTGATTATATGCATGTGCGTTTTTTATCAGGTGTGGGTTTGTCATTGGCCTCACTCAGCCGGATCGAAAACATTGAAGTTTAAAGTGAAATTTATGACAAAAGCCTATTTAAATATATTATATTATATATCAAGAATTTTTTTTATTTTTTGTGTCCTATTTATTTATCAAGAATTTTAATACAAACACGTTTAACATGTTTGTCTCAATATATAATATGACTAATTCATCAACCTATCTTATAAAATAGTTGTTATCATAGGTATTTTATAAACAATTTTGTATTTAAAAATGAATTCAATATTTTATATAGTTTAATATTTTAATAAAATATTAACTTCACTTATTCAGTACTTCTTTCAATATAGTATTATTGTGCAAATAAAAAAAAATTTAATCATGTTATAATAATATTATAGATTTATAAAATATTTTTTAAAATTTACATTAACAATATTATTAAATAAATTTTTTTGGCCTTCAAAATTTTGAGACCTTAGGCAATTGCCTTATTGGATTAACCATAGACCTAGCATTGGGCCTCACAAGTCACTAGTAAGAACTGTTACTGTATTTTTAACCTGTTATTTTCGTTGGTTGAAGAATTTTCAAGTTGTTTATATCTCCCACTCTTTGACTTATTCACATAATTTAACACTTTTATCTTTAGTTAAACTTTCTGGAAAAAAAACACCAGAATGACTTAGTTTGGTCTTTTTCTAATACATGGCATAACATATATAGAATATTTATGTTAACATTAGTTTAATATGAGTGTCTTTTTAACGAGAAACACCATTATTATACATTTTCCTTCATTAATTAAAAAAATAATAATGTAAATATTTTATTAAAATTAAAACTGGAATTAACAAGAAATAATTATTTTGGTTTCATTAAAATGTGTAAAATATACCCTAAAAGAGTTTAAAATATAAAAAATGAGAAAAAAATAAAGAGATAGTTAAAATAAAATAATGGTTAATATTGAAAAAAATTATTATAATACATTCTGCTCCTTTCTATTTCCAAATAATGGAATGAAAATAATATTCCATTGCGTCTTAAAATTTCAAAATTGGAGTAGATTTTTTTCCATTCTGTTTCATTTCACTTCATTCTATTCTTTTTCATTCCGTTCCGCTTCATTATGTATCATAAATCCAAACATAGCTTTAGGGTGCGTTTTAAATACTTATTAGGTTATGTCTCCCATTGTCAATTGGTTCTAAAATGGAATCTTTAGGAGTGTGTTTGGTTTGACGTTAGCGATGAGCTTCTAAAGTTTTGGAACGAAGAATCACGAATTCTCATGGAATGAGCCAAAAAAAAACTTACTTTTGCCTTACATTGAATCTCAACACAAAAACAAACATGTTATAAAGTGTTAAAATTAAGTCTTTTAACAATTAATTTTGAGATGAAATCTTAAAATGGAACAAAATCGGCCTAATATAAATTGAAATGATGGTTAATAAAATCTACTAAAGAGTTTTTCAACTCATACTCAAACAACAACTTTCCGGTGTAGGTCACGAGGCAAATTGCTAATCTGACACGAGTAGCGGCGAAAAGCTAGGTGTCGTTTCATTGCAGCGTGGCATTAACTACAGAAACTAGAAAGAAGACTTCAACTTAAGTTTGTACATTACTTGGTCTTGAACACTATTCTACACACAGACACAAACACTCGTTCTGTTCCAATTTCAAGTGAAATTAAACAGAGAAACGTACAGAAGCAGTAGTGAAACGAAGACGAAGAAAATTAAAATACATAGATAGAAGAAGAAAGACATGTCGGCGGCACAGATGGATCCACATGACAAGATGAGAGCTAGGGACGTAAGTAAAGTGGCGCGTGGTGAACAAGCTCCTAGGCCTCCTCATGAATTTGGCACCGTTTCTCCGCCTCCTCCCCCCTCCTCCGTCCACACCAACAACACCGCCACCAAGGTAATTAACTGCTTTGATCAGTTTTTCTTGATTAATTCATAAAAATATTTTTTTAAGTTAATTATATTTTTAGTTCTTAGAGTGTGTCAATTGTGCAATTTAGTGTTCACAGTTTTAATCGAGTAATTTTAATCTCTATAAAATTTAAAAAGAGATGTTGCCATTTTTTTAAATCTATTATTACTCATTTTAATTTATTTTTATAATTTAAAATATATTTTTAAACAGATAAACACGAAATAAAGTATAAATATTTAAATATTATCAAAATATTTGAATATGAGTATTGGAATGGCAATACTAAAATGTGAAAAATTGGTCATTAAGTTCAATCTATGTCCAATTTAAATGACTTTTACTAATTTTATTGGTCATAAATAAGAAATTAATTGTTATTTTTATCACAATTTTTAACAACATTAGTAATAAATTATTTAATATTGAACAAAATTTGGATTTATAACTACATTTTTGCGAGTTAGGATTCTCTATAGTTCGATTTTGAACTGAAAGTCATCGTCACAACCTCTCAAAATATTTTGTTTTGTATATAAAAGTTGAAAAATAAAATTGGAGTTTGTAGGCCATTAGATCAAAACTGGAGAGTTCTAGTTTCTCTATTCTACAAGAGGGAATTTGAACCCAATTTTCACACTTAAAATTTTATAAGGCTTAAAATCGCTCGATTGAAACTATGAGAATTAAAGATCCACATATCAGAGACAAAAAAAGATACAAAGAAACATGTTGGATTATAGCAACCTTCTAATATAATGGCATGAACGAAAAATAGTTATTTACTAGCTAGAGCTCAAAAATCAGTAATGATTCTACGCCGACTAGAGATATGATGGCTAAAGAATATATAAGTGATGTGATAATTATTCTTAAGTTAGTTTTTTGATTGAGTTAGACTATGAGTCTGTATTTGAGATGGTACCAGAATCTATTATAAATAAGTTTTTGGGTTATTAATAAGAGATGTGTTGAAAGTCTCACAATATTATATCATTCATATTTGTTTACGTTCCAAATGTCCCCTCATGAGGGGTGTGTTGAAAATCTCATACTATCAAATTTAGATTCTCTCTTTTTCTTCTTTTTTTTTCATTTTTATATGTTCCTTATATTTTGAGAGAGATAGACACAATAAAATAATAATAGAATTTATATTTATCCCATTGTCATCCTTTAAAAATTTTGTTGTGTCATCCTTCTATCCCATATCAATTAGAGATATGACCATGATAGATATGTTACTGACATGTTAATCTTCCTCCTATGAGGTAACAACTTTTAAGATTGGTCAAGAGCTTGTAGCTTAAGTGGCATAAGGAGAAGCTCTTGAGCTTGAGGGGAGGGGTTCAATCTTCGGTGGGGTATATTAGGAGTAGTGTAATGTGGAGGTGTGTGAGTTTGGCCGATAAAAAAAAACTTTTAAGATTGAGTTAAGCATAAAGCTCAAATTCAAGAGTATACAACTATGAGCTTGTTTGTTGAGTATTTTGATTTGGTCAAAATTGGATTTTTGATCAAAGTTAAAAAAATTTATTCCTTTCGATTTTTGTGCATTAATAACCTTAACTATTGATTTTTTCTCAATTTGTGTGTCTTTAGCTTCTCATTATAGTACTCAAGTCTAAACCAAATAGGTCCTAAATAATCAATATAACGTCTACTTCCAAAAAAAAATATTATTATTGTACTTTAAAAATTTTTTTATTATTCCTAGTTATAGAGTTGTACATTAATATTTTTCATTCAATTTAATTATATAGAAACAGGGGGAAAAGGCAGAGAAAACTGAAAACGGTGTGGAGGTGCAACCCACTAATTATCAAGCACGTCATTGTTATGTGAAATACGTGGAGTATCACAGGTAAGGAATATTATTAACATGCAAAGCATCAGAATTATAAATCACTTGTCCTCTCATAATTTGTAAGTGTTTAAATGTGTCATTGGTTCAGTTTATGTTTTCAGAGATGTTGATTTTTTTTCATATATACGTCTTCCGATATTATTTAGAAAAAAAAAAGATTTTTTAAAAAAAAAGTGCACTGATTTTGTAGCTTGTGAGGTTTGAACAGATGCATTAAGCAGAAGGGAGAAAAGGCACCTGAATGCGATAAGCTTGGCAAGTACTTTAGGTCCTCGTGTCCAACGGAATGGGTGAGCTCTCAGCAAACTTTAATAACTTTATTAATTAATAATTAATCAATAATAAATCATCAAACACTTTTTTAATATTCTGCAGTTTATTTTTCTCTGTATTGTGCAGATTGCAGAATGGGATACAGAGAGAAAAGAAGGGAAGTTCCCTGAAGATATATAAGCAGGAAACAACACCTTTTATAATAGGAAAAAATAGCGTGTTAGAAAATGAGGGATTATATGTGTCTTTACCCTCTTTTTGGGTAAAAAAACAAATGAAAAAGAGGTAAAATAACATATACAATGAAAAAAGGAGAAAAGAAAATAGGAAGGAGGTATAGGATTGATGTGCGAGAAAATGTGTGTGGGAATGCAATTATTGTTAGAAATTAAGTAAAAATTTTGTGAAGCATCCTGATGCATTATTTGTTTTAAGGCATGTTAAAAGTAATTTTGTGGTATTAAATGAGTCGTTAAAATAGGTTATAGTCCAGTTTGGGTTGGGTTAGGTCTTGGGTTGGGAAATATTAATAAATTAAAATTATGTAATTATTTTGAAAATTTTTAAAAAATTATGATAAATTATTTATAGCTTATTAAATCACTTATCTATTCCACTTATGCTAAATTTTCGGGGATCAATGCCCGTCATGCAGCGCGAACGGAATTAGTCTCATTCTAAGAGTGGAGAAACTCGTGGTTATACAAAAAAAAATCACTTGTGTATTATTTTTTAATGATTTTATCTACACAAATATAACAAAATAAAAAAAATAATATAAACTTATGCAAATAAGTCTAACCCACAATGTGTCATAATATAAATTCATAGTACCACTATGCATCATAAAATTAAACACGACACATCAACAATAGATCTCAAAATATGTCACCGTCAGTTGAGGCGTAGAGTTGAACTTTGGATTTGGAATTTTAGGTTTTGGTACATTCATTATTAAGCTTCAGGTTTGCATTTTAAAATTATATATATCAAAACGAGTGTTTAATCAGTATGATTCAGTTTGGATTAGGTTTATAAATGGCTAATTTGAGAACTAAACCAAATCGATTTACATTGTTGGTTCGGATCAGTTTAGGTTGGATCAAAATAATGTTTAAATTAGTTCAGATTGGTCGGATTATACCCCAAACCCACGGCTAAGTTAAGGTTTTGGTTAGCGGCGAAAATATGTTGAATTTAGGGAGTGTTTTGCACCTCCTCAACTTAGAAAATTTACAAATAATAATATAAATTTTTAATTTTTACATCCTTAACTTATATTTTTTAAATCCTAAACTTCAATTTTCATATTTAACATTAAATATTAACTAGAATTCATTTGAAAGTTCTTTAAAAATATTGATTTTTTATGTTTCTTTTTTTTTTTAATTTTTTATTTTTATTTAAGTTGCATCCTTTAACTCCATGTCTTAGGCAAGTCCGCTACTAATTTTTGTATATATGCTATTGGGAAAATACTATTGTATATATGTATTTTGATTTGAGTTGGATTGAGAAAATGTACTTTTAACACGAGAAAAAAAGTTATCAACATTAGATTTGGTATCAAAAGTGAATGAATTCATGTGTCTTTGGTTTTCTATTGATAAAACTTAGTTTGTTTTAGGCTCTGTTTGGTAAAATTAGCTTATAGCTTGTAGCTTATGACTTATAGCTTGTAGCTTATGGCTTATAGCTTGTAGCTTATAGCTTATGACTTGTGACTTATAATTGAGTAAAGATGTTTGGTAAAATTAGCCTATTAGGTAGCTTATATTTGTTAAATGACTTAAAAGGACAAGTAATAATTACATGTAATAAATTATTTGATAGAGTAAACATGTAGTAAATGACTAGAGGTTAAAATTGGAAAGAATTATTGAAAGCTACTTTTCATAAGCTATAAGCTACTTGAAGTAGCTTTTCATAAGCTAGTTGTTACTAAACATCTCTAATTACTTATAAGCTATAAGTTCCTAAATAAGTTACAAGCTACTTGTGCCAAACACACACTTAGTGAAAATAAGTTGGGTTGAAAGCTAATTTAATTTAGTGAAATTTATATCTGAATACTTTTAATTAAAAGTATGTTTGACAAACTAAATATTATTCAGATATATATAGGTAAAATTACTTTTAATAGTTGTAATACTGTCAAACCAGATATTTTTTCAACCAAAAAGAGACACAAAATTTAAGGATGGCAAAAAAACTAGCACCATGGATATCCGCAAATAATATCCGTCATGAGTATTTACCATTAATACATGTGGAATGTGAATTATAGTATTTTAAGTTCTTTTTTCTCTAATTTTTAAAGACGATATTAAATATTTAATATGAAAAAAATATGTTATACTTTTATTCAATGTGAAATGTCTTTAGAAAAACATAATATTTTATCACTTAACTTTTAACTTAAGAAAAAAAAGTAAATATTAGGTGATACCATGATAATTATGTTATTTGAACATTTAATTTTTATTTTAGTTTTATTCTAATAATTAATATAATTATTCATATAAATTTTATATTAAAATATAATTTAAGGTATATTTTTTTTATATAATTTTTCAATAATTTTGCAATTAAATTAAACACCCGTGTATTACCAAAAATAAAATAAAACACATGTGGATACCTGCAAACCCACGGGGACAGGTAGCAGGGGACTACTGCCTGCTCACGCCCGTCCCGTTGTCATCCCTACTCAAAACTTCCTTCCACCAAATCAACTTTTGAAGTTTAACTGCAAACTCAGTTTAGTCAATTTATACAAACTTAAAACTAAACAATTTGGCACATTGGTATCTACATCCCAAAAGTACTTTAGCTCAACTAAGCACACACGAAACTAGTTACTTTTCCGTTTTTTAAAAGTAATTTTAACTTTGTTTTAATTTATAAAAGTACTTTAGTAATATTTAGTTTACTAAATTTACATTTTGCTAAAAGTATTCAAATATAATCAAACTTGCTTTTAACTAAATTAAATTTTACCAATGAAAAATCAAACACACCTTTATCTTCTCTCTCGGTGATTAGTAAATACATTTTTTTTTCATGTTTCCCTCGCTCTTGTTCACCGAGATGTAAAACTTTGATATCCTGTTTTTTATTTTAACAGCCAAATATAATGATTAAAAAATTAATAAATAAGTTATTTTTATAAATAATCACTTGCCGAACTGTATTCATGGCATCACAATTTTTAATAGAGATAAATACAATAACTTCACTATATTATACTTATCCTCCTCTAATTTTTAAAATTACACTTATCTTCTTAAAATTTTTACTTTTATTACAAAAATTTTTCTGACGTTAATTTTTTTAATGGTGTAATTATGCACATTTTTCATCTTAAAAAATAATTTTGATTTTATCATTTTTTACTTTTCTTTGATTTTATCATTTTTTTATTGAAAGTAAAAAATTCAAAGGGTAAATGTAATTTTGAAAACTAGACGGAAAAAGTGTAATATATAAACAAACTTCAGGAAATATTAGTGTAGTTATCCTTTTTTAATAAAATCTCGTTACTTTTGATCTTTTAAACATGGTAGGAAAGTAAAATTCTAATTAAATTGGAGTCAATTGATAAAATCAATAATATAATTTTAATTAAATTGAAAAATAAATTTAAAGGAAAAAAACCAACTATTAACTATAAACCTAATAATAAATGACTTTTTAAACCGTACATTAAGATATAATGAGATAAGAAAAATTAAAAAAATAAATAATCATATTAATCTAATCAAAGTTTAAATATTAGGACAAATTGCATTTATATCCCTTTAGGTTTCTTAAAATTGTAGTCCACCTTATTCTTTCATAAAAATTGCACTTCATCCCATTTTTAACTCTAAGTTATAACCATCTTTTACCATGGTTAGTTAATTGTTGTTAAAGCATCCATCATCAATTAATCGAGGCCCCCCTTTCTCTCTCAACCTCACCTGCATTATATCCATCACTGTTACTAGTGTTCTTCGTTGCTCACGGAGATCAATTAAAAATATGTTGTTTCTTCCTTTTCTTGTTTGGTTTTTTCTTTTCTTTTTTTCCCTCCTTGTTTATAGGTTTTAGCATGTCATATCTCTGCATTTTAATTTTTCCTTCACTATTCCATTTTACCAATTGCTTTTTAAAATCTCTCTAATTTTTGCTCCATTTTTTCTCCACTTTATTTTTGTACGTCACTATTGTTTTTTTTTTTGTTTTGCTTTGTTATTCTTCGTTATTGTCCTTATTGTTGTCTCTGTCATAGTTGTCAAATACATTTCTACCGCTATCATGCTTGGTTCTTATTTTTTCCGTGTGTTGTATTATTTTATTCTCACATCAAGCCAATTTTTTTTTCTGTTGTAATTGTGTTCTTAGGGTAATTTTGGACACAATATAACATTGTTGGATAAGTTCATTAAGTACCAAACATGGGAATTGAAAAAAAAAACATTCCTAGAAAAGTTAATTAGTAAATAAACATGAGAAATAACTTTCCTAGACATCACTTTCCTATAAAACACATTTTTGAAAAAGATGCCTAATACCAAACACTTCCTTAGTCTCACCATGTTTCCACTCACGTTGTCCTCTTTCATCAATACAAGTCTCAATAGTGTCATTTCCTCACAAATTTCCATATTCTACCAAATGGCTCTACATCATTCTCAATGAAATCTCTTAGGAATAGGAATTAAACAAAGATTTGAATAGTTTAGGGCATGTTTGGTTTAGAATTTAGTGAAATGAGAAATGAAAATCACATAAATCGAGAAAAAATCAATAATTAAAATTATTGATGCACACAAAGCGAAATAATCTAATTAAAGTAAATATTTTTAGCTTTGGTCAAAATCACTTTTGACCAAATCAAAATCCTAAACAAACATGCCCTAAGAGGTTATCAAAATCCAAATTTCTTAAGCAATTCAAAATATTTCCATTAAAGGAAAAACCAATTAGCTCATAGTTGCAATGGATGTAAATCACAAAGTTATAAGATTCCCAGGTGCAAAGGGTCTTGAACCGGAGATCCACCCTTTCGATTCAATTGAAAATTATTTACCACCCAACATAAAGAACACATAGAGATCGGGTGAAGTCATATTATTTGATGCTACCAAAGTTAGCTCGAATAGGGTGAACTGTAATATTTGAAGGAAATTGGGGTGGAGTGAAATTTTAAAAAATCTAACGAAGATTTAGTATAATTTACCCTAAATATTAATAATATTATTAATATTAGTTTTTTCTTTCTTTTCATTTTCTATTTTTATGAATAATTACAATACAAAACTATCACATTGTTCTTATTTTATTTTATACTTTTGGAGATTTATATAATAAACATAAAAAATAACCAAAATAACTATAATTTATTTTTAATTAATGTTATGTAAAACTTCTTTATCTTCCATTATAAACCAAATATAAAAGCTCTACTATCTTTTAGTTTGTCTTTCTATTTTTTGAACTAAATAATAAATAAAAAAACTGAAAAGGTAAGGTAAAACAGGCTATCTAATCTAATAAAATTTTGAAAAAAATTGTTTCATATTTTGTTTTCTGCTTGAATTTTGAAATTTACATAGAAATAAATGGTCAAAATGATCTCTAACCTTATCACTATTATTCAAAATGATCATTGACTTATAAAAATAAGTAAAATAGTCATTATCTTCTGTCATTCAAATTAGTTTATACAGTTAATACACATTAACAAAGTCATTATATGACACATTAAATACCATAGTAGAAGCTCGAAGCGGCACCATAATAAGTAAATGAAAATCAAGAGCTTTGGTATCTAAAAAGTTCAAAAAAGGGGTTATTTTTTGCATATGTCCACAACTTTTCCTCCATTTTTTTTGCAATAAAAATGAAGAAAAATGATCATTTTTCAATTTCTAAAGGACTAAAACGTTTGATTTTCGTTCACTTACTTATGCGACACTGTTTTGGGCTTCCATGTGCCACATCATAATTCTATTAGTGTGTGTTAATGGCATAATAACAAAAAGATATTATAATCCTTTGATTTGACAAAAGAAATACAAAAAAAAAAAATATGGATGAAAAAATCACAATTAATAAGAACCAAAAATAATTCAAAGTAATGAAAAGACTCTATAACTTAATTTTCTTATCTCTAGCATTATGACCTGTGCAATACAAGGGTTTATAATTGTTATTTAGTTATTTTAAAAATTATTTTATTTTGAAATTTTTTTTTCTATATTTGATATTTAAATAGTATAAAATGTACTGGTTTATCAATTTAAAGAACAAATATTAAAAATAAAGGAAAATTTTTACCAAACGTGTTATATTAAATATATAACTATTTCAATTATATCATTTTTTAAAAAATAAAAAACTAATAAACTAGCGTTGAAAACTTTTTTGTGTTTAAATTATTAGACAATATTATTGACCTCAATAGAAGTTACCATTTTGAAAATGTAATTATTTGAATATAAAAATTATAAACATAAACTATAAATAATTTATGAAATTTATAACAAATTTGGAGGTAAAAGCAATAAGGAACGGAGCAATGTTATTCTAATAAATCTTTCCATATGAAAGTAAGAAGTAGTCAATGGACTTAAGAACATTGAATTTAGTTATACTTTATAGTATTATTTCGTCGAACAAAAAGCATATTATCATATGCTATGTTTAATATTATTTGGTGGGTTCTAAAAGCCAATAGTTTCTCAAATAAAGAAAACGATAATCATCTATTGCATGTGATGCATGAGAATTAATTGATTTTTGTCTGTGATTAAATTTTGTTATTCTTTTTATCTGAATAAGTAAATCTAGTATAAATTTTAGACACATTTTGTTGTTGATACTTATAAGAACGTCTAATAAACAATTAATAAAGTATTTACTAAATGGTTGTTATACCAGGAAGGAATAATCTTCAACAACCAAGTAACAAAAATTTTTATGGCTATAATTCGAATTTAATTAATATATGTGAATAACTCCATGCTCATATAATGAAGTTCAAAAACTCCTAGTCATGATAATTTTTTTGGTGGTATGTACAAAATATTCATAAAATACAAAAATATATTAAATATTATTGTAATTACCAATACATATAGTGAAAAACAAAAAAAAAATATTAAAAAGGAGAATGGAATGTTGGGTGAAAATTTGGTTTCTCTCTAAAAAAATCTTTGAGGGACCAAAAAATATTAAAAAAAATATATAAAATAAAATAAAAAAGATGTTTTACTCAAAAATAAATAAAGAATATATTTTAGATAATATTTAGATGATATTTTACTCAATAATGAACTAATAACGTTCAATATTTATTTTGATTGATTTCCATAGTTTCTCCAATTTTTTTAATAATTTGTTAGACTAAACTTTAAAATAGTAATTGAATAATTGAATACCCATGTTGATTGTTCTAAATTAAAATAACATACCTCTTAGTAATATATATTTTAAATATATGATATAATAACTCACCCTCATTTATTAATTTTTGAAATATAGCACATTTATTTCTTAACAAAAATCATAGTTTTAGGGTATATTAATTTAAGTTAAAATATATCTTTTCCTTAAATGAATTCATATTCCGTTTGATATGATGGTCACATTAAATTTGAAATATAATTTTATCATCACCTTTCAAATATATATTCTTGTCATAAACACAACAACCCGCACCCATGTACCGCCCGTTTCTCCTTGATTTGTTTTCTGTAAATAGTTTTCCTATGATATGCGCTCTAGAACCCTCCAATAAGAAATTTTTAATTTGATTAGGGAGTAGAATAGCATTTATATCAACAAAGTCTACAAGAATGGGCCACCGACAACAAAAATTCAAAAAAGTAAAAAAATATTAAAAAATAAATTGGTTAGTTGCTCACCAACCATTTTTTTCTATATTCAAATTGTAATGTAATTTTATGACTCAAACCCTCAATCATTCGTAAAATATAATTGAGAACACAAATGCATAGAGGAGCACACACAGAATGGAATGAAATCGAATGAAAAAAACACTTGAATATATTTTGAAGAGATTGAAGTCTTGCAGAGTTTTTTTTATAGCAGTTAAATATATTTGTCTCTAAAATCTTATAAGAGTTATTTCTGTTTGAAATTTTTGAAATGTGATTGAAACTTTTATCACTTTTCTAGTATATTGAAAATTTTTGAAACGTCATTAAAAATTTCTTCACTTTCATAATATATTGAAAATTTTGGAACGTCATTGGAATTTTTTTCACTTTTCTAAGATATTGAAATTTTTGGAGTCTATTTTTCTTGAAATTTTTAGAGCTTATTTTTTTCACCAAAACTTTGTAGCTTTTATGGCTCGGTATCATCAAACCATAGCTTCAAGGCTCAAAAATCTAACAATGTGGTTCAAATTCTGGAACCATAGAAAATATCAAATGGCAAACCGTGCACATGGGAAAAAGCCACCATTGTTGACAATGGAAACAATGTCAATTCCAACTCTTAACTACTCAGAGATATTTCTATTATTTTATGTATTTTTAGCTTTCCTTAAGTAGTATAAATACCCCCATTGTATTCATATTTCATCAAGCAAGTTTGAGTGAGTTTAAAACAAAATTGAAAGTTTTCTCTCTTTTCTCCTTAGCCTTTGTGCCATTTTATATATTACGATTAAGATAAGATTAATATAAGATTAAGATTAAGATATTCATATTAAGATAACATTAAGATAAGATTAATATTAAAATTAAGAGTGTGTTTGATTAGTTGTGATTAATTGTAAAAACAAGTTATGAAAAAAATCGATTGTCTGAGACATAGTTGATTTTTGTTTAAATATATTTGCTGTCCAAAGTGATTTTTAAGATAATTTTAAAGTGTGAAAAGTGATTCTGAAGCTTTTTGAAACCATGTATAATTTTTAGCTGAAGGACAAAAAGCTTTTTTCCTTGTTAAAAAAATAATCAAAAGCTTTTGTAAGTGCAAGATGCAACTATCTAGCATACGTTGGAAAAAATCTAATCACGGTACAAGATAGGACAAAACTTTTTATTTTGTATTTGATTTAAAAAGCAGAGACAACACAAATTTTGAGTATACAAAAAGTTAACTTTTTGTACCCACTAAATAAAGGGACAAGTTTCTTGTTCCTTAAAAAAAGACAAAATTAACCTTACATCTTCATTCAATAGTGTAACTATCTCCTCCACTTTGCCCACTCACCTAATGTAATTTATGTGGTATTTTTTTAAATCGATATATATATATATATATATATATATATATATATAAATATAATTGAAATAAGATATTAATAATAAAAAAACTTTAATGATAAATATAAATATTAAAAATAAAGAGTCAAAAAATGTTATTTAATAAGAATTTTTGTTTTATATAATATAATTATTATATCACATCAAATATATTATATAGTAATTTATTAAAATGTGAAGTTTTAATTTTATAATAAATAATAAAATAATTATAAAATATCAAAAAATTATTTTTTTAAAAAAATTTAAGTAAAATTGATGACATATAATATGAAAGATATTATTATAAAATTTATATTATATTTTTTTGTTGTGTGTATTGATTAATATACAAAATTATGTTATGCCTCATAAAAATTATATTATGCTATATTTTTTGTATTGTCCTGTTCATGCATCAAATGCATCATAAGAATTAAAATTTCATTTACATAAAGACTACCCGAGAGGGCAGGAAGGCTCACGCATTCATTGAGCGCGTGCATTGATTGCGTTCGCGTATGTATATTCCACGTATGATCCTTGAATACGTCTGTACACTCGCGCACATACGCTAATTCCCCCGTCTCTACTTCGTCTTATGTGTCCTCATTCTCATATCGTGCTTTGAGTGTCTCTCTGTGTCCCAAGCTTTATTTTCTTCTTCTTCCTCACCCAACCCTAACCCTAATCATAAAAGTTCATAACCCCCTTTCATCTTATTCTCAAACCGAAGAACACCGCACTCTCTTAAAACCCTAACTGTGGCACTCAGAAGATCGCGCGCGTCTTGATTCCGAAAACCTATGCAATGGACTCTCAACAGAGCAATCTATTCGAGACCGCTTCGCAGCCCGACACAGGCAACGACGCCTACACTTTCCTCGAATTCAACACTCAGGGCGAGGATTTCGACTATCCTGAGTTTCGTGACCCGATTAGGTCACCGGTGGCGTGGCCCACACCCTCAGATTCGCTGGCTGAGCCGTCGGAGCGTGGTGGAGCTGGGTCTGATCACCAGTCTGATGCCTCGCCGGTTTCTGCCGCTCCCGGTAGCGCCACCAAAGGCAGGTCGGGAAGCAGCAGCGGGAACAGCCAGATTGTGGATGCTTTTGCGGCTGGGATGAGCGGGTTGAATTTTGAGGACACTGGGGATGATGATAATTTTGAGTATGGTAAAGGGGATTTCACTGAACATGCTTGCCGTTATTGTGGGGTCTCCAATCCTGCGTGCGTGGTGAGGTGCAATGTACCTTCCTGTCGCAAATGGTTCTGTAATTCGCGGGGGAACACTTCAGGATCGCATATCGTGAATCACCTGGTGAGTTTTTGTCGCTGCATTTGTGGTTTACTATTATTTTTGTTTGATTTTGAGTTAGTGGTCGTCGAGGAGTAAAGATGCTTAATCTTTAACAATATGCCTCAGTGGAATTGGGTGAAGTGGTATGGAGTGTGGTAAATGGCAATGGCATATTTGGAAATCTAGAAGTCCTATGTGTTCCTTAATATGCGTACATTCTGATTACTTGTGAAAGATGGGAAAATTGTAGATAATTATGGACTACTCAAACACACATTGTTTAGATGAAATCCTTGACTAGGTGAATGTGTGATTGTTTATGCTGTTGCATAATTTAATTCATTAATCTATTAAATAATCTATAATCTATTATGATAAAAGGAATGAACTTCCTGAGCGAGATTAAGAAAGTGGCCTGTAGAGTGTAGGCTGTTGTTTGTGTACCGTGCATGAGGCTTGAGTGCTCGTACCTAACTTAGCGTGACAGAATGTGGCCCCTCCTTGAATGTAAAAAGTTGTTGGTTGCTCTTAATTAATGACCGATGGCTGGATTTTTGACGACATCATGTTAATTAATTTTTGAAAAACTTGGTTTATCACATTTTGTTCAATGAATGAAGATTTCCTTCTCCCCCCTTCCCCCTTTTTTTGGTGTGGGGGTGCTATCTTTCGAAGAATGATCCACTTAGGTTCTGTTTAGCAAAATTAACTTATAGTTTATGGCTTATAGTTCTGTGGAGGCTTTTAGTAAAATTAGCTTATGAATTAGCTTATATTTGTTAAATGACTTAAAAAAGGCATGTAATAATTACATATAATGAATGCTTTTGTAAACATGTAATGAATGCTTTAAGGGTAAAATAGGAATGAATTAGTGGAAGCTAGCTTCTCATAAGCTATAAGATATTTCAAATAGTTTTTGATAAGCTACTAGCTTATAGCTTATGAAAGCTCATAGGCTATAAGCTTGTAATTACTAAACACCTCTACTAGGCAATAAGCTAGTGTTACTAAATACAACCTTAATAGTTATGATGGGTGCAAATTGGATTGGTAGCAACTTGAGTTTCCCCCTTGTTCCCTCAACTTCATGCACTGTGTTACTAAATACAACTTTAATAGTTATGATGGGTGCAAATTGGATTAGAAGCAACTTGAGTTTCCTCCTTGTTCCCTCAACTTCGTGCACTGTGTTAAAGATGCTGACATGGACGTTATTTTGCAACTATAGGAATTGCAACTATAGGAAGATAATGATCATAGTGTCATACTTAGTCTATTTGTTTTTTGTCATTATAAACGCATTAATTTCACTTTAGTACTTGGATGTTAGCAAACTTTTTCATTCTGTTAGACACAGTTCTCCTACGCCTAGTCTTCACCTTGAGATATATATCACGTCACTAGAAAACTAGAACCAGAAGGCTGTTATTTTGCCATGAATGCTACTGAATCTTAAGGTATGGTAACAAGTTGATAATTGTTCATAAAACACAACATAAAAGATATATAATCTTATAAAACGGAAGATAATACTTAATGTCACGAATGTTGATATTGCATATGAAACGTAGTATGACATCAATGAATTAAAAAATATTATTAATTAATATTTATTACATTTATTAAATGTTAGAGAAAACACAGTTCACATATTCAATAGGGGATGAGCTTGGCTGTTGGTTAATGTTTGGTAGCATCCTTTTGGGTGTTTTGCCTTCAAAGCTCTTATTTGACATATCTAGTAGATTTTCTAGTTCAGCACTTAGTTTAGTATTTGGTTGTATACAGGAAAAAAACATTTTTTTGGGGTTTTTTTTTGGGGGGGGGGGTTGATACTGTACTTTTCAATCTAACTCCCACAGATCCAAACTGGACTTTTTTTTTTGGGTTTTTGGTTTGCAACAGTCAAACAAAGTCGGCGATGTACAGTAAATAAGAAATTAATTTATACATTTGCTTGTATGCTGCTAACCTACCTGATACCTATGTTCCTTTGATTACTTATCCTTTTTAGATGGAAAAGAATAAGATAACTTTATGCTCTCCTTTATGCCCTCTTGTTGCTTTTAACTCGTCTTCGTCTCTCATAACAGTTAAAAAGCATGCTTACATGGGGGTTAATTGGTGCCCCACAATGGAAAAGTTAAAAAAATGAATGATAAAATCTGTAACTTAGTATATGTGTTATCTATCTCCTTTGGCTCCTGTGATGAGAAATAATTTGATTTTGTTAGATATGTTTATGGATTGTTTATTTTAACTTTATCATCATTGTTTTCAATAAAATATTTTCATTTGAATTGTAACTCTTGATATTTATCTGCTGCATGGAATGATGTGAATATATATTGTATTTGATGAGAAAATGTTGCTTAGATTTGCTATTTTTTTTCAAAAAAAAAAAAATTAACTACAGGTTCGAGCAAAACACAAGGAAGTTTGTCTACACAAAGATAGTCCGTTGGGAGAAACAATTCTTGAATGCTACAACTGTGGGTGCCGTAATGTGTTTCTCCTTGGATTTATTTCTGCAAAGACAGAAAGCGTAGTTGTTCTTCTTTGTCGCGAACCTTGCTTGAGCGTCAATGCCTTGAAGGACATGAATTGGGACCTTAGTCAATGGTGCCCCTTGATTGATGATAGGTGTTTCTTGCAGTGGCTCGTCAAGGTTACTGTATTTCTTTTATGCTATTTAATTTAATTTAAGATAATGCTTTTTGTCCATCTTTTCACAACCTTTTCTACTGCAGATCCCATCTGAACAGGAGCAGTTAAGGGCACGCCAAATAAGTGCACAGCAAATAAATAAGGTGGAAGAGTTGTGGAAGACAAATCCTGATGCTTCTTTTGAGGACCTTGAGAAGCCTGGTGTGGATGATGAACCCCAGTCTGTGGCCTTGAAATATGAAGATGCTTATCAGGTGTGGGTTCAAGAAACTTGTTAATGCTTTATTTTTGTACTATGAAGATGAAGATGGTGTCACACTTCTCATGGTTTGTATGAGGGTCTTATTTATTATTTTTCTTGTTTGCCTTGTTTTTTCAGTATCAAAATGTATTTGCACCTCTTATCAAGCTTGAAGCTGATTATGACAAGGTAATATTTTTTTTAAGTCCATTGCTAGACATTGTATCATCATTAGCTACTTTGCTTATTCTTTTTGGTATATGTGCTTTTGGATTATCTCCAACTAAAAAATCTCTGATTGCTTTGTCCTTCCTCAAGTCTTCTGTAATATTTTTGGTATCTTATATGTGCTATGTTGATGCAGATGATGAAAGAATCACAAAGCAAGGACAATGTTACAATTCGATGGGATATTGGCCTTAACAAGAAGCGTGTTGCATACTTTGTATTTCCAAAGGTGCTGTATCTTTTGCTCAGTGGGAAATTGCTACTGCTATTGTTATAAATTATATTAGTTATCATCTTATGCTATTCATAGTTCGTATTCCAAGATTTCTTTTTTATTTTCATTTTCTATATTGGAGGAAAAACATTGTTGTCTCATATTGTAGGAAGATAATGAGTTGCGGCTTGTACCTGGTGATGAATTACGATTGCGTTATTCTGGTGATGCTGCTCATCCTGCCTGGCAGTCAGTGGGTCATGTGGTATGCATGGGTGTTATTTTATCTCTAGTACCAATAGAGTAAAGTCCTCATTTTCTTAAAACCTTATCTTGTCCCTATACTTCCAACATCACCGTCAATCTACTTAATTCAGTAAAAAATACTAATAAAACTATAGATGTATTAGGTTAATCAACATAACAAAGAAACTAAATTTAATTAACCAAAAAAAAAAAAAAAGAAAATGTAGTTTCAGATAATGAAATTCCCTGATTAATTTCTCTCCAAAATACTGTTCTACTTCTTTGTCATTTTTAGATGCATTCACCCATTATATCTCTCTTCATTTAGAAGTAAAATAAGCACTGTTTTCTGTTTCTCATTTTTATTTTTATTGCTGGCTTGTTTAGTTTATGTCATCAACTGATGGGGAAAAATGTGTATGATGTTATTAATATGTGCTGATTATTTACTATTTTGAATTATCCAATTGTATACTGTGTAAGATGCTTTATATTATATTTTCAGATCAAGCTAACTGCACAAGAGGAGGTTGCACTGGAGCTTCGTGCGAGTCAGGTAAATTTAGCATCAGGTTGCGATATATGTATTGTGCCTTCAAGCTCTTTAGCTATGCCTAGTGCTAGAGCTTATTATTCTGTTGTATGCAGGGGGTTCCAGTTGATGTTAATCATGGTTTCAGTGTTGATTTTGTCTGGAAGAGTACAAGCTTCGATAGGATGCAGGGAGCTATGAAAACCTTTGCTGTGGATGAGACAAGTGTTAGCGGGTAAGATGGTCTTGAGTCAGCTTTAATGGTATTAGCTTGGATTGCAGTACTGTAAATGTCATCAAACCTACTTATGTTGACAATTATATGCATGTAAAGTTGCTATCAATTGGAGTGTGATTTGCAATGGGTGCATAATTGGACTGTGTACATTTATCTTTTACATGGCTGAGTGTTGCATGTCGGTTATAAAATAATTAATGTACATAGCATGGTGCCAGTATTATGTTCTTTTAAATTAATTGAGATCTCAAAATAGCGTCAAAGATTATGATTGTTTACTATGTTTAGGCTGGATTGTGCATAGTATTCTGTTTCGTTAAATTTTTTGCTTAATATGCAGTTATATATATCATCACTTATTGGGTCATGAAGTTGAGGTTCAGATGGTGCGTAATGCATTGCCACGTCGCTTTGGTGCACCCGGGCTTCCGGAGCTGAATGCATCTCAAGTATGTTGTTATTTCTTCTGATCTCTTACTCCCATTTTACTTTTTTCTTGTCAATATGAGATCTCGTGACATAAAATTTCCTCTATATATTGGTGTTCTTTAAAGTCACTGATCTCCCATGGTTGTAGGTTTTTGCTGTTAAGAGTGTTCTTCAGCGGCCTATTAGTTTGATTCAAGGGCCACCTGGAACTGGGAAGACTGTGACTTCTGCAGCACTTGTATATCACATGGCCAAACAAGGCCAGGGACAGGTATATTCTTAAATGTTTCCTCGATATAATTGTTTTTTTCTTGTGCTTCTGTGCAATAACTTTTCCCTTCGCTCCCTTCCCAATATATTTTTCAGGTTTTGGTTTGTGCACCCAGTAATGTTGCGGTGGATCAGCTGGCTGAAAAGATAAGTGCTACTGGATTGAAGGTATAATTGATGATTATTCTGTTTCGGAGCTGGTTATATATGGTAAAAGTTGAACTTCCTGTTAATACAATTCTTTTGTTCAAGGTTGTTAGGCTTTGCGCAAAGTCAAGGGAAGCTGTGAGTTCTCCCGTTGAGCATTTAACTCTTCACTATCAGGTTAGTGTTGCATTTGTTGATACATAGTATATGATGGTCACTTTCAGTATATTTTACCTCTTGGATGATGCATACGAATCATGGTTAATTACATGTCAATGTATTTCTTGTAGGTTCGACATCTTGACACATCTGACAAAAGTGAACTTCACAAGTTACAACAGTTGAAGGATGAACAAGGTCTGGCATTTCTTTTAAGCTTGAAAGCTACTCAACTTAGAATGTATTGATTGATTAGTAGTCTAAGTTAAATTATTATTTCTATTTGTGTGCATTTAGCTTTATAGCAATTATAATTGAGCACCTTTTTTATTAGAAAAAATTAGATCTCTACCGACAAGTGCTACAAAAAACCTGTTTAAGCATTGGACAGTGAAGTTGATTTTCTCTCTCTGCTTATCTAATTAATTTGCAGAACTTTCTGCATGTACTTTTGATGTTTGCATTTCTAATACCTAGCACAGACAGTTGTCTTCAATTTATTTGCATTTAGTAGCAAATGTAATAATGATGAAGGCTTATAATTATCTCTACTCTTTTTTGGGGTTAAAATTTGTCTGTCTGCCTGCCTTCGTTCCCTTAGTCCATTTTTACTGGTGCTTTATTTCAACTTCTCCTTGGACTATGCATTGGAGTTAAAAATGACAATTATTTGCTTGAATCATATTCCAGGAGAACTTTCCAGCAGTGATGAGAAAAAATACAAAGCACTTAAGAGAGCTACAGAAAGGGAGATTTCCCAGAGTGCTGATGTGATCTGCTGTACATGTGTTGGTGCTGGAGATCCTCGGCTTGCAAACTTTAGGTTCCGTCAGGTTGAAATATATGTTTCTTGCAGTGTATAATTGCCATGTTCTTGTTCAATTGTTACATTGTTGATTTTTTTTTCAGGTACTTATTGATGAGTCAACTCAAGCAACAGAACCTGAGTGCCTCATCCCTTTGGTTCTTGGAGCAAAGCAGGTATTTATCACCTCTGCATATGCAGTTGTGTACTCCTTGATTGTTGATGTTTATACCAAGATGTTTCTCTGTAGGTTGTTCTTGTTGGTGATCATTGTCAGCTTGGTCCTGTTATTATGTGCAAGAAAGCAGCTCGTGCTGGGTTAGCACAGTCACTTTTTGAACGCCTAGTTCTACTTGGTGTCAAACCAATTAGGTTGCAGGTAATGGATATCTTAGGTTTCAATTGAGAATTAATAATTACCCCTGTTGTGATCTCCCTACCTTTCTAGTTAGGATGCTTCCTTTGGTCAGAGCTTGGGGATAGTGCCTTTTCTTTTGTTTTGCTGCTTTTTCTAATTTGTTCAAAAAGATTTCTTCCTTTGTCGAATATCAGGTTCAGTACCGTATGCATCCATGCCTTTCAGAATTTCCCTCAAATAGCTTTTATGAAGGCACCCTGCAAAATGGAGTTACTGTTAATGAAAGGCAGTCTTCGGGAATCGATTTTCCTTGGCCTGTGCCGAACCGCCCCATGTTTTTTTATGTTCAGGTATTGTAAATACATATATTATGCATCAAAATATGAATGATGTTTTCATTTGTTGTGGTGATTGGTGCCTTTTAATTATTTACCTATGTCTGTTTTCTAGATGGGACAAGAGGAGATAAGTGCTAGTGGGACATCTTACTTAAATAGGACTGAGGCTGCTAATGTTGAAAAGATTGTAACTACTTTCTTAAAAAGTGGTGTGGTTCCAAGTCAGGTATGTTTTGGTCCGTAAAATAAACAGTTGGGTTTATACTAATGCTATGGATAATGATATTGTTATTATTATTTTAAACTGTTAAACAGATTGGTGTGATCACACCTTATGAGGGGCAAAGAGCATATATTGTGAACTATATGTCAAGAAATGGTGCTCTCAGGCAGCAACTTTACAAGGAGATTGAGGTTTGATACAGATTATCATGAATCATAAGCAATCTCTGACCTGGCCAGAGTTACTACATTAACTTTATTCTTTTCAGGTTGCTAGTGTTGATTCTTTCCAAGGAAGGGAGAAAGACTACATCATTCTATCTTGTGTTAGAAGTAATGAGCATCAGGTTGGTCAACTCATACTTTGTGCTACTAGTTTTTTGTGGCTTTTGTCAGAGTTAGCTTGCTTCAAATGTCTCTGTTTTGGGAGCCATTTTTGTAAATTTAGATGGATTGATGATTGATTTATACACGCTTTTGTAGGGCATTGGATTCTTGAATGATCCTAGGAGGCTCAATGTTGCTTTGACACGAGCAAGATATGGTATTGTTATTTTGGGGAACCCTAAAGTTCTGAGCAAGCAGCCTCTTTGGAATAGTTTATTGACTCACTACAAGGTAGTTCTTGCATTCTAAGATTTTACTGCTGGTACTATTGATTCCTTATAAATGTACTAGCCTAGCAAGATCTGAAATTTTTTTTGCAATGCTTTTGCAAACTTCTGTATTTTATTGTGTTACAATCGGCTTTTAATGAATCACTGCTAAGTTCTCTCATATAATGTGACTGATTTCATACCAATATCCTTTTCGAAGAGTCTTTAAATTTTCTAAACAGGCTGCGCTTTTTCCTCATTTATTAAACAGGAACATGAATGCTTAGTGGAAGGGCCTTTAAATAACTTGAAACAGAGTATGGTTCAGTTCCAGAAACCCAAAAAGGTAGGTATTAAGGATTGCAGAGTATTGATTTTATGTGCTATGCCTGGATGTGCTGTTAATGCATATAGTGATGTGTTTTTCTTTCCCTGGAGAGATATGTTTAACATGAGAATTTAACATCGATGTCACTTTTTTTTTTTTACTACTTTGATGCAGATTTACAATGAACGAAGACTATTTTATGGGGGTGGACCCGGAGTTGCAGCTAATGATAATTTTGGTTCTGTTGGCTCAGGAGCTGGCACAAGTTCGGATCGGAGGAGCAGCCGAGGAAGGGGTATGTAATTTATAATTGTTCTGTAGGTTATCTTTGTGGTTTTGTACATATTAATGTCTCGTTGAAATGTTCTTAATTTAGAATATTTCAGTAGTCTTGTTGTTTGTTTTAAGTTATTATCTCCTACGCAACTGGGCTTCTGGAGCCTTTGATGTTTTGATCACTTGGATTGTTCGATTACAAGTTTTTGTTGTCAACTTTAGGATCTTATATACCTCCTGGTCCACCTAATGGAACCCATAAGCCTGGAGTGCATCCTGCAGCGTATCCTGTACCAAGGGTTCCATTGCCTCCTTTTCATGGCGGTCCCCAATCTCAACCATATGCCATTCCATCCCGTGGGGCTGTTCATGGACCTGTTGGGGCAGTTCCTCATGTTCCATCTCCAGGGAGTCGGGGTTTTGGGGCTGGAAGAGGTAATGCTGGTGCTCCTATTGGCAATCATCTTCCACACCAGCAAGGCACACAACAGCCTATTGGGAATCTTGGATCCTCATTTAACTTCCCTTCTCTGGAGAATCCTAACAGTCAGCCATCGGTTGGTGGTCCATTATCTCAACCTGGGTTTGCCAATAATGTATGTGTTCTGGCTTCCAATGTTTATCTTCATCTTTGTCTTTTTTTCTTGGATTAGTTCTGATAATACTTCTCTTTTGCATACCAGATACCGGTCCAAGGGGCAGGGCAGTCATTTCGTGATCAATTTTCTGTGCCTGGAATGTCCCAGGTACCCATAATCCTGAAGCTTTCTATCTGTAACTTGCTAGGAACTTTTTGTTGTTTCAACGTTAAATTGGCTCATATTTATGCATTTTGTTTCAAAACTACTGTCAGGACTTCTTGGGTGATGACTTCAAGAGCCAGGGGTCTCATGTTCCTTATAATGTTAATGATTTCTCTACACAGGTTTGTGAACAATTGTGGTTAGTTTTGTAGATCAATCGGAAAAAAAGGGTGCAGGGCTTTGTTGTTTCCTACTGGTTGATCGTATCATATCAGTTAGAGATTCATATCTGTTTGTCCTTCTTGCCTATTGACACTTCTGGTTACCTTAAGGCTTCTCAAAGTGGATATGCTGTTGACTATGCTACACAAGGAGCACAAGGCGGATTCCCAGGGAACTTTCTTAACCAGAATTCTCAAGCTGGATATTCACGATTTGGTTCTGGAAATGACTTTATGTCGCAGGTGGCTACTAATGACCCCATTACCTCCCTCAATATGGGTTGCTTCGTCCTTCCTGTTCTGATTTTACTTTCGTTTAATCTGCAGGACTACATGGGCCATGGATCACAAGGTCTTTTCACCCAGGTTGGATTCAGCGATCCCTTGCAAGATGATGCAACACAGAGCCATTTCAGTGTAGCAAATGCCAACCCTCTCCAGTCGCAGGTTTCCTGTATTTCCATCATTTTTTATAATAATAATAGTCTTGATAATGACGAAAATTTGTTAGGATGGGTTGTTTCACCACTTAATTTACTGACAAACTTGGATTTCCTTGTTGCTTGATGCATGTGATTCATTTTTGTTCTTCTGGTGAATTCCCTGGGTTTTTTTGCAGATGAATTCCCTCTACTCTCAGCCTTTTACTCATTACAACACTCAGCCACTGAACATGCAGGCTTCCCAACAGCAGCCACCACAGGGTCAGAACTCCCAAAATCAGAAGATTCACTATAACGGTTGAGGAAATTTAGGAGCGTAATGTGGCTTTGATGGGTTATAGTCTTCGCACTCAGCAACTGGGTTTGTGCCTGTCTTTTGTGCTGAAATATGTTTGCATGAGATATCCGAAGGGTTGCCTTCTTGGGATAGCCTTATTGAAAGATTGGTATAAATGATTTGAGTTGGTGGAATTGAGGGGCATTAAGCAGATACAAGCAGGTACTTCCCATGCTGAAAAATGAAAAGATAACCCCCATTACCTTACTATTGAAGTTCTGTATTGTTTGGGATTAAGAGAAAATTGTTGAGAAAGCATTACATGGAATGGTTTTGTCGAAAGGGTTTCGATCTTCAAACAGAAGGGGCGGTTTGCAATGTTGGTGAAATACTGAATATAGTAATCCATACTGCACCAATCATCGCTGGAAGTTTTTGTACAGGAGGAAGGAATGCAGTCAACCCTTTCAGCACTCCCTGACATGTAATTATACTCTATAAATATTATTTAACACATGATGATTCATATGTTGGATAGTTATGTTATGCAACTATTGCCACTAAGAATTTTCTGTGGCATATATAGGTGTGGTGTCGTGACTGTTTTCCTTGTAAATTAGGTTTGTTAAGTGCAAGAAATGATTGCCTGGGAGTTTACTTTTTTACTTTTTGCCGTAAAATAAAAAGTATGAGATTATAAATAAAATATAAAAATATTATTTTATCCGCAATACACACTCACGTATTCTACACTAAATTTTCACTATTATAGATTGAAATCTTGACCTCCAATCTCTCAATACTTAGCATGACTCAATAAAATATGAAATATAATACCAAATCTCCCTATATTTTGTCCAGGGATCACAAAACGAACACGTATTGATTATTTAAATTTACCAAACTTTTGTCGCTTATACTATACTAGTTTAGTAATTTATACGTGCACTATGGTCGAATGTAGCAATCCGCTGAAAAAGAAAGAAAAAAAATATTATAGGCAAATGGAGCGATCAAAGGTGGACCCTTCCCATGAAAAAAGTAGAAGAATAAAATAACGGTAATTTGTACCAACAAACAATAACCGTAATTTATGAACCCAAAAAATAAGCTTAATTTAGATTTTTCTTAAATAGCTTGTTAAAAATATGATTTAATTTCTTTAAAATGAGTGTAGTAGTGAAAAAGTAAAAATATATTTAACATTTATATAAAATGAATTAGAATTATAAAATATTATAATTCAAATCAAACGTGATATAAGAGCTAAATCCGTCAACGTCAAAACAAAACCCATCAATCGTTAATTAAATATTATTTTAGTCTCATTCAGTTAGTAAGGTACGCAACGCGGGGATCAGATCAGACGATCTGTCGTTCACATGCCTCATCTTTGGTGGTGTTTGAACTTTGAAGCGAATAGTGAATTTTCTTCTAAGTTCTAACCAATATTATTTCAGCATTCCCACTGTCCTACACGTGTAACAATGATTACGAATGCATGGAATTGTTATTTGTGGATATACGACGTTAGATGAATATATTCTTCCAATATATTAATGTTAAGTTATGAAATTTCGTGTTAACTTTATATTTAGGCTTAAATAAGTTTTTCGTGTTCGTAAAATATTCAGTTTTGACTTTTTGTTCCTGCAAAAAAAAAAAAATTTATTATAAAATCCAAACTTTTTTAAATGTGTCTTTCCGTCTTTACGGTTAACTTTGACTGTTAATTGCTGACGTGACTAACGGAGAGCCATGTTAGTCTGCCACGTCAGTATGCCTTGTCATTTATGTGGTTTTGTTTTTAGTCCCTGTAAAATTCATGTTTTTTCTTTTTGGTCCTAAAGTCATTTCTTCTTCTTTTCTTCCACCATCTTCTTCCTCCTCCTTTGCCACTACCACTACCACCTCTGCCACTCCTTCCTCTAAAAAGCTGATTACATGAACATATATATTGGTGGAAGCCAGATAGATAAAAATATGTCAATCGTTATACCATAGCATTAAAATTTAAAACCAATATAATGTATACAAGTACCCATAAAAAAGTACAACAACAGATTAAAATTAATAGTCATCATTTCTCAAGCACCAAACACTTCTTCGCCATACGCAGATCCCATTACTTGATACCCTTAACATTATTATACTGCAATCAAGCATTATTCCATTCGAGGTCGAAGCAAAAACTTGTACAGAAGCCAATAAGATAATCACCAAGCCTTTCAACTACCATGTTGCACTGTCCTGGTGTCATTGGTTCATCATAAATGCCAATGATCAAGGCAAGGTTTGTCTTCTTGACAGTAACACCACCAGCACCCTGGATAATGAGGAGCAAGGATTATATTTAAGACTATATTGTCCAAAACAAGAATGAAGAAAATATCTGCTCAGAATATTGTGCAACAAAACCAATATATGTTCATGTAATCATTAAAATTTATGTTGCCTTTTTAAAAAGTTGTTCAGTGTTAAATTTCTCTCGTATTCCTTTTTTTTATAGTTAATATTTTTCCAAGTTCTCTGTTTACATTGATGGGAAAATGCTGCGTTTTTTCTGGTTATAAAAAAGTTATTTTTATTTTGTCGAAACATTCTTGATTAAGGAATGTACAAGGAGGGCATTGATTTTCACCCAAGAGATTTGCTTACCGTGGGTGTGGTTGTAACAAGGCTATATTTACACTCTAGTAAAATTTGAATAACATTACAATATAGAATGAATAATCAGAATTTTATTCTTATGACCTTGAATATTTTGATTCGAAGATGTTCATTTTCACGGATGAGGATAAGATGACAAACTTCAGTAATTAGATTAATTAATTATTATTCAGATTTTGCTGATGATGAAATTTAGAGCGCTCTAATTACATATATAGTGGTTGAGACTTATGCTTAATAGTCTGCTTACTCGTGATTAATTTGTCCTAGCTTGCTTACTCTTGCTTTTACATTTTTTAATGATGATATTATTTTTTTATTATATCTTAAAAGGAGAGAATTAATATTGAGTATAAAGAGAAATTAATGTTAAGAAAGAGAAATTTAATTACGAAAGAGAAAGGGTATATTAGTATATTAAGTTGATTATTTTATAAAATTAAGATTAATAAATGTATTACTAAGGACAGGTATTGAATGGATGGAGTATTGTTTTGTATGGTTGTATAGGAGGATAAAATGTATTTTTTATAAATTAAGAAAGGGTTAAAATTACTTTAATAAATAAAAAAGTGTCTCAAACATAAATTGAAACATGCTCTAAAAATGCGTTACAAAAGATTATTTATTCCAAGTACTGAATTCAGTTCCCAAAGCGAATTATCCGAAGTTTTTTTTTTTTCAAAATTAATTTGACCTCTAGTATAAGTTTAAATAAAATAAACACGCCCCTAATCTTCTAATGCAGTCGGATTAGATTAGAATATATACATTTAGTATTCGATTTGATGATTTGGTTCTAGTAAAAGGACTTTTAATCAAAATAGTGGTGGAAGAGAAAGGAGTGACAGAGGTGGAAGGTGGTGGTAATGGTGGTGGCAGAGGAGGAGGAAGAAGATGGTAGAAAAGAAGAAGAAATAACTTTAGGACCAAAAACAAAAAACATGAATTTTGCAGGGACCAAAAGGAAAAAATATGAATTTTGCAGGGACTAAAAGTAAAACAACATAAATGACAACACATACTGACGTGGCAGGCTGACGTGGCTCTCCGTTAGCCACGTCAGCAGTTAACAGTCAAAGTTAACAGTAGGAACTAAAAGACAAACATTTTAAAAAGTTTGGATTTTACAACAATTTTTTTTTTGCAGGGACAAAAAGCCAAAACTGAGTATTTTGCAGGACGAAAAACTTATTAAGCCTTATATTTATATAGTAAAAAATATATATTCTGAAATCAGCGTACGGTTAATCTTTAAACACGACAAGGTATCAACTATTTACTATTTAGTCGCATTATTGTTGGGATTAGGATTTCAATTTAGAAAAATAAAACCTATTAACCTAATATAATTTATACTTGGACCTTGATAGGATAGTCACCGGGCCTTTATTATTAGAGAAACAATAAATGTACCACTATTTTTTTTTACGTTTTTTTACATCCAGTTAAATGTGAATATTTTTTTTATTAAATCAGTATGTGATTTGGTTAATTATTATGTAATTATTATTTATCAAGTTTTTATTTTTTTATTATGCTATATGAAAGATACTTTGTTAAAGGATAATATACCCTCAACATGGTAACAAAAAGTAAACTTGTAGGTGTTCGACCAACCTGTCCAGACTTTGATAGGGAAAAGCTAAGTTTGATCGGGGTTTTTTATGAGTTTGAGACTTTGAGTTTTTCGCTAAGTCCGCTAAGCGGAGATGTAATAGTTTTGAGATCTAATTATCCACCCTACCCTCTCCCTAAACCCGCCACAACTATAACTCCATAGTTTATACACATACACTTACATACTATATACACATAATTTTATTACTAACGATAATAAAGTTAGAATTTTATTTTAGTTTCGATAATTTTCATATAATATGTGAATTAAAGTGTTTATTTTTCTTAAAAAAAATAATGTTTAATTTGTGTAAAGTTATATGAATAAATTACTCTTAAAATATAATGTGGGTACGAGTTCCCTGCAAATTTCATAATCTCGGACAAGGATGAGTTTGGATTAGAGTTTTCTAACTCCGCCTTGTTTATTCACAAACTTGAACCAGTCTTGGTCTTATTGAGATTCGAGGGCAAGGATGGAGAGGCAATACCTGCCCCCAACTTGCTTTGTTGTTATCCCTAATATACTCTCTCTTATGTTTGGATATATAAGTTGAGGTGCAATGGAAATATAAATTACAGATTCTAAAATAACAAAAGTAGAATTCGAAAAGCAACACTTTTTTTATTGGTTTTGATTAAACTTGAGTTTGTTGTCCTTCAAACGGATTCCTACACATTGGTAGTCACTTTGTTGTTGTTGTTTTTTTTTTTTGAGTAGTTACATGTATTCTCCTATTTGAGCTCGGAACACCCACATTATGGTGAGACTAGCTCTTTTAGCAAGACTTTTTTTTTTCCTTTTTCTTTTTTGCATCACAAGGGTGTGAAATATGAGACCTCTTGCTTAAGAGGAAGAAGCATGTAGCACTTAAAACAGCAATTCGTTGGTATAGTCACTTTGTTGATTGATTCGCTTAAAGTAAATCATTATATTTTAGTTATCGGTATAATATTACTGATGCACACAAACAATTATTAAAGAATACAAAGTTATACAAAATATTAATTTTATATATTCTCTCTTAAAAATAAATGAGATATTAGATATTTCTTCACTAATAATCTTTAAGGTTAAGAATAACTGAGTCTCCTGTATGTATTCTACTTCATGTATGCTTTATTAATTTTTTTTAGTGTGTGGAGGGTAGGTACAATTATTTTTTCTTTGAAATATACACTTTATTATAAAATTGTCACTGATTTCGTTAATAATCTTTGCTAATTAAGTCTTTTGCATTAAAGTGCATATTTTAAATTTGTACTTATTTGTACATTTTAAAAACTTTTATAAAATTTTTTTGTCTGCATGAGCCATTATTGGTCATGTTGAATGTTGATGGCAACTCATTGGATAACTTGGGACCAGGAGGAATTGGTGGTTTACTTAGAAATCATGATGGCGAGTAGGTGAGTAGTTATATTGGGTACATTGGCATGTCCACCAGCCTTGTGTTTAGTGTAATGTGGGCTCTTGATTGCGTGGGAGATGGGGATGCAACACATCTCTTGCCATTGTGATTCCCTTCGCAGTAGAATTTGTGCATAAAGAATCTCATGATTTTCATAGATATGCAATTCATAAACAAGATTAGGATCTTTCTAAGCAAAGATTTGTGTTTGGATGTTAAGCACACGCTCCGAAAAAGGTAATACTCATATAGACTGGTTGGCGAAAGAAAGCTCGCGTGCGCATTCCCCTCCGCAAGTTGTTCAAAACTACCCTATTTTATTGCACCCTTTGGTTCTGGCTGATGCTATGGGCACCCTTTTTGTTAGGCCTTAGGTCTTGCTTTTAATTTTCATATGTACAAAACAAGAAAGAGTACACGGTACTAAATTATTTTAACAAAAAGACTTCCAACAATATATAAAACACAAAACATTTATTCATTATTCAGCAACTCATATCTATATGGAACAATTGCAATTTTAAAAAGGCTTAAATAAGATTTTATTCTCAACAAAATTTATAATTTTTGGTTTTAGTCCTTGCAATTTTTTTTTATCCAATTTAATTCAAAATTTTTTTGTTTAGTCCATGTAGATATTAAAATTTTGTTTCACTATATAATATATTTTTTTGGTTCTATAGTTACTAAAATTTTGCTTTTAGTCCTTGTAAGTTGTAAGTTTATTTTTTTATCTTTTTACTTTAGTCCTTGAAAATTCAACTTCTTTTATTTTGGTTCCTTGTAAAAATGTGATAAAAACAAAAAGCTTAAGCATCCCGAACTAAAAATAAAAGTTTCAAATTATTGTGAACCAAAATGAAAAAACAATATTTTGTATAGACTAAAACCAAAGTTTTTAAAATAAGTTGGACCAAAATAAAAAATATTTTACAAGGACTAAAAATAAAAAAAGACCTATTTAATAAGGATTAAAAACTTTTTGAGCCTTTTGAAAATCACCTAGTTCAAGGAAATTGTTTTGAAGTTGATATTTTCTTTTTTCAAAATACTAAAATACTTATGACTAATTTTGATATAGTTTTATTTTTAGTTTTCTAGTGGATATCCTCTCAATATCTTATTAGTAATTTTTGGGCATAGACAAATTTATCTTCTCAAGTAATATTCTATTGATAATTCGAATCATGTTTCTCTTATTATGTTGTATTTGTCCCCACTAGTACCATGGGAGAAGCTAACCAAACTTTCATGAGCAAATATAAAATATAAATTAAAGAGTTAAAATAAAAAATACACTAAAGTTTAGGGGACTTATTTATTTTTGACCCTTATAGCTAATATAAAATATAAAATAAAGAGTTAAAATTAAACATATCGCGGCCATTTAAAAAAGTTGAATTGGATAACGTTTTATGAAATTAATTAAATTAGAGTTCGTTTGTTAATGTTTAAAAATAATTAATCTTTTATCAAAAAAATTAATTTTGAAGGTAAGTAGAAAATTAATTATTTTTTAATTGATTACAATAAAAATTAGAAGTCATTTATGTTCAGTAATCATGGCCAAAATAATTTTTTTAAGTTTATTTATTTTATTATTGTTGATTATTTTGAGAAGTATATATCTCAAAGGAACTTTTTAAAAAAAGTATAAATTTAATTATTTTTTATTAAGATCTTTTAATTATTTTAAAAAACATAAACAAACATTTTAAATTAATTTTTTATTAAATTTTTTTTTCTTGATAATTCTATTAATAATTTTATCTCCATATGTCTTTTCTTTTTCTCCGCAAAAATGACTAATTTTACAAATGTCACTACTCTTGGGGGTTTAAATTCCAATTAAATGTTTATTATTTTAAAAAATTAAAAAATTATTTTTAATTTAATAAAAAATATTTAGTTTTATTTATTAAAATAAAATTCTATTGGCCCTTAAAAAAATCTAATTCTATTGAAAACGTTAATCAATATATTTATTAAAATTATTAATTTTCATTTATTAATGAATTAGTTTTTAGATAAATGACAATTTGGTTTCACAAAGATATATCCGTTACTAATTTATCATTGAAATTTTTATTATTACTTTAGTCTCTAAAATATAAATTTCTAACTAAGCATGTAGGTGACGAAAGACTAATTTAAATTAAGATTATTCGTAACTGAACTAAATTATAATAAACCGCTAAAACCGATTTAAAAAACCGATAACTAAATAAATTGAAAATCGAAATAACCGCATAATTTTATTGGTTTGATTTGAATTTCGATTCTTTATATTAAAACTGAACCAACTCAAACCAAATCGCATGTACTAATATAGATTTATAATTTTTTTATATTATTCATCTTTCTCTTAAAAGATTAAATGATTCGCTCAAAATATTATTTTTATAGTTTGATTTTTCTTTCAAATATAAATATTGTTTGAGCTTCTGTCGAATATATATATGTATTATATATAAATAATTAAATAAAAAATTTAGACAACAAAATTTGAATTAAATATATGCATCATATTTACGTTTTGTTGTTAATGTTTACTATTTTTTATAATAAGAATATATTTCTAAAAACAAAACCAAAAACTGAAAAATCAATCCAATCCAAACCGCAAAAAAATTGGTTCGGATTGGTTCAGATATCATTTAAAAATAAAACTGATCGGATGAAGAGATTAGATGATAAAACCGCAAAGATCGAATCAGATAAATTTTTCCTTTAAAACCGAACCAATTTGCACCGCAAACACTCCTAATTTAAAGGTGTTTTATATTATTCAAGTGCTAAATTGATGATAAAAATCTTTTAAGAAATAAACAAATAAAATATATATCTTTAAAAATTTAATTGACTTTGATGTCATTAATTTTTATTATAAATACTAATATTTTGTATTCAATTAGTAATTCTTAATATTTAATATAAAAAATTGACATTATTGAACAATTAAATATTTATCATTTAAAACTAAATATTACTAAATATTAAAATATTAAATGCTTAATTAATAATTACATTAACCTTCCTTACTTGGATCAAGACGCGAAGGCGAAATAAATAAATAGGGTAAACCTGAAATTACGATGAAGATGGAGGTTAAATCCAGAATGAGGTCCCAATCTTTCAGAGAAACTCGCGTGAATCTTTATTACTACAGATCACACTCCAGCTACACAAACGTAGCTTCGACTCGTACAGACTCTCTTTTTTTTTTTTTTTTTTTTCATTCTAAATTTCTAATTCTAATTAATAAAAACGAAAAGCAAAAAAAAAAATAAAAATAAAAATAAAAATAAAAGTAAAAGACGAAAAAGCTAAAGGCCTAAAGCAATTGGAACCATCCTCTGACTTAGACCACCAGCACCACCAACTATTACTATTTCACTATAATTCAACCCTCGAAGGAATCCAAGATTCACTGGAATTTTCACTCTTCCTACTCTTTTTCTTCTTCCTTCCCTTTACGGTTAGTTCTTCACTCTTCCTACTTCAACTCTGATTTTCACTATTTCGCTTCAAGTTTTCTACCTACGAGCTTTTTTTTGTCTTTTGATTCTTAGAGCTATTTTCTTTTTGTTTTTGTTTTCCTTCCAATTTTCTATCGGTCTTGAATTGATCAATAGGTTACTTGCTTCGTTTTTGTTTTGGATCGCATTGCATGGATTGTTGATTGAGAACGTGTAGTTTTTCGCATTTTGTGAATGGATTTGTGATCGAGTTTCGGTGGTATGGTCAGCGAACTTGAATTTCATTGCGGTAGGATTATATTGATTGAAAGCAGAGTAGGGGAGTATGATCAGTATGCGTAGCTCTTTGGGACTGTGTGGGATTGGGGAATAAAGACTTTACAAAGTGAGACGCAAGCTTGTGGAAACACGCACATTTTTGTAACAAAAAGCTTTAATGCATGTTGCTGATGTTGTTCTCTTTCATTTTCCTATAAAGCCATATCGCTATTTGAAATTAACAAAGTGTAGAGCCTTTTAAAAAAGAAAAAAAAAAACACCCGGATAGTGGCAACTGGTGAGTTTTAATCTAATTGGTGCTGATGATAGCAGTGTTAGTCATACTTGGTTACATGTTTCTCTACTGGGAATATTGCAGTTTGAAGTAATTCATTGCTCAGATCCACGTTGTAGTGTAGATTATTATTATGTTAGCTTTTATAAAAGAGATATTGTTAATAGTAAAGTTAAACATACATGACAGCAAGAGTGTTATTAGTTGAGATATACACTGCACACACCGCAGTGTGCTCCTTTTTAGTCAATGTAAAACCATGACAACATTGCTTTCTTGGATTGCCTAATGATAGCAGAGTGTGCTCCTTTCACTGAGTACAGTGATATTCTTCATCCTTTTTCAGGGTTTATTTAAGTTTCATGGACTGCAAGCAAATTTATTTATTTATTGGATACTTTTCTCAGTGAAATTTCTGAAGTATCATGATATGATTTCCTTTGTGAACATTGGAATTTTAATAGCTTCTACATCTCACTTTAGTTGCTTCAACCCATCTGGTTTTTGCACATAGAGCTTAATGAGAATGCAAAATTTATGCTTTAATATATGTAAAAACATGAAAAGCAAAGTACTCTAACCTTTTTATTTCTTTTGTATTTACTATTTAGTTGCAGAATATATGTATAAATGTGGCTTCGTTGAATGCCAATTCCTATGGAGGTAGCTTTCAGAAAATAATGTCTATACTTTCTGCTGAGCTGATTGAAGTTTTACATTAACACTGATTTCTGCTTATATATTTGCCGTAGGTGGTGATGCACACTACATTAATGCATTGGTATCTCTGTTGCTGCATTGTATTGGGATATATTCATACGTCTTGTCTTTCTCTTAGTTTAGGACAACATTTGAACAGAAGTACTGGCTTAAAAGACTGGCTGGGTCATTCTGGGTCACTTGTAAGAGATAATTCTCAGCTTCATGAATCTGTGTTTGTTGAAGCGTCAGATTCGTCATTCCCACCGAATAAGTCAGTCTCTTGTGAAGACTTAGAAGGTGTAGGATCTTTTAATACCACATGCTTGCTAAGTTCCACCCATTATTTGAAATCTGATACTCACATATATGGTGTCGGAAACCTGGAGATACTCTCTGATGTTTCACTTTTATGTCCTTTGGAAGGGTGCATGATAGCAATCAATGTGTCTGGCAACATTAAACTAGGTCAAAATGCATCTATTATTGCTGGTTCTGTGGTTTTATCAGCAGCCAATCTGACTATGGAGTACAGTTCTTCTATAAACTCATCATCTTTGGGTGGGCCACCTCCTTCTCAAACTAGTGGCACACCTGTTAGCAGTGATGGAGCTGGTGGAGGGCATGGTGGGCGTGGTGCATCTTGTTTGAAAAATGATAAGACAAACTGGGGTGGTGATGTTTATGCTTGGTCTACATTATCTCAACCATGGAGTTATGGCAGCAAGGGTGGTGGAAAATCTACTCAAAAAAAGTATGGCGGGAATGGTGGGGGGCGTATTAAGCTTATTGTGAATGACACTTTATTTGTAAATGGCTCTGTTACTGCAGAAGGAGGCAATGGGGGGTCTGATGGGGGAGGTGGCTCTGGTGGAAGTATATTGGTTCATGCCATAAAGCTGTGAGTATGAATTACTTGACTTCTGTTAGCATGTACCTGTTTTTCGTATTAAGGCTTCTAAATGACTGTTAAGGGTAGTGAAATTCATTTTTATGGCATCTCAAGTCACTTTTACTAGCAGATGCAACATTATTATAATTAGTAATTTTTATTACATATTAAAGGAATTCAAAGTGAGGGTGCCTTGTCGCAACAGTGGAAGTTGCTCCTTTGCGACTGGTTGGTCATGGGTTTGCATATGAAAACAGCCTCTTTGCATAAGCAAGGGTAAGGCTACATACAATGATCCTCGCCCATACCTTCGGGAAGAGAGGAACCTTTTGGCACTAGGTACACCCTTTCTAAAGGATTTCAAAATTTGGATGATAAGATAATAGCTGATGTTTTTTAAATTCTTTTTTAATGATATTAGCAGCAGGTTTTTCGGCTTTTCTTGATGTTGGCATATTGCTAATTTTCTATTACATGGATGATGACATATTGGCCCATGGTAGAATTTGCAATTTTTGTTTCTGAAGAATGGTCTTGTTTTTGGAAATGCCTTGTCTTTGTTGAAGGTTTTTGAGTTGTTTTGTTTCTAGCTTTTAGAAGTGTCTTGTTTTTATTGAAGACTTCATAGGGAACTACTGCATGTGGCCTAGTGGATTGTGCTTGTAACTTTCCTTTTGAACCTTTTTTTTATGAGCGTAGGAAGGGATATGGTGCTATCAGTGCTGCTGGCGGGATGGGGTGGGGTGGAGGCGGTGGAGGAAGAATATCGCTTGATTGCTACAGCATACAAGAAGATTTAAAAATTACTGTTCGTGGTTTGTTCCAATAAACTTTTCTGTAGATGATAGTGTTAAACCAATAATGGCTCGTTTGATCTTTTATTCAACTGTAAGAGCCTTAAGCTTATCTATGTGAATCAAAATATATAAAAATTAGAATATTTTTTAGACAAATAAATCTTGTTTGCAATTTTCAATGTGAGCATAGGTAAAAATAGAGTATGTAGTATTGAATTTTTATGAAGGAAAACTGAAAGATGCACTACTAATTTAACTACGAGCTATAGTATGTAGTATTGAATTGTTGAAAAGGCTTTTGGTTTTTGGAAACCTGACCTGTTTTGTCGTCTTCAATTTCTAAAATTCGTGTAACCTGCAAAGGGGCCTTTTTTATTTTCCATTGCATGAAGGAACTTATACACAATTCCTGCATTTGCTGTTACAGGAGGTCTGAGTATTGGCTGTCCTGGGAATTCTGGAGCAGCTGGAACATATTTCAATGCAAATTTACTAAGTTTGAGAGTCAGCAATGACAATGTCACAACCGAAACAGAGACCCCTTTGCTTGACTTCTCAACTAGCCCTTTATGGTCAAATGTTTATGTGGAAAATAATGCAAAAGTTTTGGTTCCGCTTGTTTGGTCCAGAGTTCAGGTAGGAAATTATTGTGTGCTGCACCAGCAAACACACAGATAATCAAAGAGGCATCATTTATTTATTCTTTTGCATGTTAGTAAATAATATTTCTGAAAACCATAAAGCCATTTTGCAGAAAGTGTAAAAAAAGATCTCATGAAAACCTTATTTCTTGTAATACCAATACTTCATTTTCCTCCACGTATGTGTATCAGATACAATATTTTCCGATACTTTGGGGATACGCACCCAATGAGTGTTGGCCACATTAAAAATATGTCTTGCAAAACAAGAGATTTCGAGTTTCCAGATTAGAGGGTGTTATGGTTTACTTTTCTTTTATTGACATACTCCATCAGTGATTAATTGCCCTTCCAAGGAGCTTTGTTGAGTCTCGTCCAAGGATGCCTCTGGTGTGACTGATCTACAGGCTACGGCCTCCTTGTCATGTCCATGTATTGATATCTGTTCTGTTTTAAGATCCCAGTGATGGCCTTATTTTAGTTGTTTTTCATGTTGGGCCTTGGGTTTGTTGTAAAAGTTTTCAAAGACCAAGAAAACTTTGTTCTTATAAATTTGAAATTATACAATATATTTTTATTCTCTCTATATACACAAACGCAAACATACCTTCAATGTATTGTATCATATGTTGTTTTTTTAGAAAATACATATTTCCGTGTTGGATACATATCTGTGTATCATTGATTCTGTAATTTGTCTTAAAAAAGAATGTCATTGACACATTTCATATTTTTCTTTAATTTATACTCCTTTCAACTTTTAACCCTTGAAGCCTAATGTTTGATATTTTTTTGAATGCTCTAATTATGAAGGTAAGAGGCCAAATTAGTGTATACAGCGGAGGAAGCTTAATCTTTGGATTGTCTGACTATCCAATTTCTGAATTTGAGCTTGTTGCAGAAGAGCTTTTATTGAGCGATTCTATCATAAAGGTACTAAATTGTGATTCAATGTGTTTTTCTGGCTATAATTTTAAGTCCATTCTCAACTCATATAGGTGTCACTTGTTTTAGAATACTATTTCTTGAGCTATAGTTTCAGCTCATTATTTAAAGTTTACCTTTAATATATGAAGGTTTTTGGTGCATTTAGAGTTGCTGTTAAAATGTTACTGATGTGGAACTCCACGATGCAAATTGATGGTGGTGAAAGTACTGTAGTTACTGCTTCAGTACTTGAAGTGAGAAATCTAGCTGTTCTAAAGGTATGTAGTCTTTATTCTTGTTCAAAGATATTTACTATCCATGGTTATATAACTTGCATTTGTTTTTGTTTCTTGGTGGATTGGAGCTTCATTTATGATTGTGATTTCTTGTCTTTGCAGCACAATTCAGTCATTAGTTCAAATACAAACTTGGGTTTATATGGTCAAGGACTACTACAATTGACTGGTGATGGTGATGTAATCAAAGGCCAGCGACTATCCTTGTCTCTCTTCTATAATGTAACTGTAAGCAATTATATAAACAATAATTATAGTTTTTGTATTTTGTAGAAGGTTATCAAAGATTTATATGCTTGATTAGGATCCTCTTGTATGTGAGGGATGCCATTATTCAAAGGATAATAGAAGCAATATCTTTTGATCATTCTGCCATCTGTGAATTAGAAGCAAATATCTACAACTCTACATAGTTACAGTGTAAATGAATTAGAAAAGTTATTTTCATGCAATGCGTGTGTTCTACTACTTTTCTTTTTTTAAGGCTTTAATCTTCCATTGATTTTGGTTTACCTCAATTCCTTCACACTAAAGTTTTTGTATTATAGCCTTGTTTCTCAAATTCATGTTTTTCCTGCCTTTGAAGTTGCATTTGCAAGCAGATTTCAAGTAACTGCTTTCCTCTTGTGACAGGTTGGTCGTGGTTCTTTACTTCAAGCTCCTTTGGATGATGATTCTAGCAGAGGCACGTAAGTATGGTTGCTTTCTGGTCACATTGGTTGACTGAAACAGTTTTCATGCTGCGTGTGAACTCCTCTGAAACTTTGAACTTACTCCATCGTATTATTTTGTTTGTTTTTTTTCTCTTAATAATGTTCGCAGGGTGACAAAACATCTTTGTGACACACAGAGATGCCCGATGGATTTGATCACTCCACCTGACGATTGTCATGTTAATTATACACTCTCCTTTTCACTTCAAGTAAGATTTCTTGAGTAATACTGAAAGTTAGTTTTAGATGTTTGTGAACATCTTTCTACCATTGCCACCATTTTTTACTCCTTCAATGGACTTTTCAGTTGAGCACCATTTTGTGATTGGGTCTTGCATAAGAACAACAAAACTATGGTTGGCACAACACCATCTTCTGGCTTCACCATGCACTGATATATATTTTTTTAAAAATGCCCCTTACTCGGAAACTAGTTTTCGAGTGAATATTCAGACATACACCACACCACACTGAAGTGGATTCTAGATGTTTTTCACGGATTCTAGAATCAGTAGCCTGAAGTGTTTGACTTTTTAAGTTTATATTTTTTGTACTTACATATTTTTTAATTCAAATTAATATATTACAAATTTATTATTATTTTTTAATTTTTCTTAAAAAATATTATAATGAATAATAATGTATTCGCTATTTAGATGTTAAAATAATTTTTTAATTAATAATCTACACCAATCAAATAAAAATTTTAATCTTTATTATTTGTTTCAAATTTAGTCTTGATTATTTTTTATTAAGTACTCCTTAAACTTTCAAATTTAGTTTTTCAAATTTAGCCCACAAATTTTAATTTGATTGGTATATATTATTAATGTAATATTATATTAACATTTAAATAGTAAAAACTTTATTGATTATTATTATTATTATTATTATTATTATTATTATTTTACAATTAAAAATAAAATTAATATTCTTATTTTGATACAAATTCTAGAATTCTTTTCAGTGTGGTCTAGTGTATGTCAGACCTAGTTTCCGAGGGAGGGGCATTTTTGGAAAAAAAAAGTAGCGTGTGGTGAGGCCAGAAGATGGTGTGGTGCTAATAATGCCAACCCAAAACTATTGCGGTTTAAGTGGAATCTTAAGGTGGTTCTTGTGAGTTTTTGCAGATTTGTCGTGTTGAGGATCTTCTTGTAAATGGTGTTATGAAGGGAAGCATAATTCACATTCACAGGGCAAGAACTGTGATAGTTGATACTGATGGTATGATTACTGCGTCTGAATTAGGTAATTGAAATGTTCAATGAAGTTTTTTTTTTGGGTAAATTTTCTGCTCTTCCAAGTTTTCCTTTCTACTAAAAATGCTAACTACCTAAAATGGATAGTATGGAATAGTTTTGAGAATCTTATTAGGCAACAACCTTTTTCAGGTTGCACTGAAGGCATTGGTAAGGGAAACTTTTTGAATGGAGCTGGTGGTGGTGCTGGACATGGTGGAAAAGGTGGATCCGGCTATTTCAAAGGGAGAGAGAGTATTGGTGGTAATGATTATGGAAATGCTATTCTTCCATGTGAATTGGGTAGTGGAACTGAAGGCCCTAATGAGTCATATGGACATGTTGCTGGAGGTGGAATGATTGGTAAATAGTTTTGAATGCCTTTGACTTTATATGTTTTAAGGAAAGATACTTTCTAAGTTTACTAATGACAGTTGACATGGATGCAGATGGCTCGAAATGCTGTATCTGTTTGTGCCTCTAATCTTTTGAAAAAATATATTTTTTTCAATATTATCTGATAATAGTAATTTTTTGTTTTATTTTTCATAGTGATGGGGTCCATTAAGTGGCCACTTTTAAGGCTTGACCTTTATGGATCCTTAAGGGCTGATGGGGAAAGCTTTAGCAAGGTAATAACAAGCAGTGATGGTTCTTTGGCTGGTGGTCTTGGTGGGGGTTCTGGTGGAACAGTACTTCTTTTCCTTCAAGAGCTCAAGCTTATGGAGAATTCATCCTTATCTGTCATTGGGGGCAATGGTGGCTACCTTGGGGGTGGGGGTGGAGGTGGAGGTCGAATTCATTTCCATTGGTCAAAGATCGGTATGGGGGAAGAGTATGTTCCTGTTGCAAGTATTAGTGGCACCATGAACAATAGGTATGCTAATGGAATGAGAATGGGAACTTATACTTGAATATTAGCGTTTTTTCTTGGGCCAAATGACTATTCCATCATTGAAGGACTAATGTAGTCACACCATAATCCTTGGAGGACCAAATGAAGGATTCTTTCTTTTCAGTAAATATGGTAAAATGTTAATGGACATTTTCTTTTGAGTAAATTTCACTGAGAAACATCTTTTTCTTCATGATCTTAAACAGTGGTGGTGCTGGGGACCATGATGGTTGTCATGGACAGGAGGGTTCAATAACTGGGAAAGCATGCCCAGAAGGCCTTTATGGAACGTTCTGTGAGGTTTGTTCCCCTGGTTTTATTTTCCTTTCTTTGTTTTTGCCTAGACTGTCGGAGATATGTACCTATCACTTTCTATGATAAGTTAAACGAGCACTCTGCAATGAGAGTACTTAGCTCTACTTTGATAAATTGTTTTCTTGTGCTCCTTCTTTTAGTCTTTCTTGGGAAGATATCTACTACTATTCTCTTGTACTGTTCTCTTTCTTCTCTCTAATAAAATATCTTTTATTTAATAGAAAAAAAATGCTATATAAATTCCATTATGTTTCATTTAACAGCTTATGCGTTTAGGTTATGTGGTTTGTTTACGTGGTTTTTGCGATGGCAATTACACATGAGTCATCTGCTTCTGGAGTCACTGTTTTTGTCAATTTCAGTTTCTAATATAGAAAATTACTATATTAACAGAATTTTCTTTTTTCTGGATAAGTAGTATTAAAAAGAAAATGAGGACCCTAGGGTAAGGGATACAGTAATTTCAAGGGATAAGGCTCACCTTAAGTGAGAAAACCTCTATAGTACCAAATTGAGGTTTTATCCACCCTTAAATTAGATTGGGTTAAATTCATGAGGCACTGCAAATAAAATCAATGGTGGGTTCATACTTTTGCACTTTAAAGGCTTTCCAATTTTTAAGGAGATTTTTCCATTTCCAAGAACTGAGAAAATACCAGACCAAATAAAACAAAATAAACAAGGAAAGTAGGAAAACAGTAGGATCACTCAATACTCTAAAAATTTCATAATTCTTGTTCATATGATGGATATTTACTTTCTGAAAATTTATTAAATCAAGCAAGTAAATTTTCAGGAATGTCCTATTGGTACTTACAAAGATGTTGATGGTTCTGATGCACATCTTTGCATTCCTTGTCCTCTCGATCTTCTTCCGAATCGCGCAAACTTCATCTATAAGCGAGGTATATTTGATGTTGTAATGCAGCTTTTTCGTGCCTAACTTGATCCTCTCTCTCATATTTTTAGGATGATCCTTTTCATTGCAGGGGGGGTTACAACACGATCTTGTCCATATAAATGTGTATCAGACAAATATCGAATGCCCAATTGCTATACACCACTGGAGGAGCTTATTTATACATTTGGGGGTCCCTGGCCTTTTTCATTAATGTTGTCATTCATTTTGTTGCTTCTGGCTCTGCTACTAAGTACTTTGAGAATCAAGTTGATTGGTTCTGGTTCATATCATAGTTCAAGTTCAGTTGAACACCATAATCATCACCGTTTTCCGTATCTTCTTTCTCTTTCTGAGGTGATATTCTGATACCAGATCTCCACTGTTTAATTTGTTCTCTCAGCATTAATTGATTCTTCATACATTATCTCTTACATTATGTACACATTATGTTTTTTGTTAATTGAAAACAAGGTACGTGGAGCCAGAGCGGAAGAGACACAAAGTCATGTACACAGGATGTACTTTATGGGTCCTAATACTTTTAGAGAACCTTGGCATCTTCCTTACTCTCCTCCCCATGCCATAATTGAAATTGTGTAAGAGAAGCTACATTTGTATACGTGCTTGTCATGGATCCTGACGTTATGCTTATGCTGCTTTATATGGTGGCTATGTGCTGATAGATACTGGATATGTATTATTTTCATCAAAATCATCAAGCTTTCGTGTTGCTGAGAATCATACCTTCTAGTTTACTGTATCCATATATGTTGAACGTATCTTATTTTACTTCTGATATTTACCGTCAAAAGACTCTTTTTCTCTTATTTGTTTCTATTGTACAACTGTCTTTAGTGTTGAGACATTCATCAATAAGGATCTTACATCAAGCATCTGTGTATCTATGTATAAAGAAAATATAAAAAGAAGCCCCTACTCTCTTCTAAGCTTAAGCTGTTAGTGACGAAGCCTTAATGGTTTTGTATTACTTATCTAACTATAATCATGGTTTTGATTAAGATTTAATCCCAACTGTGGTGCAGGTATGAGGATGCTTTTAATAGATTTATTGATGAATTCAACTCAGTCGCCGCATATGATTGGTGGGAGGGATCAGTGCACAGTATACTTTCAGTTGTTGCATATCCTTGTGCTTGGTCCTGGAAGCATTGGCGGCGGAGAGTCAAAATTAGTCGCCTTCAGGAGTATGTCAAGTCTGAATATGACCATTCTTGTCTACGCTCCTGTCGTTCACGAGCTTTGTACAAAGGGATGAAGGTTTGATTTGCAAAGCATTTAATATTATGGAGTAATTTCCATGAAATTTGTTGTTATTTACTTATTAATGTAATGATTTTTTCAATAAGAACACACAAGGTAGACTGATGTAGGGCAGCAGAAGATTTAGGATTTGAGACTCAAAAGTCAGGATTTTCTTCGGCGTATCAATGATAATAAATATATAAGCAGACTGAAGGTTAATTGGGTTATTTGAGGATAAGGGTGACTTGCAGGCAATTGGGGCTAATTAAGAGTTACTTGCCCTAATCTGAATCTTCTATTAAGCGAGACATAGCAGGCTTATAATTTTTGGGTCTTTCTGCCTGCATGAAAAACCCAGACCATACATCTTCAACAGATAATCCATAGTCTTCCATCCCTATCTCTGTTTATCTTGTCTCTGTCAAGTTCTGCTAACATTCTAACTGAAAATCACTAACTGTAATTCTCTTAACTGACTGAAACAAGCCCATTAGGCTTACCTAACAAGTTTGCTTCTAGTTTTGTCTTGGCAAGAGTTATGGCATATTATCTTGAATCTGGAGCATCACAATCTGGCGTATATTGTGCCAATGCATTGCTTTCACCCTCAATTCTAATCATAAAAAGGCTTCTTCCTCTAAATTTACAGTGCGTTCCCCAGGCATTAAGAATTATATTTTGTTAAGTATTGTAATACCGAAAAGGTTTTGCTGTTATTTTCAGTAATTATTTTGAGTTCCTAGAGGCAATCAGTATTAGTGTATAATAGTATACCAGAGTTAGTTAGACTAACCTATCAGATTAGTTAGGAATTAATTTCAGTTAGTTATTCAATTATGATGTACTATATCTCTCTCCGTGTACTGTACTGAATAATATACTCATTTGATACAATCGTCTCTGTTCTCCCTCTCGATCTCTCTCTCTGTCTCTCTCTTGATCTCTCTCTCTACCCTAATCCTATTTTCTATTAATCAGTACTTTCATATTCATCTAGTAAGTTACTACATTATTATATCATAGTTCAGAAGATTTTGTCATGTTTATCAGATTGTGTTGCTTTATTTGCTTATAAAAGCAAAACAACGTGATTGTAAATTTCAGTATTAATTTTGTTTGTACATATCTAAGTACAAAATATCTACAAATGTAATTTGTCATTCTTCTGTTTTCCCTGACTAGCTTGTATTAGAATCTGAGACCTTTGAATTAATGGTTTCCTAAGTGTTAAATGATGTACACTGGCATCCTTATTGATGTCTTCAATTTAAAAAACATGATGCAGGTTGGGGCGACTCCAGATTTAATGGTAGCATACATTGATTTTTTCCTTGGTGGTGATGAGAAACGATTAGACATTGTTTCAATTATACAGAAGAGATTTCCCATGTGCATAATTTTTGGTGGGGATGGGAGCTACATGGCTCCTTATAATCTTCATAATGATTCACTGTTGACTAACCTCCTTGGTCAGGTGTCTTGATTGTTAATGTTTTTAAGATTTAGTCAGTTATTTTTTCTCTATTCGTAGCAGACGTGCTAATCCCAAACTTGATATCCACAGCATGTCCCAGCAACTGTTTGGAATCGCTTGGTAGCTGGACTGAATGCTCAGTTACGAACAGTGAGGCGTGGATCAATTCGTACCACATTAGGTCCTGTTGTTGATTGGATAAATAGCCATGCAAACCCCCAACTTGAGTTCCATGGGGTTAAAATTGAGCTTGGATGGTTCCAAGCAACAGCTTCTGGTTACTATCAGCTGGGTATTGTGGTAGCAGTCGGGGATTATTCTCTTCATGATTTACACCAGTCTGATACTTGGATTGGTACTGATGAAGCTATGAAGTAAGTTATGATCCTGAGTTAATGTTGTGTACATACAGACTGTAACTCTGGTTTCTTCCAACTAAACCTATGAACATGGCAGTGACTGTATTCAGTCATTTCATTTTGTGCTATTCCAAGTAATATGGTTTGGAAAGATTGTTTTAAGGTGGAACTAAGTGCCCACTCAAAATAAGAGTAACAACTTAGGGACGGTTTGGTTTGAGAAAAATTTCTCGTTTCATTGATGATTACTAAAAGGCCAATTTTTTTTTTGCACATTTTCTCCTATTTTTGAATTATTAAATATAGAAGGGACTAGGGGAGCAAGAGAAGAATAGACAGTTGGATATTTTTGGAGAGAAATATGAATGGAAATACTTTTTGATACTATCTCATATTCTAACAATGATAATTCACAACACTTGGTTTTAGAAAGTTGACCTGATTATTATGAAAGAATGCAAAATGGTTATTCTGGATAGTGGGGCTGGATTTTGAAAGCTTATATTGCATTACTCTTATTATCAATGGGTATTTACTATTTAGAGTTAATCCTAGCTTCCGATGCTCATTTTAGTTGATTGGGTTCCAGCGTAATGCATGATGATATACTTATGCATTCTCACTATTTTAAAGCTGGTGGATTCTTTCATCAGGGGTGTTGGGGATGCAAAACTATTAATGACTGTTTGCTTTAAGCTTTTTCTTTATGTGGTTTCTTGATGTTTATTTATTTTAATGCCTTCCAGATGAAGATTAGCACTGAATTCATGGTTTGTTTTTAAATGCCATATATGTATTAGGTTGAAGGGATTGTTTTTTTTGATACTTATGACAGGAAAAATTTGGCATATGGAAGAAAAAATCTTAAGCAGCTGCAGCATAGTTGGCCATACATGAGCAATGCATTATCTCTTAAAAGAATAACTGGAGGAATTAATGGTGGCCTAATAAATGACGCAACCTTAAAATCATTGGACTTTAAAAGGGACTTTCTATTCCCACTCTCTCTGCTGTTGTGTAACACTAGACCCGTTGGTCGTCAGGTAGTCATTATTTTAAGTGCTTCACGTCTCCATAACTATAGATTGAACATTATTTAATGTGTGTCATCTTTGTTTCCAGGACACTGTGCAGCTGCTGATTACTTTGATGCTTTTAGCAGATCTCTCTGTCACTCTCCTCATGTTGCTTCAATTCTACTGGATTTCTCTTGCAGCTTTTCTTTGTGTCTTACTAATCCTTCCTCTTTCTTTACTTTCTCCATTTCCTGCCGGTTTGAATGCTTTATTCAGTAAAGAACCTAGAAGAGCTTCACTTTCTCGAGTATATGCACTGTGGAATGCTGCTTCCTTATCTAATATCGTAAGTTCTTCTTATATTGTGATAACGTTTTAGTATAACTGTCTATTGCATGTGTATATGAGAAGCAGCAAGCATGCTACTTTGCAATTATAATACATTCCTAGCTTATTGGACCTTGATAAACGGAAAGTTCAATAATATGCATTACATCATGAGTTGCTTCATGCTTTTGGGTTATGATGCATATAGTTTAATATGGTCATTCTAATTCTAGAAGAATGGGGGTGTAAGCAGTACAGAATAGTTTAGTAGTCTCAAAATTTGTTGGTCAATGTTAACTGTATACTTCAATTGGTTTTGTAATGAGCAACTTGCTGTATAAATGCAGACTCAGGTAATTTATGTTAAGAGGCAATTGCCGAAAGATGTTAAAAATAAAATAAAAAGTTCTGATGACTAAAGCGCAATGACCGTTTAAAAATATCAAAGTTGCAAATGAGGTTGGTTCAACACTTCTTTATTTGGAAAACTTAGTAATCATGGAAAAACTGTTATTTATGAGATGAAGGGAGATTATATATTTTTCCCCGTTTAATCTGTATTATGTTCATGACAAGAAGTCTTCCTATTCTTTCATTAATTAAATGTCTTTAAATTTTAATGTGTATAATTTAGATGAACTGCATTCACATTAAAAATGAAATTGCATAATGCCTTTCAAGCATGGTAAAAAGACAGTGGAGAAGCATAAGATAATATATCCTCCGACTACAACATGATTAAGGGAAAAAAAGAATCATAATTATGATACATTCTATATCTAAAACCTTCCATTCTATCTGAATGGTAATGACACCCCTCACATAAATCCATGCACAGAGCCTCATAAGAAGCCAAAAAAAATATCTTATACACCAGAGGTGGCAAGGCTCTAGAACCATTACAGAGTTCTGGACATCTTGAATTCTTAACTTGTTAAGACATAATATCTTTATCTATGTTCATGCAATAAGTTAAAATATATGTCCTGCTTTTATCTTACTTATTTATGTGCCTGCTTCTGGGTGTATATGCAGGTAGTGGCTTTTATTTGTTGTCTCCTCCATTATGCATTATCCCACTTTCACCACCCCGACGAGGCAAGTACACGGAGTGTTAAGAGGTAAGGCTGTCAACTTAATGGCACCATTTTATCTCAGATAACAATGGCATATATTTCTAACAAAACATATAATTTGCTTCATAACATCATCTTATGCATGTTTATAGTACGGTCATCTTATTTGATTCATACTTGAACATGATAGGCAGTTGATTTCTGCCTAATTATTAATTTCCGTCTCTGCTTGGAGGTTTTGTTAAGGTTTATCTGTGGAGGGAAACCATCATGTGAAACACAGTTGCTTTTTTAAATTTTAATTCCTTCACATTGGAATGTCTTTGTGATGGACAAATATCAGGGGCTGCCTTAAACTCGAGAGGATTCTTTCCCTTCATCAGGGGATAGCACAGTAAGAAAGTATGGCCCACCTGATAATCAAAAGCACCAAAGAGAATTACAGTGACAACAAGCTGGTGGAATTTGGTATCTTTCGTTATGAGCTCCTCAACGTGGGAATTTATGTTAGCCTAATTGTAGCAGCGTATCCATGTTAAGGCGCTCAATGAAATATTACAACATTCCTCCAGTTTGGTTTTTTTTTTTTTTGCCTTTTGATCTGCTGCTTTTGTTTAGCGGATCAAGAGGAAGAGATTCAATGCAACTCCTCACGATCAAGAGTAAGAATCCTCTCAAGATCCAGGCAACTCCTTAGATTCATCCGTGTGACAATTTTCCAACCTAAATATAGGAGTTGGACTTTGCGAGGTATATTTTCTCAGTGAAAATACTTTTTACTGGGGAATCATGCAAGTTAATAGGGTTTATAGAGTTCTAGAGGAGTCTTCAGCAAAGAGGCATTTCTGACAAAATACATCGTAGAACTTGATACCTGGTCAACAGTAACTAGTGGTCTGAAAGAAACCCTGGATAAATGAACTATCAGGGACTGACATGACAAGCAGTGATCGGCAGATGCTTACACCTGTTTCCATCTTAACCATGCTCAGCATAACTTGGTGCAATAGCCATGTAGCTGCCATTTTGCTACTTGAGCAGTATTTTACATGACATAATTTCGAGGCTCCATTCCAGTTAATTTTAGCTCTGTAGCTCCCAACAGACAATTTTTTTATGATCGCCCGCTGCTCGCCACTAACAACTTGAAGCCCTCGTAATTTTATCTGTTTTTAAGCCATCAATAACATGCCAATGTTTGTGATCATGTGCATGAATCGTTTTCATCATCTAATCATTTTTCACGAGGTGAATTTACATGGATCATATGTTCTGGCTTATAGTTTTTTTCTTTCTTGACTATCCCCCACACTATTACCTGGTAGAAGACTCAGCTTATAGATTTTTCATCACGTGCATGAATATCACCATTTATTTATTGACTTTATTGTTACTAATGTGCTCCTTTGCCACTTAACTGGTCTGAACTTTTCTTTGTTTATTATGAATTTCGGTTGCTTACTTGCTTTTAGAACTTGATTTTTTAATTCTTATTTTTGTTTTTGAACAACTTCCTAGGGTTTTTTATTCGATACATTCTCTTGCAGGGAAGATGATAAATGCTGGCTTTTGCCTATCATACTTTTTCTATTGAAGTCGGTCCAAGCTCGTTTTGTCAATTGGCATATAGCGAATCTGGAAATCGAAGATTTTTCTCTATTTTGTCCCGATTCAGATGCTTTTTGGGCTCATGAAGCTGGTTTGTGACAGGAAAGGAGCAGGAGAATTAAAATGTGAACCTGAATATAAAGAAGTTATTTGTTTTTTTTTTACAGATTCAACAGTTCAAGGGGAGGCTTTATTTTCGCGTCATCGCGAGGCAGCCGAGGCTTGTAGCTGCCTTGCTGTGTGAGCATATTCAGAGATAGAGATGTATAGTGAAATCAAGTACAGTTTTGCACTTTTTTCTTATTTGTAAAAAGATTTAAGGTTCAGGAGATACTAGGAATACAAGAGACACCTCTTTGTAAGGTTTTTTTTTTTGGGTGGGATGCTTCGTTATAGGTTAGTGCTACTGAAATTCCACCATTTACATCTTTATGTATATATTTCTGGTCTACATCTTTATTTATGTATGCATAATACTTTATGCCACTTTTACTCAACTCCACATTTCTGAGTTGGTTAAAATCGACTCTTGCCATTTGCGAAATTCAACCAAACATAGGGGGTAGTAGTTTACTTCTATCATTTCCTAATCAATAGTACCTTATTTTTTTTTCCACATAGATATTTGTAATTAAATATTTCATTTTATTTAACACATTATTTCTTTGAAAAATATAATGACATTATTTCAATTCTTATTAAATTACATATTGATTCATATAATTTAGAATTACATTGTCAAGGCTCTGCAAAACAAATCTTCATATGATTTCCGTAATCTTGTGCTTTATTTTTGTCAAGTTCTTACTGTATCAAATATACTTAAAATTTCTTTTATATTCTATAATGGTGTTGGTGTGAGATGAGGAAACTTTTACTTCAATATAAATCCACAATTTATATAAATTCAAGGCTGTAATTTAAGGTTCCTTTTACCATACATCACATCCCAATTGGTGTATGGTACACCACATAAAAAAATATATACAGAACTTAACCGAAAACGTTTAATATAATAATAAATTATGTATTTTGTATGTATGCATACCTCTTATTTTCTTTTTCTTTCAAATTGGCTATAATCAATTAAATGATTTTATGACTTGTGTATGGTACACCACTTTAAAAATGATGAATGTTAAAATTCACCTCTAACCGGTTAAAAAAAACTTAAAAACTAATACATATGAATAAACAAAAGGTATATGAAATAATACATTTAAGTTAAAATCGCTATATAATTTATATTTTTTTATTGGTATATGGTATATCCTAAAGTCCATCGTAATTTAATCATTCATTCCCAAATTTGAAAACTCTGCCAACAAGACTATGGGGTGGGATTAGTGTTTAGCTTGGAGAAGTTAGGAAAATACTATTTGGAAGCCCTTTGAGAAGTGACGGATTGCCACCACACTCTTCTCTCAAAGGGCACTATACACTGTTATTATTATTTTTTTCAAAATTGTTCTCTAACTGAATTTATAAATTAGGGCGAAATTGGATTTATAAATTCGGTTGAAATCAGATTTAAAAATTCAATTGATACTAGATTTAAAAATATTATATTATTAAAAAAAATGTATTAATAAAAAATATTATTAAAAAACAATTTCTATTTGTAAATAACAAATGTAATTGATAAAACTAGATTTGAAAATCTGATTGGAACCAGTTTTGAAATATAATGTGATTTTATTAATTACATTTATTATTTATAAACAAAACTTGATTCTTAGTAAATTTTTTATAGCACAATTTTTTAATAATATTGTATTTTAAATCTGGTTGTGTCCAGATTTATAAATGCGGATGACTTTTATGTGTGGTGTGTGGTTTTTTTTTTTTTTTCAACTAATTGGATTTGTAAATTCAATTTAGCCTAAATATATAAATCTGGTTGGAGGGAAATTTTGAAAACAAAAGTAATAGCGTACAGTGTCGTTTGAGAAGAGAGTGGTGACAATAGTGTCACCCAAGTGTGATACTATTGCCACCACACCTCTTCCAAAATGCATCACACATTTATTATTTATTTATTTCCAAAAATTAGCCTTAAACCGGAATATAATTTTTGGACAAAACTAGATTTGAGTTTTCGGTTGAAACAAGATTTAAAAATAATGGGTGGGAGAGATTGAAACCACCCAATTTGGAAATCCCACGATTCCTTTATATATAAGAATCATAAATCTATATATTAAAAAAGATGATGACACTCCCAATAGGGATAGTGCTAATCCCATCCACCAAAATAAGGTTGAAACCGAACTTTAAAATATGGTTGAAACTAAAATCTTGAATCCGATTACAACCCAAATCTACATTCATCTTGGTTCAATTGTCCAACAATTTAGCACTAATTCAAAAGCATAAATAACATAAAAATTAAATGAAAAACTTACTAATTATATATTCATGCCCACATATTTAATTTATAAATAAGAATTTATAATCTGGTTTCGACACATGAGTATAAATTCCAATTAGTAGAAAATTTTCATGAAACCTATTGTCAAACGAAAAGGTTCATTTTGTACCATTGCACCCATATTCATACAATAATCTGCCATTTCCAACTATATCCAGTCCAAACCGGATTATAAATTCCTCTTTATAAATTATATATGTGATAGTGAGTATATAATTGATAAATTTTTAATTAGATAGTGAGTATAATTAGTAAGTTTTTCATTGTACAGTAAGTATATAATTGATACTCCATCTGGTCTTTATTATAAGACATATTTTGGAAGGATCTTGTGATCCTTTTTATAAGGTATTACACAAATCTCATATAGTATTTACAGTTATTTTCCTTATTTGCCACTATTAAATGCCTTGATTTTATTGTACCAACTATTAAACACAATATTTAAGAAATGATAAAATTGATATATCACCCAATTTCTTAAGAAAATTAATGCAATTAACTAACTTTATTGGTATGCATAATTTAGGTAATTATACCTTATAATAAGGACTAGAGGGAGTAAGCTTTTTCATTTTATTTTCATGCTATTTACGCATTTGAATTATTGTTAAATTGCTGGACAGTTAAATCAAGATAAATTAAGATTTGTGTTGCAACCGAATTCATTTTAACCATATTTTCAAATCCGGTTTCAACCAGAAACTCAAATCCGGTTTGAACCATATTTCAAAATCTGGTTTGGTGTCAACGCGTGCGGTGTTTAGTTTCAACCAAAAACTCAAATTAGGTTTCACTCGAAAATTATATTTCGGTTGGAGGCTAATTTTGGAGAAAAAAAAATAAACGCATATGTTACTTTTTTAAGATGTCCCGGCAATAGTGCCACCCCATGGTTTAGGGTGAACCAATACAAATCATGGTTTATGCAAAAAATAAAAATAAAAATAGTGATTGGACAAAAAATTAAAACAAATAGAGGGTGAGGGAAAGGGATGCTAAAGGAGAGACAGAAATGCATCATTTACTCAGCTTGGATAAGTACAGCTGATCAAAAGCAAAAAAATTACATACAAAGGCTTATGTTGGTCTCTCAAAAATACATGCAGATGTCAGCTTCCTTCCAAACTGTGGTTTTAAAGTTTTTCTTCGTCACGACCAGTTTGTTGAATCAATACATAAGCCGCAACTAACTGCAACAAAAGGGTAGTACCAATACGTGCTAGTGAACGATAGTTTCACAACTTCGAATGCTGTCTCCAAGGGCACCCACCATCAAAAGCTTGCTCTAAAACATCTTCCATTCTCTTTACAAGCAGTATCTGTTTAGGAAAAAAACGGAAACTGTGATCATGAGTCTCACTAAAGTGATAAGTTAGGAGATTTATCATGGACGTGATTAAACACCATAAAGATGTATAACACAAAAACATAGACAAATGTTCCATAGCGTCTTTGAAAATAAACAATAGTTAAGACTGGCTATAATGTTTTTTCATTCTCGAAAAATCACTTAAAATGATAATTTACCCACATTTAGTACAGGGTATAAAAAGTTTTTCTAGATAAGTGTATTTTCCGTGAATGAAAAAACATTACCATCTCAATTGGTGGGTATTGTTAGTTTCATGAGAAACTTATTAATTTGGGGTATTTTGCGACATGACTACACTTATAAATGTTATTTATGACACATTTAACTCTTATTGCAAGAAAGTCAAATTGATAACAAACATGAAAAATAACTTATCTGGATGTGGATGTCAATTACCCCGGAAACACTTTTCAGGGAGAATAATTAAAACTTTTTGTACCAAACACTACGGTAAGAAAATGATAAATTTTCCTTCACAGCCACAACTAGAAAACTGAGCGAACATACTGGAATACGAGGAAATAAGAGCCTTACCTCCAAATTGGACAGAACTGATGATGGTACTTCAGCCAAGTCTTTCAAGTTCCTTTCAGGCAAAATGACTCTCTTAATACCATATCGATGTGCAGCTAATATCTGCAAAAAGATTTATAAGAAACAGATCATGCACCATTTTTGTAGCCTTAAACTTCTGCCACTGGAGAACGTTTATTATTCAGGTATGATCGATGCATTGAAGCCAGCAAATAACTGTGGTAGCATTACATTTTATCCGATTCTAAATGGAAATCTGAGCTTTCATAATTCTAATTTGTAATTGGTTAATTTCATTTTCCCCCTCTTCTATTTTTGTTTTTGACCACAGAAAAAGATATAAGACCTCCCCTTCAAGTTCATCTGATAGGCTCTCAGTTTCTGAAGTTCACATTTTTTAGGGTATGCTAGGATGGAGTTTAGAATCGGAGGAAATAGGACGAGAGAACATTTCTGAGTAGCACCGGTCTGTATACCGCTAAATGCAGAATAAATTACACAATGGAAACAAACCCTTGTTAGACAACTACGCTGGTCATGAAGACATAAAAGTATTTACCTTATCCTTGATACCACCAACAGGTAGTACAAGACCCCTTAATGTCATCTCTCCAGTCATAGCTGTATCTGGTCTCACTCTTTTCTTACTAAAAAGAGATACCAATGCTGTCACCAATGTCACACCAGCTGAAGGCCCATCTTTAGGCACAGCACCTGCAGGAAAATGTATGTGTACATCACGGCCCTCCAACAGATTAATGCCCTCGGCAGCAGCCAACCTGAGATTAGCTGCTCTTGCCCTTACCTATAAATTAATCCTTTACAGTCAATGAAACAAGTAACGATTCTTGAATACATAGCACACATAACTCTGAGATAGCAAGTGTTCGATGCACGCAAATAACTTGAGCTAGTCAATCGACAGTGGCATCCATAAAATGCAGACTTGAATTGAGATTACCCAATTTAGTCTAACAATTTGAAGATAATGCCATTCCTATTCATTTTTAGACAATGTGTGTGTGTGTAAAACACACATTTAGATTTTTTAAGACCTATACTACCTTGCCGTTCTTCAAGGAAACAAGGCGCCTTATAAAACAATATATTAGCAACTGACTGTCCTTACATGATCATTTCTATTTTCTTGATTAGCAAGTAAGTAGACCTTACATAATCTGAAGTACAAATGCCATTTAGTTTTGAAATACCAAGATCTTGTACCCCTTTCTTCAATGATCCACTAAAAATAACTTGAGATGCTACAACCGTTGCTGGTAATGTTTATTTGACTAGAAGCTGGAGAAAAACTTTGGAGTCTTTGGTGAATCTTGGATAGTTGATAGATATTGCAGCAGTTTTTTTTTCTTTTCTTTTTAAAAAAATTGCTACGAGCAAGAAGGGTAAGGTTTTATAACATTTTGAATGGTATTCTTTCCAGCATTCAGTTATAGTAAAATAGTAAGATTTTTTTTGGGGCGGGGGGAATGTTCTAGGAGCTGTTTTGGAACAAAAATTTTTATTTGTTTTACAAGCAATATGTGGCGTTTGGCAAATTTTCTTTCCTAATGAGTTTCCTTGGCAGACATATGAGGGTTTGGAGGCTGACTTTGATTTAATAGGTTTGTTAGATTTCTGTTTCATATAAGGAGGATGTCTTATCCTTGTTTTCTACAATCTCCTTTCCTTTTAATAAAACTATTGCTATAAAAAACTCAGTGATTATATAACAATGCTTTAGCAAACGAAGGAACGAGGATAACCTGCAAAAGGGGTAGAAGGCCAATGAAGCCAACAATTAAGGAAATCAGGATAATGGCAAACAGCCACTTAGATACTCATACTTGCACATTCATATGTACATGCTTGTGTATGAACATGTGGCTATAAGCCTGTTACATGTAAAAGAATCATTATGTTTTGGATAGAAAGTAACATGAAAAATATTTTTGAAGGAAACTTAAAGAAAAAACCCCAATCATTATGAAGGCTGGTTAAATTTTAATTAGATGTAGTTGGTTACCCATGTTAGTGCAATCTGAGCCGATTCTTTGATAACGTCACCCAGTTGTCCGGTAAGATGCAGTTCACCCTTTCCCACCATTGCCGTAGCCTCTACAAACTGAACTTCTCCACCAAAAGTAGTCCAAACCAGCCCAACAGATATCCCAGGGGCTGCAACACGTTCTGCTGCTTCTCTTCCATCAAACTTTGGAGGCTACATTTGATGATATCAACAAATTAGGCATTCCTCCCCTTTAAGCACATAATCAATCTAACTTCCAATTATGATTTTCTTATAATTAAGATCTGTTTCCAGATAATTTCAACACAAGTTATTCATTCGTGTTATATGTCAGAGATATACAGTAAAGGTGTACTTTAACATAGCAATGCATTTGCAGGTGCTAGGGAATCTATAAACTTAATCAACTAACTTATTTCCTTTTCTGGTTGAGGCTTTAACAGCAAACAAACAGAAGTTTGCATAGCAATTACCCCAAGCACTTTTTCTAGCATAGCTTCATCAACAACCAACGGAGAAGTGATCCTGAATGCGTTTGAAATGTCACGACTGTTGACATCCATTGGTATCACCTCCATTTCAACTTCAGCACCATCGGCAAGCCTGTTTTCAAGTAGTGGTGTAGCAAGTCCTTCTACCCCTTTATTCAGTGGAGCTACTTGTTCTTGCTCTGCTACCCTTACAGCAGCAGCACGAGCCAGGGCAGCTAGGTTCCTTTCCAAATTTCGCACACCAGCTTCCCTAGTATATTTCTGAATAACAAGTTGCACCATCCCCTACATCAAAATAGTTGCTAATTAGAATCCTATACAACTAAATTTCCAGAATAACGATCTGTAAAAGAGCAATTCTGAGCACCTATACAGTATGCTTAATAAGTCTTAGTTTTGTTTAGCTCTTTTAGTATGAGTGTATGATGGACAATGTAGAAGAGAATGCAACTCTAGACTACTATAGAGGGACATATAATGCTCAATTAACAAAATGTTTCACCAGTGTAAAACATGGATAAACACTTATTGTCCAATACGATGCATACTGGAAAAAGAGAGAAACTGGAATAGATAGCTATAGTATGGAATTTCTGGCCCGTACATTTAATTCTGGTAACATTAATATCATGTCATATGCTTCCTATGTTCCTTTTCTTTGGAAGATGGGTAGTATAATAACATTTTCCTTTTGTTTTAATATATATAAGATTGCACCGAAACTATTTGCTTTGGAAGATGGGTAGTATAATAACATTTTCCTTTTGTTTTAATATATATAAGATTGCACCCAAACTATTTGCGCTTCCACTGAACGAGAACAAACTTCTCACCATTTATAAAACCCTTTTTAGATTATAAAAAATAGTACCTCTGGAATCTGAAGAAATTCAGAACTCAAACCATGCTGGTCCAAAACTCTTGGAATCAAATGCTGCATCGCTATTTTGAGCTTTTCCTCAGCTGTATATCCAGGAAGCTCAATGACCTCCATCCTATCAAGGAGTGGTGGAGGAATAGGTTGCGCCCTATTTGCAGTAGCCACAAAAATTACCTTGGATAGATCAAATGGAACATTCAAATAGCTAACAAATTCAAGGAACAACTTTGGATTATTTATTTATTTATTCAATAGAAGAAAATAGATGGAAACAACAAAAAATAACTAGTCCACGTCAGATATCAGAATACAGAAAAAATTAACATAATTCCTTATAGAAAATGTTTAATAATATTAGCGTCAATTGATCCTTGAAAGAAATCTAATGAAGTTAATTCTCCCATCTAAATGGGCAAGGACACCTTGAACCTACACAAAATATATTGCTAGAAACATAAAGATAAAAAAAACACTTATGAAAGTATCATGGCCTGACAGCCTGTTAGTAAAAAAGAAGTTTAACGGTGCTGCCAATCAGAAAATAGAAACTGAATAGAAACTGTTATAATGATTCCTCATAAGTTCATTATCAAGTATGTAGAAAATTATAACTGCATAAAAATATGAAAACTAATTAACTTCGATAAGGGAGAGACATCATGAAGAGTATAGGATACTGATCATTGAATGTTTTATTTTGTTCTGGATCAAGAACCTCTAGCAATGCCGAAGCTGGATCTCCACGAACATCTGAACCTGTCTTGTCAATTTCGTCAAGCAACATAACAGGATTGCAAACGCCTACCCTCTATAGTTCAAATAAAAAAAGTGTCTTATCAGTCTAAATCAGACCATAAAGAAAACAAAGCATCTAAAAATGATTATGAATTCTTTCAGTTTGGTCTAAAAATACTGAATGCTATTGACACTTCAAAATTGTATTACCACGTGTATAGAAACGAAGAAATGAGTATACTTGCTCCTTTACAGGACTGCTTACAATTTACATATCAATATATTATTAAGAAAACTTTGTTATTTATATCTTCATTTACTTCTGCATCCATAATACATGAACACTAAAATCCATGGAAGCACACAAAACTAGCATATACTCATTAAGTATTCTACGACCCCCTCCCAAAAAAAAAAGAAAAAAAACTTGCATCATATGATTATGAATGAACTGAGGATAAACATCCAGAAACAAGACAGTGTCTCCATTCTTCCTAATATTCGCTCGGTTTGAGTCTATATCTCTGGGATAATGCAATGTGGTAAAAAGCACATGACAAATTGACAATAAAATGCTGGCATTCCATGTATCATGAAATCTACAGACATCGATACCTCTAACCTTCCTACAAGCATTTGCAAATATCATACAAATCAGACACTATTTTGAAGGTGATGTTTTCAATATTTAAGTTGAATTTTGAACCTTCAGTCCATCTATAAGCCTCCCAGGCATGCTTCCAATGTATGTTCTCCTATGTCCTCTAATATCAGCCTCATCCTTGACTCCACCAAGGGATATGCGCACAAATTTTCTTCCCAAAGCAGCAGCAATAGAAGATGCAAGCGATGTTTTCCCAACACCTGGCGGTCCAACAAAGCACAACACGGGACCTCTTGCATCTGGCTTGAGCTGCAAAACATACACACAAATCAGATACAAACTAAATTGCAGAGTAGTAGATAGTTATAGAAAGGAAAAGTAACAGGATATCCACTACCTTGCGAACTGCTAGGTATTCAATTATTCGTTGCTTGACCTTCACTAAACCATAGTGATCACTGTCGAGGCGCTCCTGCGCTGCTCTTAAGTCCAGTTCATGCTCTTTGCTGGCCTTCTGCCACGGAAGATCAGCAAGAAGATCCAAGTAAGCTCGTGAACTGCTATACCCAGGTTGCTGAGGTTGCATTTTTTTCAGTCTCCTGAGAGAATTACAGTAGAATCAACTGATTGTCATCACTAAGTAGTAAAATTATGAGAATTATGATAATATCATAGTTTTCAGTTTCATTCTTAATGAATTTATAGCGAAAAATTCTCTCTCGAAGATCAGTCATTGCCATTTGCAACTATGTTTCCAACAGAAAGTACCTTAGCTCTCTGTGAGCATGCTTCCAGATATTTTGTGGCATTCCTGCACTTTGCATCTTCCTTTCCAGGGCAGCCAGGTCATCCTCTTCATCATCATTATCACCAAGTTCCTCTTTTATAGCTCTCATCTGAAACATATTTTACACACAAGAATAGAACAGTCCAATTATACAAAACCCCAAACAAGATAATACAGTGTCATCGTCAAAATTGCAGTAGGGATTTTTCATCTGAAATCAGTTTCGATGAAAACTTTCGGCCTGGAACACAATCTAGTTTTAGTAAGGTATAAATCCTTATCAATATTTCCCTTATTCAATTGCATTCACATTTGAAATATATATCAATATCAAAAGGATGGTTCGAGAAAGCTAACCTGTTGACGCAGAAGAAATTCCTTTTGAGATTTTGACAATTGCCCTTCAACTTTTTGTGTAATTTTCTCTGCTACACGTATTGACTGTTTGCAGTGGACATAAGCAGAATCAGAGATGGATAATAATAGCAAACAAGATGCATATGAAGTATCATTAACTCTACTATTTACCTGTAAATGCCTGTCAATCAATTCAGTTGCTTTGGAAAGCCTCACTTTAGGATCAAATGAATCCAACATTGATAGCTGTTCTTCAAAACTTATCTCAAAGCTAGCAACAAATATATCAGCCAGCCTGTGAACTGGAACAGTCTCCAAAAGAACTTTTGTCCTTCCACCAGTTTTTTGTTTCTATAAACAAGAATATAATATATGTTATAGTAATGTTCATGAAATATCATAAATAACTATACCCTATATATTAATTAATTACCAGCCATTACGTAGGATGTACAATAGGGAAGCTTAAGTTATGTACACAAAGGAAAGCTGGCCAAACCATCTAAACAACTAAACTAAATATCACAACAACAAAAATATTTAGATATAACACAATAGTTCAAACCAACTAACCAACTAGACTATGAACAAGCTATCATCAAGACATAGGTCAACAGGTGGCATCTCATATACTCAAGAAATATCTAATGCAATTGTTGAGATATTGAGTAGATATTTTATGATTTATTCTTGTATATTCAATATATACTATTATGATTTTCTATAAATGTAGATTAGGAAACTGCTAAGTTAGTAGATTAAAATTACAATCCCTAAATTATGGGATCACATTAATGTAATGTTGATTATAAATACAGCATGCTGAAAGGTCATTCTCTCAAGCGATTGCAGTAAAGATTATCTCTCAAGTGCAATCATGAATGCTATAGTGACATTCTTCAACAACTTGTATACGCACGCTAGGGGCATTTAACGATCAATTCTCAAACATAATTTCCACCTTTTTTATGTCCATGTTATTATGATAGTCGGAGAGGTAGTGATGTTATATTGTTACAAGCTTTTACCTGCTCCAGAACAGAAATCAGCTCCATGGCAGTTGCTTTAAATTGGCGAGATAGCATTATGTAGTCCGGGTCTTGCTCCACCTGTTCCATCTCTAGATTAGAAAAATGGAAGCAACTCAGCATCTTCAAAGATAAGAATTTAAACTCATTAATGATAATATCACAAGCAAACTGATCTAAGGTTTATTATTTTTTATTCATATAAGACAAAATGTGACAACATTTGTTAAATTAAAATGAAAACAATGAGAATGATAGAATATAATTACTTCAAGACAGTGGAAAATCACATACCCCTTTCTCCAATAGTTTATTTAATAAGTAGAAGAAAATGATCCTTAGAAGGTATACAATTGAAACATTGAATATTACTGTCATCAAATATGATCCTTAACATCTTCTCTAATTACGAAAATGATTGCATCATATTAATCTTAGAAATTTTCTCCGGATGGCATCAAAACATGTTAGATTCTCACACAGAATAATGATATTTTTTTTTTTTTTTTGTATAAAATGCGGTGGAAAGGAGAGGCACCTCCAAGCCACCGGGTAGGGCACCAGTGCGCAGACTGGGGATCCAACCAGTAAGTGCGGGTGGCCCGAAGGGCTTATCAAGAATCGCACCCCAAACTGGGCCAGCGTAAAACTACCTAGAGACTACCTAGAGGTTACTGCCGAAGCAATGACTCAACTAACCCCTAGGCACCAAGGGATCTCCTTGGGGAAGGTTTCCCACCAAGGGAACTTAAATGGTCCCACGGGGACTCGAACCCATGACCAGGTCGAGGGTATCCATCCACTTCCTCTTACCATTTGTGCCAACCCCCATTGGCAGAGAGCCAGAGAATAATGATTTTAGTTAGTCTGCTAATTATTCATAGTGATTATGCTTCAATGATCTACACATAATAGTAAGAAAACAAAAACTATGATTCCAAATATTTACATCCAGTAAGAGTAAGGAATAGATTCCCTATGCAGTAGTATACTTTTTCTTTCATAACAAATAATATAAAATCTTTGGTTCAACATATTACTAAATGTATTTATTTCCTAATTATTATTATTGTGGCTGTTACTACCAATTTGTGATGTTTTGATTGACCGCCGGAGTGTTTGAAGGTAGCACCCTAACTCCTAAGCATAAAAATATAAACTTCCTAAAAAGGTTTGTGTTAAAGAAAGAGAAGAATAACTTACCAGTCTTAGTCATCTCAAGTGAAGAGATTCTTGCAGTATGGTATGTTCCTCTTGTGCTTAGTTCCTGGACACTAAATCTGCACAAACCTTCAAGAACAACTATATATGTGACCCTCCCACTTGGTTTCTCCACTCCCCTTGATAAGTGTAATGCTCGAGCAGCTACTCCCCTGGAATTAAAAGTCTATCAAAATCCCCTACATTTGATGATTTTCTTTTGCCAAAATCCATAAAAGAACTTGTTATAGCATTAGAAAATCGTGAGCGATGATGTGATATGAAAATATACGAAAAGTTGAAGGTACAAATATGACAGAGGAACCCTCAGTTTTGCATAAAAGAGACAACAAACTAAACAAAATCCACTAGAAGCGAATCTTGAACTGATACAGCTTTATGCAGTTGGTCTGATGAATTGAGTTATCAAGTACTTTGATAAAAGATTCCTATAGTGACACACAAGGTGTTAACTTGAGCTATACCTTCTATGCCAATGAACAACGTCATGCTGATTTTTGTTATCAAGCTTATGAGAATCTGATGAACCACCATGCACTTTTGAGCTTTGGTCTAGAGAATCAGTACCTGCGAGGGGATATAAAAATGAACATTAGAAACCTTTCTTTTCTTAAATTTTGTTTTGCTTTGAGAAAACAAAACTAATGATCAGTTTATCACCTTGAGATATAGTGGGACCCACTGGCTTAGTTTCAGCAGCATCACGTACTGGCAAGATGCCAATCAACCCCTTCTCTTCTCGCTGCCACAGTTCTTGTTCCACCAACTTTACACTGCATTTATTTATTAAGTAAACAGCCACATGTAGGTTTAAACTTCAAGCAAAACCCATAAATCAATAGTTTGACTTTAAGATTACAATACGCAGCGCGCTTCAGTTCTGTTTCAAGTCAACTTAAACTCCATTATTGATGATCCCAATTATAGAAACTACTAGTAGATTAGAAAGAAGACGCGAGGCGTGGGCATCCCACCATTAAATTCACAAGTTTCATGTCGCAATTAACATATTGTATATCAACTACCAACCGAAACAAACTCCATTCAACAAAATTTGAGCTCGGAAAGCTAAGCTAAATTGGAAAAACAGAAACAGTTTCTTGGAAGAGCGAAGAGTGAAGAAGTACCTGCTGGGAGAAGTGCAACGAATTCGGATGATAGCGCCAGGCAAAAGGACCTTGTTCCTGAAAGGAAGGATTGCTATACGACTCGGAAGTTCAATCGATTCCGCCATGTTTGTTTGTTTGTTTCTCAGAGAGAGAGAGAGAGTGAATGGAATATGGCTTCTTTCGCTCTCAACTGTGTGTCAGTGACATAGCAATTGGGACCTTTGATTTGATTTGTAATGTGAAATTTGGCATGTATTGAAGAAGAAACTGAAATTGGATGAGTGAGTTATCCGATAGAACCCGCAATACCTACTACTAGTCTACTACTACGATTCTTAATTCTTATGGCCATAATATAAAATCAACTATTCTGTTCTGGATTGGCCTACCCGTTTGTTGCTTCCTTCCTTGTGGTCCCTACACACTCCCCTACTTAACTAATTTACCCACGGATATAACTTGTCCGCCGGCGTTACTTTTCCTACCTCACCCATTTTTCGGCCTGCCGTACCATTTTAGTTAGTTCTGTTTTTAATTTTTTTTTTAAATTAACCTTTCCGTGATTTTTAAAAATTTTGCGTCCAATTTTTAGAAACTAGGCGAATTTATGAAAGTGAATCACAAAATGCTTTAATAATTTTTAAAAATCGTGCATTTCTAATATTTTTTCCGTCCCATAATATAATTCTCAATTACTAAAAAGTCTTGTTCTATAATATAAATCCCTACACATAAAATTAGAAGTATTTATTATGATTTTTTAACTTTGAAAGTTATCCCACCAACAGAAAAAAATTGAGTTTAAATTTAATTGGTGTAACATTTCTATAGTTTAATTAATACTTATAATTCCAATAATTTAACCACTTTTCTTAAACTACGTGTGAAATGTTAGTTGGGACTTATATTATGGGAAGGAGGGAGTAATTAAAAATTGTTCTCCCTCAAATTTAATAAGCGGTCATATATAATTTTTAAAAACGGTTAGTTTGAATTCCAAAACCATTAAATACCTTAAGTAAGTTTAAAAATTATTATAATGACATTTCGATGTACCCAAAAAAAATTATTATAATCATTATGAAAATTTTCATGTTTTAAACCTTTAAGCTATTAGTATTTAAAAACTGTTAGTTACAATTGCACAAATTCATGCTTTGTTTCATTTTCAGTTTTTAGAACTTGTGGGCAAACAGTTTTTTTTATAGGTTAAAGTGCGTTCATAGAGGTTCAAACTAAAGACTTGCTACTCAAAACAGTATTTCTCAATTATTTGACCAACCTATTTTTAATTATTGGGGTGGGCATGGTTTTTAAAAACTGTTAAGGTATTTTACAATTTACTTTAAAAAATTCGCCCAATTTCTAACCCTGAAATGAGAGAGATGAAAAAAGTAGCAGCTGTCACAATTTGCTATAGCAAACAATGAGGAGTGGTATTATTGTCTACCACACCTCTTTTAAAAGTATTGTATGTACTGATTTCTTTTTTTAAAAAAATTAGCCTTCAATTGGAATATAATTTTCGAGCAAAATGGGATTTGAGTTTTTGATTGAGTTTAAGTATCTGATTGTAAGGTTCGGAATGTGTACCAAGAGCCTATTGTGCAACATGAAGAATGAGAAGAGAGAAGATGATAGTGTATGCACAGCATCATAAAGCTAGACAGTTGAACAAAAATGAATGTAAATCTGGATTGCAACCAGATTTAGGATTTGATTTAAATCATATCTTCAAATATGGTTTCAACTATGTTTTAGAATATGGTTTTCACTTGATGGTTGATTATAGGGTGGTGTTTGGTTTCAATCGGAAACACAAATCTGGTTTCGCCCAGAAAATATTTTTTAGTTGAGGCTAATTTTGAAAAAAAAGAAGAAGTAAATGTATGTGGTGAGTTTTAAAAGGGGTGTGGTGGCAATTGTGCCACTCTAGTCGGGGTTGAGACCAAAACAACACAATTTTATAAATGAAAAAATGACTAAAATGGTCATTGACTTTGTGACCATCATTCAAAATGGTCTCTATGGTTAACACACCAACAAACACATGATGTGACACATTAAGTGCCACAATAAAAGTTCAAAACGATGTCATATAAGCAAATGAATGAAAATCAAGCATATTGATCCCGACAAAGTTAAAAAAATGGTAATTTTTGTCCATGCTCACTTCTCTTCCTTCATTTTTTAAGCACCCAACCCACTTCTCTTCCTCTATTTTGGTTCTAAAACGTTTGATTTCTGTTCACTTACTGATACAACGCAGTTTTGGGCTTTCATCGTGACACTTAAAGTGTCACATTATGACTTCGTTAGTGTGTGTTAATAGTAGGGACCATTTCGAATGACAGAAGATAAAGTTTGGGATCAATTTGTTTATTCATAAGTCAGAGATCATTTTGAACGGCGGTGACAAAGTTAGGCACCATTTATAATGTTAGTAAACTCGACTCAGTTATTGACTAGATCGACGTACTGAGTCACTGAGTTATTGATTTAGCCATTAGATTACTGGACAACTCATTAAACTGTATAAGTTATATGCAATTTTTTATATATTAATTTAAGCATAAAGAAATAAAAATATATTATAAAAAATAGGCATGTTCATTCTTCTAGCTCAAAAACAATCATCAATCAACATTATAATATACAACATAGGCATATTTGATTTTTGTTTTTCGGAGAGGTGACTAGTTGCAAACTTACCGAGTTCTAGAATCTGTTCTTGGCCAATATTTAGAATCTGAAACTGCTTTGATTCTAGTACCCAGGCAAGCTATCTACATGTAGAATATGTTTTATCCCTCGTTTTTAATACGTTTTTAACCTGATGGTTGATTTTGAAGTTTGTTTTTGACAATAGTTGAAGCTAGTCAACGAAAGAGTTCATGATGTCTGAAGGGTGGTCGAACACAATGGATACCGAAGTCATTAATGTAAGAATTATTAATAATGCATCAATAAAAATGTAGATGTGATCGACGGATTTAAATTATGTGTTTCTTAAATTATGTTCTCAATTATGTTCCATTAACATAATATTGTTATGTCATTAAAAAATTTATTAGAAAATTAAAGATTAAAATTAAAAAAAATATTTTCAATGACGTGACGATATTCTATTGGTGGAATATGATTGAGGACATGATTTAGGGACACATAATTTAAATCCGTGATGAGCTTGAATGTTAACTAATTGTATTATACTTATTCACACGAATTAATTGACCATTCTTGCCAATAAGTTAAGCTGGATCCATTGGATCATCCTACAACTCAATTGATTGATTGTGAACAATATGTTGCTAAAGGTAACAATTTTTTTAATAACTTAACATTTTTTAAAATGTTACTAAATATCAATTATATTGTAGTGAGTAAATGTGTTTAGTAGTTAATATTACTAGGATTCCGTCCTATGTGGATGCACGGGTAAGTTTTTTTTTTATTTATTTATACTCTTTGTTATATTGAAATAGTAAAAAAGTTATTCATTGGTACTATATTGTTGTAGCAAAAATTACTATCGTATTTGTTTATGAAATAGGACCCCGATTTTTGGACTCACTTTTCCCTCACTCAAACTAACTCATTCATTTTTTTAATATTATTTGATTTTATTGAATAAAAAAAAGGAGAAAACGGTACAGAGGGAGTTAACGGAACGGAGGGTTAAAGTTTTAGAAAACAAAACAAAACATACTCTCTCTCTTCATCTCCATCTTCATCTTCGTGCTCTCTCTTTTCTTCTCTTCTCTGGAGCAAGCCATGCCCCTCCCTTCCTCCTCCTCGCTCTCCTCTCCCTCCTCCTCGCTCTCCCTCATAGACATCACCACCCCGCCGCCTACACTCTCTACCTCCACCTCCTCAACCGCCACTCCTCCACGTCCTCCATTCACCGTCTCGTTCTCTATTCTCAACTCTATCGTCTCTCTCTTCACCTGAAGCTGGTGATGAAAGTGAAGGTACCTCTCTTTTCTCTTTGTTTTTCCAATTTGTTTTGATTCGGAGTCTATTTTGGCTTCCGCATCTCAAATCTTAGGGTTTCCGTGAACTTTCGAACCTAGATTTGTTCATGATATGAGCAATGATCTTGTTTCGCGTTCGTTTACTGAAACGGGTTAACTATTTAGGGTAAACATTTGGGGATAACACAGGTTCCTTTTAATTTCCATCATTGATCATTGATGAATGAATGTATTGCCCTGTAGTTTGAAAAACCAAGGTAGATATATGCGTGCGTTTTAGTCAATTGACCATTTTAAGGTAGTTAATTTATGTCGTTGTGTAATTCACTAGAAAACATAAGTTTCTTTTAATTTTCATAAAAAAGGGAAAGAGGTTTTATCGTAATTATAAGATTGAAATTTGCGTTTGTTGGATAAGTTAAATGGCTGAAGAAAACATGAAGAACTCACGGCATAACCATAGCCCCAAGGAGTGAAATTGCAAGGCCAGTAGCACCACTCCCTTTTAGTTCTGGAACAAAGAGACCCTTGACAACTTCTTTAGCATCAGGCTTTGCATATCCAAGCTCGGCCATAAAACAGGCAGCGATTGTAAATACTAGAAATGCAATCAAGAATTCCAGTTTCCTAACCTGTTCAACAATAACACAAAAAAGGCTGAAATTACTATTACCATTCAATGACAACCAGCTATTTGATAAGGATTCATAAAACCCTTTATGATATCAAACGTAGTATGGAATACAGTAAACTACCCCATACTGCTGTAATGCTAAGAGCATCAAGGTGCTGAGTCCTGTCAGAAGAACACCAATCCAGTGGGTCTTCCTCATTAAGAATTTGGTTATTTTAGAAGGTGATTAAACTTCCCTTCTATTTACATCAATTTTTTGTTGGTTACTTTCCTTCCTCAATTAACTGTTGCTATTACTGATACTGGATGCAGGTTTTTTTATCACAAGCATTTTAGAAGATGCTGGTGAATTAATATTTGTTAGAAGCTGGGTATGGTTGAAGGCGTATTATCCAAAGTTCGATAGCGCTTTTGCGACTTGGCAGGCTAATTTCGCAGCATACATTGCTTTTGATAATGATGGAGTCTAACAGCAGCTTCAAATTTGGATTGTTGGCCGTGAGTCTCATTCAATTTGTTGTTGTTTTTGGCTTGGTGCTGTCAAGGTTCTGTGTTCTGTTTTTGGAGGCGCTGGCACACTGATTTTCTGGTTTTGGTTTTCTTTTGTGGCGTTATCATACTGTCCTGTTGTTCCTAGTTTGTATCTGTTTTTGCCGTGGCTGAATGGTCAGTAATTGGGTGGGGGTTTTATAGCAATGCACATTATATTCTTGTAGCTTCTTCATTGCTGGGGGTTTTGGCTTTTAGTGTTTTAAGGTGCATTTCATTATCTTCTTGTTAGTTGTTATTTGCTTGAGTGTTTTAAAGACTAAGCTCTTTGAAAAAAATAAAAGAAATCTCTGGTTCTTTTTGAAGACTTGGTTCTTGTTAGTTGTTATTTGCTTGGGTGTTATTAGACTTTAAAAATAGGATTTCTCTCATATAGAATTATGTGATGAATAGTAGTGGTAGTTTTATCATTTTCTAGCTAATTCTCTCATATTCTAAAGTATAATGAATAGTAGTTGTTGAGTAAGTGACACATACTTTTTTGTTGTCAATTCAATGAACTTTTTAACAATTCCTAGTGGTTGAATTCTATTTCTAGGTATAAAGCAAGATTTTGTTAATAAAATTCTTGCAACTGAAAGGCTTATTTCTCACAATCGTTTGACCAATATATTTATTTCAATCTAACAAAAATAGCTGGTCTAATCATCTTGTCATAATGGCTAAAGCTAGAGTAGCACATATATTTTAGTGTCTTGTTTAATCTCAAAAGGAAAGTTGTTTTGGTCTCTGGTTTAATTGTTTATTTGGTTGCGATTGTAATATATGTTGATATGTTAAGGAAAATTTTTTATTGGGTGTCATGTCCTAAAATTTCTATATTGTAGAGTCACTTATTTAATCATTTGATTTCAGGTTGAAGATGTGGAGTCCATTTGCAAAAGCAAGACATTCTTCCTCAAGAACCAAAACGAACTTGCTGTTGTCTTCTTTCTTAGTTTTTTTTGTAATAGATTCATTTGGCTTAGTTTTCTTTGTAATAGATTCATTTAGTTTAGTTTTCTTCTTCCTGTTTTTTTTTTAATTTGTGAAACTAATGGATATATATATTATTTAACATTTTCTAGAAGATTGTTGTGGCTTTTTCATGTTAAGTAGGAACAAAAATTTATGAAGTTATATATTTCGTATTGTATGAATTAACCTTCATATAAAATTATTATCCAATGTTTACAATTCATAAAATGCTTTATCGGGTGATACGTAGCATATTATGCTGTCTGATATTGGTGACAATATTACACATATTTTAGTTTTGCTTTATATACACGCACAAAACAAAACCGCACAGTGAAATTCTTCTAAGATTTTCTAACGATTCTGAATAAGTAGTTATTGCTCCTAACTTGAGATTGGACTTTACTCTAATACTAATTAGTGATTACTACTTCTAACTTTTAAACTTATTAAAATTTCAATATTGCTCTGAGTCTTAATTATGCAAATACTTGATCCATATTTACTTGTATTCTTACTTGTATTATTACATGATTATCTTATAACATTTCATTAGGATGTTTAGTCTAATGGGCTACTATACTAGCATATATGGTGAATTTAATGTTTTTATGTTTTTTAAGAAATAAAAGTTCATATATATAATTAGTTTTAATTTGCAAGAATTATAAGTATAATATCATGTCTTTATATATCCAAATATTTTTTTTACGACTATTTACTAGAAAAAATCATGCTTTTGTATATAGGGATTTTCATTTTTTAAAAAATAAAAGGAAATGGAATTTAACATATATGATAAAATGGTAACCAAATATGGATTGTTAGTTTATAATAGCAACAAGTATAATACCAGTCAGGTATATATCTAAATATTATTTTTTTTGTTCAGTTTACTATAGGAAATTTTATTTTTTTAAAAAACATAAATAGATTAAATTCATTAAATATGGTACTATGGTAACCAAATAGGGATGCACACGTAATCAATTTTTGATTCACAAGAGCTATCAATGTAATACTAGGCGTTTATATAGCCAAATATATTTTTTATTAATTCTGTTTACTAGAAAATATAATCCGTTTGTATATAGGGGAACTTATATTTTTTAAAAAACGTAAACACGTTGAATTCGTAGATAGGATACCACGGTAACCACAAATGAATACACACGTAACCAATTTTAAATTGCAGGAGCTTTGAGTATAATATCAGGCCTTTGTATATCAAAATATTTGCATATATAAAGGCCTGATATTATAGTTAAAGTTCTTGCAAATCAATCTTGGTTACGTGTGCGTCCATATTGAGTTACCGTAGTACCATATAAGACGAATTTAATGTGTTTATGTTTTTTAAAATTTAAAACTCTATAAATACAAAAGGATGACATTTTATAGTAAAAAGGACTAAATATGCAAGTCTAACACAAACACTAATATGCAAGTTTAACACAAACACTAACACAAACACTAATATGCAAGTTTAGACAAAAATCAGACATTATGTTCCGTTTCATACGGACATTATCCTCCGTTTTTTGGTTCAAAAAACGGAACTTAAGTTTCGGACAAGTGAAAATATCAGGTCTTATTTAGTAAAAAAAAGGAACTTATGTTCCGGGCGAAAGTCAAAAACGGAAAAAAAAAATATTTTGTGTGGTGGACCAAGAAGGGTGTGTGGTGGGCAAAGTACCACCCGTCTTTAAGGCTTGGAAGGGTTCAAATCTTGGCATTGAAGATTTAATGTACTACATTGGAGATTTCATTTAAGATGTGTGTACTATTTGCTGATAATAAAATATTATTTTTGTTTGAGAAAGTTGAGTTTGAGGATATTTTGTAAAATTTAATTTATTAATATAGTTGACATGTTTAACAAAATTTATTATTTGATAAAGTAAATGTGGAGAAATTACATAAGTCAATTAAATCTTTTCTTTTATATAATTTGTCAACTACTTTTTATTTTATTAATACCTAAAACAAATAAGACATATGCAAAATTTATTTTTAAGAAAATTACAAAATAATTTATAAAATGATAAAATAAAATATCTAAAAAGAGAGAGCCAGTACATATTTTAAAGTAAATAAATAATTTGATAATTCCATAATTATATAAATAATATCTCTTCAATAATTTTAAAAATAATTTATGATTGCAATACATTTACCTACTGTAAGGATGTACTATTACTTTATTTTTTTTGGTTCATAAAAAAATAGTACACCATTACTTTATTTTGAGTGACCACTTTAATCATTGAAATTTTGTTGTTTATCGTCACTTTTCATAGTAAACATGTATTGATACCAATAATAAAAACTTACGAAAATACTTAAATTCGAAGAAAACTAAATAGATAAAACTTATACTATTAAAAAAAATTATTATTCACCCCAAACAAATTAACATTTATTACCCTGCTAAGTTTATAGAGGGACGATCCACAACGGGAGGTCCCGTGTTCGAATCTCACCTATGTTAAATTTCTGGGGGTCAGCACCAGCCACACAGCACGAACGAAATTAGTCTCATCATAAGGGTAAGGAAACCCTTGGTTATAACAAAAAAATTAACATTTATTAACGCTTTAGCGTTGACTTTATTTGTCGCTGTTGTTATAGACTTTGACTAATAGAATTATAGCTTAATATGGACATTAAAGGTCTATATTATCAGTTTGATAAGTCGGTTGTATATATCAAATTTTTATACTAATAAATCAATTTTGGTAAACAAAATATTTACTAACAACGGCTAACTCAACAAAAAAATTAGTAAATAGCAGTTTGTCTGTAATAATTTTAACCTAAAAATAATTTTAAATAATTGGGGAGGGGGGGATCACGAAATCTTAAATTATTTTTTTATAATTTTATAAATATTAAAAATGAGGTAAATTAAGCTCGAAACTTCAATGTTAATGATACATTGCACTAAAAAACTTTAAATAATTTAAGCAATTTAAAAAGTGTGTTTTAATTTTTTTCGAAAAATACACTATTTAAATGTATAAATACCCCGGGCGGGATGCTAACCACCATCCTTGGAAGTGTTCTGAAGAGCTTAGCCACCCCCTTTAAGTGACCTATTCCCCTGCGAATAAATCTCCTTTATTCCAGGATTTGGGGACTTTCCGTGGTTCGAACCCATGACCAAAGGGCTATAATCATGGATTCTTAAGAACCACTACCCTTAGGTATGGATGTGTATGTGAGTTTTCTACAGTAACTTGAGTGTGAATTTCGAACAATGTTTCATAAGATTTTGCCATTTTGGTCTTCACAAGAGTTGTAGATAATCCTCTTAGTTGTTTCGCTCAATTTTGATATCTACAACTCTAGTTATGGCCAAATTATTGAAACAATGTTTGTATTAAAATATCTGTTCTGTTAAGTGTACATCCCTGTTAAAGATGACTGTTTTTGACAATTAAATTTTTAGAATTGGGTTTTGTTGTCTTCACAATAGTTGTAGATAATCCTATTAGCTTTCACATGTTTTTTGTTTCACTCAATTTAGAGGTATAAAACTCATGTTATGACCAAAATACCAACAGGATGCGTTAAAAGTGGTTTTGTGCTTAATTCGTAGCAGCGAAAATTTTCGCTGCAGCGAATTTTTAGCTAAACTTTCTGTGTCAATTTCGTGGCAGCGAAATTTTTAGCAGCGGTGAAAATGACCCAAAACAAGACCCTTTGTTTTCACTTCCAAAATGCAATATACCCTTCAAGTAGCTTATTTCTAAGATAATAATGATCGAAATAATTTATAATGTCTTGAAAAACCATAAAAAGATCATGAAAATGTATTAACGAAGGTTGAATGCAAATGCATGATAACTTGTGAAATGAAATGAAATAATAAGGTAAGCTTTCCCATGTTGAGTAAGTGGGTTGAGTTCCATCGGTTGCACACCGGGTAAGTGGACAAGCATGAGAATGTAGGGTCAGATGACCAGAACTAGTAGGATTGTTCAGTGACCGGGAAGATGGCCCGAAAGAAAGGACTATCCCATTGATGTGGGGTTAAGATAGCCCGACAGCTAGTTTGATCACGGTAGGGACGCTTGCCGTGGTCCTAGTTTTGAGATCAACCTTGCGTTACTGCCACGCGCTAGGGGAAGTCTAGTGCACGAGGCTTCCATAAAAGATTCAAGAACAGAAAAGAAATCAAGTATGTTAATGAAAGAACATGGCATGCATACATTCTTATTTGTCATAGCATGCATTATGTATGTGGATGTTGCATGAATTGTGTGATAGGAATTAAATGGGGTATTTTCCGGTTAGACTGACTGCGATATGGTATAAAAATATTTTCAAAATGCCGGGGGTTACTCAGTTATATGTTTACAAATAACATGCTTACATATAACTGACAGTTACCATATCGCATGTATTAAAAGATTGTGAAGCGAAAGCCACAGATGGGATGAGCTGTGGGCTTTTCTTAGGTGTAACCACACATGGTGAATCTAAGTCTTAAGTTCATATATTAATTTGTTCAGCTGTATAGGAATCCGTATAAGTTGAAAGAGTTATATTATTATTATTCATTTTTTTAAATTAGAATTTAGCTTCTGCTAGTGTTTTGAAAAAAAAAAAGGGGCTCAATAATTTTAGTAATATAAAAAATGCGTTTTCAATTTCTTTTCTTGAAAATACCCAATTTTTTAAGCGTATAGTAGACGATAAAAAATTGTTGTAATTTTATAAATAATAAAAATTATGTAAATTAATCTCGAAACATCAAATTTAATAACGCATTTTTGTAAAAAAAAACTTCAAATAGATTAAGTAATTAAAAAACGTGTTTTTTTTATTTGAAAAACACCGTATTCTTAAGTGTATAGTAAACAATCTCTTAAAAATTGTTGCAATTTAAAAAATTTAAATTTATATAATGAGCTCAAAATTTAAAAATTAATAATATATTGATCTCATAAAAACTCTGAATAATTTAAGTTATTTAAAAAACTTGTTTTCAATTTTTTTATTTTTTGAAAAATACTCTATTCTTCAAGTGTATAGTATACGATATGTTAAAAACTTGTTGTAATTTTATAAATAATGAAAATTATGTAAATTGAGCTCGAAACGTCAAATTTTATAATGCATTGATCTCAAAAAAAACTTCAACTAGATTAATTAATTTAAAAAATATATTTTCATTTTTTTTTCAAAAAACACCTTATTTTTCAAGGGTAGTACACGGTCTCTTAAGAAATTATTATGATTTTTAAAATATTAAAATTATATAAATTGAGCTCTAAACCTAAAATTTAATAATACAATGCTCTCGAAAAAAAACTTTGAATAACTTAAGTCATTTTAAAAAAATGTTTTAATTTTTTTTAAAAAAATCCTATTATAGTACAGGGTCTCTCAAAAAAATTGAGCTTGATTTTAAAACTATTAAAATTTATGTGAATTGAGCTCAAAACTTCATTGCTCTCACAAAAACTTCGAATAATTAAGTAATTTAAAAAACATGTTTTCATTTTTTAAGTACAAGATCTTTCAAAAATAGAGCTCGATTTTAAAACTATCAAAAATTATGTAAATTAAGGTCTAAACTTCAAATTTAATAATATATTGCTCTAAGAAAACTTTGAATTAATTAATTAATTTAGAAAATGCGTTTGTATTTTTTTTCGAAAGACACTCTATTATTCAAGTGTATATAGTACAAGATCTCTTAAAAATTTTTTGCAATTTTAAAAATATTAAAACTTATATAAATTGAGCTCAAAACTTCACAGTTAATAATACATTGCTCTAAAAAAAAGTTTGAATAATTTAAGTAATTTAAAAAACATGTTTTCAATTGTTTTTCGAAAAACACTCTATCAAGTATATAGTACGTGATCTCTAACAAATTTACTTTAAATTTAATAGTATGTTGCTCTCATAAAAACTTCAAATAAATTACGTGTTTTCATTTTATTTCAAAAAACACCCTATTTTTCAAGTGTAATGTACACGGTAACTTATTAATCCTTGCAATATTAAAAATATTATAAATTATGTAAATTGAGCTTGAAACTTTAAAGATAATAATACATTGCTCTAAAAAAATCGAATAATTTAAGTAAATTAAAAAACTCATTTTCATTTTTTTCGTAAAAAAAACCTATTCTTCAAGTGTATAGTACAAGATATCATTAAAAATTGTTGCAATTTTAAAAAATTTAAAATTTATGTAAATTGAGTTCAAAACTTCAAATCTAATAATACATTTCTCTCTAAAAAAACTTTGAATAGTTTAAGTAATTTAAAAAACACTTTTTGATTTATTCTTTTTTCGAAAAGTGCCCTATATTTCATGTGTATACTATATGATGTCTTTAAAAATTATTGCAATCTTAAAAATATTAAAATTTATGTAAATTGAGTCCGAAACTTTAAAGTTAATATTACATTTTTCTTAAAACCTTCGAATGGTTTAAGTGATTTAAAAAATGCATTTTCATTTTTTTTCGAAATACACCATATGGTACACCATCTTTTAAAATTTTTTGACAATTTTTAAAATATTAAAATTAAGTAAATTGAGATATAAACTCCAAAGTTAATAATACATTGCTCTAAAAATCTTCGAATAATTTAGGTAAATTAAAAAACTCATTTTCATTTTTTTTTGTAAAACACCGTATTTTTCAAATGCATAATACACGATCCTTAGAAATTGTTGCAATGTTAAACATATTAAAAATTATGTGAATTGAGCTTTAAACATCAAAGATAATTTTATTTTTTTCTCAACAACGTCGCATTCTTCAGGTGTATGGTACAAGATATCTTAAAAAATTGTTGTAATTTTAAAAATATTAAAATTTATGTAAATTGAGTTTAAAACTTCAAAACTAATAATACATGGCTCTCTAAAAAAACTTTGAATAATTTAAGTAATTTAAAAAATGCGTTTTGATTTATTGCTTTTTCGAAAAATGCCTTATACTTCATGTGCATAGTACTTGATCTCTTTAAAAATTATTGCAATCTTAAAAATATTAAAATTTATGTAAATTGAGCTTGAAACTTCAAAGTTAAAAGTATATTTCTCTCAAAAAACTTTGAATAGTTTAAGTGATTTAAAAAATGTGTTTTCATTTTTTTTATATACAACACATTCTTAGTACACGACCTTTTAAGTAAATTGAGCTCTAAATTCCAAAGTTAATATTACATTGCTCTAAAAAATTTGAACTGCGTAGTACACGACCACTTAAAAATTGATGCAATGTTAAACATATTAAAAATTATGTAAATTGAGTATGAAACATCAAATATAACAATACATTACTCTTAAAAAAACCTCGAATAATTTAAGTAATTTAAAAGACGCCTCTTAATTTGTTTTTTTTGAACAACACCGTATTCTTCAAGTTTATAGTAGACGATCTCTTAAAAATTGTTTCAATTTTAAAAATATTAAAAATTAAATAAATTGAGCTCGAGACTTCAAAGTTAATAATATATTATTCTAAATTTTTTTGAATAATTTAAGTAATTAAAAAAATGTTTTTTCATTTTTTTTTGTAAAACACCTTATTCTTCAAGTATTAGTACACGATCTCTTAAAAAATACTGCAATTTCAAAAATAGAATAATTTATGTAAATTGAGCTCAAGACTTCAAATTTAATAATACAGGATCTTAGAATAACTTCAAATAATTTAAGAAATATGTTTGAATTTTTTTCCGAAAAACACCACATTCTTCAAGTGAATAATTAAAATTTATAGCAAATTTATAAATAATTAAAATTATATAAATTAAGCTCAAAACTTTAAAGTGAATAAATTATTGCTCTAAAAAAACTTTAAATAATTTAAGTAATTTAAAAATGTGTATTAATTGTTTACTAGAAAAACAACTTATTTTTCAAGTGTATAGTACACGATTTCTTAAAAAGTTTTTGCAATTTGAAAATATCAAAATTTATATTAATTGAGCTTAAAATTTCAAAATTAATAGTACATTGATCTCATCTAAACTCCGTATTCTTTAAAAGCGTGTTTTATTATTTATTTTTTTGAAAAACTCCCTATTCTTTAAGTGTATAAGACATGAACTCATTAAAAATTATTGTAATTTTAAAAATATTAAAAATTATGCAAATTGAGCTCGAAACAACAATGTTAATAATATATTGATCTCAAAAAAAATTTGAATCAATTAAATAATTTAAAAGACGCGTTTCATTTTTTCTCCCGAGAACACCTTATTCTTTACATGTATAGTACACAATCTCTTTAAAAAATATTGCAATTTTAAAAATTATTGGAGAATACGAATTCAGATGACCAAAGATAAAAGTTTAATCTTCTGTTAAATTTTTAGTTAATCTGTTTTTCAATATCAGCTATTCCGTTTTCAGTACCGTGAGCACCCTTCTTTTCTTTTGTTCAGTTTTTCTGTTATGCTATACTACCTCCTTTGTATATATAAACCCTTATGCCTCCTTGTATTAAATGATGATGAGAGTTTTCTTTCTTTACTCTCTGAAATGCATTGTTAATAAAATCATGGTTTCTTTTTCATACAAGTTAAACTTGTTCTTCTCTTCCAACTCTACTCCTTCTTGGCTAGAAGGATAATTTGTTTCCTTCTTGCATCCCTCATGAGTTGTAAAATCTGATATGGTATCATCCCTGTGATCACGAGTATTTTGATTTGCTTCTGCTTTCCTCTTCTTGGTTTGTTCTTTTGCGCTCAATTGTTCTTCAATGGCGTGCTGATGGGAATTCCACAGCTACCTCCAATCCCCAAATTATTGACATGTCCGATCCTCTGTACCTTCATCCCAATGAACACCCTGGGAGTATTTTCCTTCCTGTTACTCTCAAGGGCGAGAACTACCCTGCGTGGTCACGGGCTGTTTCCATGGCTTTGCGTATGAAAAACAAATTGGGCTTCATCGATGGTTCTGTTCGTCCTCCTGCTCATGATGATCCGAAATTTGGTGCCTGGGATCGTTGTAATACCACGGTATGTTCTTGGATCCTTAACTCTTTAGAACCTGATATTCTCAGCAGCATTTTGTGGATGGATACAGCTTACGATATATGGCAAGATTTGAAGAATCGTTATTGACAAGGTGATCTTTTTCGAATAACAAAATTACAAGAAGCCATATATTCTCACAGGCAAGGGGATCAAACAATCACGCAATATTTTACCCATCTCAAAGGGCTTTGGTAGGAATTGGACAATTTCAGACCAATTCCCTCTTGTTCTTGCACTATTCGATGTAATTGTGCTCTTATTCCTACCATCAAACATTATCGAGACTCTGACTACGTGGTTAGGTTTCTCAAAGGATTGAATGACCAGTACGCTCACGTTCGTTCTAATATCATGCTCATGAGGCCTCTCCCTGATGTTGATACTGTTTTTTCCTTGCTGTGTCAACAAGAACGCCAATTTCTGTTGGTGATTCCAGTAAAACTAAGGGTCGAGGTAAAGGTTTTCAGAGAGGATCATCTTCTTCCTCTTCCTTCTCTCAAGGTAAAGGTGGTTAAGGACGTGGTTCTTTAAAAACTTGTTCTTTTTGTCACAAGACTGGCCATACTATCGATGTTTGTTTCAAGAAGAATAGTTATCCCAAGAAGGATGCTGCAATTAACAATTGTAATATCTGTCAAGGATGGTGAGGACACTGATGATACTCGCAGCAACTTCAATTCCTCTCCTCCTGATTCCAGCAATTCAGGTAATATCTGCTTAGTTACTTCCAAAGGTAAGGTGTCTAGGTGGGTCCTTGACATTGGTGCTACTGACCATGTCTGTCATGACCTGCGGCTCTTTAATTTTTTTAAGAAAATCCGTCCTATAACCATCAAATTACCTGATGGCTATTCTCTCATTTCAACTATTTCTGGTCTACTTCTCAACAGATTTGTATCTCAATGATGTGTTATACATACCTTCTTTTCACATAAATCTCATATCTTTTATGAAGCTTACTAGGCATTTAGGGTGTCAAATTGTTATTGATTCATCTACTTGCTTCAGGACAAGGCTTCATCGAAGATGATTGGTGCAGCTGAACCTTTTGGAGAGCTATACATGCTTCGAGGACCTGTGTCTAGGCTTAGTTTTGTTAACTCTGTTGCCTATTTTGATCATGTAGACACTTCTGTTTGGCACCTTCGTTTTGGTCACATGCCTTATAAGAAATTACAAATTCTGCAATCTTTGTTTCCTGCTCTAAAATTCAACAATACTTTTGCTCCTTGTGATATATGTCACTTGGCTAAACAAAAGAGATTATCCTTTCTTAATAGTGATACTACTTCTAACTCTATTTTTGATATAATACATATGGATATTTGGGGACCGTTATCTACCTCTTCTGTTCATGGACATCGTTTTTTCTTAACTATTGTAGATGACAAGAGTAGACACACATGGTTGTATCTCCTATGACAGAAATCTGAAGTTAGACAATTGATTAAAGACTTCGTGTGTTTTGTTAATACTCAATTTTCTAAATTAATCAAGGTTACCCGAACTGACAATGGTTGTGAGTTTGCTATGCCTGACTTTTATAAATCACAGGGTATTGTTCATCAGAAAAGCTGCTTTGACACTCCACAACAAAATGGGGTTGTAGAGAGAAAGCATCAACATCTTCTTGCTGTTTGCAGGGCTTTGGTTCTCCAATGTGGTTTACCTTCTTCTCTTTGGTGTTATGCTATGAGTCATGCTGTGTTTCATATCAATAGAATGTCATCTCGTGTTTTAAATAATAAATCTCCTTTCAATGTTTTGCATGATAATTTTCGTGATTTGTCTCTGTTAAGAGTTTTTGGTTGTCTCCTTTATGCTTCTAGTTTGAAAAGAAACAGATCAAAGCTTGATGCTCGGGCAAGAAAATGTATTTTTCTAGGTTATCAACATGGTGTAAAGGGATATATAGCTTATGATCTTATTACTAATGAAATTTTTTTGACTCGTGATGCATATTTCTATGAAAAAGTCTTTCCTTTTCAAAATTTTGCTTCTAAGACACAGGTGCCAACTACCGCATCCAATGATAATATGCCTCACAATGTTTTCAAGATGAATCCTCCTTGTCTGTGGAACAGCTAATCATCCACCCTTCCCCTACTTCGGTTGCTGATTCCTGTCCATCTATCATAACTACTGTCTCTCCTCCTCAGCAACCTGCAACAATTGCTGCTTCTGACAATGCTCAGATTTCAGCCCCTTCAATGGCAATCCAGATGCCTCAAACCAGGCATTCTACAAGGGTGACTAGGCCTCCTGTTCGGTTAAATGACTATATATGTTCTTTAATTTTTTCTAATTCCTGTGACTCTACAGACAAGGTGAGGTATCCCTTATCTCACTATTTGGGTTACTCTAATTTATCTTCTGCTCATAAAAATTACATTTTATCCATTTCAAGTTCTGTTGAACCAAAGTCTTATAAAGAGGCTGCTGCTCAACCTTGTTGGCAGTAGGCAATGGATGCTGAGATTAAGGCTTTACAAGACAATAAGACTTGGTTAATCACTGACCTTCCTCCAGGTAAAAGAACTATCGGCTCCAAATGGGTTTTCAAAACCAAGTTTCGCGCAGATGGCAGCCTGAAGAAGCACAAAGCAAGGTTTGTGGCTAAGGGATATACGAAACATGGGATTGATTATTTAGAGACCTTTAGTCCAGTTGTTAAGCTAACTACTGTCAGAGTTTTGTTGGCTGTTGCAGCAGTAAAACATTGGCACATCCATCAGCCTGATGTCAACTCTGCATTGTTAAATGGTGATCTTATTGAAGAGGTGTACATGAAACAACCTGAAGGGCTACCTGTTCCTAGCAGTAACTCTGTTTGCAGGTTGCTTAAGTCCATCTATGGTCTCAAGTAGAGCAGTGGAATGTGAAAACCCTGTGCAATTTTGGATTCCTTCAATCTAAATCCGATCATTCTTTATTTACTAAAGCTAGTAATTATAGTTTTCTAGTCATCTTGGTGTATGTTGATGATTTGCTTATTGCAGGTGATAACTTGGAGGACATCCAATCCTTGAAAGACATGCTGCACAAAGCATTCAGTATTAAGGACCTTGGGCAGATGAGCTCGAAACAACAATGTTAATAATATATTAATCTCAAAAAAAATTTGAATCAATTAAGTAATTTAAAAGACGCGTTTCATTTTTTCTCCCGAGAACACCTTATTCTTTAATTGTATAGTACACGATCTCTTAAAAAAATATTGCAATTTTAAAAATATTAAAATTTATGTAAATGGATCTCGAAGTTTCAAAGTTAATAATACAATGCTTTTATTAAATTTTGAATAATTTAAGTAATTTAAAAAAAATATTTTTTTTCGTAGAACACCCTAGTTTTAAGTGTATAATACCCGATCTTTTAAAAACATTTTCTGCAATTTTAAAACATTAAAAGTTAAGTAAATTGAGCTCTAAAAAACTTTGAATAATTTAAGTAAATTAAAAAACTTATTTTTTATTTTTTTGTCGAAAAACACCGTATTCTTCAAGTGCACACATAGTACACGACCTCTTTAGAAATTGATGCAATGTTAAAATTATGTAAATTGAACTTGAAATAACTTCGAATAATTTAAGAAATTTAAAAGATGTGTTTCAATTCTTTTTGAACAACACCGTATTCTTCAACTGTATAGTACACAATCTCTTAAAAAATTGTTTCAATTTTAAAAACATTTAAAATTATATAAATTAAGCTCCAGAATTCAAAGTGAATAATACATTGCTCCAAAAAAACATCAAACAATTTAAGGAATTCAAAAAACACTTTTTAGTTTTTTTGAGAACACCCTATTATTTATTTTTTTTGGTACAACGAAAAGACGAACACCCTATTATTTAAATGTGTAGTACATGATCTCTTAAAAAAATATTGCAATTTCAAAAATATTAAAATTTATGTAAATTGAACTTGAAACTTCAATATTAATAATATATTTCTCTAAAAAAACTTCAAATAAATTCATTAATTGAAAAGATGCATTTCATTTTTTTTGAAAACACCCTATTCTTTATATGTATAGTACACAATCTCTTAAAAAATGTTGCAATTTTAAAAATATTAATAATTTTTTAAATTGAGCTTGAAACTTCAAAGTTAATAATACATTACTCTCATAAAAATTTAAAATAACTTAAGTAAATTAAAAAATATGTTTTCATTTTTTTTGTAAAACACCCTATTCTTCAAGTATAACCGTACACAAAATTTTAATTTTTTTTTGTAGTTTTAATAATATTAAAATTAAGTAAATTGAGCTCTAAATATCAAACATAATAATGCATTTCTATCAAAAAGACTTAAAAATATATTAATTAATTAAAAAAATTGCTTTTATTTTTTCTAGAAAGACACCTTATTTTTCAAGTGTATATATAATATACGATCTCTTAGAAAAGTTTTGCAATTTTATAAATATTAAAAGTTATGTAACTTAAGCTCGAAACTTCCATGTTAACAATACATTGCACTAAAAAAAAGTTTCAAATAATTTAAGTTAATTAATAAAATTTAATTTTTTTCTCGAAAAGTACCTTATTCTCTAAGTGTAGTACATGATCTCTTAAAAAATTGTAGCAATTTTAAAAATTATGTAAATTGAGCTCGAAACTTCAAAATTAATAATACATTGCTCTCATAAAAACTTCGATTAATTTAAAAAACATGTTGCCATTTTTTTTTGAAAAACACCATATTCTACAAGTGTATACGATCTGTCAAAAATTTGAGGTTGATTTTAGAAATATTAAAATTTTTAAATTTAGTTTAAAAATTTAAATTTAATAATACATTGCTCTAAAAAAAATCAAATAATTTAAGAAATTCAAAAAATGCTTTTCTCATTTTGTTTCTCGTAAAACACCATATTTTTCAAGTGTGTAGTACATGACCTCTTTAAAAAATATTGCAATTTCAAAAATATTAAAAATCATGTAAATTGAGCTCGAAACTTCAATATTAAAAATATATTACTCTCAAAAAAAAATTGGAAAAATTAAGTATTTTAAAAGAAGCATTTCATTGTTTTTTTCAAAAAAACACCTTATTCTTTAAGTGTATAATACAATATCTTTTAAGAAAATGTTGCAATTTTAAATATACTAAAAATTATGTAAATAGTTCAAAACTTCAAATTTAATAATGCATTACTCTCATAAAAGTTTTGAATAACTTAAGTAGTTTAAAAATTTGTTTTTCATTTTTTTCGTAAAACATCATATTCTTCAAGTGTACTACACAAACTTTTAAAAATTTTCTACAATTTTAATAAAATTAAAATCAAGTAAATTGAGCTGTATAGATCAAACTTAATAATTCATTTCTCTAAAAAAAACTTCAAATGGATTAAATAGTTTAAAAATTGTTTTTTTTTTCGGAAAACACCTTACTTTTTAAGTATATAATACACGATTTCTTAAAAAAACTTTGTAATTTTATAAATATTAAAAGTTATGTAACTTAAGCTCGAAAGATCCGAGTTAACAATACATTGCACTAAAAAATTTCAAATAATTTAAGTAAATTAAAAAAATTTAATTTATTTTTTCGAAAAACACCCTATTCTCTACATGTATAGAACACGATCTCTTAAAAATTATTGTAATTTTAAAAATTTTATAAATTGAGCTCGAAACTTCAAAGTTAATAATACATTGCTCTCATAAAAACTTTGATTAATTTAAAAAACATGTTGTCATTTTTTTAAGACAAAAACACCCAATTTTTCAAGTGTATAGTATGCGATTTGTCAAAAATTTGAGCTTGATTTTAAAATATTAAAAATTATGTAACTTTAGTTCAAAATTTCAAAGTTAATAATATATTGCTCTAAGAAAACATTGAATTATTTAGAAATTTAAAAAAAATCATTTTTTTCGTAAAACACTGTATTCTTCAAGTCTATAGTACATGATCTATTAAAAAAATATTGCAATTTAAAAAATATTAAAAATTATGTAAATTGAGCTCGAAACTTCAATGTGAATAATATATTACTCTCAAATTATATTTTGAATAAATTAAGTAATTTAAAAGATGCCTTTCATTTTTTTTCCGAAAAATACCTTATGCTTTAAGTGTATAGTACACTATCTCTTAAGAAAATGTTGCAATTTCAAAAATACTAAAAATTATGTAAATTGACTTTAATACTTCAAATTTAATAAGTCATTGCTCTCTTAAAAGTTTTGAATAACTTAAGTAATTTAAATAATATGTTTTCTTTTTTTCGTAAAACACCCTATTCTTCAAGTACACAAATGTAACATCCCACAAATTCTCAAGTAGCAATTAGTGACTCTTTAGAAGAAATTGGGAATTTAAAGGTTTATAGCAACTCTAACAAGAGAAAAGGGAGAATGACTAAGGAGCAAATTTTAAAAAGCTCTTAAGAGATGAACATATAGCAAAACTTAAGAAGATATCAAAATTAAACAAAAACCCTCATTTCCCCTCTTCCCTCTCATTCTCGCCCTCACTCTCTCTCACACTCAACTCCATTTCTCATTTTCCTCCTTCCATTCTCAAGCTCTCCTAGAGTTTGGTCTTCAAGCTCCCAAATCAAGAGAGTCCCTTCACCAATCTTGTTCATTGAAGCTTGGAGAAGCTATTAGAATCTTTAGGTAAGCCATGCATCTCTTCTCCCTCACCCTCTTGGTTAAGCTCCATTTTTGGGACAAATGGATTTTAATCTTCATCTTCCACATGCAATCTCTTAAATGGATCCTAATGGGTGTGAGTGACTCACATTTGTGAATCATAGGGGATCATCAAGCCTAAGTGAGAGGATTGAGGAGTTTGGGGAAAAGAACTTGAAGCAAGAAGTGCTTAGGAACTTGAAGGTTTAAGGTAACCCCACTAAACCCCAAACTAGAATAATTAGAGAATAGAAATGGTATGAGGTTTTATTTGAGCTATTATGAAATGTGTGACAAAAATAGGTTTGGACTTGTGAAATTTGATAATTTGGGTCTTGATTGAATTTGAAGTGTTTTGTGTTACATGTTGTGTGGAATGAAATTTTATGTGTTAATTGATGTATTATGGATGTATGATGGATGAAATCAGTATTTCGAACCTTGCTTGATGTTAAAATTTTGTGTGCTTGGTCCTGAATATGAGCCATGTGAGTTTGTTGGGAAAGAGGGTGAAATTTGGATGAAAATGTGAGTTTTTCTGCAGTAAATTGGGTGTGAATTTCGAAAAATTTTTATAAGATCTTGCCATTTTAGTCTTCACAAGAGTTATAGATAATCCTCTTAGCTTTCAAATGCGTTTGGTTTCACTAAATTTGGAGGTCTACAACTCATGACAAAAATACCAACAGGATGCGTTGCTGAGAAAAATGATTTTTAGTTGAACTTTCTGTGTCAATTTCGCGGCGGCGAAATTTTTAGCGGCGGCGAAAATGACCCATAACATGACCCTTTGTTTTCACTTCTAAAATACAATATACCGTTCAAGTAGCTTATTTCTAGGGTAATAATGATCGAAATAGGTTACAATGTCTTGTAAAACCCTAAAAGGGATCATAAAAATGTATTAATGAATGTTGAATGAAAATGCATGAATACTTATGAAACGAAATTAAATGATAAGACAAGCTTTTCCCCTTCAACGGATGTTGAGTAAGTGGGTCGAGTTCCACCAGTTACATAGCGGGTAAGCGGACAAGCATGAAAAGATTAAGAATGTAAGGCCTCCCAATGAACGGGGTAAGATGGCCTGAACTAGTAGGGTTGCCCTGTGACTTGGTAAATGACCCGAAAGAAATGACTATTCCAATGAATGGGTAAGGAAGTCCTGGGCTATTCCCAATGAACGGGGTCAAGATAGCCCGTCAGTTGATCACGGTAGGGACGCTTGCCGTGGTCCCATGATTGAGCTCAAATGCACGTTGCTGCATGCGCCTATGGTGAAATCTAGTGCACGAGACTTCCGTAAAAGATAAAAGAAAAGAATGTAACAAGTATGATAATAAAAGATCATGTCATGCATACATCTATATTCTGTCATTTCATACATTGTGTTGTACATGTTGCCTTGGAATGATTTGTGTGATAGGAATTGAATGTGGTGCTTTCCAGTTAGACTGATTGTGATATAGTATAAAAGTATTTTAAAAAGTGTTAGGGGTTACTTAGTTATATGTTTACATATAAGACGGTTACCATATTGCAGGAGACTCAGAAGATGAAGACTTCAGTGCCAGAAGACTTAGTATATTAGATGTCTTAGTATTTTGATATTGAGATGTATTTTGGGGTAGCCAACCCTTCTCTGTAGTACGCTAATTGGCTACTGTTAGACATATTTTCTCTGACATGTAATAAATACTTGAATTTACTATCTTTCAATATGAACTTATGTATTTTAATAGGGCATATGTAAGCCCCTCCCTGAAACTACGTAGTGTATGTACTTATATATAAGAGTTACCCTTGATAGTTATTACTTATCGAATGCTTGAAAAAAAAATTTAGCCTTAAATTGTATTAGGTGTTACAACAAACTTTTAAAATTTTTCTGCAATTTTAATAAAATTAAAATTAAGTAAAATTAAAATTAAGTAAATTGAGCTCTAAAGATCAAACTTAATAATGCAGTTCTCTCAAAAAAATCTTCAAATAGATTAACTAATTTAAAAAACGCATTTTTTTTTTGAAAAACACCTTACTTTTGAAGTGTTTACACGTTCTCTTAAAAAAAAACTTGGAATTCTATAAATTTTGAAAGTTATGTAAATTAAGCTCAAAACTTCCAAGTTAACAATACATTGCTCTCAAAAAAAAGTTCAAATAATTTAAGTAAATTAAAAAAAAATTAATTTTTTTTTTCAAAAAACACTCTATTCTCACTATCTCTTAAAAAATTGTTGCAATTTGACAGATATTAGAAATTATGTAAATTGAGCTCGAAACTTCAAAGTTAATAATACATTGCTCTCATAAAAACTATGATATATTTAAAAAAATGGTCTCATTTTTTTTTAAAAACACCCTATTATTCAAGTGTATAGTATGCTATCTCTAAAAATTTTGAGTTCGATTTTAAAAATATTAAAAACTATATAAATTTTGCTCAAAACTTCAATGTTAATAACACATTGCACTAAAAAAAACTTCGAATAATTTAAGTAATTTAAAAAATGCTTTTTCATTTTATTAAAAACACTTATTCTTCAAGAGTATAGTATACAATCTCTTAAAAATCTCTTGCAATTTTTAAAATGTTAAAAATGATGTAAATTGAGCTCAGAACTTCAAAGGTAATAATATATTTCTCTCAAAAAAAACTTTGAATAATTTAAGTAATTTAAAAGACGTGTTCCCATTTTTTTCTAAACAATATTGTATTCTTTAAGTGTATAGTACACGATTTCTTAAAAATTTGTTTCAATTTTGAGAATATTAAAAATTATACAAATTGATCTGGAGACTTCAAAGTTAATAATATATTGCTCTAAAAAAACTTCTATCCATATTGCTCAAGCCTTCATAGAAGTGTTCGATGAGGAGTTCTTTAGAAATTTGATGATGAGGGCAAGATGCACATGCACAAAGCTTCCTGAATCTCTTCAACTTTGGATACAAACAAATTGCCTAAAACCAGCTTGGAATTTCTGATTTCAATGGTTCTAGAGAAAGGGGAAAATGCCTCTAAGAACATCATCTCAAGACCATTTCAACTTGTGACTAAATTAGAAGCCAAGCAATATAACTTATCCTTAGCATAATCTTCCATATTCTCAAAGTGTTTAGTAAATGATCTATTAAAAAACCGTGCAATGTAACAAATATTAAAAATTATGTAAATTGAGTACGAACCTTCAAGTTAATAATACATTGCTAGAAAAAAACTTTTAAGAATATAAGTAATTTAAAATATGCGTTTTCAATTTTTTTTTAAAAAATATCCTATTTTTTTAGTGTATAGTACACAATCTCTTATAAATTTGTTGCAAATTTTAAAATATAAAAATTATGTAATTTGAGCTCGAAACTTCAAGAAAAATTGAGCTTGAGTTTAAAATTATTAAAATTATGTAAATTGATCTCGAAACCTAAATGTTACTAATAAATTGCTCTAAAAAAACTTCGAATAATTAAAGTAATTTAAATATCACGTTTTCATTTTATTTTTTGAAAAACATATTATTCTTCAAACACAATCTCATATAAACCTGTTGCATTTTTTAAAATATAAAAATTATATAAATTGAGCTCAAAACATCAAAGTTAATAATACATCGCTCTAAAAAGAAACTTCAAATAATTTAAGAAATTTAAAATACATGTTTTTATTTTTTCAAAAAAACACCTTATTCTTTGAATGTACAGTGCAAGATCTCACAAAAAATTGAGTTCGGGTTTAAAAATATTAAAATTTATGTAAATTGATCTCTAAACTTCAAATTTAATAATTAATTGGTCTAAAAAAACTTCGAATAACTTAAGTAATTTAAAAATGTGTTTTAATTTTTTTTAAAAAAAAATACTATTCTTGAAGAGATAGTACATGATCTCTTAAACAATTTTTGAAATTTTATAAAAATAAAAATTATACAAATTGAGCTTGAATATTTAAATTCAATAATACATTTCTCTAAAAGAACTTCAAATAATTTATGTAATTGAAAAACGTGTTTCAATTATTTTTCGAAAAACACTCGTATATGGTATATGATCTCTTAAAAATTTATTGTAGTTTTATAGAGAATTTAAACTATTTAATAGATCTTGAAACTTTAAATTTAATGATACATTGCTCTAAATGTTTTTTGAATAATTTAAGTTATTCAAAATATGCATTTAATTTATTTAAAAAGAAACACCAAATTCTTCGAGTGTATAGTACACGATCTCTCGAAAAATTAAGCTCGAGTTTGAAAATATTGAAATTTATGTAAATTGATCTTGAAAATTTAAAGCTAATAATAAATTTCTCTAAAAAAATCTTCAAATAATATAAGTATTTTATAAAACGTGTTTTTTGTTTTCCAAAAAACACACTATTATTCAATTGTGTAGTGCACTATCTCTTAAAAAATTGTTGCAATTTTATAAAAATTAAAAGTTATGTAAATTAAACTCAAAACTTCAAATATAATAATACCTTTCTCTCAAAAAAAACTTAGAATTTTTTAAGTAATTTAAAATATGTCTTCTATTTTTTTAATAAAAAATCACCCTATTTTTCAAGTGTTTAGTATACGATGTCTTAAAAAATTGAGATCTATTTTAAAAATATGAAAATTATGCTAAAAAATTTAAATTTAATAATACATAACTCTTAAAAAAACTTTAAATAATTTAAGTAATTTAAAAAATATGTTTTAATTTTTTTTCGAAAAATATCCTATTTTTAAAGTGTTTAGTAAGCAATTTAAAAAATATTTAAAATTATGTAAATTGAATACAAACCTTCAAATTTAATAATACATTGCTCTAAAAAAAAAACTTTGAAGAATTTAAGTAATTTAAAATATGCATTTTTATTTATTTTTGAAAAAACATCATATTCTTTAAGTGTATAGTACACAATATCTTTTATAAATATGTTGCATATTTAAAAATATAAAAAATCACTTAAATTGATCTCAAAACTTCAAAAAAATTGAGATTGAGTTTAAAAATATTAAAATTTATGTAAATTGATCTCGAAACCTAAACGTTAATAATAAATTTCTCTAAAAAAAACTTCGAATAATTTAAGTAATTTAAAAATCGCGTTGTCATTTTTTTTTGAAATACATCATATTCTTCAAGTGTATAGTACATGATCTCATATAAATCTGTTGCAATCTTAAAATTATTAAAAAATATGTAAATTGATTCCAAAACATCAAAGTTAATAATACATTGCGCTTCAAAAAAACTTCAAATAATTTAAGAATTTAAAATACGCATTTTCATTTTTTCAAAAAAAAACCATATACTTTGAGTGTATAGTACACAATCTCACAAAAAATTGAGCTCGAATTTAAAAATATTAAAATTTATGTAAATTCATCTCGAAACTTCAAAGTTAATAATTAATTACCGGAGAAAAAAACTTTGAATAACTTAAGTAATTTAAAAGCGTGTTTTCATTTTTTTTAAAAAAAAATATTATTCTTCAAGTGTATAGTACAAGATCTCTTAAAAAATTATTGCAATTTTATAAAAATAAAAATTATGAACATTAGACTCAAAACTTTAAATTGAATAATACATTGCTCTAAAAAACCTTCAAATAATTTAAGTAATTTAAAAAATGTGTTTCAATAATGTTTTAAGAAAAACATCCTATTCTTCCAATATATGGCGTAGGATCTCTTAAAAATTTATTGTAGTTTTATAGAGAATTTAAACTATGTAATTGAGCTTGAAACTCCAAAGTCAATATACATTGCTCTAAATTTTTTTTTGAATAATTTAAGTATTTTGAAAGACGCGTTATCATTTTTTTAAAAAAAATAACACCATATTATTTAAATGCATAGTGCATGATCACTAAACAAATCGAGCTCAAGTCTGAAAGTATTGAAATTTATGTATATTGATCATGAAAAGTTAAAGTTAATAATAAATTGCTCTAAACAAAGCTTCAAATAATTTACGTAATTTATGAAACATGTTTTTTTTTTGAAAAACACCGTATTCTTCAATTGTATAGTACATTATCTCTTAAAAAACTGTTGCAATTTTATAAAAATTTAAAATTATGTAAATCAAACTTAAAACTTCAAATATAATAATACCTTTCTCTCAAAAAAAAACTTAGAATATTTTAAGTAATTTAAAATATGTCTTTTATTTTCTTTTTCAAAATTCACACTATTCTTCAAATGTTTAGTACACAATATCTTAAAAAATTGAGATCTGTTTTAAAAATTATGTAAATTATGCTCAAAAATTCAAAGTTAATAATATATTACTCTTAAAAAATCTTTAAATAATTTTAGTAATTTAAAAAATGTGTTTTATTTTTTTTTAAAAACACCATATTCTTCAAGTGATTAGTGAAAGATATCTTAAAAAATAGTGCAATTTAAAAATATTAAAAATAATATAAATTGAGCACGAACCTTCAAAGTTAATAATACATTTTTCTCAAAAAAACTTTGAAGAATTTAATTAATTTTAAATACGCATTTTCATTTTGTTTTAAAAAAAATCCTTTTATTCAAATGTTTAGTACACAATCTCTTATAAATTTGTTGCATATTTAAAAATATAAAATCATCAAAATAGAGCTCAAAACTTCAAAAAAATTGAGCTCGAGTTTAAAATTATTAAAATTTATGTAAATTTATCTTGAAACATAAATGTTACCAATAAATTGCTCAAAAAAAGCTTTGAATAATGAAAATGAAAATGCTCAAAAAAATGCCCTATTCTTTGAGTATACAGTGCACGATCTCACAAAAATTTAACCTTGAGTTTAAAAATAATAAAACTTATGTAAATTGATCTCGAAACTTTAAAGTTAATAATTAATTGCTCTAAATTTTTTTAATAACTTAAGTAATTTAAAATCTTGTTTTAATTTTTAAAAAAAATACTATTCTTCAAATGTATAATAGTACACGGTTTCTTAAAATATTGATGGAACTTTATAAAAAAAATTATGCAAATTGAGCTCAAATCTTTAAATTCAATAATACATTGTTCTAAAAAAACTTCAAATAATTAAAGTATTTTAAAAAAGTGTTACAATTATTTTAGAAAAACACCCAATTCTTCAAGTATATGGTACATGATCTCTTAAAAATTTATTGTAGTTTTATAGAGAATTTAAAGTATGTAATTGAGCTTGAAACTCAAAGTTAATAATACATTTCTCTAAAAAAGTTTGAATAATTTAAGTAATTTAAAATAAGTGTTTTCATTTTTTTAAAAAAAAAAATACCCAATTCTTCTAGTGTATAGTATTACGATCTCCTAAAAAATTGAGCTGTAGTTTGAAAATATAGAAATTTTATTAAATTGATCTTGAAAATCTTAAGTTATAAATAAATTTCTCTAAAAAAAGCTTCAAATAATTTAAGTAATTTATAAATAGTATTTTTTTTCCCGAAAAATACACTATTCTTTAATTGTATAGCACACTATCTTTTAAAAAATTGATGCAATTTTATAAAAATTAAAAATTATATAAATTAAACTCAAAACTTCAAATATAATAATACCTTTCTGTCAAAAAAACTTAGAATTTTTAAATTAATTTACAATATGTCATCTAATATTTCTTTCAAAAATTATCATATTCTTCAAGTGTTAAGTACACAATATCTTAAAAAATAGAGATCTATTTTAAAAATATGAAAAATCATGTAAATTGTGCTAAAGTATTTAAATTTAATAATATCTTACTCTTAAAAATACTTTAAATAATTTAAGAAATTAAAAAAATGTATTTTAGTTTTTTTCGAAAAACACCCTATTATTTAGGTATTTAGTAAACGATATCTTAAAAAATTGTGCAATTTAAAAAATATAAAAAATTTTGTAAATTGAAAACGAACCATCAAATTTAATAATACATCACCCTAAAAAAACTTCAAATAATTTAAGAAATTTAAAATACTCATTTTTATTTTTTTAAAAAAAACCTATATTTTGAGTATACAGTGCACAATCTCACAAAAAATTGAGCTCGAGTTTAAAAATATTAAAATTTATGTAAATTGATCTCGAAACTTCAAAGTTAATAATTAATTACACTAGGAAAAAACTTTGAATAACTTAATTAATTTAAAATCGTGTTTTCATTTTTTTTAAAAAAAATAATGTTCTTCAAGTGTATAGATTACGATCTCTTAAAAAATTGTTGCAATTTTATAAAAATAAAAAAATTATGAAAATTGGGATCGAAACTTTAAATTGAATAATACATTTCTCTAAAAACCTTCAAATAATTTAAGTAATTAAAAAAATGTGTTTCAATTTTTTTTTTTGAAAACACCCTATTCTTCAAGTATATGTTATATGATCTTTTAATTTTTTTTTGTAGTTTTATAGGGAATTTAAACTATGTAATTGAGCCTGAAACTTTAAAGTTAATAATATATTGCTCTAAAAAAATTGAACAATTTAATGAATTTAAAATACATGTTTTCATTTTTTTTTTAAAAAAAAAAACCTATTCTTAAAGAGTATAGTACACGATCTCTCAAAAAATTGAGCTCAAGTTTGAAAATATTGAAATTTATGTAAATTGATCTTGAAAATTTAAAGATAATAAGAACATGCTCTAAAAAAAGCTTCAAATAATTGAAGTAATTTATAAAACGTGTTTTTTTTTCAAAAAATACTCTATTATTCAATTGTATAGTATACGATTTCTTAAAAAACCGTTGCAATTTTATAAAAATTAAAAATTATGTAAATTAAACTTGAAACTTCAAATATGATAACACCTTTCTCTCAAAAAAACATAGAACATTTTAAGTAATTTAAAATGTATTTTTTCCTCCAAAATCACCCAATTCTTCAAGTGTACATTACATGATGTCTTAAAAATTTGGGATCTATTTTAAAATCATGAACAATCATGTAAATTGTGTTTAAAAATTCAAAGTTAATAATACATTGCTCTTAAAAAAACTTTAAATAATTTAAGTAATTAAAAAATGTGTTTAAATTATTGTTTAGAAAAAACCCTATTCTTCAAGTATATGGTACATGATCTCTTAATTATTTTTTTTTGTAGTTTTATAGAGAATTTAAACTATGTAATTGAGCTTGAAATTTTAAAGTTAATAATACATTGCTCTAAAAAATGAACAATTTAATTAATTTAAAAACATGTTTTCATTTTTTTAAAAAAAGACGACCTCTCAAAATATTGAGCTCAAGTTTGAAAATATTGAAATTTATGTAAATTGATCATGAAAATTTAAAGTTAATAATAAAATTCTCTAAAAAAAGCTTCAAATATATTAAGTAATTTATAAAATGTTTTTTTTTCCGACAAACACCCTATTCTTCAATTATATAGTACATTATTTCTTAAAAAACCGTTGTAATTTTATAAAAATTAAAAGTTATGTAAATTAACTCTAAAATTCAAATATAATAATTCCTTTCTCACAAAAATCTTAGAGTATTTTAAGTAATTTAAAATGTCATCTATTTTTTTTTTCAAAAATCACCCTATTCTTTATAGTACATGATGTCTTAAAAAATTTGGATCTATATTAAAATCTTGAAAAATTATGTAAATTGTGTTTGAAAATTCAAAGTTAATAATACAATGCTCTTAAAAAAAACTTTAAATAATTTAAGTAATTAAAAAAAATTTGTTTCAATTATTTTTTTGAAAAACATCCTATTCTTCAAGTATATGGTACATGATCTCTTAAATGTTTTTTTTTTTTGTAGTTTTATAGTGAATTTAAACTATGTAATTGAGCTTCAAACTTTAAAGTTAATAATACATTTCTCTAAAAAAAAAGTTAACAATTTAATTAATCTAAAATACACGTTTTCATTTTTTTTTCAAGAAAAAAACCTATTCTTAAAGTGTACACGATCTCTAAAAAAATTAAGCTCGAGTTTGAAAATATTGAAATTTATGTAAATTGATCTTGAAAATTTAAAGTTAACAATAAAATTCTCTAAAAAAAAATCTTCAAATAATTTAAGTAATTTATAAAACATGTTTTTTTCGAAAATACCCTATTCTTCAATTGTATAGTACACGATTTCTTAAAAAACCATTCCAATTTTATAAAAATAAAAAGTTATGTAAATTAAGCTCGAATCTTCAAATATAATAATACCTTTCTCTAAAAAAAACTTTAACACCTTAATTTACTAGTCCATTTTTTTTTCGAAACACTAATAGAAGCTAAATTCTACTTTACAATAATTAATAACTATAATAATTACAACTCTTTTAACTTATACAGATTTATATACAGCTGAACAAATTAATATATATGAACTTGAGACTTAGATTCACCAGGTGTGGCTATACCTAAGAAAAGCCGACAGCTCGTCCTACTTGTGGCTTTCGCTTCATAATCATCTAATACCTGCGATATGGTAGCCGTCAGTTATATGCAAAACATATAACTGAGTAACCCCCGACATTTTTTTAAAACACTTTTATACCATATCACAATCCGTCTAACTGGAAAACACTCCATTTAATTCCTATCACACAATCAATCCAATGCAACATATTCAAACATAATGCATGCAATGACAAATAAGAATATATGCATGCAATGACAAATAAGAATGCATGTATGCCATGATCTTTCATTATCATACTTATTTCATTTCTTTTCTTTAATCTTTTACGGGTGCCCCGTGCACAAGACTCCTCACTACGCGCATGGCAGCAACGCGCGCTTGAGCTCAATCATGGGACCACGACAAGCGTTCCTACTGTGATCAAACTGTCGGGCTATCTTGTCCCCGTTCATTGGGGATAGCCCAGGACTATCTTATCCCATTCATCGGGATAGTCCTTTCTTTCGGGCCATCTTCCCGGTCACCGGGCAACCCTACTAGTTCAGGCCATCTTACCTCGTTCATTGAGAGACCCTACATTATCAATCTTTTCATGCTTGTCCGCTTACCCGGTGTGTAACCAGTGGGAATTAACCCGCTTACTCAACATCCGTTAATGGGGGAAAGCTTAAACTTGTCTTTAAATTTCATTTTCATTTCACATCAAATTTTATCATGCATTTCACATTCAACTCATATCATTTGCATTCCACATTCATCATTCATCATACATGTCATAACACATACCACAACATCTCCATGATCCTATTGCATGTTTATAAGTCACATGAACCTAATTTCATTCATTCCTATCCTAGAAGTGGATTCATGATGTTTACATTGCAATTTGTTTGATTATGTTCATGTAGGAATAGCATGGAGAAGTGTTGATCTTTGAAGATTAGATTTAAAGAATGAAGCTAGAAATGAAAGGAGTTGAAGAATGAAGGCTAGAAGGGTGTGAGATTGAATTTCTCCCCCAGCTGTGTGCACACTTTGCTCAGCACACCTTAATTGTGTTTTTGCTTGCTGCCACCAGTTGTGCGCACAGCCCTCCAACATGTGCGCACCTTAATTCCCCTTGGATCTGCTGCCCAATCTTGTACGCACAGCCTAGGAACGTGTATGCACCACTGTTCGTATTTTGGCCATAACTTGAGTTGTAGACCTCCTAATTGAGTGAAACCAAAAGCATTTAAAATCTAAGAGGATTATATACAACTATTATGAAGACTACAAAACCCATTTCTAAAAATTTAATTGTCAAAAATAGTCATATTTGACAGGTATGTACAATCAACAAAATAGATACTTTCATATAGACTCTGTCTGATCATTTGTAGACCTCCAAATTGAATGAAACCAAAAGCATTTGAAAGCTAAGAGGATTATCTACAATTATTATTAAGACCACAAGGTCAAATTCCAATTAAAACTAATTCAAAAATCCAGTTCAAATTATGCCAAAACAAGGGAAAATGGTATTGATCAACTTTTCACAAGTTTCAATCCTCCCTTCCATCTCAATTTCTCAAAATCATATTAACTTCATCTAATTCAATATAAATCACTCAAAGATCAATTCACAAGGATGACCAAGGTCCAATTTCATCAAATTCACATCATCAAGATCATTCTCATACATTCACATTCACAATCCAATATTCAAACAAAGAATCAACATAAATGCATCAACCCCACACATATAGAACCAATTCAACCAAGATCAACTTCACACTTCAAGAACACAAGAAACATGTCATGTTAATTTAACACCAATATGCCTACAAGCTAAATCCATGTCATCTAACCAAGTCAAGTCCAAAACCTAACATCATAAAACCTCAAATTCCTAATTTCCCTAATTAAAGTTTTAAGTTTGGGGTTTAGTGGGGTTACCTTAGGATTGGAGCTCTAAACTCAATCTCTAAATTTCATCATGGAAGATTCCAAACCGGTAGAATTGGAGTTCCCGACGTGTAGATCATTTTCTTCAACTGTTCCGGCGGCAACCAACAACCGGAAAGCCACCATGCAAGCACTCAAAGTGATTGTCACCACCACCTCCTCCTTTCTCTCTCGCCACCCTCTCTCTTCATTTCTTTCAACTTTTTGTTTGATTGTTGTGATGTGTGTGTACGTGAGTGAGAGTGAAATAAGTGAGGGTGTAGTGGTTAGGTGAGGGAGAGTGCATGGTAAGAGCGTAGTCCTTAGTTTTAATTTATTAAAAATTGCACTTAGGTCCTTGTCTTTATAAAATTTAATAAAAGTTCAACTTAACATAATTTATATAGATAAAACCACGAGGACGTAGTTACAACTTTCTAATTTTATATTTTAATTCCCTAAGCCCACCTTGCTACATTTTAAAACCTCTAGTTGTATTCATATCATAACCTAGTCCTTTTCCCTTAATCCTATATGTTTTATAATTTATTTTAGTTCCCTAAATTCCTTATCTCTTCTAAAATAGCCCCCTATGGACATAACTGTGAATTTAAATAATCTACTCTAGGAGATTAGAAATTTGGGATGTTACAAAAACTTTGAATATTTTAAGTAATTTAAAATGTCTTCTATTTTATTTTTCAAAAATCACCCTATTCTTCAAGTTTATAGTACATGATGTCTTAAAAAATTGAGATCTATTTTAAAATTATGTAAATTGTGTTTGAAAATTCAAAGTTAATAATACATTGCTCTTGAAAAAACTTTAAATAATTTAAGTAAATAAATACAATGTGTTTCAATTATTTTTTTTAAAAACACCTTATTTTCAAGTATATGGTACATGATCTCTTAAAATTTTTTTGTAGTTTTATAATGAATTTGAACTATGTAATTGAGCTTGAAAATTTAAAGCTAATAATACATTGCTCTAAAAAAATTGAACAATTTAATTAATTTAAAATACATGTTTTCATTTAAAAAAAACCTATTATTAAAGTGTATAGTACACGATCTCAAATAATTTAAGAAATTCAAAATACACTTTTTTCGTTTTTTTCAAAATATCACCCTATTCTTCGAGTGTACATTGCACAATCTCACAAAAAATTGAGCTCAAGTTCAAAAATATTAAAATTTATTTAAATTATCTAGAAAATTCAAAGTTAATAATTAATTGCTCTAAAAAAATTTCAAATAACTTAAGTAATTAAAAAATGTGTTTTCATTTTTAAAAAAAATACTTATCTTCAAGTGTATAAAACACGATCTATTAAAAGCAAATTTATAAAAAAAAAGCAAATTTAGCTTGAAACTTTAAATTCAATAATACATTACTCTTAAAAAACTTCAAATAATTTAAGTAATTTATAAAATGTGTTTCAATTATTATTTTTTTGAAAAACACCCTATTTTTCAAGTATATGGTACATAATCTCTTAATTTTTTTTCTAGTTTTATAGAGAATTTAAACTATGTAATTGAGATTGAAACTTTAAAGTTAATAATACATTGCTCACAAAAAAAATAAATCATTTAAGTAATTTAAAATTGTATAGTACATGATCTCTTAAAAAACTGTTGCAATTTTATAGAAATTAAAAATTATGTAAATTAAACTCGAAATTTCAAATATTTCAATACCTTTCTCTCAAAAAAACTTAGAACATTTTAAGTAATTTAAAATATGTTTTCTATTTTTTTTAATAAAATCTTCATATTCTTCAAGTGTATAGTACATGATGTCTTAAAAAATTCAGATCTATTTTAAAATTAGAAACAATTATGTAAATTATGTTTGAAAATTCAAAGTTAATAATAAATTGCTCTTAAAAAAATTTACATAATATAAGTAATTTAAAAAACATGTTTTATTTTTTTCGAAAAACACCTTCTTCAAGTGTTTAGTAATCGATCTATTGAAAAATTGTGCAATTTAAAAATATTAAAATTTATTTAAATTGAGCACGAAACTTCAAAGTTAATAATACCTTGATCTCAATTTTTTTTTGAAGAATTTAAGTAATTTAAAATAAAAGTTTTCATTTTTTTAAATAAAAAACACAGATTCCACACGATGTCTCAAAAAATTGAGTTTGATTTTAAAAATATTAAACTTTATATAAATTGATCTCAAATTTTCAAAGTTAATAATATATTGTTCTAAAAAACTTTGAAAAATTTAAGAAATATAAAATACACGTTTTTATTTTTTATTTTTTTAAAAAAACACCTTATTCTTCAAGTTTATTGCACACCATCACTCAAAAATTAGTGCTCGATTTTAAAAATATTAAAAATTATGTAAATTGATCTCAAAAATTCAAAGTTAATAATAAATTGATCTAAAAAACCTAAATATAATATAAGTAATTTAAAAATCACATTTTTTTTTTAAAAACACCATTTTCAAATAATTTTTTTTTCAAATAATTTAAGTATTCTAAAAAACGTGTGTTAATTTTCTTTCGAAAAATACCCTATTCTTAAAGTGTTTAGTACACAATCTCTTAAACATTTGTTGCAGATTTATAAGTAATTAAAGTTAAGTAAATTGAGCTATAAATTTCAAAGTTCATAGTACACTGCTCTAAAAAAATCAAATAATTTAAGAAATTGAAAAAACATGTTCGATTTTCTTCGAAAGACACACTATTCTTCAAGTATATTGTATACGATATATTAAAAATTGTACAATTTTATAAATGTTAATAATTGTGTAAATTGAACTCAAAACTTCAAATTTAATAACAATTTCTCTAAAAAAGCTTATAATAATTTAAGTAATTTAAAAAATCCTATTGTTCATCACTCAAAAAATTGAACTCTAGTTTAAAAATATTGAAATTTATGTAATTTGATCTCGAAACTTTGAAGTTAACAATAAACTGCTCTTAAAAAATCTTCAAAAAATTTATGTAATTTAACAAATGTGCTTTCATTGTTTTTTTTCAAGAACACCCTATTCTTCAAGTGTACATTATTGCACGATTTATCTGAGAATTGAGTTCAAGTTTAAAAATATTAAAATTTATGTAAATTGATCTCAAAACAACAAAGTTAACAATAAATTGCTGTAAATTTTTTTAATAATTTAAGTAATTTAAAAAATGCATTTTTCATTTTTTGGTTGAAAAACACCGTATTCTTCATAGTAAAGTAAACAATCTTTTAAAAAAATGTGAAATTTGAAAAATATTTAAAATTATGGAAATTGAGCTCGAAAACTTCATAGTTAATAATACATTAGTTTTAAAAAATTTAAAATAATTTAAGTAATTTCAAAATCGTACGTGTTTAAATTTTTTATTTGAAAAACACTCTATTCTTCAAATTTATATTACACGATCTCTTAAAAAAATTGTTGCAATTTTATAAATGTTAAAAACTATTCAAATTGAGCTCGAAACTTCAAATTTTTTAATACACTGCTCTTTAAAAATTCAAATAATTTAAGTAATTTTAAAAATGTTTTTCATTTTCTTCGAAAAACACCATATTCTTCCATGTATAGAACATGATCTCTTAATAAACTGTTGCAATTTTAAAAACATTAACAGTTATGTAAATTGATATTGAAACTTCAAAGTTAATAATACATCACTCTCAAAAAAAATTTGAAAAATTTAAGTAATTTGAAAAATATGTTTTCATTTTTATTTCGAAAAACATCCTATCCTACAAGTGCATACTATACGACCACTTAAAAAAATGTTGCAATTTTAAAAATATTCAAAATCCTATAAATTGAGCTCGAAACTTCAAAGATAATAATTCCTTTCTTTAAAAAAAATCAAATATTTTAAGTAATTTAAAAAATATCTTCTAATTTTTTCTTGAAAATACAATATTCTTCGTGTATAGTATACGATGTCTTAAATTGTGTGGTAAAGTGACCACATCACCTCATTTGGTATTTCCATTTTTGGTATTTCCATTCTTCAAGTGTATTGTATACGATCTATTAAAAACTTGAGCTTTATTTCAAAAAGTTAAAAAATTATGTAAAATATGCTCAAAACTTCAAATTTAATAATACATTGCTCTTAAAAAAATGTTAAATAATTTAAGTAACTTATAAAACATGTTCTATGTTTTCGACAAACACCATATTCTTCAACTGTATAGTAAATGATCTCTTAAAAATTTTTGCAATTTATAAAATATAAAAAATTATGTAAATTGAGCTCAAAACTTCAAAGTTAATAAGGCATTGCTCTAAAAAAAATTCGAAGAATTTAAAAAAACACGTTTAATTTTTTCTGAAAAATAATCTATTCTTCAAGTGTATTACACAATCTCTCATAAATATGTTAAATATGTAAATTGAGCTCAAAACTTCAAAAACTTTGAGCTCGAGTTTAAAAATACTAAAATGTATGTAAATTATTCTCGAAAAATAAACGTTAATAATAAATTGCTCTAAAAAAACTTCGAAAAAATAAAGTAATTTAAAAATCATGTTTTCATTTATTTTCAAAAAAAACCCAATTCTTAAAGTTTATAGTACACGATTTCATATAAATCTGTTGCAATTTTAAAAATATTAAAAATTATGTAAATTGAGCTTGGTACTTCAAAGTTAACAATACATTGTTCTAAAAAAACTTCGAATAATTTAAGTAATTTAAAAATATGTTTTCATTTGTTATTCGAAAAACATCGTATTATGGTACACAATCTCCTAAAAAATTGTTACAATTTTAAAAATATTAAAAATTATGTTAATTAACCTCGAAACTTCAAAGTTAGTAATAAATTGCTCTTAAATTTTTTTGAATATTTGAAGTAATTTAAAAATGCAATTCATTGCTTTTTCCGAAAACACCGTATTCTTTAAGTGTATAGTATACGATCTCTTAAAAAATTAGCTCGATTTTGAAATATTAAAAATTATGTATTTGAGCTTGAAACTTCAAAGTTAATAATACATTGCTTTCAATTTTTTTGAATAATTTAATTAATTTAAAAAATGTGTTCTTTTTTTTTCTTCAAAAAACACCTTATTATTCTAGTACACAATCTCACAAAAAATTGAGCACGATTTAAAAATATTAAAAATTATGTAAATTGAGGTTGAACTTTAAAGTTAATAGTACATTACTCAAAAAAATTTATTTCGGTAAAAAGAAGAAAAGATTATTTTATTATTTCTTTTGTGCCAAACCTTAAACAAGTATTGTGAAACAGAGGGAGTAAATAATAAAAAGGAGTAAATAATAAAAAATTATACTCGTTTTGTTCCTTTTAAAAAATACCTAAAGCAAAAAATACATAAATTAAGAAAAAGTGCTAACATCTAGAAAATGCATTGATATTTAAAAAACTTTTGTTGTCTTTATAATTTTACCTTTATTTAAAAGATGGCCGCTATGGGCACCACATAAGTTTCTTGGTTCACCACACAAAATAATTTTTTTTTCGAAAATACCCCTCGCTCAGAAACTACTGAGCGAGATTTTGAAGTGAAAATGACACCACAGCTAAAACATGTTCTTTAAAACTCAACTCCACTACACTCATTAATTAGGGATAAAAATTGGAAACATAATAAATATTCTAATTTTCCGTGTTAGGTGTTTATAAAACGAAAACAAGATTTTTGTTTTATTAAGTACTTATAAATAGGAGCAGATCAAAGGAGTATCTTACACAACATTTTTTTTAAGCATCAATGAATTCTAGTTTCTATTCAAGAACGGGTCTTTAATTTAGAAATAAAATGAAAATGAAAACTAGAATTCGTTAGGCGACAGAATCTAGAATCCGTTTTTAGTTTTTTCTTTAATTAAAATTAGAAATGAGAACTAAATTCCGTTCATGGAACACCCTACCATTCCTTGATCTATGACAAACAAACGGTAAAAAAGCGTGAGATAGGTCGAAACTAACCTCCAACAAAAGCTAATAAAGAGGCGAAGTGAAACTTGCCTTTCCTGCGGCCATTGAGATTCTAGCAAGCGTAATATAGTAGTGAGTAAAATATCGTTTCAATAGAGAACAAGTTAATTTCTATAATTCCTTTAAGCATATTTACAACGGTTTATTTGGTTGCAAGTATGATTTTCATGTATAAAAATAACTCAAACATAAATTAAAGCAATAAAAACTTATGCATTTTAGTTATTTAGTGATATACAAATTATCCCACATTAAGATTGGTGTTAAAAGCAATCAATACATTGATATCTATACCTCTGGTACCAACATATCAAGTAATCTCATTTAGATCAAATTCTAAGAAATACTTTAGGAAAAGTAGTTTCGCTCAAGTGAATACAGTACAATAAAACTGTGACATTTTAACTGACTCTCGCTTAAGTGAGAATGAAGTAGAATTTAAAGCTCATTTACTTTCATTATACATAATAAATATTTAATTTAATAAATTGACATCACACCCACTAATCTAATAAAAGAATATACTGTTTAAATCACGTGTGATAAAATCAGCAAACTTTTAAAATAGAACCTCTTGTGTCAGTCATTGTCAGATTGTCTACCCAACCATACGATATCCTAAATATCTAGCGATCAAATCAGTGGTTTTGAAAACGAAAAAGCACACATTTGAGATTGAAAGCAATGAGCAACGAAGGATTAAAGGATAAATGGATAATTGCATATGCCTTTTGAAGTTATCATCACCGTGTGGTGCTTTTACACAACTAAAATACAACTAACAACACGACAAACAAATCATTGAATCAGAAAGAATATACACAGACATGTAGTCATATGCATTATCCTGATCCAAGTCCCATAGCCATTTGATGTAGAAAGCAGTAATAATCACGAAATCGAAAAAAAGAAAAAGAAAATCACGAGATGAAATGTGTTTTTTTTTTGGTATGATGAAACGTGTGTTTGGTTTCACAATTGGATAAAATAGTAGTAACGTGAAACCAAACACATTATCGCAGCCACCCCGATTATTCCAATTTATTTACTGTCTTATCTTTTGTGTGAAGGCACATGCTAATCCTCTGAACCTCTAAGAAAATAGAGATTAACATAAATTTCAGACTACGGTGATTGCAACTGATTGTGAGGGTCATCTCGGACTCTCTTGGGCTTCCAGTCAGATTCTTCCTTGATTTGTCGTAGAGCAACGAAATGCAAAGCATCACTCTGCACTTGATAGATATGACAACTCCATGGATATGAGTCAGGAGCAGACCAAACCTTAAGATCCTCAAATTCTGTATCCTCAACCAATGACTCAGCTACACAGTACACAAGATCAGGCTCTGGTTCCATGTAACCGGCAACAGCTACACATCCGGGAGATACGAATCCATCCGGAGCCCGCGGATGCCAAATTGAAACTGGAGTGACATAATCTTCTAGACAATTTCGCCATACCTAAACAAGTGTGCCAAACAGTTCTTAGTTTGATGATAAGGCATAAAATCTATAATCTACTAGATAATGATTATCATTGTCTGCCAGTAAAAAAATCTTGGAAAATATCGAATGGTAGCTAAACAATATCCTCAAGTCATGCAAAAATGCAACTCCAATGCAATTAGCAAAAAGCAGAAGAGCAGTGCATGTTACTGAAATCAATGTCAACTAATTCTTGCACCAACTTATGCTGAATTTAATGAAATTATGGACAAAAGTTTAATATAACACATTAATATATTAACAAAACACAAATCTAATGTTTTAAAATATGCACAAGTCATTGTAGAAATAAAAAATAAAAAGTTACTCTTTATATGATCATTGTGAATTGGTGATATTTTCAACTATGTTGGTAGAAGTTTGAAAAACAAATGTAAAAGGGCAGAGTCAAATTGAAGCAAAAACACAAGTTTTCTCAAATTGAAGAATATAGCAGAGTCAACGAATCTTACTTCATATTTAGATTGATGTTTTTCTTTTTTTCTTTTTTGTTAAGAATAGGAAAGGCATTGATCTTCTGAAATGACCAATGAGACTTGCTTTGCTATCATACGAATATTGTAACAAGCTAACTTGTACTATTAAACATCAATTATAGCCTTACTAGGTCATATCCAATCGGGAGAGCGAAAAGTTCATCAATCTTGCGGTAGACAGCTGCAACATTTGGAGGATGGGTGCCAACTCGAGCAATATCCCCAATATATGTGTACCTGGAAAGGTAATTATTTTTGACATTACAATAATATAAAGTATCTTTGGCATAAAGGCATGTCTTTACTTAAGCCTTGAGGATCCGATATCCATAACAAACGGAGTAAGTCACACACACTGAGACGTGCACTGACACACACACACACACAGACTCTCCTTTCTCCCATCCATTCTAACGTTTGGGGTTCAAGTTGAGTCAATTCTATTTTGGGTATAAGTAATTTTTACTTTTATTGATTTCTCAAGATGTACGTGGAATTATCTAATGAAATAACGGTGAGAATGGTTCAATGCTTCTCTGAGAATTTCCGAAATAAGTAAAAGATCCATTGACATCCTATTCAAGTTCTATGCAGTGACAATGCAAAAGAATGTTATCCTGATGATCATTCCCTCAGTTGCTCATGTGCAACCAGAATATCTAATCAATTTCAATAACGTGAAATAGTAGAGAAGAATGATAATTACCCATCGGGACACACAGGCCTCCAAATGCTACATATTCCTTCATCCTGTGAGGTCTGAAACATAAAATGGCTTATCATAATTGAAACACCACTAACTCAGCTTTAGAGTATAACTATAGAATAGTAAAGCACCTGTTTTCTGCATAAGGAGCATCGACCTTTATATTCTTGTTCACTGCTCCAGATCTTTGAAAAAGTAACACTGCGTCTAACAAATCTCCTGTCATCAGATATATTACTATATGATGAGATCTCTCTCGAACTAATAATGGCCTTATTAGGAGTTCGCGGTTCTCTACTATCCACTTCGGTCCAGGAAAAATATACATGTCTCTGACTTGAAGGAACCTGGAAGCAACATACTTATTAAGATTCTGTTCAACTTCCTGAAATGTATCAGGGTTTTAATACAACTTACTTTCAAAATCAAGCTTTTCATGTTAGACTGATATGCCTTCCATGTTCTACGCACTACTGTACATATCTTAACTGCTTGAGATTCGCTTCCCTCGAGTACTTCCACACTATTGCATTTTATGACTCGAACAAAATTTTCAGATCTTCGGAAATGTTTCAGATGGAGAATCAAGTGAGAGGGTTGTGAACTGCCTGCTTTTGCCAACTCCAGTGCCATCAGTTCATCCCAAGGTACATCCCACATAATTTTGCTAGGTTTTTTATCCATCTTGTCAGGAGCAAGACACTAGATAAAGGTAGAAAAGTCAGTCAATTTTTTTTTTTCTAGAAAAGAAACATAATCCATATTCCCTGTCTAAGTTCTTTGACTAACCTGCAGCAACATGACTCGCTTATTGGTTACTAAAACAACTCTGTGATGAGGCACGGTAAAATGCTCTTCATAATAATCAGATAATGCAAATTTGGAAGGTTCCTTGAAAATATCGGTACAGCCGAACTGCCGACTTGCCTCTCCAAGGTAAAGCACCATCTAGAACCAAGCAAACAAAACAGGAGAAAAGACAACTGATATAAGGTGCCGCATATGATATCATGCATGCATTTTGTAGACTAGCTGATAGAAAATTTAAAATCATACAACAGAAGCATTCAGAAATCTTGCTAGATTGCTTGTAATGTATCACGGAAAATCTTTCCTAGTGACCAGTGATGCTTATTGTTCATCATTCCAAATAAAAAATCTACCGAAATAAACATTGTACCTAAAAAATCTACAAATTATTATAAGGAAAAACAGAAATTCCTCTATTCTCATTGAAATAATTCACGTCAAGGATAATTATTCAAATTAAATTTTGTTGAGACAAAATATAAGTTGTTAGTGTTTCGTGCTTAAATTCATATAATTTTGGACTTTGAGCGAACCAAAGTGAAGGGTATAGTTGCCTTTTCATAGAAGAGTTTGTATAAAGGTGTATAAGCTCAGTGTTTCCTATCAGACATACTCAATGTTTCTCCATCAGTATCCTGGGAGTATTATACAATATCTTAACCTAATATATTATGTATCATTAGACACGATATCTGATAAATGTTTATTCTAGAAAGAATTTACGGGTAGGAAATTGTAATGAAGGTAATTAGGATATTCATAATTAAGGCAAATAGGATATTAATAATAAAGGTAATTAGGATATTCATAATCAAAGTAGGATTTTCATAATTAGGAAAAGTAGGGTGCTCCATGTAAATAGAAGATAGGATTAGGGGATTAGGTATTGCGTTATTTGTTATTATTGAGAGATTGGGCTTAGTATATAAACTGACTTATAAAATACAAAGTCAGGGACTATTTTAGTATATAATTCTATTATTGTGAGATTGGGCTTAGTCCTTTGTGATTGGAGAAATCCTTTGTAGGGGGAAACCCTTGGGGAGAGTTTATCTCCTTTGTTTTGTTATTCCATTCAATAAACACGCTTTCCTTTTTTGTGCTTTATCTCTGCTTTCCAAGTTCCTATCAATATCATATTATTGATTATTCTTCTTCTATTGAGTATTCAATTCCTTTCTTTCTTTTTCTCTCTATCCAAGCCCTAAAATTCAACCTTATCAGTGAAATGTATTTTCTTGTATCTTTTTATCTCTTTGTTCCCCTTTTCATCTAATACCCAAAATTTAAATTCTCTGATCAAGGGCAAAAGCACTCAGAAATCTTCATAGTTCCAAGGTAAAACTTACATAAAGTATCATATCATTGTTTTCAGGGATGAGAGATGCTCAATTTTCATATATTGGAAATGTAGTACCCTCAAATAGTTACAAAATGAGGTCATGGCGGTCATTAGCCATATATAAAAAAAAAATACAAACTTAATTGGAACAAAAAGAAAATGTTCCCACGCCCCTACTCTTTCCCCTCCGACTTAACAATCACTTGAAATGTTTCAGAATACTCAAGGATGCAATTAACTAACATACCTGCCCCACAGCTTCTCTCTCACAGTATTCTCTTAGTATCCCATCAGCATGTATAGCACGAGGATTTCTAATTCTGTTGAAAGCAGTCTTACTGTTGAAAACCTCAAAGCATTTGGAACAACTTGCACCAATTCCATCAACAGTCAATGAGAAGAAATCTAGTGCCCCACTTACTGGTTGCACAATGAAACCTAAAAAGGCTCTTCCAAGCCCATGTGCCAATCCTAGGAGACCATTCTGTCGAGCACTCTCGACGGGCTTTCTCACTACACCAGAGACCCCAAAGGCAACACCTTGGGCAAGAGCTTCTGTTCCTTGCATGATACCATCCCCAACCCCAGTGATTCTCCTTGACCTTACCTGTTGCTCTGTTATAGTCAATTTTGGTTTACATGGAATAACAAAATTGATTATGATGATATAAGTGTTACCTGCTTTGCACGTAACTGCAGAAATTGTCCATCTGTGGAAAGCTCAGCAAACCCTCTGCTAAGAGAGGCCAACGTTGAACTTGTCATACCTAATACATCCACTGAAAATATTAAATGTAAAGGATTATGAATCAAATCTCTCCAAACACGGTTTCCAATGGCCGGAACAATAGAACTTTTCCGCATGAATCTATCTCTGTGCATCACCCTCCTCAAATGAACCTAAAGCATTATGTCATAGTGTTAGCATAGTTAATCAACATAGGGTTGCACCCTTTCAATGACTGACACTCATGCCATTGTGTTCAACGAAAATGTGGCAGAAAAAAGATGGGATTATGGATGTTTAGGGAATAGAGGAAAACTAGATATCAACTGTGCAGTGCACTGCACTAGAATTTTTTTCCCAATTTTTTATTTCAATTTTTTTATAAATATAATCAATAATCTACCTTTAGTGCAAGTTTTTAATTACATTTGCAAATAAAGAATATAAATTTGAAGTGAATAGATATTCACCATACATCTTTGATCTTTCATGCTTACATGCATTCAAAAATGAATCAATATATATGATGCATCTTTGTGCAGTGTAATTAATATTATGTTAACATCTTTTATCACTAACATTTACATAAAGCTAGTTATTTGAGGTTCAGTTCCAATTAATTTGTTCAAGCTCAAAAAACATGGTTAAAATGAAGGAGTTGCAACATATAACAAAGTTATAATATATATATGAGGTAGTAACAACCAAGCTAGAATAACAAAAAGAAATTGTGATTAGTTATAAAAATGGTCAAAATGTCTATAACATATACAACACTGACATGCTAGATGAAAAGAAATCATGAAAGAACATGTTACTTCAAAAGCTGTTCTAGTTGAAGTATAATCATAAGTACTGCAACTACAGTCTCTTGTAAAAATGAGGTCAAGTATGTTAGATGTATATGTCTTTAACTATCTTCTAGAATCAAATGCATCTTTCTCAATCTTAAATTCTTTTGGTTGCATGTTGAGCATATGTAGTTACCTCCTCTATAAGAGATGGCCTTGCCTTCAGTATTTTTTTTTTTTTGATAAGCAATCAAAGAATTATATTATATTATATAGGATATTTGTAATTTGTAATTGCTTTCATAAACATGAACAGAGTGGTGGTTTGTTTGGGAATATATAATTAAATTGATCTGTTTTGTAATTGGTATTCATTTTAAAACTGATCTAAATAATGAGTAAGTTGGGTTAAGGTGACTCGAGTAGGTAAGGGATTCAACCAAAATGTGACACTAAGGATAAATTGCCGATTTGGCAGAAATGATATGCGATGAAGTACAGAGATGGTTTAGATATAATTTTAAATGAACTTTTTCCATTTTTTATGATTTAAATATTTTAGTCTCTATACTTTACATCGATTTGGGTTTAGGTCCTTGTACCTCAAAAATGTTAGTTTAAGTCCGCATAATTTCAAAATATTAGAAATCAGTGAACTTTTTCCATTTTTTATGATTTAAATACAATTTTAGTCTCTATACTTTACATCGATTTGGGTTTAGGTCCTTGTACCTCAAAAATGTTAGTTTAAGTCCGCATAATTTCAAAATATTAGAAATCAGTGTCTATAGCTATAGGGACCAAAACCACCAAAATTTTGTCAGGAATTAGTCCCTACCATCATGAAATTATTTTGATGATGTCCCTACAAAGTACCAATTCCTGATGTTTTGAAACTAAAGGGACTAATAACGAAACCTTTAAAAGTATGGGAACTATTAGAATTTGGGTTTAGGCCTAACTCACTCCCAAAAGCTAGCTTGTAGGATGAGGTTTGCCACACCATCATAAACTCAACAATCGCCATATCACTAGCCGATGTGGGACTTCTAACACGCCCCCTCACGTCCAGCACTACACAACTGGAGCGTGGACAAATACGGGTGGACAAACAAACGGGGGCCCAACAAACGGATCTAGAATAGACTCTGATACCATATTAGAATTTGGGTGTAGGCCTAACTCACTCCCAAAAGCTAGCTTGTAGGATGAGGTTTGCCACATCCTTATAAACTCAACAATGGCCATATCACTAGCTGAGGTGGGACTTCTAACAGGAACTAAAACTCAAATCGATGTTAAGTGTGGGGACGAAAAATATATTTGAGCCTTTTTTTCATGGATCGTGTAAAATGGAAAAAATAGGAGTTGCAGAAAATAGAAATTGCGCTCTCAAGAAGTCACAATCTTAAGAATTAAGAATATAATTAAAAGTTATAGCATCGGATGAGCGGAATGACAGTTGGATAGGGAGTTGGGCCTGCAACCTAGTCAAGGCCTCATATCTAAAGCCATATTTCTAGTAAAAGGCCAAATAAATGATAACCTGGCAGCTATATGAAAATTCTGTTCATCCAAATCTACACGCCATTAAGAGCATGATGCAGTCAAGGAAGAACTATGGCAGCATATCATCATGAAACTTAAAAAGAAAGGAAAGAATTTATTGTCAACGAGAAGTTGCAATTGAATGTAATTCTCTCTATGAATTACGCAGTTCACCTGGATCTTGAAAGCATTTCCAACAGCTGAAAGTATGGGACTCCATATGCCCAGCACCCCATGAGGTCTTTGTCCTGGAGCAGTCTCCAGTGAGAACTTCAACCTCACTTCTGAAACATCTATTAGGCTGCAAAATTAAAAGGGAACAAATAATAAAATCAAATACTTTTCGGACAAAATCACAAGATAGTAAACATATAACTAGTATGGTGAAATCCAGTGAACAGAATTATCTCAAGCATAACCAGCTTGCAACAGCCATTAGTGGCTGCATCAGATAAAATCACAAGATAGTAAACATATAACTAGTAGAGTGAAATCCAGCAAATACAATTATCTTAAGCGTAAGCAATGCACAACAGCTGTTATTCGCTGCATTTGAGTAAAACTAACTAGGAGTCCCACCCTACCAACCTAAATTTTTTCCTGTGATAAAGGAGAATATATAATTGAAAAGTATAAAAAATCTATAAGAGAGTTATGTTAGTCCCATAATTCGTGTGTACTTTGTGACAGCAAGGGGTACTAATGATGGATAATGGGTCAAATGAGGTGTAATGGTCCAAAAAGGAAATGGTGTGCAGACTGCAGAATGATGGATGCTGAGATACAGGAAAATATTACAGGAAGTAGGTTAGTGGGATTTGCTGAATGGCTGTCCTAAAGCTGGGTTGCTATCCTGAGATTCTTTGTTTACTTCTATTTTTTTTTTCTTTTTTACATTCTTGTATTTCCTCCAAAATTCCAGGAAATATCTTCTGGGTGTAAGGAGGTTAGCTCAATTTTCCGCAATAATCAACACAATTCCCAAAAAATGGTATCAGAGCTACCAAACTTTGAGAGCCTGAGTCAACACAGATGGAGGCAAGAGTTGGGGCAAAAGTTTATAAGGATTGAAGATATGTTAGCAGAATCAAGAATTGAAAATATTTTCTCTATCAGGCTTGATGCTTTCAACTTTATCCATAGCTGGGAGTATTATCTCTTCTGTGTATTTTCCTTCCTAGTTTTCATCAATAATAAAATCAACCTTTTTCAGATACGATTTGTCCAATCACAAATACACCAAATAACAGAAAAAAGGTCCACATCTAAATGACATTATAAATACAAATGTTGGATGCATCTCTTGGTAAATGAAACAATTATTAAAGTAGATACACGTCACATATGCACGGAAGATCTCTAATGCAAACACAAAGATTAGTAACTGTAAAAATTTAACTAATGCAACAGATTATTTCTGTTGTTCATCAACTACTCTTGCAATGCAATTGCTAAGTGACAATATCATATATAGTGTTTAAGCTTCAAATTTTCAATGCATTGCTGGATGATATATGTATATATAGAATTTTGTTTGAGATTCTATTAAAATACACTTCTTTAGGGAAAAAACTTCTCAATTATTTTGAGTTGTTTGGATAGGATTTTTTCTTTTAAAAAAAATATCTGTTTGATGCAATTTTGTGTTAGCTGATATGAATAGCTTTTTAAATCAATAATTTTGACAGAAGAGAGAGAAAGTAATAATTTGAAAGACAAGAAAAAGATTATTATATAATATCTTCTTTCAATTCTAAAAATTACAAGTATTATTTATGACACTTTTCGGAGAAGTTAGTTTTGATGTCTAATGCTTAGAATATTCCTTATGTATTTGTCACATAAGATGTCTAAATACGTTCTATTCAGATACAGTGTATATTCTAGTAATTATTGTATATCATTAGTCATTATTGTGTATCATTTAGTCATCATTGTAATGATCCTGTAATACCATTATAAATACAGAATTTGTGTGGTTCACAACACACAACACATTATACAATTCTATATGGTATCAGGTTCTGATCCTGCGCTGCCTTTTTTTTTCCCTTTTTTTTTCTTTCCTTCGCTGTACTGTAGCGTGAACAGTACCAGCGCCACCGTTTCCGGCCAAACACCGCCGCCGCTGCCTCCGTTCGCCTCTCAACCACAGCGATCGGAACCGCCGTCCTCCGGCGAGCCCCACCGTCCAACCTCCGGCGTCACCGGCCTCCACACGCGCCACCTTCTTCCGGCGTGTAAAGCTGACGCACCTACCCAGGCCCTTTTTTTCTCATTTTATCAACATGTCCTTCGGCACCTCCGCTTCCGCTTCCGTTGCTGCCACATTTACCAATGTGCCTCTGATTTCGTGTGAAAAATTAATTGGATCAGCCAATTACAGTAGCTGGTCAGCTGCTGTCCAACTATGGTTTGAAGGCCAAGGTCGTGAGGATCACCTAGCCAAACAAGCCTCCGAGATACCGGAATCAGAACGTCCCCGATAGAAACAAGTTGATGCCTCCTTTTGCGCTGTTCTATGGTTCTCCATTGACGCCAAATTACAGCCACAATATCAAGCATTTTGTACCTGTTACGAAGTCTGGACGAAAGCTAAAAGAATATTCTCCAATGATGTTCACCGCCTGTATGGTGTTGTTTCCAATTTCATCTCCCTCAAACTGGAAAATATGGATATTCAGTCCTACCTCGGTAAGCTTGATCGTTTGATTGCTGATTTTGATTCTCTCATGCCTTTCACTAATGATGCAGCAAAGCATTCCACTCAACGCAGCAAGTTCTTTATGGTCCTTGCTCTTGCCGGTCTTCCACCTGAGTTTGACTCGGTGCGCAATCAAATCTTGTCCACCTCTACTATTCCTACATATGACATTGTCAGTGAGTAACTATTGCGTCTCTCCACTCCTCATATGTTTGCACAAGCCTATGCTCCTATTGATCCTTCAGTTGACAATTCTGCTCTTCTATCCCACTCATCTTCTCAGGGTGGGCAGAGTGGGGGACGTGGTGGCCAGAGTGGGGGGTGTGGGGGAAGAAACAACGGCCTCGTTGCTATTATTGTGACCGCCTTGGACATGTTGAGGCAGAATGTCGTACCAAGGCACAACCAAAGCGCTTCTGGAAGCACACCAGCTGAAGTCTCTATCTCCGCCGAAGATTATGATGAGTAGCGGCTATGCAGCCCATCTCGTCTACCACTAACATGACTCAGTCTGGTAATCCTACTGCCTTTATTGCCCCATCCTCCACCTTTGGACTTGTTGGACCTTGGATCTTTGATTCCGGTGCTTCTGATCATATGTCTGGTAACAAATCTTTATTTTCTAAAATATTTTACACCGAATCTTTGCCTCCTATTACTCTCGCAGATGGTTCCCAAATTAAGGTCCAAGGAATTGGTCACACCCAACCCCATCCTAATCTCACCTTAAAATTTGTACTTTATGTTCCTGGTTGCCCCTTTAATTTGATTTAAATTAGCAAACTCACTCGTACATTGCCTTATTGTGGCCTTTTTGATAATAACAAAGCTCTTGTACAGGATCGGCATACCAGACAGATGATTGGAGCGGGACATGAGTCTCGAGGACTATACATTCTTTCCAACCCAGTTGCTTGTGTTGCCTCTTCACACGCCTCCCTTCAACACCAGCGATTGGGACACCCAAGTCTTGTGAAAATGCGTCTTATAAACCCTGGTCTCTCAAAAGGTTCAACTTTCAATTGAGTCATGTCAGTTAGGTAAACACACTAGGATTTCCTTTTCTGAAAGTGTCAATAAACGAGCTGCGTCTCCTTTTGCTTTAATCCACTCTGATATTTGGGGTCCCAGTCGTGTTAGTTCTACTTTAGGATTCCATTACTTTGTTACATTTATTGATGATTATTCACGATGTACCTGGATATTTTTAATGAAAAATCATTCACAAGTTTTTACAATATTTCAAACATTTGTTTCAGAAATTCAAAATCAGTTTGGAACCTCACTTAAGATTTTACAAACTGATAATGCTCGTGAATATGTCAACTTCCTTTCAAAATTACCTAACCTCACAGAGGAGTCTTCATCAAACCTCCTGTGCTCACACTCAACAAAATGGAGTCGTCGAAAGGAAGAATCGTCACTTGGTCGAGACAGCTCGTACTTTGCTCCTTCATCACAATGTTCCTTCTCGTTTTTGGAGCAATGCTCTTCTCACCGCCTGCTATTTGATAAATCGCATACCATCTTCAGTTCTACAAAATCAGGTTCCTCACTCTATCTTGTTTCCCAAACAGAATCTTTACCATGTCCCCCCTAGTGTCTTTGGTTGTACTTGTTTTGTCCATGACCTCACTCCAGGAAAAGACAAACTCTCCGCAAAATCTCTGAAATGTATCTTCCTTGGGTACTCACGCCTACAGAAAGGTTATCGTTGCTACTCTCCGCAACTTCAACGATACCTTGTCTCTGCAGATGTTACTTTCTTTGAGTCAAACCCTTACTATGCTCATTCCACCCAATCAGATACTTCTCTGGATGCACCACCACCAACTATTCCGCCAGTTTCTCCAGCACCGGTAATTCCTCCTACTCTAGCTCATATTCCAACTTTACCAATTCCCGTTGCATCGGTTCCAATACAAACTTACCAGAGACGCTCTGTTATACCCTCCGTACCACTCAATGGTTCTCTGGACTCATCTCCTACTCCAGTCGATTCTCTGGGACCGCCACCTGAGCCTGATCTTCCCATTGCTCTCAGTAAAGGTACTCGTTCTACTCGTAATCCTAATCCCAAATATGCCTTTGCTTTGGATTATGGTTCTTTATCACCTTCCTATTTCTCTTTTGTGTCTTCCTTGGATTCTGTGTCTATTCCTAGAACCACAGGAGAAGCCATGACTGATCCAGGTTAGCGACAGGCGATGTTGGACGAAATGGCTACTTTACAAGCTAACAGTACTTGGGAGTTAGTTCCCTTACCCTCTGGGAAGACTAAAGTTGGATGTCGATGGATGTACACAGTTAAAGTTGGTCCGCATGGTCGTGTTGATCGCCTCAAAGCACGACTGGTTGCAAAGGGGTATACACAAATATTTGGCCTTGATTATGGTGACACTTTTTCTCCGGTGGCAAAGATGACATCTGTTCGTCTCTTTCTTGCTATGGCTGCCATTTATCATTGGCCACTTCATCAACTGGACATCAAAAATGCATTCCTGCATGGTAAGTTACACAAGGAGGTTTACATGGCTCAGCCACCTGGCTTCACTTCGACCGATGGTCGACATCTTGTTTGCATATTACGTCGCTCACTTTATGGCCTAAAACAATCTCCTCGGGCTTGATTTGGTCGCTTCAGTTCTGCACTATTGCAGTTTGGAATGACTAGGTGTGACGCTGATCATTCAGTCTTCTCGCTTCATTCTCCAGCAGGAAAATACATCTACCTTGTCGTTTATGTGGACGACATTGTTATCACAAGTAATGATACAATGGGTATTCAGAAACTCAAAGCCCATCTTTCTCGTCAGTTCCAGACAAAGGACTTAGGCCCATTGAAATACTTTTTAGGCATTGAAGTTGCTTTCTCCTCCTCTGGCATTGCCACCAATCAGCGCAAGTATGCCATTGACATTCTTACCGGGACTGGAATGCTTGATTGTCGCCCCTCTGACACTCCTATCGATCCCAATGTCAAACTTCTTCCGGGCTAGGGGGAGCCATTGAAAGACCCGGAGAAGTATAGACGATTGGTGGGACGACTGAATTATTTGACTATCACTTGTAGCAAGCCAGTTCCTCCATGCCCCTTGCGACAGTCATTGGAATGACGTAACTTGCATCCTTCGATACCTTAAACGTGCTCCTGGACGTGGGTTATTATATACAGATCAAGGAAATGGTAAGATCCCTTGCTACTCTGATGCTGATTGGGCAGGATCACCATTAGATCGAAGGTCTACTTCTGGATATTGTGTCCTTATCGAGGGAAACCTCATCTCATGGAGAAGCAAGAAACAACACGTTGTTGCTAGATCTAGTGCGGAAGCCGAATACCGTGCTATCGTGACAGCTGCATGTGAGATCACTTGGCTGAGATACCTTCTTCAACAATTGAGACTAGGAGATATAAGAGGAACTAAGCTTATATGTGATAATGAAGCTGCTATGCACATTGCCTCAAATCCGGTCTTTCATGAAAGAACCAAACATATAGAGATTGATTGCCACTTTGTTAGAGAGAAAGTGCTTTCTGGAGAGATCACAACTGACTTTGTTAAATCAGACGATCAGTTAGCTGTCAGAAGTACTCGAATTGATTACATTTGTAACAAGCTTGGAACATATGACATATATGCTCAGCTTGAGGGAGAATAAGATTAGAATATTCCTTATGTATTTGTCACATAAGCTGTCTAAATACGTTCTATTCACATACAGTGTATATTCTAGTAATTATTGTATATCATTAGTCGTATCATTAAGTCATCATTGATCCTGTAATACCATTATAAATACAGAATTTGTGTGGTTCACAACACACAACACATTATACAATTCTATAATGTCCTTTATTTTAATCTTCTAAGAAAAAAAAAAGCACATTTATTAATGTTACATCCAAACAACACAAAAACACTTTTCAAATTAAAAGTGCTTTTTATTGTTTTTACCAAAAACAAAATATCTTTTACTTAACATAAAACCTGTAAAATAATCGTTAGAAAATAGCATATATTCTAATTAGTTAGCATAATCATAAGGATTTGATTTCTGACTGAATCGTCGTAAATTGTAGTATTTTTTTTATAAGCCTTGTAAATTGTTGTAATTAATACTTCGTAAGTATGAATATGTGTAGGATCTTTTGCACTAGATCCAAAATTCATCATTTCTTCAATAATCACTTTTTTCACATAATATTAAAATCACTTATCTTAAAAGCCTAAACAAATGGCCTAATGATGGACAAGCACCACAAAGAGTGGTTGATGCAGATAAGAAAAGAGATAACAGAAAAAACACAGCCAGCTATAATGAGCTAAAAATTTAGAACAAAAAACAGCAAACTGTATCTAGAATTTGTTTTGGTAAAAAAAATATTTTACTCAAATCGTATCTCTGGATCAACTTCTGTGATAGCTGAACTCTTAGGCAAGCGATCTAGCTGCAGATTGTTATAAAATTCCACAATAGCCCAGATGATAGGTTCATGAATATCAAGCCTCCAGCACTTCTCAGTTACCTAGAGTGTCCATCAACTCTAAAGGGATTAAAAACAGTCCTATTTAAATATTTGAAATTTAATTTTACCAACAAAAAAAAAAAAATCAGAAAATTCTAGATTACATCTTAGTATCAAATTCCAAAAACAAACATACCCGTATATAAACATATGGGTAAACTTGAATTCCATCTTTATTCTCGTTCTGCATAGTTATTGTCATCTTGAACACTGGGTGCTGTACATCAGAGGTCTGCTCTGGGGCCAAGAGCACAGGCATCAGTGTTAGAGGGAGCTGGTTGTCCAATTGCAAATAGCCAAATAGGAGCTTGAACCTGTCAAAATAATGACAAACAATTTTCCCAAAGTACGCACGAGTTAACTTACAAAACATGAGATAGCAACCAGCAAATATAATTGTTTTACATGTAACCTCAATGATCTTGTATTTCACATTGGGGACAACTAATCATAAGTAACAATAACTACCAGGTGGCCTATTGATAAATCGACGGAGAATCCAAAAAGGTTATGAAGAGTAATGCATGAGATAAGGCAGGTAAAGGCCATATAAAGCAGGAGCCCTGGCAGAATCAACTAGTACTTTGACATGTGAAAATTCATCAAAAGAAAAAGGCTTGAGAGTCATGAGAAATTAATGGTAAACTTCAATACCCTGGAGAGAGGACAGAACTAACACTTAAAATGCCCACATAAGTTCTCATCCTATCCTAAGAAAGCAACTTAAAGTATCAGGAAACCGAAAAAATTCCAATTCACGAAAGTAAACTTCTTCACTATTAAGTATCAATTATTAATCAGGATAAAAAATGCATCATGTTTACATGCATCATACGTAAATGGTGCAACTTACTACAAAAAGGCAGTTACCTGCTTGTCCTTCCACCATCATAGCCAGTTGAATATGTTAAGGATACCCTTTCCAAGTATAAGTAAGAGATCTCCTTTGGTCTATGATCCACCATGGAAATTCCAACCACTCCCAACTCAATTAAGAGCTCAAAAGGTGTAACACTGCTCTGCACCTCAGCCTGAACACCAGATACTCCCCACCTTCCACTTCCAGCAGGCATTGAGCCTGTAACGATCTCTTCACATGAGCTTGAATTTGGAATCCCATCATCTCTGAACTTTGCAATTATCATATCTCCCACATCGATAACATGGAACTGCAGTCCAAATTCAGCAGAAGATAATCCAGTCCTTCCCAAATCAAGTTTCCAAATTGCATTGCTATTATCAGCACTCAGTTTAGCATCTAAAAACTTATCGCCATACGGATCTTCCCAGGAAAAGTTAGTTGTTGATAGAGGTTGCAATTGAATCCAGGCATCTTCACCAAATCCAGACTGCCGAATGCTAAGTGCTTTGTTTGTTGTTCTGTTCTCAATTCTGTTAAACACAAAGTTAGCTTTTCTTCCAAAGAAACACACACATGCAAGCTTCTCAGAGACAGATTTAAACAGACATATGGCACATATTAGAAAGAGGGAAAACAATACTGAAGTGACATATTAGAATATTAGAAAGAGAAAAAATAAACTCAACATTAAAACAAACAGTACGAAGAGTAAAAAAAAAATAAAATCTAACTCATAAGAGAACCTAACAGTTAAACCTTGGGGAGAATCTATACAAGATAAACATATCTAGAAGTCAAAATGGGCCAGTCCTATAGCCCAGCATAAAATACGGTTTGTGCTTTGCATTACACACGTAAGAGTATATATATAGAGGGTTATTTGGTACAGATACATATATTCATCATAAGAATAATTCTATATCATTCCACCACAACTTCTTCCAAAAAATCCTCCTACATATTAAATGAAGAAATTATTAAATGTTATTTTATGTTTTCAATGTACTAATTATACATACATACTTTTTCATTTAATACATTCTTTATAAAGTAATAGGAGGATTTTCTAATAAGATATAGTATTACTATTTTCTTAATTAGAATAACCATAATGTAATTCATTGTAATCCTATTACATAAATAAGATTCTTTCACAGTGCATTACACACATAATTCTTCACATGTGTCTCGTTTTCAGTCTTACTTTAGATGTACACATCAAATCAATCTAATATCATATTATTCAAAGCCAAAAAAAAAAAAAAAAAACTAAGATGCCAAGAAATACTAATTCTAAGTGTGTAACAGTAATAGATATAATATGTGCCACCTTCGTTATGTGAAGATGAATCCTACATAGGGCTAGGCTTTAAATTTCAGGCAGCACGGATAAATTTGAGTAAAATGACATAAGAAAAGACTGGTCTATATATGCATATCAGTACCTGATAGGACCATCAGTTGATCCAAGGCGAAATACCACTATAAAACGGGACCCTTCTTCATATCCACGAATTTCAGTTCTCAAAAATTTAAGAGTACCATCATTCATCCTCAAAACAAGAGAAATTGTGTCCTCTCTTACGATTTGAAGGGGAAATGACCAATTGCTACCTTGTATTTTCACCTAAAAGTAGAAAGTGTTTATATCATAAAAACTCAATCAGACAATAATTGTGGACAAGAAAATTGAAAAGAATCAATATATCAAAACAAAAAAAATAAATAAATAAAAAAATTAGTTCTAGTCATTAACAAATAAAGCAAAAACTTGTACTGTTACGAACCATGATTGATGGATTGAGAGATCAGAAGAGAGTAGAAAGATCGAGAGTAGGAGAAAAAGAATTCCGTCACTGTCAAGAATCAAGGAAGTGTTCCCCCTCCAAGGGTCTCCCCTTAAAACAGAGCAATGTGCTCAATTACAATCTGAGTTATTTTTCTTGCAAAAGCTATGACCTCTCCTGTACGTTCTGATATTTAACACTTTTCCCAACAACTTCCCCTCCTAACTGCTAGTAACATTCTTCTAATTGCTGTTTTTGTTTTTTCCTACTAAACTAGTGTATATCTTCCATATCTGTCTCTCATTATTTTCTTCCCTAACATGTACTGTCATGCTTCTTAATTAGTTATTATTCCATGAAGGATCAATCAAATTTGAAATATCGAGGTTGTATGGAATCTTGGCCAATCTTTAAGAGGTGAGGCTCCCAATTGTTAAAGATGTTTAACAACTTTTATATGTTACAATAAATATTATAGGAAATAATAGTTAATTAATTAAAATGTAAAATGTAATTTTTAAAGATAATTTAGAACAATAAAGCAATGTAGTACTATGATGGTAAAATCAAATCAACATAAGGTACATAATAGCAACAGCAACCATAGTTCCATATTCATTTGATGACAAAATCATAAGCATGTGGATAACAACCTTCAACTATTTGTAATCTGTCTCGTTATAACTTTATGTCTCGACACAGAAATGTTGGATAGATTAAACGAGGTCAGTAATTGCAAATCGAAACAAACTATGAACTGTAGAATACCTGGAGTTTTTCTGGTCCGCCAATTCCACGACACGCAAAGGATATCCTTGAATCCGAAGCATGCAAAACCTTTGGTTCATCTTCAGTACTCAATTTTATGAATATATCTTGACCAATTCTATTAGTGAAAGTCATAAATGGCCGAACACAAATTACCTATAAAGACAACAAAAATACAATAATATTACAATTAGACTGCCAAATAATATTTATGTTAAATTTGATCCTTTGAACCAACCTTTGTCGGAACAGATTGATAGGGGCATGGTTTTGTAGAGATAATAAGGCGCATGCAATTGCCTTCACCATCATATGCATATATATCCAAAGAGCCATCCTAAGGACAAAATGAAGTTAATTTTTAGAAAACCTGTGCAATTACTTCTTGTTTGTTAACAAATGAATACTGGAATTACCATATCACCAAGAGAGGCAAGATCTTTAACAGGTCCAAACTTCTCATTTCCTGTTTGAGTAATAGCCACTGAAAGGGACAGCATATTAAAGTTCAAAGCAGATGCAATTGTATAACCATCATATATTTCCTCTTCAGTTATTTCTTCAAGGATTATTCCTTTTTTCTCATTTGTCCGAAATTGAGCAGCAACCTTTGGCAAACGTCTTTTTCCTGACATATCAAGAATTCTAAATGTAAGCGGAGGACATCTAGCTACACCCCACCAATAAGGAGCATAAACTCTGATTGTTTTAGCCAACAAGGCATGCTCTTTGTCATAGTTTTGTTCGAGAATGATTTGGATAACCCTGCACATGAGGCATAAAATATGGGTTCAGTGGAAATTAACCTGTGCCTCAGAAGATGTTAAATTAAAATTTAATTAAATTGTAAATTTTAGAAACAGCAATGTAATAGATTGGGAAAATTCTAATTATCCCACATCCAGAACTTTACAACCTTCCAGATATTGAACTTCTCAAACTAATTGTTTTTGATGGACTCCCGTGAGGATGAGATATAAGAACAGCTTCCTGTTCAGGGAAAAAAGAAAAAGGTATTGATCGCATAATACAACATAGCAGACCAACATAAAAAACAAAAGGTATTGGCAAGTCTATATCTTACATGTATGGGAAGCCAACCCCTTTGTGGAAGCAAAGATAAGAACAATGGATTTCTAATGTCAGCACTGTATATCTGCACAGCTTTTCCAGATAAAAATACTCCTCTTGAGCATGCAAGAAAGTGGCCACTTGGTTGCATCTCAAGAACAGAATATTCAGCGGCAAGGGGAAGAAAATTGCTAATTATCAGTGGAGATTTGACCACCAAACACCAATCATGAATAGCATCAGAATTGATATCTTTAGCAATCTCAGTTGCTTGAATGCTTACACAAAACCACAACTTGTGGGAGCCACCTGAGGTTCCATGCATCTCATTGCAGCATAGCAGTTCCTCTGACTCTGAAAGAGACGAAACACAGAGATTTGGGTATTGCTCTTCCTTACCAACTTCATGTTTCCTAGGTCTGTCAACCACTCTACTCCATGAGTACTCGGAGGGATTTGAAGAAGTCCAAGGCCTTATCTGCAAGAAATATTGAGTAGATTGTGACAAGCCAGAGAGAGGAAGTGGGACAGTTTCCCCTGGTTGCAGTAACCCGACAGATATTTCATGCTTAAGATCATCTCCTATCAGCTTCCTGTTTCTTAGCCATCTTCTCTGCCTAGCAGAAATAAAAGATTCCTTCGGATCAAAGGATTCAGGCCATCTCAAACTCTCCACATTGGGAGCATAAATCCAGCCATCAGAAGTATTGGCAGATTCCGTATCCAAATGCCAATCATCAATCCATTCCCAACCTGTTGGTAGATCAATTCCAGGAAAAACCTGAATTATAGAAAATTACAAAAACAAAAAATATTAACACAAGACAACACATAAAAATGCTACCGCAATCCAAACTGCAAAACACATAATGTATGAGCTACTAATTCTGCATATATTTCTTTTTCGATTCTCGAAATGTTTATTCTTGAAAACATGTTGCTTAAATTCGAAAGCTTAAGAATCTTAGAAGCTGATTACTGAAATGGTCGAATAATAAGAAAAAGGATTCGAAAAACCAATCAGCTTAGTTAAAGGAATGGGAAAAACGACTGGCTAATTACTATTTCTATTACTATTTCCCGAGTTACAAAGTATGTAGGCTCTTAGCAGTGGAAGTATGGAGTTTCCAACCATATTCACCTTGTATAGATACCATACAATACTTAGTTACATGTTTACCCTTATATTTAAATCATTGTTATAAATGAATAATGATATCTAAACCCCTTTTTAGGGCTTAATTATAATTTTGGTCTCTCAACTTTGCGTATTGCATGATTTTAGTCCTGCAACTTTTAATTGAGCGATTTTAGTCCATCAAATTTTCCTCTTATGCGATTTAGGTCCTTCTGTTAATTGTCAATTTAACGGTCAACAGTTAAAACTCAACAAATACAATAAAAGAATAATTGAGAAATAGCATCCAACAGGTTGGTCGGATGGTTGGGGAGTGTCACTCTAAGTAGTAGCTCCTCAGTTCGAACCCCTATGGATGCACTTTGGCCTATCTAAAAAAATAATAAATGAATAATAAAAAATATAAAGATATTTTATTTATGAATAAAATTATTAATCAAAATAAATCTAAAATATTGCTACTGCCCTTTTCTAAAAGTAAATTTTTTGTTTTTTATATTTATTATTTATTGTTATTATTCTTTTATTGTATATTTTTTGTTGGTAGTGTAATCCTCATCGAATTCCCAGTATATCCTTGCTCTAAGGCTAGTACAATGATTATTCCACAGGTGCTTGATCTACTCTGAAATTTCCTGCATACCATATAGCACTATTGGCAAAATTGTATTTTCAGCTTTCTGAAACACAAGTGTCTAAGAATAATTATGATCATTTTATGTGAATATCCTTTTGTATCTTGATCAGTAGACAAAAACAAAAGTGAATGTAAAAGCAGTAGGAGCAGCAGCTAGAAAACAGTTCCCATGACAACAGATGATTATATTTGTATCATGCACCTGATGGGACTTTCCTGCGTCTGACATATGCTGCCCAGGATAACTTGAACAGCCAACCCAACCAATGTGTGGTGTTAACTTTTCAGTCTCGTAAAACTCATCTGTCTGGATTCTGTAGCTCTGTGTTTGGATAGATTCAGAATTACTTGAATTTTTCAGCAAATTCACTTTTCCAAATGAATTCTTTGAAGTAAGGTATAAATCAAGTATAAAAGCTGTGGTGTTACGAACAGAAACCAGAGATCGAATATTCACATATCTATTGCCATCCTTCACACTAGCTTCACTGGCAACAACAACATTACCTAACCGCCAGCAAGCAGCAGGGGTAGCATAGTTTAGCCTCACAGTAGTCCATGGACCTTCCTTGCTAGGACTAATCTGAATAAACCCAGATTTATGGCCATCGAAATTAGAGTGAAGATTGTCGTTCTCTACTTCAGAATTATGCAGCAGTACAGCACATAGTAATTTGCTAGACTTCTCACTATAAGCATCCTGAAACCTCACAGCATGATATCATAAAGGTAAGTACTTCAGAAAACAAAAACAAAAAGTAATACCAAATGACACAAAATTCACCGTGGTGTTCTCTGCAAACAAATTTATCCATTTCAACTTGCCAACAAAATCTTGGGGATATGAGCAGTCCTCAACAGTTCTTGCTATCTGGTTCAAAAGAGCTGAATAAAACCCAATGGGAACACCTACGAAAAGGAAGCAAAGAATCTTTTAATATTGTGCAACCTTTGGGCTTTGCAATAACAAGGGAACATATAGAACAAGTGAAGAAACTAGACAAACTAATGATTAATGCAACAAGACATGCATTGTGATTAAAGAATAGACTCAATCTGTTTAATCTGTTTAAAGTACCTTTACTCATATCTGTTAAAATCAATTCCAATGAGTAGTAATCCTGTAAATAAAATGTACAGAAGCCAAGTTCGATGTTAGATTATCAATCAAAAAACCAGATTGGAGTTTGAGAACAAGATAATGCTCCAATGTGGAAAACCAAATGTAAATTCAGCAATGGAGGAAAAAAAAAATTGTCAATTACTTAGTTAAAAAGAATACATTTGAATTCTATAAAGTAAAAGTATAAATGAAAATGAAAATAAACTTAATGACATAAAAAGGCATCAACAAGCAAATTAAACATGTAAAGCGTAATACATCCAAATGGTTATTGTTCTTCATAGTGGTTCTCTTGATTCAGCTCTGGATCCAATCTTTCCTCTCCTTGAGGTCTCACCTAGCCTTCCAATAGCACTCCGCAAAGGTAACCGTTCTACCCTTAATCTTCATCCTATCTAGAATTCTTTGTGCTATCATAGGTTTTCTTGATCCCATTGCGCCTTTGTTTCTGCTATATCTTCCATTACAACCCCTAAAGATTGTTTGGAATCACTTTCTAATAAAGGGTGGCAGCAGACAATGCTTGAGGGGATGACTAACTTGGAAGCTAATTGAACATGGACCCTTGTTCCTTCTCATGGGAAATCCACAGTTGGTTGTCGGTGGGTCTTTACCATTAAAGTGGGCCTTGATGGACACGTAGATTGTTTGAAGGCCAGACTCGTTGCAAAGGGGTTCACTAAGATCTATGGCTTGGAATATATTGATACCTTCCTCTTGTTGCAAACGTGGCATCTGTTCGTATATTTTTATCTATGCCTGCTATGAAACATTGGCCATTGTACCAATTAGAGATAAAAAAAAAAATGCCTTTTTGCACGATGACTTGGAGGAGGAGGACTTATACATGCAACGACCACCTCGGTTTGCAAGTTATGAAACTCTTTGTATGATTTTAAACGTGCTCCTGGACGAGGGTTATTATATTCAGATAAAGGCAATGCTAAGATCACTTGCTACTCTGATGCTGATTGGGAAGGATGACCATCGGACCAGAGGTCTACTTTTGGATATTGTGTCCTCATTGGGGGGAACCTCATCTCATGGAGAAGCAAGAAGCAACACGTCGTTGCCAGGTCTAGTGCAGAAGCCGAATACTGCTCTATGGCAGCAGCTGCATGTGAACTCACTTGGTTGAGATATCTCCTTCAACAATTGAGACTAGGAGACATAAGAGAAACTAAGCTTATATGTGACAACCAAGCTGCCATGCACATTGCATCAAATCGGTTTTTCATGAAAGAACCAAACATTGTCACTTTGTTAGAGAAAAGGTGCTTTCCGGAGAAATCACGACTGACTTTGTTAAATCAGACGATCAGTTAGCTGACATGCTCACCAAATCCCTCAGAGGCACTCGAATTGATTACATTTGCAACAAGCTCGGAACATATGACATATATCCTCCAGCTTGAGGGGGAGTGTTAGAATATGCAGTAGAATATTCCCTTTGTATCTGTCACAAAAGCTGTCCAAATACGTAGTATTCAGATGCATTGTATATATATTAGTATTAATTAGGATAGATGTTATTCTTTAACTCTGTATCATTGTATTTATGTACATCGATTCTATTAACAATATAAATAGAGACTTGTGTGATCAATTGACACATAACACATTATACAATACAATTCTATAGTAAGTATAATTGTCATGGTTATATAACAATTTTACTTATCATAAGTCATGAAACTATTTTTTTAAAAAAAAATAATAGATTCATTGAAAGAGGGGGGTAGACTTGAGGATCAAAAGCTACAAAGACTTGGTCAAAGTCAAGTAAAACCAAGACTTGGTTATAATTCCCAAGACTATTGAACCTATCATTGTCAACGATATTGATGATGGTTGCAATGAGTGGATGATTGGACAAACAGAGCCTCTTGATCATCCACTAATGATGAGCTTTTATGATGATGATAATACATTGACTTGGGGACTAGGTTATGCCATGGATGTTAATGAGCCTAATGTTCATACTAGGCAGCAATCAAAATTGAGGAAGGGTTATGGAGGTGGAAGTGGCAGCACCTCTTCCTCTAGGAGGCCAAAAAGACGTGTACAAGTGGAAAAAGAGGAAGAGGCTGAACTTGAAGACAAGGAAGAAAGTCACATGCAAAACAGCAAGAAGAAACCACAAAAATAACCCTTGGACCATAGACTCCAAAAAAATCTAAGCACTTTGCTCCAACCGAATGTAATGAATTATAGCTGACATCATATCAAGAACAAAGAATAAATGGAGAAAACAGATCCAAATTTTGAGTACACGTTCAGAAATTTAAAATAGCCAAATAATGTACTTCAAATTGTTTTGGCCATTAAGAAATGCAAACAAAAATGAGCAGAATTTTCCAACATAAATGACCTTGACAAAGAATAAATTGAAGCAATTAAAGATAACTATCAAGTACCATGGAATCAACTTTGAAGGAAAATATTTCATTCCACTGGACTAAATCATGCTTTGAAGACAACGAATCCCATGGCCTTCTTCCGCATGTGCGAGCACTCTGTTGATGAATCAATGCATCAGTAGGAAGACTCTGATTAGGAGAAACGCGGACAGCCACTGTATATTGCTGGGACTCTGAACCTTCAACTCTGGGAAACTGCATTAGAAATATGGAAATTTGTATGCAATTGAATCATAAGCAAGGCAGTATTGAAGTCAACAAAACTTGAACACCCACAACGTCAAATGATAAAATAAAATATAATTCGAATCTACAACAGGAACCACAATCATACCTGGGCTTCTGCTATGATGATTGTCAACATTTTTCTAATCTTTCTACAAAGTTTACCCCTCAAATGAGATTCTAACATATTTTTCGAAACAGGAACTTTCACAGCCTTCATGTCTCCAGACGGCATCCTAATTATATTTTGGAGACCCCTAGCTTCAGTAGCTCGGATAAAAATATCCTGACCAAGTTTGTTTTGTGGGATGATATAATAATTTCTCTTGTGGAATGTGTCAATGATAGAGTTTACACCATTAGTTGGAGAAAATGCATCCTGTTGGATGAAACCATGCCCCAATCCCACCACAAAAAAAAGGAAGCAGGTAACCATATTAACTGATAGATAAAAGTGTAAAATGGAGAAAAGGAAATACAACAAGGGAAAAATCATTTCAAGAAGCAAAAATGAAAGATGGTAGAAAAAAATTTACTCTGTTTTTGTAACATTCATGAGCATGGCTAAGGTTGTTCCAGCTTGCATAAGCCTGGATGATCATATTAGCATTCGAAACTGAAACATTTACATTCAGATCTCGAGTTGATGTCAAACGTAATTGGGAGGCTGCAGCAGGGGCATTGAGGTCATATTGGTACCTACAGGTAGCTGAAATTAGGCAAAGAGAAACTGGAAATAATATATAATTTTCAATTTAATACATGCAAAGACAATACTAAAATGCTAAAAAATTATTTTCAAAATGTTAAAATAATGTGTAACATCCAATAGGAAAAAGAGGTTAAGCCTCCATCCAAAATTAGTTACCAATCCAAAAAGCCGCATTCCTTTCTTCTCCCTCCTCGGTTTTCTTTTTATTGAATAAGGAATTTCAATAGAGAAAAGAGAGGCAAACTTCTAGGGGAGGATAAGACCGAATGCAGATAGCCAATCTATTCTGGTATCAAGAACTTCTCAAAAGTCAAAACCCAGTCGCCAGTTACCATTAAAAACAAAGAATATATTTTTTATTGGTGTTTGATTCTGTTTCCACATTGGTTGCTGTCTTTTGGCAACTATTTGGCAATACTGGTGTCATTGTTGTATCCCATTCCAGCCAAAAGATATCAATGAATCCGATTCGAATTGTTTCAAACAATCATTGACACAATTTGACTTATTTTTAAAGTTAAATTCAGATTCAGATTTCCATTCCAGAAAGTTTTCATGAAAACTTTAAGGTCTCCTAAATTCAGGTATAAGGTTATTCTAGCTGTTTTAATGAAGCTTCAAAATGCTGTTCAGAGTATTTTCATCTTGCTATGCATGATTGATCCATGAAATTTCCTGTGCATCTTTCAAGCAATTGGTCCCAACCCAGACACAAGCGGCTGCTACCAATGCCACAGGCTGGATCTCCACCCCATTTTTTATGCTCTCCTTTGCTTCTATACTTTTGCTGAACCACTTTCATTTTGATCTATCACTTAAACAACCAGAACGAGGATCCATCAAAAACTCATTGTTAGAGATTTAGGGTATAATGGTAGTTAGTGTTCAGTTAGAGCAGCATTCTACACATGCGCAGTTACTGACAATTGTAACTTAGTATAGTCAGTTACACTGTTTGGGGAGTAAGAGTAGTATACTGTATAGAGACAGAGGATCCATTGACTCTAGGTGTAAACTCTACAGTCGTACACCAAATATGGACCATTAAAATCACCTAATCCAAGGATAAAAATAAGGCCAAGTGTCATACTAAAATAATTAAGAGTAATTAAAAAGAGACATTAAAATGACAAAAATAAATAGAAAAATCCGGGATTTTGTGAAAAACAGTTTGGGTGACATTAAAATATATTAGAAGTCCCACACTGGCTAGTGATATAGCCATTGTTGAGTTTATAAGGGTGTGACAATCCTCACCTACAAGCTAGCTTTTGGGGGTGAGCTAGACCTAAACCCCAATTGTAAGATGGTATCAGAGCCTACCATAGATCCGTTTGTTGGGTCCATGTTTGTTGTTGGGTGTGTTGTTGGGTGTTTGTTAATCCCATATTATTGGGCCACCGGTTTGTTTGTTCACGCTCCAACTGTGTAGTTCTGAGCGTGAGGGGGCGTGTTAGAAGTCTCCATTGTGGGTGTGGCAATCCTCATCCTACAAGCAGCTTTTGGGAGTGAGTTAGGCCCAAACCCAAATTGTAAGAAAATCATTTCACTTTCAAACCCTTAGGATTCCATTAATTCATTGCGTGAAATTAAAATAATTGTTTCTTAAATGATAAAAATAAGTAAATAACAAAAAATCAGGACTTTCTATTTTTATGATGTTAACCGTTAAAATCTGATATAATCATATAATCTCTCTTTTATTGTAATTTGTATCATGAGAGATTATGTAATCATGTATTTTAGGAAGTTAGAATCGTAAATATTATTTTATTTTATTTTATTCTTCTTGTTAGAAGTCCACATCCGCTAGTGATATGACCATTGTTGTGTTTATAAGGGTGTGGCAAACCTCATCCTACAAGCTAGCTTTTGGGATTGAGTTTCGCCCAGACCCAAATTGTAAGATGGTATCAGAGCCTATCCTAGATCCGTTTGTTGGGCCCCCATGTTGTTGGGTGTGTTATTGAGTGTTTGTTAGTCCCGTATTGTTGGACCACCCGTTTGTTTGTCCACCCGTGTTTGTCCACGCTCCAGCGGTGTAGTGCTAGGCGTGAGGGGGCATGTTAGAAGTCCCACATCAGCTAGTGATATAACCATTGTTGAGTTTATAAGGGTGTGACAAACCTCATCCTACAAGCTAGCTTTTGGGATTGAGTTAGGCCCAAACCCAAATTGTAAGACTTCTAATTATTGTAAAGATATTAACTCTATTATAAATAGACTCCCGGTGTGTATAGAGTGTGTATAGATTTCAACACACGGTTTTCACCAATCTCCTCTCGGTTATCTGTTGTTTAACATAGTATCTAGAGTCTAACGAGAAGCAAGCCTTTTTTTCACAGTGGACCCACGGTCTATTAGAGCATATTTTTTTTGAAAATTCGTTCAAATAACCCAGTTTTTTGCTGTGTTTTTTGAGGCACTGTTCACCACGGCCTTCTTTTGCCTCCAACCACCACGTACGGCGGTTTTTTTTACCACCACCACTTGGATCGGGTGCACAGTCCCAAGAGCGGCCAAATCCCAAAGCCCCGCTGCCATCAGAGCTCCCACGCGCCCCATCTTCTTCGTGGGTTCAAACCCAGCGCCGCCACCGTGACAGCACATGACGGTGGTTCTCCAGCAGATCTTCACGTCTCCGTCATCGCCTTCAGGCCCTCCTTCTTAATCTGCCCTTGTTTTGTCAGTTTTGGTTACAGACACCCCTCTCTCTTGCTATTTGCTTCTGTTTGGGTTTCTAATGGCGACCTCCACCACACCCAAAGCTAATGCCCCAGTTTTCACTAATCACATTGCTGTTCCTTTGGCTTGTGAGCAGTTAGATGGTAAAAATTGTGCTTCTTAGGCTTCCCATGTTCGACTTTGGCTTGTGGATCAGACTTATGAGGACCACCTCTCCAAGCAGTTGACTGATAATGACGAAACAGATCGGCCTCAGTAGAGGAAAGAAGTCGATGCACAACTTGGTTCAATGCTCATGAGACATGTGCGTCTATCTAGACACAGGCTGAGACTTTATACACTAACAGTACTCAGCGTCTTTATGGCATTTGCAGTGACTTCCTTGACCATTTAAACAAAACATACACCAATTACAAAAACTGCTTTTTTAATGGGTACACTTTCTCTTTGTGGTATTCCACCTTTTGCTTGTTTTTGGTCCAAGGATGAGATTCTTAATGATAGTCGGTTGTATTCACCTATTTTCGCAATAATGGCTTGTTCCACAGCAGGATTAACTGCATTTTATGTTTCGGATCTATTTACTTGTTTTTAAAGGATATTTAAACGTTCATTTTCAAAATTTCAATGGAAAAAAAAAGAGTTCATTCTATTCAATTTCTTTATGAGGTAAAGAAGTAAAAAGAAAAATTACTTTATTAACTTCATTAATAATGAATAATAATGAAAGGACTTCTTTTTTTTTTTTGGAAGAACACATATCCACATCGAATTAATCAAAATGTCAAAAGTATAACACCTCTTATTATGGATATTTCCGGTACTAAAAAGAATGCTTGTTTATATCCTCATGAATTGGACAATACTATGCGATTTTCTATGTTTGTATTAGTACTGTTTACTTTATTTGTTGGGGCCATAGAAAATTCCTTCAGCCAAGAAGGAATAGATTTGGATATATTATCAAAATTCCCAAAATTTGGTGCATTGGTATGAATTTTTTACAAATGCAACGACCATTCTCTCGGTGCTTGTCGGATTGATGACAACATGGCTACCTATTTGGGTAAGGTGTCTAGTCTTCTGCAAGATTTTAATGAACTCTTACCTCCCCCTCCACCTACCCCTTCGATAGAGATTGCAAACCGTCAATTCTTCATGTTGTTGGCCCTGCATGGATTGCCCGAGGAGTACTCTCACATTCGAGATCAAATCTTGGGTTCCCCCACGGGTCCAACTATGGATTTTACTTGGTCTGTTCTCCTTAGAGTACCGGCAAAGACATCCCTTGAGCCTGTGGCTTCCCCTGTCCCAGTCGAATCTTCTGCCTTGGTTTCTCACGGTAAAACGGGCAAGAAGGAAAAATCCCGCTTTAAATAAGACCATTGTCATAAAGAGGGGAGGGGCATACAATTGATCCATGCTATGCTCTACGGAGGAAAACTTCCAGCACTGTCCAAGTAGCGCATAGTTCTGAGCCAAATCAATCTCAGCCACTCATGCCTGCATATGATGATTTTCTAAAGTGGCTTAAGGTCATCTCTGTTGCCCAATCTGGTAATTCCTTTGCAAGCATCTCTCACTCCACTTCTCCCGTCCTTGGATTCTTGATTTGGGGGCCACCAATCATATCACTCGTAATAAATCCCTATTTCCATCTGGTTATTTATCTTCTATAACCATGGCTAATGGCTCTAAAACACAATCTCAAGGAGTTGGTACTGTTCGACCTCTTCCCTCTTTTTCAGTTAATAATGTCCTTTATCTTCGACATATTTCTCGGGGATAGAAGCTGCTCAGTCTAAAAATGACATTGTGATCTCTCAGAGGAAGTATGCCATGGATATCTTAGGAGAAACCAATTTAATGGGGGCGAAACCGTTGGATACTCCTATGGATCCCAATAGGAAGTTTCTACCGAATAGGGGAGCCTCTTTCCAACCCAGAAAGGTATAGAAGATTGGTTAGAAAATTGAACTACATAATCACGCGTCCAGACATTTCCTTTGTGGTTGGTCAGAGGGAGCCTCTTTCCAACCAAGAAAGGTATAGAAGATTGGTTAGAAAATTGAACTACACAGTCACGCGTCCAGACATCTCCTTTGCAGTTAGTGTGGTTAGTCAGTTTCTCAACTCTCCTTGTGAAAGACATTGGAAGCAATTATCCGCAATCTAAAGTATATCAAAGGGGCTCCAGGACATGGACTTTTGTATGAAGACATGGGTCATACTCAAGTTGTTGAGTACTTAGATGCTGACTGGGCCGGCTCTCATGATGATCAGAATATTGTGTCTTTGTTGGCGGCAACTTAGTTTCCTGGAAAAGCAAGAAACAAGGTGTTGTTGTTCGGTCTAGTACAAAAGAAGAATACCGTGCCATGGCGATTGCTACGTGTTAATTAATATGGCTTAAATATCTACTCAAGGAGTTGAAATTTGAGAAGTTTACACATATGACACTCATTTATGGTAATCATCATATTGCTTCAAATCTAATATTTCATGAGAGGACCAAACATAATGAAATGGACTGTCACTTCATTAGAGAGAAAATATTCTCCGAAGACATTGTTATGAATTTTGTCAATTCCAATAACTAGCTCGCCAATGTCTTCACTAAAGCACTAAGAGGTCCTCCAATTAGCTACATATGTGACAAGCTTGGTGCATATGAGTTATACGCTCTAGCTTGAGGAAGAGTGTTAGAATCTATTATAATCATATAATATCTCTATTATTGTAATTAGTATCACGACAGAATATGTAATCATGGTTTTTAGGAAATTAAAATCGTAGATATTATTTTATTTTTGTAATTATCGTAAAGATATTAACTCTATTATAAATAGACTCCCGATATGTACAGATTTCACACACGGTTTTCACCGATCTCCTCTTGGTTCTCTATTGTTTAACATTAACTGCCTTCTTCAGTTGAACGTTCTTTATTTTTTTCCCCTTTTAAGTGAGACTAAAGAAGTAAGTACACATATATTCATGCATTTTATAAATAATTTCATTTTAGCAAAATATTTTCCTAATTTCCTTTCTAAAATAAAATTCATCAAATCAGAAACTTTTTTTATTCGCTAAAACACAAAAGAATCTTAAAAATTATTACATTATTAATTTTTCAAATAATTAAAATTTCATATAAATAGTTATTTAGAGGAAAGTAGAAAGTATTTTTTTGCTCACAAAATGACGTGGAAGTCATGATAATCATTTTTTCTTTGGTCTTGGATTTTTAATTTAGAGTCCGTTTGTTTAAACTTAAAAATAATTGAATTGATTATATTTTTAAGTGATTATCATAAGAATAAAAAGCTATGTATGTTTGGCTTCAATAAGATAATCAGATTTTCTGCTTATTTTAAGAAGCAACTTGGTACCTACTTCTCAAAATAAACAGAAAATCCGATTTTTGTTGTATTTTGATTATTTTGAGAAGCACAAACAAACAAACTAAAAATTTTTATAATTACTTTTTTTTATTAAAATAAGTACTTATTTTACCAAATAAGCTGAAACAAATGAGCTCTTAACTTTATATCAAACAGGTTTTCAATTTAACTAGAAATTAAATAAACGTTTATAAGTAGCATCCACAAAATCCGGTCTGAAGAGGGAATTATTTTGAAGTTGAATTAAGAATTATTTAAATTCTTAATTTAACCTTATTTTAATGTCAACCAAACCGTTTTTCACAAAATCCTGAATTTTTTGGTCATGTTAATGTCACTCTCTTTCTCTTTAACTATTATCTCTCTCTCTTTTAAAAACTCCCTCTTAAGTTATTTTAGTATATATATATATATATATATATATACACAATTTATTATTATTATTGTTATGTAAATTTGAATGTCATCCCCTCTGGCCTTACCCGTTCATCCATATTTTGCAAGGCCTTTGATCTAAATTTCCAACGTTACTACTCCAAACAACAATTTTAATAACTGCTCATCCTTACTGTTCTAATATTCCCACATAAGAATCATAAGAACGGCCACAATGTGGATGGACAGACCCTAGACCTTTTTTAACTCATTTTTATCATCAACAGAAAACCACTTTTCACAAAAACCTAAACTTCCAATCCTAAAAATATAAAGGTTTTACCAAAGACACATGTAGCACAAGAGTTCTATAATTTGCAAACAAGAAGCAATCACCTTAAGAATCCATCTACTGGCTCGACAAGAGGCTCCCAGGCTTCATACTTATCATTATATGATCTGGCGGCCAATGAGAAGCCAACAGTGCAATTCAAATACCCAGTTCTTTCATGCAAACTAAATGTTACTCCACTCAAAGATATATTGAACAAAGGAACCATCTGTCGAATTCAAAGAAAATCAGTCAATATAAAAGTACAAAGGATTAAAATAATTAAATTTCATACAAAAGTAACAAAAATCAATGATTAGTCATGTCAAGAATCACAAACTAACAAATAGGACATAGCAATGGATTTCATACACCACATAGTTCACAACAAAGAGAGGAATCCAACAAAATCTTCAAAATAATATTTCATGTTGGCAAGTAGATAATAGAAGATTGGTAAAATCTAAACAAGTATATTAAAAGGACCCCAATCTTGGAGTCTAAGGGCCTGTTTACTTTGCAATCCCATTTTTCTGTTTTCGTTTGTTGTTTTTACGAGTAATTGCAATACAAAACTATCACCACCTTGTTTTCATTTTATTTTCTGCTTTTGGAAATTTGTATAGAAAAAACCAATCTCAAATAGACACCATTACTGAATCATTTTCTATAATTTCTATTGTTTCTCAGTTAATTTTCAAGCTCAAGCAGACGAAAACAAAATGGGATTAATACTGTGCATGTTGAGAAACTAGTTTAGAGAATATTGATACAAGCCACTTCCTGAAGAACCAGGAAAAAAAAAACAAAAAAAAAGGCAACAAAACTTGTTAGGTGAAGGCTTGTGAGTAATATACGAATACTTAAAAACCTAATAATACCCAAAATTAAAGACAATTAGTAGTCAAAATTCAAAAGTCAGTGTCACAAATGATGTCATGGCTGAGTGATGTATGAACTAATAATGGGTAAATAAATAAATGTGCTTCAAAATGTTGTTACACTATGCTGGAATGACGATGCTCAGAATAGAGACTGCTGCATGTTATTGCCAATGGGTCAATGAGAAACCATGGTTATTCTTAAGTTCTTAAAAGGGGGTCAAATCCCAAATTGGTCGCTAATAAACCCCTAAATCACCCCTATTATTGGGGTAAAAATAGGATTTCATGCCTTTCAAGTTCAACACAGTTGCGCTGCCATAGCCCACTATTTGCTGCTATTAAAAAATGCTCTACTATGCAGATCTCGTAGTGGCTCAAGGCCTTAGACGCTCTGCTATGCCGCTATAGCCCACTATTGACTACTATGCTTATGGATAGTTTAATAACTAAGACAGCCCCTCGTGCAAGTGGTATAACTAATTAGCAAAATCAGCCTACCTTACCCAAAAAATCAACTTTCTATTTAAAAGAATAGGGGCAGCAAGAGTCAATCTTTACCCAAAAAATCAACTTTCTATTTAAAAGAATAGGGTCAACAAGAGTCAATCTCTAGACGACCTAGCCATACTGTCATAGAGGCTCCAATAACAAGAACAACCTCCTCCAAAAGTTTATGCTGTTAGGTGAAAGCCCACAAATGGTTTGATAGACAACGTCCAATGAGGCACATTAAGAAAGAAACACTTACTGTTTATATAATTTATCATAATTTTAACATTAGGTAGGAAAATTTTCTGGTCTAGATTCATACTTCATTTAACTTTCTTTCCTCCCAATTTAACCAAACAATACATTAATTTAGCATACGAAGTCTGAATCAAACTAACTCAAACTATGTCTGCAGTCTAACAGGGAGATAAAGGTATAAATATAGTTAACTTGTAGAGCAACATCATCCATTTTTTTTTTAAAATATTAAATGTAGGGGCATCCCACAATTTGCAGTTCTCTACATTCAAAGAAAACCTAGATGTAAGGACTTATTCATCCTAAAAGCAAAAGCTCTCAGGCGATAAAAACTAGCTATTATTATTCTACAAAAAGCAACAAATTGAGTGTTTTATTCTCACCAGACCACTATAGTCATCAAAAAGAGCAATTGAGACCGTTCCAATTCCAGCATCAATGACTGTAACATCTGAGCCACTTGGCACACCAGAATCTGCTAACTTTAAAGCAAACCTTCTTGGGGGTCTTTTGAATCCACCACGAACAATAAAAGTCCCTAACTCATTCCCCACAGCCCATATGCTAAATGGTTCTGTTACATGTTTGGCATCAGATGTATCCCACAAACTTTCTTCCAAAAATTTGTCTCCTGCTACCAAATCACTGCGCATGCATCTTAACGTGCTAAATTCATTTTGCTTAGGTTTCCCTTTACAGGCAACACAACCCAAGGAAACAAAGCCAGGAGGAGCTTGTGGAAGCCAAAAGGATATGTTTTCCATTCCCCTCTGCTTCTTTATGTGTCCAACAAGTTGAAAATCTTGGGGAGTTTTAAAAATATTTTCATCTCCAGAATCATGTACAACAATGCAGGTGTTTGGAGGCTCATACCTACAAGCAGAAGATTGCATTAGTTGCCAATTAATTGTAAAGAACAAGATACAAAATCATGTGTTTAACTTTCATAACAAAAAGAAAGAGCATGTCAGTGAGAAACACACCCTCTAACAGCTATATCACCAAAATATACCATTCCCGCTGGAACAACTGGACGCCATATGGATAACCTCTTTCTTGAGTTAGATCCCTGATTCCACCATATTAACTGAAAACTAGCAACAGACTCAAATCGTCTGTTAGAATTTGTATCAGCAGATTGGTCGGATTCCAAGGTTTGATGCCCACCGGAAGTAGCATGGGTATCCAAACTACTTAATGCTGCTGAGGATGCCTTCAAAAAGTCATATTTGATACAACGTAATTCATACGCTTTACCCATCAAACTAAGTGTAACAGGGTCTACGGGCAAGAAAGTGCCAACAGAATTTTCCACTCGCCAGAATGCTACACTGGATGACGATCTGCAATCAAGACAAACAATATTGCAGTTTCACAGGACAAAAATGTCATGATTCAGTGTCAGATCAACAGCTAAAATAAATCTGTATATAAAACGCCCAATTTCATGTTAAAGGACGTGACAAATTAGATTAACTCATCTCAGCAGTGATGCTCAAAGTGTAACTTGAACAATCAAACAGAATGATTGCATTCAAGTCATCACTATATAAAAACATAGCAAAGGAGCTAACCTAAATATGTACTAAGTAGCTAGTCTTCTACTTGTGCACTCTTACGGTTATTTTATTTATAACTGACCCCAACTGATTGAGTCAGTTGTGGATTGTGTTATTAGTTTGAGAAAGAGTTCCATGTATTGGTAATTGTTCTAAATTCAGAATTATTTTTTTTTCCATCACAAAACACCATTCAAGATTGTATTTTAGATCCTCTGTTTTCTGCAACTTTCTAAGCTTTGCTCATGGACTCGGAGTCTCAACTCTGAACTTCCATCATAAGTAATCAAGAAGTTTGGTATATTAACCTTTCAAGTATAAAATTGTAAACAGGACTTATGTGTTACAACAGAATTAAGAATTAAAAAATTCAACTTACATATAACTAGTGCCAATATTGATACAATCCCTTAATGAACATGGAGACACAGAAGAAGACGGGATGCAAAAAGCAGAAGATAGAGGAGGTTGTGTCCTTCCATGAGCAACAATACAGCCAAGTGCAACATAACCTTTGGGAGCTTCAGGGAACCAAATAGAACAGCTTCCATCTGCCTTAGATTTCCATAAGTCGGAATCGTCCATTTCTTCGCCTTTAATACTCACAGAAGTTGAAGGTGGCCAAATCAATCTGAAACTAACAGGTCTCTTAACTGTTATAGAATTGGTATTTACTGCCAGAACTCCTTTTGTTGGTGGCTTGTCTCTGTTCAGTAAACACATCATATTAAATTCAAGACACTGGGGAACAAAAGCACAGTCTAGATCAAAAAGAATATAAGAATTTTCACTGACAGTGGTGTCAAGTAGTCACCAAGTACAGCAAAACCAGGAGGAGCATGAGGTCTCCAAAAGGCATATGTTTGATCAGTACGAGAATCTGCATGGTGCAATCAATATGATACGACTTAAACATATTAGTTTATATCTTTTACCAAAATGGACAAACAAAATAGAGAATATCAACATACTTCTTATGGTTCCAACTTTGTCAAAGTGAGAGCAAACAACTGTCATTTTCTTCGATGACATCCTTAAAAATGCTAGAATATCATCTTCAACAGCCAGGAATAGCTTCAAGATACTGAAAGTGAAATTCATGAAAATATCTGAAACAGATAAATGCATATTGGTCTTCCCAGAAGCATTTGAGTACTTCAAGGATGTATCAAATGGCTCCAGAATCCTAATTCCATTACTCTCCATAGTCAAACCAAGCACATCTGCGCTCATCTCAGTATTGTTACCCTTCAAAACAAGCCTGTGATGGCAAAACACATCAAAGGTCAGTCATTACAACATTATCAGCTTCCAACACAAAAATTTCTTAGAAAAATCGATAGCAACCAAAGACAAACATAAATTACAGACATGAACATATGCTCAACTGCAATCATAAGTTGAAAATTGTTGACACAAGAAAGTCACATCCATATTACCATACTATAAAGTGTGGAAGTCAATTACAGGAAATCGGAGCTGATAGAAAAAAAAATTTAAGAAATCGGAGGAAAAAAAACCAACAAAAATATGTTTAAATGAATCATATATTAAAGATTGATAGTCTAAACAACATTACACAGCACGCATCATCCATCACTATAGCAGTAATACAAGATTAGTTATTTTGAACCACTTAATTTTATTGATGTAGAAACATTCTAAGAAAAAGAAGAATGAAAAAATAAATAAACTTGGCATAACCTCTACTAGCATTAAAAGAAAAGTTTTATTTTTGGTTTACGAATTAAAAGAAGCCAACGAGAACACAAACGGTTGAAAGTCCCACATTAATTAAAGATTTTACCACGATAGAGTATATAAGTGGTGCAGCAATCCTCCTCTTATGAGCTAACTTTTAGAAGTTAGGCCTAAAGCCCAAATTTAAGATGGTATCAAGAGCTTATACTAGATGTGTTATTAGGACACCCATTGAAAATCTCGCGTTATTGGGTGATCTGTATTTGTCCACGGCTCACGCTCCCTATGTTCAGTCCTAGACATGAGGGGATGTGCTGAAAGACCCAAATTGACTAAAAATATGGCAATCATAGAGTATATAAGTAGTGTAGCAATTCTCCTTATATAAACTAGTTTTGAGGAATGACTTAGGCAACCGCCCAAGTTCAAGATAAACAAATGATATCCCGTACCAGTTCAAATGATATGGAAGGACAAAGTAAGAAAACAACTAAAATGAAATCAAAGATTAATGTAACAAGTCTATAATATGATTATATCATATTTCATTTATTTGTATAAATTGGATCTGATTCATCTCCTTGTTTCCATGTTTCGTGTGTTATCTAGCGTGCCTTGATGCCCATGATATAGACAAAGAATCTACAATGGTAGTTGTATGTATAGACATTATTGTACTTTGTACAAGCAAGCAATAAAATTCAGAATTCCTTTCTTTCAAGTAATAAAATTCAGAAATACACATGTATTTAGAAGCGAAGTACAAGAAAACCACTCAGATGAAGTCGGAGATGTTATAACTTAACTAGAATGAATCATTAAAAAAAGGCCTCTGGCAAAAAATTGAACTCAACAGTGAAAATTGAGGGCATCATTAGGGATTATTTAATAAAATAGCAAAAGGCACATAATATGAAAAAGGTGCAAGTCATCCTCTAATATGCTGAACTTCAACAAGATTATTAAGAAGTGTGCGTCTCCTAAGCAATTGGTCATATTACCACTCAGATACACTTCAAATATGTCAAAGGATCAACAATCCGAAAAGATTAAGCTGTTAGGTGCAGGCCCATGATTGATTTGGTCTCTAATACTGAGAAGTGAGAACAAATAGAGTAAAACTAATAACCTAAATAAACCAAACTCGTCAAGGTGGAAGCATAACTGGTTAAAAAGGAACTCTTTGTATGCTATATGTTGCAAATGCTATTTACATAAGAGAAATTCACCTGCAAAAGGCGTCCAATTGTGCTAGTAGAAGTTTATTAGACAGGTCTAATAATTCTCCAACATCTTTTGATGTGTTATAGAAGGTAAGCTCTGGACCAACAGCCTGCAATCACTCACAGAGAAGACATGCAAAAGTACATTAATAAGAAGCATTTAAATCAACAGGACTGTAGTGCATGGCATAATGATTGAAAATGCCGGAAACAAAAAAATTGGTATCGAGCTATACTTTTTTACAAATCAGAATCTTGAAGATTAGCAAACAACAATTAGACACCAGTTAAATCTTAACACAAGCATACTCAGTGGCAACTTAATATAAAAGCGGCAGCCTCCACGCGCTGTCAAATTAAAAGATATTACAAACTATGAACCAATAACTATTCACATAGAAAGGTATCAACAACTTGGGTATTACATCTAATCTTCATTATCAGCCACAGCCAATAATAATTACATTATCGTAATTAAAGTTGCTATGAATAAAATTTCCAACCCTATACAAGTGAAGTCTTAAGTACACCCCTCCCATTTTTCTAGAATAATAGTAATTTCATATTCTTATATTCATTAATATATGAGTGCATGAGTAAATAACTGTAGCAACATTTCACCTGAATCTCAATGATCAACTCAGTGGAGTTGTTAACTGCATTATCCTGAGATGGTACTTCATCCACACTTCCTCTCAAAGACCTTGCCTGGGGGCTTTCAACTAATCCTTCCAAGTATACATGGTCATCCTTTAAAGCTGAATAGCTACTATTAGCTCCAAGAAAAACACAAGAATCCAAGTGCTGTCCACCCTGCAAAAATCTAGCCAATGCAATAAGTTTTTGGGGGCATGCACCAAATTTATATTCATAATATAGTTTCATAAACAAATTGATAAAGTAAGACAATACGACCTTAATGACAACATTTCTGAATTGCAACTTCTTCCCATTTCCAACATATATTATAGCCTCTGAGCTAGCTGCAGTGACAATAAAACCCTGTCTATCTTTCAAATACAAAGTTCCACCATCACCATCATAAATGAAATGATCAAAACATTCATCATCAATTATTAAAGGCTTTTGAGGTGAGAGGGAAAATTCAGCACAAGGTTGCCTGTAGATAGGCTTATCCATGTTGATAGCTTCTAACATGTGAAACCCATCAACTTCTTCAAAAGATAGCATACTGCTGACTGTTGGAACGAAGAACTCAACTACAGCAAGAAGAAAATCAAGTGCAACAAGCAACTGGGGCCTCTGGACACACAAAGAAACAAATGTTGAATCCTGACCAAATTTCACATCAACAATGAGCATTGTCTGCACTAGTTCAATATTATTCCCCTCATATAAGCTACTATCGAATGAGTCCTGGTTTTGATAATTCGTAACCGAATTTAGAGGACTGGCTCCAACATTCTCAGGCTTTCCTATTGCTAGCCGAAATTCATGTTCAACTCCCTCACGATCATCAAACACGCTGAAACCTTGTAGTGTTGCAGAGAGAAATCCACTTCCTGCTGTGGTGGACTTATAGAGCAACCATGCACCGCTTACCTGCACGAGAGAACCAAGAGTTGAGTCATGCTAAGATTAATTTCTTTCTTATTTGATTGCACATTTGATAGCAGTATTTGGCTTTAGAGCAATTCAGTCCCTCAAGTTTCCACTACAAAAATGTTACACTACAAGTTTTACCATTAGGAAGTGCCACCAACAAAATTGATCATTTAGCTTGTCCATGAGAAAGAAATCCACATAAATGAATTCTGCCCATGGACAAACTGGACAGCCCAAGTATCCTAGACTCCAAAACTATAATGGAAGTATGGAACATCACCTAAATATAAGGGGAATGGACTTATCACTTATCAGCCTTCCAAAACCATAAAAAATTATTCAAATTTTAGGGAAATGATAGACCATAGAAAAGAGAGAACAAAAAAACAAAACTTAAAGATGCAATTTTATGACAATATTATGTTGTGCCTCCTCCTTATAATCTAGGTCAAGTACTTCAGTAAGACAATCAGCGCAAGGTCAACCCAATAATGCTAACAAAATAAGACTCCAAAGACAATAATGAACCCAATATTCTAGTAGACATTATTTTTTATTCTATTTGTAATGTAGCCCGACAAAAAAAGGATTTAACCATAGACGAGCGTTATATACATTCCTAAACTTAGGTTTAACATAAGAAAATGACTTAAGGATTTACAAGACATCTGAATGGTGTGAAGTGTGATGTCCATATAGAGGAATAAGCAATAATTGGAAAAAAAAAATAAAAAGAATCAAGGTACCCAGCAAACAGACCAAATCAGAAGTCTCACAAATCCTAATCATTGAAGTTTCAGGAGAACTGAGATTTCCATGAGAGGAGATAACCCAGAGAAACCAAAGCATAAGGCAAGGTTATAGGTATTAAAATAGGGGAATAAAGTCCAATAAAGGAGAATCCCCCAGACCATATATCCGCTCAGACTCACTCATGAACCATCCTATGGGAAGTAAAGAAATGACAGGATATAATTGGAAAAGAACAATCTAGATTCCTTATTGGCTAGCTTAAGGAAAATATTCAATGTGTCCTTTAGTTACGAAAAGTTAAAGTCAAGCCAAGGTGGCAAAAAAGTGTATTTTGCAAACGCGACAGTATCTAAGTTCAATAAAACTGCATAAATCATAATCAGAATCACTTACTAGAAAACAGAAAATGAAAGAAATGAACAAAACTTAGAAGGAGCAGATGAGGATTGAGGATTATCCAAAGAGAATTCAGAGTGAATCTGAAAAATGATTCTATCATTACAAAGTTATCAGACTATACAGACCATACATTCATAAGCCAATGGTCTGTGAGATCATGCTGACCTGACATAAAGTACACCTAAGCTGACTCCTAATCATAACTAAATAACAGCAATCAGTTACTACAACTGAAAGCACTAAAGTGCTGCAACAATGTTTTGTTACAGACAGTGTATTGAGACTGAAACTGAAACGGACGGATGCAGCACAGATCAAGTTTATGAACTCGCAGAGTTTATGCTCTGGTTCTTCTCCCACTTGTCGTACCCAACGGTAATGTTGGTGAGTCCGACACATTTTCCCTTGACGATGCAGCAACAGGGGAGATGGTTTCGGCTGAGACCCATTTTCCCTTTTGAGTGATGAAGAGAGGGAGTAGCTGGTTTGAGCTGGGAGCTCCATCATTTTTCATCTTCAATTTTTTACAATTTAAAAAATTTAAAAGTAAAAAATAAAAAAAGTAAACCATTAACCCAGGTGTGTAACAAGGAATATTCTTATAGGCAAGTTGAAGTTAACAGAGTTACTTTGATCGGGGTGGAGTGCAATATTTGCAGAAGAATGGAGTTAGAGGCATATTAGGCAAACCTCAAGGATGGTTTGTGTTATTTACCACAAATAATAAATTGATCAAATGTGAATGTACCTGTACCGTGGCCAGAGATGCATCTCTGGTCACCCCTGTATATAAGCTCAACTCAACCAGATTTATGGAGACAGATATTTTCAACAAAACAGAGGCTTCAACATTGATGGTCCCAGAATCAACACCATTTGTAATCTCATCTCCTGTAGTATCAATTAATGCCATGGAAGAATTTTGATTCAGTGGTGGAGGAATATTTGGGATCTCAGAAAAGTTAGACATGGCACACTCGGTTATAATTTGATACTCTTTGTTTGACAATGCTGCTTTCAACTCTTCAATCTGCGGAACAAAAATATCCAATAGAAGACATATCATAAGGATAACAAGCTAATAGAAATAACCAATTTTACCAAAAGTGGAAAGTAAAGGAGATAATAACATCAATATTTCAAACTGTGGCTATCCATTTTTGGGAAACATTTCACATGAAAATGAAATACATTACCTTGATTATGACTTCAATACTTGGATACAGATGTAACAAGTCACGGAGTGACCTATGAACAATCACTGATAGTCCATTCACATCCTGAATTATACTTTCGCCTAAGTCTGTTCCGGTTCCAACATTTAAATTGATATCTTCAACCTACACCCCAGCAACCAGTCATATTAAAGCAGACACATTAAAATGCTAGACATAATTACCCCTCCATCACCTCCAAAAAATAAAATGAAAGCAAACAATTAAGTTTAAGATGAATTTCAATGCACAAGTGTCCCACATGACATATGGAGATTCTTTCTTCAATCATATTATGGACAACTGATCTCACCTGGACCATCATAGTTTCCAAATGCACCGCACTGATTTCACTTTTAGTTCCACCAATCCATTGAAAGGTGTTATTCACAGTTATATGAACAATGTCAAGCCTCAAATAACTGCATCAAACAAAATATCAACAATTAATGATCAAGAAGAAAAAACCACACTGGAGCAATTGCTTAACAGTTTACGCTAAGACTACAGATTGAGTAGCCCACTAACATCGGTAACATGGCAAATATCTGACGCATTACATAATATTAGGGTTTTGTTAACCATTTTCCTTAGTCCAACAGTTAAGAAACTCAAATAGAAATTTTCCATTCAAAAGTGTAGTATTTAATGCTATAAATACATCTTCATTGTGATTTTTCAATTAAATAAATTCTATCTAGGGATTCTCAAACCATTGCACATAGGGCAACGCATAGCAATACTCAATTTTATTATATAAATAAATACTAAAAACTATAACTAATTATATAAATACTAAGACCTATTACTAAGTTTACAAAATTATAACTGAATGGGGAAAAAACTAAACTCTCAAGCTTACTCAAGGCTATCCGTTCTCCGCGGCATTAATATTATAGGGTTCCTTAGAGAGAGATCAAACTTCACAGCAGACGAGCCTTCAATATCACTAGCCGAAAACCACTTCTCTGAATTTGTGAATTTATCTGTTACTTTGATGACACTATTTGGGCTATTTGGAATAAGACCCATAAAATAGCCAACCACCTGCATGAATTTAGATAGATTAGACCATATAATTGATGGAACAAAATACACAAAGCTTTAAACGATCAGTAAATACCTCTTGCACGAATCGATTCAGATACACAATGCGCACTTCTGAAAGCTCACCAAAGAGACTAAAATCATAGCCTTCATAATCTTCATCATCGTTGCTAAATGATACGAACTCCAACTACATAGTCATCCAGATAACAGATATTCAACAATAAACCCAATATACATAAAAAAGACCATATAAGTTAAAAAGTAGAGGTTCAGCATTTTTCGCCCTTGTATATATACTTAAAACAAGAAATAGAATGAATCCCTTGTAAAGATTTCCCAGCAAAACAATCAAAGAAAAATATATACATACATCCAGGATTTCAAGTCTTAAAAACATTAGTCTAGCATGGTACAACATCAATGAGAGGAGCAGCAAATCAGAATAAAATATTGATTAGCATTTTACTAAATTTTATGAAAGAAGATTGCTGGAAGAAAATAAGAAGGGAAAAAAACTTTTATTGGGTTAATCAAAAGAAAATTTCAGTGGCTTAGCAACCTATTTAACGAGATTATGACGGCAAAGAAAATGTAAGATGACTGAAGGAGTACCTTGATACCTCTATATATATATATATATATATATATATATATATATATATATATATCTATATATATAGGTAAGGATCCATTGACACCAACTAGACTTACACCAATTCTTGCACCTCTTTATAACATTCCGCCAAAGTTGCTTTTCACGAAATCCACCGTTAGATTGAAACTAATGATCTTATAGATCATGTCTACCAAATTTCACATCTTTCCCGGCTAAGCGCCCTATTCTTCTTCTACTGGAACAGAGATTGAAGCCAAGGAAGAGGGCAAAGCCATTCAATCAAGTGGGTATAGCGAGTAGAAGGCATGCCGCAGGCTCATTTCAAACAAAAAAGAATGAGTGTTGAAGTAGAAAATCTCAGTTCTGTTCTATTCTAGTGGAAGCCTTTAGACTCTAAATTCCTTCCTTTAGCCTAATCAAGGATAGAAAGTGGTCCAATCCGAAATGCTAAAATAGATCCTTGCTAAGCTTCTTTCCCAGGTAGTTGCCAGTCGGCGGCCTTGTCAACTGAATTCCCCACTCCATCCTGTGCTACATCGAATCAAAAGATTAATCCAGTTGGGAATTTCCACAACAGGATCTTTATCTCACATACAAAATATGAGGCTGATACCTGAGAAGTGGAGTTCCCCTATTTCATGCCTAGAAGGCCCTATCTAGAAGGCCCTATTTCATGTGAAATTTGGTAGACATGATCTATAAGATGATTAGTTTCAATCTAACGGTGGATTTCGTGAAAAGCAACTTCGGCGGAATGTTATAAAGAGGTGCAAGAATTGGTGTAAGTCTAGTTGGTGTCAATCGATCCTTACCCATATATATATATATAGGTATCAAGGTACTCCTTCAGTCATCTTACATTTTCTTTGCCGTCATAATCTCATTAAATAGGTTGCTAAGCCATATACAGAGTTGAGTTCAAATGACACCAAGGTGTCAAAGTTTATATAATGTAGATCAACTATGCAAAAATTCATACAATTTGAAAACTATTTGATACGTTATGAGAATGTTTTGCTTGAACATCTAATACATTATTTAAAATAGAAGTAAATTTCATTTGTTAGATTACATAGTATGAATTTTTGCATAGTTGATCAACGTCATACAAACTTTCAATTGATTGGTTGGATCGGTGAAATTTGTTTTTTATAAAAAGTTATGCGCGGACTTTGACACCTTGGTGTCATTTGAACTATATATATATATAAAATAATAATAATGGAGATATTCAGAATTGTGCAAACTGCAGAGGGGATAAAACTTATGAGTCACAGTATGAAATTATGGGAAATGGTTATTGAGCATAGATTAAGAAAAGAGACTAACATATGGTTTTTTTATTGATTTGGAAAAGGGATGTGATCGGGTGTCAAGGAATGTTTAAAGAAAGCATGTATAAGACATGTATAATGAGGTGGCAACAAGTGTGTGAACCAAAAAAGGCAAGTCTAAGGACTTTCCCTATATGGATAGGTTTACATCAGGCTCAGCCTTGAGTTTCTACTTGTTTAACCTAGTACTGGAAATGCTTACCAGCAACATACACAAAGTTATCCTAACATGTATGCTTTTTAGCAGATAATACAGTCTTGATTAAGGAATCAAGGAAGGAGATAAATGTTAAACTTGAGATTTAGAGGGAGACTTTGGAATCAAAAGGTTTTAGTTTGAACAGTAGTAAGACAGAGTATATACACTGCAAGTTAAGTAAGAGTCAAATAGAAAATGATTTCAAGGTAAAAGTTGGAGATGTTATACCACAAGTTTTTAAGTTTAAGTATTTGGGATCTATAGTACAAAGCGATGGGAAAATTGATGAAGATGTTACACATAGGATACAAAATGCATGGTTAAAATAAGCCATCAGGAGTTCTTTGCGACCGCAAAGTATCTAAGAAGCTTAAAAGAAAATTTTATCGTTTTTCTATATGACCAATTATGCTTTTAAGGTAGTGAGTGTTTTGCTTTCAAGGGACAACAGGAGAAAAAAGTGAGAGTTGCTATTGAGATGGATGTGTGGTTACACAAGGTTATATAAAATATAGGATGAGTATATAAAGGAAAATATTAGTGTGGCACCTATTGAAGCAAAGATGATAGGAAAGGTAATTTGGACATATTGAGGGTAACATTGTCCTTTCTATGCCATTGGGACGGTGGCAAACTAAGTTGGGTGGTGCCAATCCCAACGTCTCGTGAGAAGTATTGATAGCATGGTATTTAGTCCTATAGCATGTGGTAGAGGGAGACCTAAAAGGGCAGTAGGAGAAATTATTAAAGAGGATCTCTTAGTAAATATTTTTGAATATTTGGTTTTTGATTGAGCATAACTGCATTTTGTGATTCATGTAACCACCTCACATAATGGAATAATGATTTTTTGTTGTTGTTGTTGTTGGGGATAAAAGAAAAAAATTATGGAAGAGGAAAGATTAGAAACTATTATAGTATAAACCGTTTCTGTTGGGAGTGTTTTTTGTTAGTGTTACAACTAAAAAATAAAAGAAAAGGACAAAAACTGAGTGGGATTGTCTAAAAAAACTGAGTGGGGTTTTTGAAAATAGAGACAAATCCCAGATAAAAAAGGAAAATAGGGTGGGGGGAGTCAAACACATACGGGAGACAAAAATCAGAAAACAAACTAAGTTGATGGTTTTAGGGTTGTTTAAAAATCCTGAAAAACCAAACCGAACCTTAAAGAATCGAACCAATTGAAGAAATAACCGAACCTGGACCTGTTTTATAAAACCAGTTTCGGTTCAGTCTGAGAAACACAAAACAATTCCCAACAAAAAGCCGGTTCAGGGTACAACAAAGTCACTTTTCTGTGAGATACAATTAGAACAGATTCCCTCAACCATAAAACCAGTTCAGTTTGGTTCAGTTCATACCTCATCAAAACCGGTTCGGATTTAGGTTTGATTCTTGGCTAAGTTTGATCCATAAACAGTTCTAGAAGGCCAACCTTATGGCACGCAAAAGAGAAAGATGATTAATAATAGCACCATTCTTTTTTAATAATCGCACCATCCCATTCCGGAAAACGTGTTCCACTTCTATTGTGGGCTCTTTTCCCAACGACTTTTTATAATTCACCGTAAGTGACAAGTCCCACATTGCCTGCCAGCCCTGCCTCAGTATTCAGGATGCAATTTAAATACCTGCCGCCCCCCCCCCCCCCACTTTATTATGTCCCTTTTTAATCTAGTATTTCAAGTGTATAAATTGGAGAACCTTGTACCTATTTTATTCAATCATAGTAAATATTTTCAGTATATTACAAGTCCTATGGATATCTTGGAGGAAACTGGTATATATTGGATTGTAAGCCCATCAACACTCCTATGGATCCAAATGCCAAGCTCATTCCTAATCAGAGGGAGTATTTTCATGATCCATGAAGGTATCAAAGACTAGTTGTGAAGTTGAATTACTTGGCTATTACAAGACCGGATATATCATTTGTTGTAAGTGTTAGTCAATTCTTGAATTCTCCTTGTGATGGTCATTGGGATGTTGTTATTAGAATCTTGAGATATGTTAAAGGATCTCCTGGGAAAGGTCTAGTATACAAAGACAGAGGTCATTCTAATGTTGTCGGATACACAGATGCAGACTGGGCAGGTTGCCTGACTGACAGACGGTCCACATCTGGATATTTTGATCTTATTGTAGGTAATTTAATTTCTTGGAAAAGTAAGAAACATAATGTTGTTGCCAGGTCTAGTGTTGAAGCATAGTATCGAGCTATGGCTCTCACTACCTGTGAGCTTATGTGGCTGAAGTATCTTCTCCAAGAATTGTGTTTATGTGAAGTTGGAGTTATGAAACTAACCAATAAGCTATGCACATCACCTCCAATCCAGTCTTTCACAAGAGGACTACGCATATTGAGATTTATTGTCATTTTATTCGTGAGAAGATTGTCTAAAGAAATTACTCCTTCCGTTAGGTCTGATGAGCAGTTGGCAGATATTTTCACTAAGTCTCTCCGAGGTCCAAGGATAGCTTCCATATGTAGCAAGCTTGATCCATACAATCTTTATGCACCAGCTTGAGGGGGAGTGTTGAGATATTATAGGTATTTGGTTATTTTGATTTGTAAATCTTAAATTATGATAAGATTGATGTCATGTTCATCTTTATTTAGAGTAGATTAAAAATACTATAAATATGTAACCAGTGTACATTGATTTCTTAAGTAATAATATTATTTCCACTTCAGATTTAACAGAATCTAACACCAAAGAGGGGGAATACACCATCTACGGCCGGTCATGATTAAGAGGGAGGGGCGCAAATCCTTTAAAAGTCTGACCATTCCCTTCTCACAGGAGGCAACAAAGTACAGTGAAGACTGACAAAAACTAAATGCATGTCACGTTTCAAAATGTAACATGGGATGGTAGGAGAAGAGGTACCTCAACGAAAGATCTGCCCCCAGGATTTCTCATATCGCATGCCCAGTAATATAAATGACTGCTAGGTAGGCTGTCATCACTTATTTTCAGATTCCCCAAGGCAGCTTTAATACTAAAGGAGGAAGGGAACATTTTGATGTCCGCAAGCAAACTCTCTTGAGACAAACAAGCAAGCTTGGTTTCATTTTCCTTGATCAAAAGAATTTGAGCCTGGGCCATTTTTAATGTCAAATTGAACATAACTCTGGATTTCCCTTTCCCAAGCAAGCCCTTAACAGCATGTTCCTCAATGCTAGTAGCATGTAAATCATCCATGTCTCCTGATACATCATTTTTCATAACGGCTGTTGAAGAGCTGTCACTAGAAGTTGCATGGTTTCCATCCTCAATGTTAACAGAATTAATAAACTCCATAATGGCTAGAATTGTTGGTCTACGACAACAAAATGTCAAGGTTGCCAAAGTCACTATCACCTGAAATCACACAATAAAAAATTTGGTCAAATAGTCAAATAGAACAAAGACAATTTGTTAAAAGTTAAAACCCATCAACACCAACCTGCTTATCTATATTATTATACCGAGTAGAATTCTGGTCATAGATAACAATCTGAGCTTTAACAAAACTCTTCAATGTGTCATTAAGTTCAAGATCCTTAGTACTAGTAGAAGGAGCATCACTAGGCAGAAGTCCAGTGACGCGACTAAACTTCGGAGGCGGCAGAGATGAATAATCAAATTCGATCTCACTGAAGGAACTAGATGGGTATTCAGATGTACCTCCAGGAGACTGCAAGAGATAATTAGCACTGTCTGGTAAAGTCTCAGGTGCCTCATAAAACTTATCATCAGTTTCAGTAGGGATTAATCCACTACTTTCAATATCTCCTCTTGCGGTACCATAGAATAATGAATTCTCTTCAGCATTACCGATAAATGATCTTGCCAAATAACAAGGCTGAGACTGCTGACTACAGCAAACTAAATCTTCTATTTCCAAAGACTTCAAGATAGTGCCGATGAAAACATCATTGTCTCTGATAGAAACCTCCACCTGTTTAAGTATAAACACCTTAGAAACGGAAAAACAAAGCACCCAATTAAGAGACAACAAACCAGCTATTTTACCTGACCACCTATTGCTCGAAATTCAAACAAACGCTTCTCATCATTTAAAAGCACCTTCATTAAGTTCTGATCACACTACAGCAAGAAGCACACTCTTAATACATGTTAAAATTCAAATTCAAATTTAAATCTAAAACAATAAAAATGCAAAAAAGAAGACTAACCTGAAAACTATAACTGAAGCAAACCTTTAATTCATCAAGAACACCTGTAACAAACAATCTTTCAGAAATTGCTAAATCAGCCAGATCATCATGTTCTGATTCAGTATCATCGTGATCTGATGAGGTTTCGGAAAGACCAGAAATAGGAGAAGTATTCTGCACAAATATAAAGTAAAATGAACATTTGATAAAACTCTAGCCCTATGCTCTACTAGATACACTCAATCAAATAATGGTTGCATGATTGAACTGACTTGCAAATAATCCATTTCCTTTTTCAGTTTTCCAAAAAGGTTTTTGAAGAAGAAACAAATATTTACAAGAAGAACAAAAGCTTAACATAGTAATCAAATTCAATCAATTGAAGCTTTAAGGAAAATTTTATCGTACTGCTACACAGCCAGCTATGCTTTACGGTAGTAAGTGTTGAGCGGGACAATAGGAGAAAAAAGTGGGAGTTGCAGTGGTGAAAATATTGAGATGGATGTGTCGTAACACAAAGTATCGAAGATAATATTTAGTTAGTATTGAGTTAGTTAATAGATAGATATTGATTAAGACTTATTAGGAGTATTTATTATGGTAAGATTGTTCTTATCATATGCTACAATCTTATCTTGTTTAGTTGGTCAGATTCTTCTTATCTTTTAAGTCTTTTATCAATAAATATGGTATATTCTATTGAATCAATTAAGCAATATGATACAGAGCAGGTTAATATTGGGCCGGTGGAACCTTTGGCCCAGGGAAAGAATAGTGGCCCAGGGAAATTGTTTGTTTATTCACGAAGGAAGAAAGGAGGGGTATCATTGGAATAAAGGGAATTGGGGCAGTTGGAAGAGAGAGAAAGTGAATAAGAGAGTATCTCATTTCTGTTATATTGCATTATGACGTTGGTAGTAATTTCCATTCTGTTTTGTTGCTTTCTTTGGGTAGAGAAAACCTTAGGGTTGATCTATTGAGGAGCTTGGCTCTGGGACAGGAGGGATCTTCCCTTTTGTAGTTTCCTTATTTGCAGTAATACAGAATCATTTCCCATTCTATTCTTCTATCTGCTTTTATTTTCCATTGCTGTCTTTTAAGTTTTCGTATCACAATAATACGATAAGTTTCTCTTACTTTTCTCCTCCCATAACTCTCTTAATTTTTCCTCTCTCACCCATCATATTTTTCAACACAAAGATAAGATACAGAATAAGAATATAAAGAATATAAGGAACAATAGAGGGAAAGATGACAATAAACGGTTAAGGTGGTCCGAACATGTGCAAAGAAGCTCATCATAATCAGCTGTGAGGAGAGCAGATAGCATGGTCTTTAGTCGTGTAAAAAGGGGTAGAAGGATACCTGAAAGGACCCTAGGAGAACTTATTAAACAGGATCCCTTGATTAATAATATTTCTAAGAATTCGGTTTTTGATCCAGCACGATAGCATTGTGTGATGACTGTGAGCCATGTGCCAACCTCACCTAGTGATATAATGCTTGTTGTTGAATGGAAAATAAAATCAAAAAATAATTTCTTTTAGTAAATAACAAACTAATATTAGGAAGTTAACACAATTTCCCTATACAGGTAGCTAGCCCATGCTAGTTCTCAAAACGCGAGATTTTCTTAAAAAGAAATACAAAATGTCCACCTAAGATGCATCACAGAAATATACAGCAATCAGGAAAAAGAATTGTCCATATGGGATTGCTAAAACTAAATAAATTAAATGAGAACAGAACAACTATCTTTCAAACAATTTTTTTGCCATTCACTTGCAAAATAATCAGGATTACACAAGGAATAAAAGTATTTTCATCAAAGAGAGATAGAAAGAGGGGGAAGGAGAGAAGTGGAGAAAACAAACTGATGCATAATAAATAGCCCCTTGTAAGCGACTATGCCAGGTTTTCCTTGAATCCTCCGATTCACAACGTAAAATTAGAGCATTTGTATCTTCCACAACCTACATCCATTCAGCGATTGCTATCAATAACATTCAAACCATTGACAAAATAATAGAAAGATCTCATCCGGGTTTTTGGATAACGCAAAAAGAGTGATTACCTTATTGTTGGAACGTGTAGGACTAGAAACAACCAAAACATGCTCCACATTACCAACAAACTCTGGTGGAACCTGATATGCCTGTTTCCCTCGTAAGCTACAACAATCAGATTACATAGGCTGTCAAGAACACATATGAAGCTAGAGAAGATATAAATAACAATCAAAGAAACCCTTCAAGCACATACTTCAGAAAAGAATAAGAAAGACTTATGAATAAACAATAAATTACAAGAGTAAGATTCAATAAGTCAACAGGATTAACACCAATAACATGTTGCAGTTTTGTATTGCCGCTTAAAGTTTTCCCCAGATACAGGCATAAAGCTTAAGAAAGTATCGAAGTATACAATTATATTCAAACAATAACTTCATTTCTTTCCAAGACCATAATGCAATTGCAATTTAACAGATCAACATCTCAATAATATGGTAAATTACATATATAGCAAAATAATAAGACAAAAAAAAGGCATTCACACCTGATACACTGCTTGTAAGATCTTGAGTCAGGGCTATCAAGAACATAAAGAAAAGGCCCAACTAAGCAGAAGTATCTCCGCTGCCACACAGCTTCCCTGATTCCCACACCCTATTAAATTTTTATTGAAGAAAGTATCAGATGATACGCTACAAAAATGGCCAATAGCTAAGCTAGAGCAGCTGAAAGAGAATACTACCTTCCAGATCAAAAGAGACAACCACCCCTCAAGGTCAGCATGATTCCAAGGACGAATAAACTCTGAGCTGTCACCGTCATCCTCCTCAAAGATCTTTATAACATGCATCAGTCGATGATACCGAGCAGGTGAAAAATGAAAGACCAATGATGGAAGCCTCACAGCAAGGCGCGTTGAAGGATAATATGGAGTCTCTAAACGAATCTGGTCGTAGTTTTAAAAAATGAAATGTTTCCAAAATTTTATATAAAAAGAGACAATTACCTCAAATAATTTCAACAAGTCAAGAATTTTACCTGTTGAAGCTGTAAAATGACTCCACACTTGTCAATAATTGGGAAGAAACCATTGTAGGCAGAATGGTCTGCCGTGTCCAGAGAAATTTGGCTCCAGTGATAGTCACCATCAAACAAAAATGCCGACACATCACTTAACACCAAATCAAACCGCATGTACATATTATCCTCAACTGACTCCTGTTGACTGTCGTCCTGCAAGGATTTTTTTACAGTTTTTAACAGATAAGTTCAAATAAAATATTTACAAACATTATCACGAGTATCCACCTGTGTACGAATCATCAAATTCCCCAAGTCAAGTAAAAGCTTTGTAGCATGAGTGTTATCAGGGCAAAAGTCAGTAGGAATAGTTATCTTTGGAGCTGCAATATCCAAGTCCAGTGAAAATCTGGTACAAGTTAAGAATCAAAAAAAATAAGAGAAACTGAGAAAGAGAAGAAGATGATGATGAAAATGATAATAATAATACTGTCAACCTCATTAATATTAGTTAAGTCTAACAGATGTCAAATTAAAAAAAGAGAAACATCCTTTTGTCATCCTTCTGTAACATCATAGGACAGTTTCATAGTCAAACGCCATAGGCTCTTTCACTACATCACACACACATATATTACAGATAAAAGACAGTAGACAAAATAACCTGGCCTGATCTTTTAATGCTCTGTTCATTTGTTGCTGGGCAGTGCGCTTCACTTCATCAAATGTCGTCTAGGAGCAATGATACAAGCCAATGAGAACTTCATTTACACAAGACTAAGCAGAAGAAATCTCCATCAAAAAGAAAACGAATTCTATGATTTGATCGTAAGAAAATATAGAGAAAAGTAGAAAAACGGGATTTTTTTTGTGGGTGGATGTGGGGGAGGGGGGACAGAGCAGGGGAAAAAATGGCTTTACTTAATCGTTTTCATCTCAAGTTGACTATCAATCCATATAGGAGAGTTTACACTTTCTATTCATATAGTTTTTTGTCCTTGAAAATCCTCCTAGTTCCTATCTCACTCCCCTAATGATCAGATATTCCTTTCAGATAAACCAAATATCCAAAGACAGACATGTTCTTGTCTGGGCATCGGTACATAATAGAATTAACAATACTGATCAATTGCAAATTTATCGGTCTCACTCAGCTATGTCACTTGATTTGCAATGTGTTCGAGTTCAGAAGTTTGAGTGACTAGTGAGAATTCAGTGCGTCCTGCTCATACTTTCGATGAAAATGTTAGATTTCAAGGCTTTCACAAAAAGGAAGCAAAACTTTTGTAGCAATTATGTAGCTTTTGGACTTTTGTGGTTCATAGTTGCATTTGATAGAACAATGCTCATATCTTTAACAATGTCTTTCTGCATCTTAACCTTCTTAGTATACTAATCAATAATCATTGTTATAATCAATTTGGTTGATTAAAGTTTTTTAGGCTTTTCTTTCTTTAATTAAAGTACTATGATATTATAGTTTTAATTTTTTATTTTTTATAAATATTTTAACATATAAACAAATTGACTTGTTATAAACTTTAAATATTTTATAATCATTATTATAATATTTACAATAGAACAACAATCACAAAAGCATTATCCCACTATGAGACGTTGGTTACATGGATCACATGACGAGACGTCATTGTGCTAAGTGAAAAATATTACTGCCTCCGTCCCTTTATATGGGACCTTAAACAAACAAACAAAAAAAAAAAAATCTTTGTCTTTTTTATAATACTCTTTCCAAAAGTTTTTGCACAATTATTTATTTTACCAGAATACAATTATCTCTCAGCTACTTTTGTGTAATTCAAAGACAATAAATGAGATAGACAAATTCTCTCTCCAATGATAATTGGGGAAGATGAAAGAGAATAGCATAATGAGTTTCAATAAGTTAAAAGGTACTTTTGTAAATCAATACAAATTGTCAAAAAAATTTAACGAGTTTAATCAAGTTAACTAACTTGCTTAATTATCATATATTTTTGTGAAGTGTCTGTATAAAGAGACAAAGGTAGTAGTTATCAACAAATTCCTCTTAATAATTTCTGTTAAGGTCCTTTTTTGCCTGCCTCTACCCCTTTCTACAAGGCCAAAAACCATGGTATCCACTTTTCTCACTGATGCTTGCTGTTTAGAATATGCAGTAAAATATTCCCTTTGTATCGGTCACAAAAGCTGTCCAAATACAAAGTGTTCAGATGCATTGTATATATTAATATTAATTAGGATAGATATTATTTTTAACTCTATATCATTGTATTTATGTACATTGATTCTATTCACAATATAAATAGAGACTTGTGTGATCAATTGATACACAACACATTATACAATACAATTCTATATGGTATCAGTAGACAAGTTCTGATCTTGAGTTGCCTCTTCCTTTTTTTCTTTTTTTTTCCTTCGCTGTACTGTAGCGTGAACACTACCAGTGCTATTGTTTCCGGCCAAACACCGCCGCTGCTGCCTCCGTTCGCCCTCACCACAACAACGATCGAAACCGCCGTCCTCCGGCGAGCCCAACCGTCCTTCCGCCGTCGTCACCGAAAGCCGCACGCGCTACCACGTGCCGCCTTCCTCCGGCGCGTCAGCTTCACGCTCCGGCACTATAAGGGCGCGTAAACCCCTTTTTCGGCAGCTTTTTTCGCCGGCGCTTTTTCCGGCAACCTCCCCACTGCCAGGCGCACCCTCCCAGGCAATCCTCTTCAATTTTTTTCTCCATGTCTTCCGGCACCTCTGCTTCCGACTCAGTCGCTGCCACATTTACCAACGTGTCTCTGCCTCCGTGTGCAAAATTAATAAGCAAACACCACCCAACTCTTCGTCAAACTTCCGACAACCTTTCCGTTGATCACTCCGACAAGCCTGTGACTTGTATGGCCCAATCACCTTCTCTCGGGCCATGGATTCTTGATTCTGGCGCTTCGGATCATATGACTGGTAACAAATCCCTTTTCGCCACTCTATCTTATATGGACGGACTGCCGTCTATCACTCTTGCTGATGGTACCCAAACTAAAGCTATTGGTATTGGTCAAGTCAATCCTCTCCCTTCATTGTCCTTAGACTCTGTTCTATATGTCCCAAATTGCCCATTTAATCTTATTTCTGTTAGGCAACTTATTAGCAAATTACCTTACTCAGTTTTGTTTGTCAAATAAATCTGCTTTGATTAAGGATAAACGGACTGGATAGACCGTTGGACAAGGTCATGAGTATGGGGGATTATTTCGTCTCGCATCACCGACAATATGTTGTATTGTTGAGACAGCATCTATCATCCATCAACGTTTGGGACACCCGAATCTTCAGAAGTTACATCTTATGATTCCTATCTCGCCAAAGTACAGTCCATTTCGTGTGAGTCCTGCCAACTGGGGAAACATGTCAGAAGCAAGTATCCCAATAGAGTGAATAAACGAGTTGCGACAGCCTTTAAGGTAGTTCATACCGAGGGTACTTTCTCTATGGGATAGAGTTATTTTTGTCACATTTATAGATGATTTCTCTCGTTGTACAAGGGTATTCTTACTCAAACATCGTTCCGAGGGGTTCTCTGTCTTTCAAGGTTTTTTGAATGAAGTGCAAATTCCAAGCAAATACATGCATGCATCTTTCCAGACTTTTTTGACTTCACAAGGCATCCTTCATCAATCCTCTTACCCGTACACGCCTCAACAAAACGGTGTTGTCGAAAGAAAGAATTGACATTTGGTTGAAACAGCCCGCACTATGCTTCTCCACCACAACGTTCCTTCCCAATTTTGGGGCGATGCTATCCTCACTCCATGCTATTTGATCAATCGCATGCCCTCGACGGTTCTTCACAACAAAATACCACATTCCTTGTTGTTCCCAAAACAACAGCTCTATGGTGTTCCCCTTCGTGTATTCGGTTGTACCTGCTTTTACATAATCTCACACTTGGAAAAGATAAGTTAGCAGCAAAATCTCTCAAGTGTGTCTTTTTGGGATATTCTCGATTGCAAAAAGGCTACCACTACTACTCTCCCAATCTAAAGCGGTATCTTATATCGGCTGATGTGACCATCTTTGAAAATCGTTCCATCTTTGCCTCTGCAGCTGTCCCACTTGATGTTCCACGATTGGACTCTTCACAACCTATGCCTACGCCTGCAGTAGTTTCTCCTACTCTCTCGCCTCAGGCTCCAACACCTCGGCCTCCTCCACCTCCAGCTCCACCGTTGGCTACTTATCAGAGGCGACGCAATCCTCTTCAGGCTCCACAAAATGTGTCACCTTTGATTCCCCCTGACTCATGGCCTGCTCCATCTATCTCTCCAGTTCCACCTCATGAACTAGACCTTCGAATTGCCCTTCGTAAAGGTATGCGTTCTTCCCGCAATCCCAATCCCAAATATGCGTGCACCATGAGTTATGATTCTTTATCACCTTCCTATTTCTCTTTTGTGTCTTTCTTGGATTCTGTGCCTATTCCTAGAAAACAGGTGAAGCAATGAATCATCCGGGTTGGCGACAGGTGATGTTGGACGAAATGGCTGCTTTACATGCTAATGGAACTTGGGAATTAGTTCCCTTACCACCGGGGAAGACTACAGTTGGTTGCCGATGGGTATACAAGATATCTGGCCTTGATTATGGCGACACCTTTTCACTGATGGCCAAGATGACCTCTGTTCGTCTTTTTCTCGCTATGGCAGCCATCTTGTGTGTCGTTTACGTCGCTCACTTATGGCCTGAAGCAATCTCCTCGGGCTTGGTTTGGCCGCTTCAGTTCTGCACTTCTACACTTTGGCATGACTCGGTGTGAGGCCGATCATTCTGTCTTCTCCATTCATTCTCCTTCAGGAAAATGCATCTATCTGGTTGTCTATGTAGACGATATTGTTATCACGGGTAATGATGCGATTGGTATTGAGAAACTCAAAGCCTATCTCTCTCGTCAGTTTCAGACAAAAGACTTAGGTCCTCTAAAATACTTCTTAGGCATTGAAGTTGCTCGTTCTTCCTCCGGAATTGCCATCAATCAGCGGAAGTATGCCCTTGACATCCTTTCCAAGACCGGAATGCTGGATTGTCGCCCTTCTGACACTCCTATGGATCTAAATGTCAAACTTCTTCCGGGACAGGGGGAGCCATTGAAAGACCCGGAGAAGTATCGACATTAGGTGGGCAGACTAAATTATCTGACTATCACTAGACCTGACATTTCATTTCATTTGCAGTAAGTGTAGTAAAGTCAGTTCCTACATGCTCCTTGCCATAGTCATTGGAATGCCGCAACCCGCATCCTTCGGTACATCGAGTGTGCTCCTCGACGAGGGTTATTATATTCAGATAAAGGCAATGCTAAGATCACTTGCTACTCTTATGCTGATTGGGCAGGATCACCATCAGACCGGAGGTCTACTTCTAGATATTGTGTCCTCATCGGGGGAAACCTCATCTCATGGAGAAGCAAGAAGCAACACGTCGTTGCCAGGTCTAGTGCAGAAGCCGAATACCGCTCTATGGCAACAGCTGCATGTGAGCTCACTTGGTTGAGATATCTCCTTCAACAATTGAGACTAGGAGATATATGAGGAACTAAGCTTATATGTGACAATCAAGCTGCTATGCACATTGCATCAAATCCGGTTTTTCATGAAAGAACCAAACACATAGAGATTGATTATCACTTTGTTAGAGAAAATGTGCTTTCCGGAGAAATCACTTTGTTAAATCAGACGATCAGTTAGCTGACATGCTCACCAAATCCCTCAGAGGCACTCGAATTGATTACATTTGCAACAAGCTCGGAACATATGACATATATGCTCCAGCTTGAGGGGGGTGTTAGAATATGCAGTAGAATATTCCCTTTGTATCGGTCACAAAAGCTGTCCAAATACGAAGTGTTCAGATGCATTGTATATATTAATATTAATTAGGATAGATATTATTCTTTAACTCTATCATTGTATTTATGTACATTGATTCTATTCACAATATAAATAGAGACTTGTGTGATCAATTGATACACAACACATTATACAATACAATTCTATACTTGCAAACCTTCTTTGCACATTTTCAAACCACCTTAACCAATTCTCTATCATCTTTGCAATGCCACGCGCTCATACCAATATTGCACTGTATTAAATCAATCTGTACCTTATCCTTCATTGTGTGACCACTGACCACACATCCATCTCAAGTCCCTTTAAAGCTGAATACTTACGACCATAAAATATAGCCGCCTAAATAACAGTACAATAAAATTTTGCTTTAAGCTAAATGGGTACTTAGCGGTCGCAAATAATGATCGATGTCTTTCTCCATTTTAGCCACTCATCTTGTATCCTATGTGTGCATATTCATTAATTTTCAATTTGGCATTGATGCCGGGAACAAGCCTCGTGAAGTAGTTGCTTATGTCATACCTCTGCTGCTCCACTGAGTAAGGTGAATAAGTTGCACATCCTCGTCTAAAATCCCTTGATTTACCTTGTGCACTTCAACTCTTCCTCTGAGTTTCACACCGTGTGCCCACGTCAACGACTCTGGCTGCATCTTTTGGGTAGTGAGGACAAACCCTGCTTCACACTTTCAGCTATAATTCACCCATGAAATACTCTAGTATCTTCATTGGTCAGAAAAAAAAAATAATGAACTACTAGTCCTTCCATACCAGTGAACACTTATTCAACCTTTTCAATTCAAAGAATTTCTCCACTCTAGAGACACGTCCAAAACGATCCCATCCTCCCACCCCCTTCAAAACGGAGGTAGCTTCACCTTTGGCCCCATACCTGCACCTCTGGTCCTGTGTCTCTTGACGCATTGCCCTCAGTATGAGTATTCCTCCTTCTCCCATCTTCAGGTTCAGAGAGGCCTTCATTCTCATCATCCTACTAGCATACCATGCTTCTCCATCCATTGACCTAATAGTTTCTTGACATCTCATATTCCCTGCAAACTTTTCTTGATATCTACTAATGGAGTTCCTTAATCGTTGGCCATATTTTTCAAGAATTCAATTGTCGTCTCCAAAGCATCTAGTCTAGCCACCATCCCCTTATGATTCTTTATCTAGTAGGTTGGACAAATTTTTAGGAACTTCTTACAAGCGAAGAATAGTTGTATCAAAAGAGCATTATCAAGGTAACTATAGAGAAAGAGAGAGAGGAAAAAGAGTAGAAAGAATACTTCTTTATTGAACAGAGAAGAATCATCCCTTAGACCGGTGGGAACAGCTATTACTGACATTCAAAACTGACTAATCATTGTATTCCTTCCTTATCTATAGACTACAGTTACAATGGGTAGGCTACCTAACTGTGACTAACATAACTGTTGAGTTTAGCTTGTTCCTTCGGAAATAGACTCTCTTTCTATCAGTCCTACTTTCGAATAGTCTCATAATGTTAGAATTCAAGGTTTTCAAAAAGGAGAAGTTTCATTGCATTATAGAGATTTTGGACTTGCATTTCATTGTTGCATTTGATAGGAGAAAAATGCTCGCATCCTTAACAAAGTATTACAACCTCCTAATCTTCTTAATTTATGTAGAGTTGAGGTCTCTTGATTAATATACAAGTCCAGCTTTGCAAATTAACAGGTCTCCTAAAAGCAGAGATGTTAAATAATACCTGCACAGCAGCTGCGGTCTCTAGTGCTATGGTCTGACTTACTGAGGTATCACTTTCAAAGAATTTCACAATTTGATCAATGCTGTCCTTCATATACTGTCCAAACTCCAAAGACAGATCATAAACACGTCAACCAAACAAATAAAAGCTTAAATAGAGGGAAAAGGGGACAAAGTTAAAAAAGGCATACAGTCATGTAACACGGAGAAGCTTTGGCAACCATGCTCCAGTCCACCTTCCCATCAAGGGGTTTATAATGGAAGACACTGAGTAATGAGTCATGGGAAGTTGCACTCTGGAAACACATGAAACAGATGTTCAGCACACTTTATCTTGTATTATGCAAGCTTATGCAAGCATAAAAATACTAATTTCAATTAGGATGAGAAAAGTTCCAACCTCTGCAAGTAGACCTTTTGGTGATGATAACTGATATGAGCCCAACTTAATGTCAAAAACCTTGGTTTCTGGATAAAGCTTTATTGAGCAACTGAGATCTTCACATGATAATTCAGCAACAGGCTCTTTGGCTTCCCCAATAAGCTTTGAAGCATTATGATTCATGTGAACTACCAGGTAAGTATGAATAATATCAGCTTTGCTACTTACATCCAATAGCACATCATCACCTTCCTTATACCCAATTACTTTATTTAACCGATTCCAGTCCTCGTCACTAAAACTAAATTCCTCACTTTCCTCTTTAGGAGATTGACTGGTCCTGGAAGTGTCATGATCATATGTAAGGAACACAGGAAAAGCTAAAACAAAATCCATTATTCAATTACTAAGACATGAAAATATTTTATTTCAAGACTCTTCACCATCCAAATGGCCACCAAGAGTTCCCTGCTTTCTGTTTCCTCACATTAAGATTGGACTCCGTTGATTGCTCCACAAATTTGTGAGCCAGCATTCTGCAAACACCATGAAACAGAAGTACTTCAAGTTCGAAAAATAAAAAAAAATGAGATTCCAAACTCTAAACATACCCATCTTACATATACTTGGACCTTTCAATTCTGTTGCAAGTCCCACGTTGGTGGGTTACAAACAAATCCGAGGGCATATAAGCAAGTGAGTCATGAGTCTAAATTGCCTAGGTAATTTTGGACAAAAAGATCACTCAAAATTCTACCCCATAAACCCACACTTCCCATTGGGCCCGCACACAAATTCTAATAAGATATCAGGGCCTATCATAATTAGGAGGGGGGAGGGGGGCTGATAAAAGAATTCAAGAAAAAGGAGAACAAAACCAGGGAAGGAAAAGACCTGACGTAGAGGCTCAAAAACTTGAAATACAAATCCATGCTAAAATTAATAAATAAAAGGCAAATCACAATTAGGCCAAAGCCAGTTGGACTCCAGGGGGAGTGTTAGAAGCCCCATACTGGTGAGTCATAAACAAATTCAAGGTTATATAAGCAAGAAGGCTATAAGTCTAAATTGCCTAGGTAATTTTTGACAAACCATATCATTCAAGCTTTTAACCATTAACCTACACTCTCATGCACTATGAGGCCCCTACACAAATTCTAATATATTCCAATATGCGATAGCAAGGTTGTTCAAGAACATGTGAAGGAAGAAATATTTAATGCTCAAATTTGGTGATCATAATATGAAGCAAGTAAGAGAAACATCTATAAACCTCTCTGTTTAGATACAGTTTTTAGACTATATGTACCAATAAAATGATCCAACCAATTCAACAATGTCCATAATAAAAAAGGAGAGCTTGCTCGGATATAGTACAATCAATGTGAACAGATTGAAAATTGTATTTGCTAAATTAGGAGTACAAGAATACTTTTACTGATTTCTAACATGAACTGCTAGAAATTCAAACTGATCTAAAAGGTTCTACCTACAGAAGCTGAGCTTATCATCCCCATGCAATTGTTAGTTGTTACAAGGAAAATATATACAAAATGTACACTGGCTATGGCTTTGATACTATAGTTGAATCAACTAATGAGTATCTCAGCTACCCAAGTTTTCTTGTATGATCAATAAATATCAAACATATTAATACCAAACAAATGCCGCAGCAAAAATATATACCTCCATTGCAGTATTAGCTCAATATCAAGTTCACGATCTAGGTCTTCAATCTCTTTGTTACCACTAATTGTCACCTGACTGGGGTCAGATTTAAGTAGTGAAGCATACAAAGAAATATATCTCTTCCGCAAGCTTGCATATCGTAAAACTTGCTCCCACGACATTTTTCCACTGACAGAAGTAAAAATAAATATCATAACGTGATAAATAAAGATGTTGCAACTATCACCATTAGATCCCATTAAGCTCTAATATTGCTAAGTGAAAATGTTCATATAACTCTGAAACTCAATGAGAAAGGTTAAGAGCGTGTTTTATTTGATTAAAACAAAAACAAACCAAAAACCCTCCAAAATTAATACTATGTTTGGATTTCTAATGGTGATTGGCATCGAGTTGAATGTATTTAGCCCTAAGCTTGTGCATAGAAAGGCCAAATGAAGATTCAGTTCACGAAAAAGACAAAAATGCTAAGTGAAAGTCTAACCATCATCACCTTCTGAAATATTAACTGAGAAACTGCCCATTAAAAATTTTAAAACAACCATAAAGATATCAAAGAGACAATCTAAGAAAGTCTGATGAATGAACTTATCCACATAAATTCCAGCATAACATTCACATCCACCCAAAAGTTCCTCTAAGCAGTAGAGCAGCAGCCACATGACATTTGCTATCCACTCACTAAAAAGACAAGTACACATTAAGGGCAACTAGGTATTTCAAGTCAAAGTGCTGAGTTTTAGAATGGCCAAACAAGAATAACAAATACTAAATTAAAAAAAGTACACTATGAAGTGGTGACTGATGTTTTGCCTCCCTTCATCCTCTATTTACACCAGACTATTATTTTTTTTATTAATATCCAGGCTATCCGTGGTTTGAGCTTGACTAATTCCCTACCCAGAGCACCTCAACCGTGATATAAAAGCTCCACTGTGAAGTAAAAGTACCATTAAGGCACCAGGGGCACGCATCTCAAAGAAGAGGCTGCTATATAACCAAGGGGTGCCAGTAACTTCCATCACCCTACTTTCAAACACCTTTAGTTACAATTACCAAATATAAAGCCACCTTGTAACCATGAGTTTAGATTTTAAGTATATGTTTGCATACACAATGGAACTGCATTTGGATGTCTAGGAATGTGATGTAAGAGTACCATGAATGCACCAAAGGCACGCATCTCAAATAAGAGGCTGCTTTATAACCAAGGGGCACCAGTAATTTCCATCACCAAATATAATGATTCCTAGTAACCATGAGTTGAGAGTTTAAGTATATGTTTGGATACACAATGGAACTACATTTGGATGTCTAGGAATGTGATATTTGGCATTCCAAGGTGCTCAACCTGGAAGGAGGGTGGGACACTTGTTGGCGATTAGTTCAACAGAACGGGAAAATAAACAGTGTCAATTTTAAAGAAATAAGATCATCCCACAAAATAATTTGATGATAAATCATAAAGATGTGTCAATGAAGTATGGATGATTTATCGTGACAAATGTGTGGAATGGATATACATAAAAATACTAACTTGTTAACTTGTTTTAAGATACTGTAGTCAAATATAATCACCAGCCTTATTTGATGACAAATTAAGAGTTAAACTGTGGGCTACATATGCAAGTTACAATCCCTATCCACAGTATTTAGCATTCACAAATCTTAGTTTGGCGATTGACAGATAACGCAAAAGTCAGTGAGCAAAATTGGAGTATATTTAAATACCTTGCCTTCTTCAGCTGGTCAGATACAGCCCTGTATGCATACTTCCACCAAGACTTGGAATTGGCTTTCACAGGCACCAGTGGGCGATAATGAGCATACTTTAGACGTTGGTTAAATGTAGCAAAGTTGTCTGCTAATTTCATGAAATCCCTGTATCCATCCTAAAAAGATAAAAGCTATTATTCCAATGAATAACAATCTCTGGCAACCAAAAATAGAAAGTAGGAAACTTAAATAAATAAATAAATAATAAACAAATAATCAAATAGACCTTAGATAGGCTGACTGTAACATCATCCAAATTCACCACAGCCTTCTGTAAAGGTTGTTTGCTATCAGCTACTTCATCCGGTCGAAGCTTGGAATACTTTGCTTTCCCAGTCACTGGTTGCAGAATGTATGAGTGTTTTCTTAACAAGTTATCAGCTGGCTTCCCATCTTTAGTGCCAAATTTAAATATCTGAATTTTTAAAAAGAAAATTAATAAGATAAACAGAAAGGAAAGAATAGTTAGAATAACAAAATCATGACAAGAACATAAGAAAATCATGTGCAACCTCCAAAAGATCGAATAGTTCTGCCAGGCAGAAACTTCCAAACTGTGATATTTTTCGCAGTTCCATTCAGCCCAAATAAATTATTATTGCATTATAGATGTCTCTACCAATTTTATAGATAACGGAAGGAAAAAAGAAGAAAGAGAATGGAGAAAAAGAAAATTGGAGTACAAGTAAATAGAGAGAAAAGTAAGATTTTTACAACATGTTTGGTTTAACATAGAATGAGAAGAAAAGAAAATGGAGAAGAAAGTTTTATGTTGTTTTGTTGGAGAGAAAGGAAGGGGAAAGAAAAAGAATTATAATGAAACTACAAAAACCTAACAAATAAAGGGACATAGTAAAATAATAATATCAAAAAGTATCATGAGTATTGTGTTCCATTTTTATTCTTGTATGCCGAAGATAAAAGACCAACCCTATTTATAATTATAGTAGACTCTTAATCTTAATTAAAAAAGAAAATAAATCATGAGATAATAAGGAGAAGAGATACTAATCCTATGATACTTAAGAAATCATTAAGACATTCTTTGATATTTTCATAGATTCTAACAGTTGAAAGTCTCACGTTAACTAGAGATATGGCCATCAAGAGTATATAAGTGTGGCAATCCTCCTCCTATGAGCTAGCTTTTGGGATTGAGTTAGATCTAAAATCCAAATTTAAGATGGTATCAGAGCCGACCCTAGATCCGTTATTAGGTCACTTATGAGGGTGTATTGAAAGTATCACGTTATTAGGCCACTTGCATTTGTCTATATATGTTACAGATGTCCAGTCCGGGGCGTGAAAGGGTGTGTCGGAAGTCCCACATTGACAAAAGATATAACCACCATAGAATATGGTGTGGCAATCTCCTCCTATGAACTAGATTTTGAGATTGTGTTAGATCCAAAACCCAAACTTAGTACTAACAATAAACAAACACTGTCACTCCTTAAATAGATAATATAAGTTAAAACAGAAAAGCACTTCAAACATATTCACAAAAAAATTGAAAATTGAAAATTGAATATAAATATTAAAAGAAAGATATGCTTAAACCATATATCCCTCGCTATCCACTCCCATCTACAATCCATACCTGAAACCACTCTGAAGGAAGCAAATCTTCCCATGCTTTGTTGATGTGCCATGGAATAATATCTGAATCAAAATAGACTGCAAGTCGATCAAGTTCAACAGACTGCAAAGCAATTTGTAAAATAAATCATTAATAGAAGAGCACTAGCAACATAATAGTAATACAAAGCAAAAGGCAATAATTGTTACAGGTTATGAAGTAAAATTGTCTCTAATACTGTTCCTTGGAGGCTACTATTGCCACCACACCGTCTTTTGCCTGTGCCACACCCTTCTTTTTTGTTCCGGTTAGAATCTGTGAATATCTCTATTATTGTATTTAGTATCTGATTGATTGTGTAAATCATGTATTTTAGGAAGTTAGTATCATAGTGAATATTTTATTTTTTATTCTTGTAATCATTGTAAAGATACTAAACCTATTATAAATAGACTCCCGTTGTGCTGATATAAAACATACGGTTTCTACCACATTCCTCTCGATTTTCTTTTCTTTAACAGTTCCAAATTAAACCTTGCCTTAGAAACCAAGTTAACCGAGCGAATACGGATTTTAGAATCTGGTAGTGTTAAATTGGTGTGGCGCAGGCAGAAGACAGTGTGGTGCCAATAGTGGTGGCCCTGTTCCTTGTATTTATGTTACATTGGTAAGTAATCAGATTTGTTGAATTATGGAGATTTGGGTATGGAGATGGGGAAAGAGATGAAAGTGCAGTATTCCTGTGTTATGCAAGAGGAGACATGTACTTATATAATAGGATTACAATGAACTAAAAGATGGAGTTTATCCTAACTACAAGATTATGTGCATCGTAAACAAGATATGTACTAGACTCTTATCCCTAATTAAATGAGGAGAAAAATCAAGGGATAATATAGAAACTACATCCAAAAGTATTCTAAGATAAGATAATTATTTGATACTTTCTCATATCTAACAAGATCCATTAGAAGAAACCAATAAAATAAGTGGATAGAGTAACAAACTATGATCAACAAAGTAAGCTTCTTACTCAAATAAGCAAAACTTCAAAGTTACAAAATTTAAGAAAACCATCCTATGAAGTAATGTAAGACAAGCAGTAGAATTATGTCAAATTTCATACGCTTCTAAATCAGACTGAAAGCATTTCAAAATTACAGCCAATATAAATTCATACTAAGACAAATCCATACCTTTTGAATGCAATCTAGCGCACCTCCAGTAATAAAAGTCTCTTTCCCTGTATCATCAACTGTCATGGCTGAGAGCTTGTCCAACACAACCCCAGCTGCAAATGGGTGTCCTGGATTGCTACAAGACAAAATATATTAGGCTAGGGAAAGACATAAAAAGGTGTCTGCAATACAGAGATCTAATCAATTATCACGAAACTTTGGAATTTCTCCTTTACCTCTCGCCATCCTCATATCTGATGTGAATATTCGAAATTGAAAGCTTCAAATTTCCAATTATAGTGCCAATGAGGGATCCCAACCATGATTTATTCTTAAAATAAGAGAAAAAGATATGCAAGTTAATACAAGGTATGCCTAAACCTAAGCATACAAAAGAATGCATGCACATGCTTACATAGGACTCCAAAGTGGTATTTGGAGTACACAATCCTAAATTCCGATATCAGATGTGAGTATAAGAAAATTATACATCAAATGGCTTTATCCTGAAATCTCTGAATAGACTTCACACTTAATTCGCTTATAAGACATGAAACATGAATTTAAAAAATAAAAATTCAAAAGTAATAGCACTTAGCTGAAAGCCAAATTTGTTTCTAAAGAGAATCATCGTAACAAGGCAACTTTCATACAGCATATTTTGTTAGTGTTTAGGGTTTGGGGGTATGTCCTTAGACTTTGGAACAGTTTCTGATTATCAAGGGTCTGTTTGGTTTGCCATTTGTGTTTTCGTTTCCTCTTTCCATTCCCTATTTTCATTATGTTTCCTTTTTCTTGAAAATTTGTATAGGAAAAACTCCAGTCATTTCAATTCTAGTTTTTTCTTATACTTTCCAAAAAACACAAAACACAATAAAAACAGGAAATTGAAACGCAAACCAAATAGACCCTAAGATTTGAAGGTTTCAGCCATAACTAAGGAAAAAAAATTTTGGCAATGATGCAGTTTTGGCTGTCCTTTGGTGCATCTGAAGGTAGCAAAATGCTCCCTCTTCAAGGGTGCCTCACTATTTCTCACCCCAATGCTTTTATGGTCTCTTTACAATGCCCTGGTATTTAATGCGTTAAGGGGGTTGCCTTCAGAACATGTGAAGTATTCGGTTTTGTAGAACATTGGGTGGGTGGATGGATGGATGGATGATTAACAGGACACAGCCTAAAGTGGAATCTCCCATTCAAAAAAAATAATTACCATTTCTGACTTTAACTGTTGCGACTTCTCCCACAGTTTCACTTCCATCTCCTGTTGTCAAAAGGGAATGAAAGTATTCTTCATCAGATAAAACATCTTCAAGTAACATCAAATTACACCGTCTAATTCTTTCTTCTTAGTTCTTACCTGTATTCGGCTCTTCTTAGCTTCTTGCACAGCATCTTCACTATATCCCTCAACTTGAGTTGCAGGTTCAGCTAATAAGAAAATGCGATCCAGATATACTAACACTGGATCTTGTCCGAGCCTACTCCATGGAACCTTAAAAGAAATGCAACATCAAATATGACATCATTTATCCATAAAGGAATATGCTACTTACATAGTATTTTATGAAAAGGTGGAAGGTAAAAACTAAAACAAGGGCACAATAATTTATCACCTGAAAATAAAAATGAACAAGAAAAAACAAAATTCGATAATCCCGAAAGGCAGCTCATTCTATCTACATATCAGAAATGGATACTCCTGAATTTGGAAAATAAATGACAATTTACACAAAAATAATAATTGGAATAGAATGCTTCAAAGCATGGTTAGCAAAATCGTAACCAAAGTCATAAAATCGTACAATTTTACGCGTTCCTCATGCCCGACCATCCTTGATTTGGGGGGAAATTGCTCCTCTATGAAATCAGAGCGAAATCAGCGATTCTGGAATGAGATGCCATCTCATCTCTGAAAGAAACCAGGTAGGGTTTTATGCGGCCCAGTTTTAAGAATTTTCGATCAGAAGGGACACGTTTTCGGCCTCTCTTTCCCTCCTCTTCTTCATTCCCACTTTCCACACAACCCACCACATTTTCTGCCTCCCAATCACTCCTCTTCTTCGTTCTGTTCATGTTCTCAGTTCTGTTTGTGTTCTTCACTTCTCTGTTCATGTTGTTCATGTTCTTCTTCTCTGTTTATGTTTGATAAGATCTTAATTGTGATTTATTGGTTTTTTAAGTTATTTATGTCATTTAACATGCATACATAATGTATTTAAGTAAAATTTTGCCTTTTTAGAAAAATTTAGTCTCGTGTTACGATTTTAAGATTTACTATTTTTCATCCCCTCCCAATTCCACTAAAGCTTATGACTACTTCATCTTTTAAGCTAAAGCTATATCAACTTTCCATATTTTTTCCAATGAGCTAAGTTTGAACTTTATACTAGGTTAAAGGCCACCTGTCCACAATTCGCATCCTTGATCAACAAGCTTTGCACAAAATGGAAAATGACATGATATGAAGAAAAAACAAAGGAATCTAGACCATTCAGCAATATTAAAACATTTATAAATGACTCAACATATTATACTTGAAACTATGACAAAAGAAAAAATAACAGTTAATCCCACGCCAACCTTAAGTTTCACTGATCCAAGAAAACCCGCCTTAACCTTCACAGGCAATTTTAAAGCATTTAGAGCCTCAGGCTTCAGCTGCATATTCTTCAGCTCTACATCACCTGTTTCATAATTTGGTTTTAGGAAAAGAAAAAGATCAGAGATACATTAAGAAAATTCAACTAGAAAAAGATAAAAAGAAAAAATGCACAAAAATACATTCGCAAACCAAAAATCCTCCCCTAATTAGCGATTAAGATACATATGTGCCCATACGTATGCACAGATTGACCTGGCCCTCAGATGCACATTAACCTTGGAATCACACACCACTAAATCAGAAAAGCTAGAACTAACTAAGTTACCAAGCATTGAATACTCCAATAGATTTAGTAGGAATGGAGATGTAAGAAAGGGTGAACAACCAAAACAGCAAAAAGGCATTTTTTAACAGGCACATCATTCATCTAATAGCTCTTTCCCTCTCGTTCAAATCTATTTTCACCGGAACAAGGCAGAAATTTCACATTCACAAAAACCAACAATTTTCAAACACAAGTTGCCAATAGAAACACTAGCGCACTAGATTGAACAGCACAGTCAACAGATTGATCACTTGTATTTCAATTATAAAAATGCAAACCCGCGTACTTAGTTCCAATTACATCCACTATAGCTGAGAAACAAACTCATATATTGCTTAGCTTCACTATTGATTTCAACTCAGCAGTCAAGTGAAAAATAAAAATCGCTAAACCTTGAATGAAGTTAATAGAAAATGAATACGGATTAATAAAAAAGAAGAGAAGTTAGGATTTGATGAACCTTTCCAGACACTGATTTTGAGAGCTTCTTTGTTGAGTCCTCTTACATAATTTCCTAGGTACCTCTGCAAAAGGTACGCTACCTGATCCTCCAGCATCGTTTCGGCAAGTGATCATATACTCAGAAGCACAACGATGATCGAAACAGTTACAGAGACGAAGGTGACGACGATCAAAGGTGGTGAAGAACTTAAAAAAGAAAATTATAGAGGAGAAACTGCTCGACGCTCAAGGGATGCGAAACTTGAAGGCCACGATGGCGTTTTTCTTGGATGAATAAATAAATAAGAAATAAAATAGCTACAGTATTTCTCTGCTTGATCTGGAAGGTGCAGCGTCTAATGTAGATATTTAAAAAAAAAAATTGATTTTGAAAGTAAATAAAAATTATTTATTTTTTAAAATTAATTATCATGAAAATAGTAATAATAGCTAGAATTAGTTTAGCTTAATTGATAAACACATAAAAATAAGTATAAGTATCCGGGTTAAATTCTTAACTAATATACTTTCTTTTCAAAAAAATTAGAATTATTTTTTTTAATTTTCTCTTTTATTATTGATTATTTTAAAAAACAGTTTAAATTAACTTTTCAAATTATAAAAAGAAGTAAAAATTCAATTATTTTTTGTTTGTGATTATTTTTAAAGGTATTTTCTTAAGTTGTACTCATATGTTAACAATAATAGTGTACTAACTATATCCTAAATGTACTAATAAGAGAAATAAAGAATGTTAAGAAGGGTTCACAAGTAAAGTTTGATTAATAATTCCTTGGTTTAAATTTATGCGTGATAATTATTGAAAAAATAGAGAAAGTTAATAAATAGTAAGTGTATGTTTGGATAATAAATTTATTTTGTTAAAAGAAAATTTGGAGGCCCAAAATAAAGTTTGTCAAAATAAAAGTATATTTGAGTAATTTTATCACTTGAGAAATTTTCATTTTCAGTGTGGAAAAATGAAACTTCAGATAAGTAAATCTTATCTACTTTTCAAATTTTATTTTGTAAAAATAAAATGACCATTTACAACTCCACCTCTCGTTACCCTCGTTACTTTCTTTATGTCTTTTTTTTAATTAAAAATCATGTCCTTTTATATAACTTTATATCAAAAAGTACTTCTAATTTTACTTATTTAAACAAATTTTATTACGTCAAACTTACTTTTAAAGTATTATTCTCAAGTACAAATTTATTCCACCAAAATTTTAAACGGACCGTAAGTATCCCTGTAATATTTTTGGCGATGTTAGACTTTTTTGCTAACTTATCAACTCACTATTTAGCTTCTATGAGCGTGCATCAAGTGAATTCTTCAATCTCAACCAACTTTTTAAAGAAAAATATCCCAACAAATTTAATAAATTATTTAAGTTCATTTAATAAATTAAAGCTATTTTAAAAATTATACCAAAAAATGATATAGATCGCATGGAATGAGGGGATATTTTATAACTATATAAGTTAGTCAACAGAAGTTGATCACGTGAGAAAATGATCACGTGAATACTATCGTGGCTGTTTGATAAGAAGCGTAATTTGTACTACCGTCCGCAATGGAACCGTAAGAAAAATATTAGGATATGAGTTTTTTTAATTTAGGCTCATATGAAACAAATTAACAATATATAAAAGAAAATTATTAAACAATTAGTGGTGAGAAATTTTATGAGTGTATATAAAATATAATAAAAAAATTAAATTTAACAATTAAAAAATATAATTTAATTATTATTAATTTATGCCTACGAATGTCAGTTAAAAAAATCTAAATATTATTTGATTAATTTGCCAAATGAAGATCTAATGCGGTTGCCGATGGGCGTGACACGCTTACCCTTCAAGAATGCAACCAAAACGTGGCATCATCTGCCACATTCGCATGTCAGCTCGATCTTTGCATGCTGTGAAATACGGAAAGTATTAGAATACTTTCATATTTTTTTAGTCATATTTTTATTTTTATATTATATATATAATATATATTATGAAAAAAATAAATATAAGATTATGTATAATACAAGCAACTCAATAAGTATACTTAACTTATATTTTATTAATATTTTAGTAAGTTTCATAGGTATATAACATTCTATTAATTTAAACAACTTTTACACTATAATGCAAAATTCTTATTAAGCAACTCAAATGGATCTCATGCGTATCACACAATACAATATTCTTACACCGAAATTTTATTTGTTTAACCTCACTTTTCCTTTAAGCAATCATTGGTTTTGGTTGCTTATTTAAACAACTCACGTAAATAACCCAAGTCACGTCGACAAGTTGCAATAAAGAGTACAATTACTTGTTAAGTTGAATTACTTAACACAAACAATAACTCTAAGCAACCACATTATACATAGTCTAATAAAATAACAATATAACATATTATCATTTCATCATTATTTATTAATCTTTATATGTGCTTTCCATAAAAAATGTTTTTTAATTCCTATACATTTTTGTATTAGTGCTTTTAGTCCTTCTCCACCAATTCTCCCCCCACGTACCCATATCTATGACCCTTGCATACTTATCAAAAGTGACTTTATATGAACACTTATATTTCTCACACAAGGGCAATCCCTACACCAAAGTATCATGTCAAAAGGAAGTGTTACACCCATCTCCCAATTCTTTAACAAGGTTCTCTTGTATCCATCTATAATCCCCTTACTAACACAAATATTAAATAAAAAATTATTATAAAAAATAGATATTAAATAAAAAATACAACTTTAAAAATAATTAAAAAAATAAGAACAGCTTAAAATCTCACAATGGGAGTTATTTTCATCTCTCAATTATGGACCGATTGATCTCAATCGGACACACGGTTCAATTTCTCTCTCACCCTCTCAATCTCTTCTCTATCTCTCAAACTCTCTCTCGCACTCATTCTCTTCTCTGATCCCACTTAACAAAATGAAGAATTAAAATTTAAGAATTAAGAATCCTCATAAAAACCTAGTGTTGTAGAAGATCTTATGTGATCCCTCGTAAAACTTCATAAAGGTCCAGTTTAAATACACAGCTTAATTAAATATTTATACAATAAATTCTTTTTAAATGAGAATTTATTTATAGATAAGTTTATAAAACTCACCTGAATAACTTAAAAATAACTTATTTCGATAAACTCATCCAAAAAAACTTATTTTGAGTCTACCATTTGCATCGAGCCCAAGTATCAATTAGTCAAGTCTTCTTCTAAGTTAACTATTTACTTCAGGCCAAAGTATTAACTACTTATGTCCTCTTGTTTTAGGTGTATCATTTGCTTTATGACCAAGTATCATTTTATTGACCCACGTGTTTTTGAGCTTAACATTCGCTTAAGGCCCAAATATGAGTTACTTATATTGTTCCTTGTTTTGGGCCTACTTACATTAAGACCAAGTATCAATTACTTTTGTCATCTTCTTCTCGGCCCACTGTTTGCTTCACAAGCCAAAGTATCAATTACTTACGTCCTCTTGTTTTGGCACACTGTTTACTAAGTAATTGATACTTTTGACATGAAACAAGCAATGGACCTAGAAGAAAATAGCAATTGATTTAAATTATTGTTTGGCAATTGAATCATGCATTTTTCCTTAAGTATCAATTGTTTTAAGACCACCGTTTAATAAGTAATTGATACTTTAACCTAAAACAAATATTGGGCCTAGAAGAAAATGACTTAAATAATTAGTAGTTGGGCTTCAAGTAAATGGTAGACCCGAAACAATAGGACATAAGTAACTGATACGTGGACTTAAAGCCAGCAGTAAAAATAGAAGAACGTGACACAAGTAACTGATACTTGGTTTAAGGATGACAACAGAGTAAGAATGAGTACTAGCAAATTAAATTTTAATTATATTTAAAATAACATTCTTTGAATAATATTTAAAATAACATTCCTTGAATATTAATTAAATAGTTCATGAAAATAGTCGAAATAATATTGAGTTAGCCTTGTCTTTTTCTTCTCTCACCTCCAATAATTATCTTGAAAAATTTTATTAACCATTTAATCAATGAAATGAATAAAAAAAAGTTAAGGGACTAAAATAATAAAAAAAATCAAAGAGCTAAATTAAAACTTAATGTAAAGTTATGGACTAAAATACTTCTTTTGTCTTATTTTACTTACTATAATATTTATTATTAATTTATCTATTCTTCAACTAATAAAAGCTTAGACACACCTTTAATAATAGAACGAAAATATAAGCATTTGAATAAACAAAGAAAGAAAGATTATAACTTAGATTAAAAATAAAAACTAATGATTAGACTAAGAAATAAAATCAAATTTATATCTATTCGAATCCAAATAATTTAACGTGTATTAGTGTATCAATTTGCCTTGTGTTATCATTTTTCATCTAATTCTATTAATTGGTCAATATCTGGTTATTGATTGTATTATCAATTTTCAGTCAATTGTATCACTTTTCAATCAATTGAATTAACTGGTTGATATCGAAAGAAACCCTTCTTTTTTTGGATGAACCAAGGGTATCCCCGGCCGATAGCCGAAGACTAATCCCCTCGAGGCATAGAGATCACTGAAGTGGGCATTGCCTCTCCCAACAAAGCCTTCTCTATACGCACCGCCAAGATTCGAACCCCTTCTTCACCTTCTTCTTTACTTCACATATGGCTATGGAACTCACCCATGGCACCATGAGTGGACTATGAAAATTGAATCTTACACTACCAAAATGTATTGTAACAATCACAATTAACTATATTAACTCAAATTTAAATAATAAATTACACAAAAGGAAGTGAGCCACAATTGATTATATACAAATTAAATAACTCAATACATAAATTCTCAAAAATAAAATACGTTAAACATGGTAGAAATTACTAGGTGTGTATTTTTTAGAAATATTGAGAAGAAGAAAAATATAATTGAAAAAAATTTGATGTGTTACATAGCATAATTGTAAATTGACGATGAAAGGGACATATGGGAAAGAAAGTGGAAAGGAAAATTATGGCTATGAAATGTTGTTTGGCCTAAAATTAAAGGGTTTGTTAAGTTTAGATTGTAGTAGAATAAGAAGTGAAAAACACACCAATCGAGATAAAAATTAATGGTTGAAAGACAATTCAATTGAAGATTTTGACCAAATTAAAATCCTAAACAAACAAGCATGAAATTGTTAAATGGGTTTAAAACTTAATCTTAGTTTAAAGAGAAAGTAAGGAGTTATTTGAAGTGAAAAGTTTATTATTCATTTCAAATTTCAATGTTGCATAGTAAGGATTTTAAAGCAATTATTAATTATAATTAGGATGAATAAGCAATACTCAAAATTATAAGATACTACCTCTGGACTTAAATATAAGCAAAAAAGTTTTCTTATTTCTTGGTTCAAAATATAAGCAAATTTTAACTATTTTTCTCATATTTAATCTTATTATTCTTAATCTATCCTTCATTTAATATTATTAGTCCTATCTTGCAACAAGTATGATGAATGTCATTTTAGTAATTGGAGTTTATCTTTTAAATGAAATTAAAAAAATTAAATGCAACTAATTAATTTTTTTAATATACGTAAGTTTGTTAATTTTTACTTATATATAAGTTCGAAAGTAGTATTATAATACCACAAAAAATTATAAGACATTATTTTAGTTTAATTAGTCTATTTTTTTAAACTAAGTTCGACATATTATATAAACTTGATCATATATAATCTAATTTTATTTTAGACCGTGTTAGAAGGCACTCTACGTCAAAATATCTAATTAAATTCGTAAATCTTTTGTATCGTTAGATACGATTTGCTTTCAACGAAAGTAACGCCTAAGATATTATTTAACGACTGTTTTCTCTTGATTTTAAATCAATTAAACGACAGCTTTTGTCGAAAACACTTTTTTCCATATTCTCAGTATCAGCAACCCTCATGGGCATCACCCGCATAAAACAAATAGTAAATGAGTAAATCAATTAAAAATATAAATCATCGCACAAAGTTCAATTTGTTTAACCACAAGCAGGACTGTATCTAGTAATTTTGGGCTTTAGACGAAAATTAAGACATGAGCCTATGTTAATATAGACTCATAATTTTTATGTTATTTTTTTAGTTTTTTAAGCCGCAAAATTATTTGTTAAAGTTTTATAATCAAATAATTATAACATCTCACTCTCAATAAATAATATAGTTAATCCATTAGCATAATTGATCTAAAATATGATTTAATTAAATTTAATTTTGAAAAACTTCTTAGTTACATATAATGTTAATAGTATCCTATAAGCAATGTATGTATTTAGAAAAGAACCTATTTTTTTATATAGTTCAATATTTTTAATGGTGTGTTAATTTCATTTGTTAGAATTTCTTTAATAACTTTAATTCTAAAAACAAATCAAGACTATCAATATCATAATTGTCCTAAAACTCAAAATTTTTTCAAAGATTAATACAATATTTTTTCAATTCCATCCCATATATATGTGAATAAATTTTTTTAAGCTATGGCTATGCACGGTCACATTTATAAGTATTCAAAATTCAAACCGTAGTGATAATCTCTTTACTTGCACTTACAATGATATACAATAAAAAATGAGATGTAACAATTATAATTTGTAAATGATCATTCAATTTCAATTCAATGGATTGCTTTAAAAATTATAATATGGAGAAGAGGGATTTTGCGTGACATCGATAGGTTGTGTGTCAGCCATGAATGAGGAGCCAAGAAAGACGAATCAAGAAAGGAAACAGGATCAGAGAAGCCAGATTAAGGCCGCAACGAAGGTGGTGGGGATGAGCGAAACCCTAATAGAGGGTGCGCCGCAACGGAAGAAGGATCTGTGCCTCAAGGGCTCTGATACCATGATGGAATATACGCAAAAGCGAATTAATTTTATTACTGAAAGAGTAAGAGATATATACACAAATGACCAAAGGAGAGCTTTGGGCCTGGAAGCAAAAAACGGAAATGGGCTAAAAGAAGTTACAAAGAGTGAGGCCCAAAAGGAAAATAAAAAGAAGAAAGGAAACTAAGTGATATCAGATACATTCCTCAATAAAAAGCAAAGCAAATGAGTGAAATGGTAAATGGTCAAACCTGTTGAAAATTTGAGATGTGTTAAAAGTTTTAGACGCGTGTAGTGTATGTTTACTTGAATGCATGTAATATAAAGAAGAGTTCTGAAGTGAGAATAGAGAGAATGAGAAAGATAGAGAATAGTGAGGAAAATGTGAGGTTAACAATTTTCTTCAAGAAAGTGGCGTTTTTTTTTTGTTAAATAAAAGTAAATTGTATTAATATAACAACTTAACAAGTAGCCAATAGATCATAGATTCATGTGCTTAGCAATCTAAGGAAACTCACTGAAGTCACTGTTGAGTGACTTTTCATTTGAAAAAACTTAAAAATGGGCTGTGGACTTTTAAGTAATATAAAAATTAGGAAAAAAAAAACTATAAAAAATATAAGATATGAGCCTTATAAAAATGTTGCTAATAAAAAAAATAAAATTGGGGGCCTTATAAATTTGGGGGCTCTAGGCCATGACCTTAGTTGCCTTATTGAATATCCGGCCCTGATCACAAGAACTGCAGTTAATTAATATTAATATAATTAAAAATAAAACAATGATAGAAGATCTTCCTTATTTTTAATTAGGATTTTTTTAACCTATTGCACAAGTTAAGAAAACAAAGAAAAAGAGTGTTTCTCGAGAAAAATAAAAATTTAATGAAATTATGTTTAACATATGTTGCAACTGGAGTTGCGGCGAGGACAGCGATAAATTAAACAACAGAGTCGCCACCGAGATTTATTAAAGAAAACCTCGGAAAAACTTAAAAAGAACGTCTTTGAAACCATGAATGAGTTCGAGAGTCGATTACATATAGGGAAGGTGTTAGCACCCTACGACGTCCGCTAAGTAAGCAGTTACCTTCTAATTAATTGTGCAAAAATATGTTAATTCTTAAAAATAATTAATATCACTCAAAAAAATTTACACTTATTTATTATCGAGAGAAAAAATATTTTTTTATTTATTTAGGCTCGACAGGTTTGATTTCCGCTCCTACGTATCCTCGGCTCGGGGAGGAATCAAAGCCACGTAGTTCTTAAGGGTTTTTTATGGAAATGATTGATTTCGGAAAGGGGCAGGTTCAAGTCAGCACTTGACTGCTCAATGAACCCAAAATCTGAAGGAAGCAATCGCAACTCAGTCAGATTTTAACAGAAACCTATATTCCTTTTTCTTAAAAAGAAAGTAAGGTTTAAAGACGATTAATTAAGAAAACAGTTGGGTTTAAGTTAGCATGAGACTACTCAGTAAACCCAAACTCGACAATATGACTCTGAAGGAAGCATTCGCAACTCAATCAGATCAAAAATAGTCAATTCGTAAATTTTTTGAAAGTAACGATAATAATAATAGTAATAAATAATTAAATAAATAAATAAAATAATCAAAAAAATTAGGCTTAAGTTAGCACAAGGCTACTCAGTAAACCCAACTTGAATCTGAAGGAAGCATTAGCAACTCAGTCAGATCCAAAGATTATGTTTTTCTATATATTAGGTGGTGCAGAAAGCAAAACTGAAAACACAGCATACCCGAAAAAAATCGAGGTGCCAAAAGTAAAAAAAAGAAGTGAAAGTTCATACACAGCATAGCAAAAATGTAGGGCTTTAAACAGCAAAAACGCAAAAAAAGAAACAGACAACACAAGAGACAAAAATATTGAGGGTGTCGAAAGCAAAAACAGGAGTGGTGCAGAAGGCAAAAATAAATAATACACCAAGCCTAAAAAAGTTGAGGTGCCAAAAGTAAAAAACACAACGAAAACGTAGGGCGGTGCAAACAGCAAAAACGCAAAAACTGAAACGGACAACACATGAAAAAACAAAATGGCCCAGAAACAAAATAAACAAAAAACAAAACACACAAGAAAAAACAAAAGAATAATGAAAATCACATTATGGTTCCTGAGAGAATTTATTTGAGAGACAATAATAATAATAAAGATTATGTTAAAGAGGGAAGGTGAGGGTTGTTATTGTTATTATTAAATTATATATATTTCTTCTCCTAATTTGGATAATGAACAAATGATTTGTTTTTTAATGAATAAAATGTATGAACATAATCTAGAAGAAAAAATTTAATTACGGCAATAACAAAATAGTTTAACCTGTGAAGATCGGTCAATCCCAGTCTTGCTTGTATTTCTCTCTTGAATGAAAGAGAATTCCTTCTTTTCACTCTTAAAAATAAATTTTTGAAGTATTTGATTTCTCTCTGCTCTTTTTTTTATACGATAAAAAAACCTCTCTCCCTTTAAGTGAAGATAAGAGTTTTTACAGGAAAAATTAAGATATTTAATTTCTCTATGTTCTCTGTGCTCTTTTTTTTATGTAAAAAAATCTCCTTTCTTTTTTCTTTCTAGTGAAGATAAGAGTTTTTATAGGAAAAATTTAAGCATTATCTCTAATCAACAGAGACAAACCCAAGCCTCCCTACTCCTCCTACTTTTTTGACATTTTCAATTTGCAGAGAGTAACTACATCCCACTTCTTGTTTCCTTTTTTTTTTCTTTTCTTTTTTTCCTTTTTTAAAATTACTTGACTATGTCAAGTAATAATAATTATTATTATTGTTATTTGCTACCACAACTGCAGCACGTTTTCTTTTTCTCTTTTTTTTTATTATTAAAATTAATAACTAGTCAATTAATTGACTAATTATCACCATTATATTATTAGTAGTAGGATTAAATTTAGTATTCACATTAATTATCTTAACTATTAATAAAATTAGGATTAGGATAAAATTGGGTATTCACACCATATAATTAATGATGTGTTTTATATCCATCTTTAGTTTCTTAACCTGTGTAATATTACACGGGTTAGAAAAACCGTTTTAATTATTTAATTCTAGGTTTAATTTTATTTTATTTTTTTTGCATTTTGAACAATTTTAGACCCCTAAGTTTTAAAGAGTTGATTTTGATCTCTCTTATTTTTAAAATGGGCAGTTTTAATTGCTCTGTTAGTTTTTCTTTTAAATTAACCGTATTTTTTAGCTAATTTAGTGATAGTTTTTGTTTAAATTAATGACGGATGAACTACAATTATCTACGTGTAGAAATATTTTCAAAAAATATTAAGTTAGTTACAATTTTTCTCCAAATTAGCAATAAATTTTAAATCCTTCATTAAAAATAATTAGTAAGAAATTATAGTTAATTAATATTTTTTTGGAATACATTCTATCAATAAACAATTTTAGTTGATCCTTACACTAAATTGATTAAAAAATATGACTAATTTAAAACAAAAATTAACGAAGAGACTAAAATTGTCTCTTTTTGAAATAAAAAGAACAAAAATCGCCCATTTAAAATTCAAAAGGCCAAAATCACCAAAAATAAAAATAAAAGAAACCAAAACCGCAATTAAACCTTAATTATTTCTTCTCCAAAGTAATGACTAGTACATTACTCTCTCCATTCCACAGTGCCTGTCGTTTAAATTTTTGACACAATAACAAAAAAACATTTACTAACCTTAATTTAATAAAATAAACTAGATTTCTTAATGGGGCTTGCACTACAAGAAAAATAACTTTTAGTGAGGGCTAAAACCTTTGCTAACGAGGACAAAGCCCTCGCAAATTGACATTTAGCGGTGGTCAAGCGATGGCTATCGAGCCGTCGCAAAATCTCGTGATGCTAAAAAATGGCGACGGCCTTAGCGAGGGTTAAGCATTCGCTAATTAAGTAGCAAAAACAACCAAAAACTTAACAGAACATCCCCCGCTAATTTAGCGAGGGCCAAAGCCCCCGCAAACAGCTCCACGCCAAAAAATGCCCGCGCATTTTAGCGAGGGCCCTAGCCCCAGCAAATTTTAATTTTTTTATTTTTTATTTGTAAAATATCATCTTCACAAAAAACCTGAATATTTAACAAATTAACCCTAATTTATAAATTCATAGTTAAAAAAATCAAATTAATATAAATTCATATTTGAACAAATCCAACAACAAATAAAATGTTTCAACAAAACAAAATATTCATACATAACAAAGTTAATAACATTAAATTAAATAAAATAAAAAACATGCAACAGAAGTAAAAAATTGTCATGTAGCAAATATGCTAAGATCGACGATTGCGGTAGAGCTGGACTGTAGGACGATCGATGACATCCTTGTCATCATACTCGTCGTCATAATGGATGAGGATGACGCGATGTGCATGGTTTCTCGTTATGTAACATAGTACGAGACTCCATGGATTGCATACGCTGCATCTCTAGCGTCAAATCCTTGCGGACTTTACATAACTCCTCTCCATGGACGCGGCGTAACTCCTCTATCTCCTTCCGAAGCCGCAAAGAGTTCACGGTGTCTTGCGAGCTTGATCAACCGCGATATGGCTTAGAAGTTTGGGAGGAGTAGAAGTTGGATCCTCCCCTACGTGAAAAATGAGATGTCATATCTCCAACGCCATAAAGACGTCCACCATTCTTCCCTCCAATAGTTTCGGCCCAAGCCGAGAGCATAAAGTCCCTATCCGCATGCTATGAGCCATCAAGAGTCAGATTGTCAGCTTGTGATGCCACCTTCTTCATCCTACTGTCAAACGCGTTGAGAAAATAAAAAATTAAGCAAATGAGCTAATAACAAAATTTTGCAAGCATAAATTAATGACTTATATTAACGCCCATACATGGGTCTCCTCAGAGCGTTTGTCAACCCATCATCCATCCTTCTTAGTTCTTACGATGAGTGGCAATGAATAACTCATCAGGCATCACTAAGCAGTCCTCCTTGTTAGCCTATAAACAATAATAAAAAAAATTATAAAGAAATAAATAATTGTCTAAATATATAATTAGGTCGAATATCATTTTAAAGATAAATACATATCATATTTCTAATGATCTCAGAGTAAGGAACTCGACCAGAGGTGTGTAATAGATCACCTTTTTTAGACGACCGATTCTTCTTCGCTTGAGCCTGTATCTTCTTATATTAATTTGAATCCCAATATTTCAGCAAGAGATCCCATGCTGAATCCCCACACCAGTGTGCCGTCGTACCATCATTTGCATATCTCTTACATGCCTTGTTCATCAGATCTCTAAGGCGTCTCGAACCTTTATGCTCAAAATTTTCTTGCATAGTGACAGTATCACGCGGATCCCAAGTTCAATAATCCTGTAACAAAGAGACATGCCATTAGTGTCAAAACAGACATGTCATAAACAAACATGAAAATGTAGGTCAATAAGCAATTAATTACTTGAAAATTTTTCCACCATTAATCTTGGACTACCTGAGGAATATGTCCTCAAGTAGGCCATGGCTCCCTGAATTGGGCCTTGATTGACCCCATGAGTGAATCAAGTCAGGGCTTCATTAGATACCATCTATAGAGAAGCTCAACAAAATAAAAATATAACATATTAAATAATTTGATCAAGTTCTTATGAAAGTAAGAGTTTTTCATACATACCCTTTACCGCTGACCTTGATGATGTACTTTCCTGTTTTATCACTCTGCCACTCAGAATGAGGGACAACATGCACATGCTGCCGTAGGGATGGGAGAGAGTCATCCTACTACTCTGGGTCCTTCTGCTGCTCCGGATCCTCTTACTGCTCCAGGTCCTCCTGATCAACATCATCATCAGCTACGTCATCCTCATAACATACTTTGTGGATAGACTTATCACCGTTGTGACTGAGCATATGACTTAGGTGAATCTCATGCCCCTACAGTGGGTGAAACTGTGGCGTCGGAATCATGGTGATCACTGACTGTATGACTATCGGGGATGGTGGACGCTCTGGTCATGATATACCCCTTTGGGACTGCTTAACAGTCGTAATGGAGCGTCTCTGACGATCAGCATCTGGTCGTGGTATACCCCTCTAGTACATTTTTATACTTACCCTCCTCGTCCCTTTTAGGTGCAAACCTCAACTTGTTACAAAATTTACAAGCATCTAAATTACTATCTTCCTTGTAGAATAACATGCAACCATCCGCACAACAATCGATTGTATCAACTTTCAATCCTAATTTACCAGACAACCTTGTTGTTTCATAACAATTCTTTAGTATATTATTTGTTCGAGGTGAAACAGCCATAAGCAATTATGCAAAATAATCTATACACTTTTGAAGAGTGTGTCAGTTAGACCTAGCTGTCAATAGTTTGACTAAAACAGATAACATAGATTCAAAACACCTTTCGTATATTGGTTGGTTAGCTGCTATCAACATATCATAAAACCTTTGACACTCTAAATACGGAAATTGTTCCTCTTTTACTGCTCACCTTTAATATTGTGTATCATAAACAACTAGCCTAAATAACGCATTACTTATCATATGATCCATCATCTCAAATTGATTATCATCATCAGCCCAATTGTGATTGCTTTACTCACCAGCACAGTCCGGTTCTTCCAGCCTCTGTTCACCATGTTCAGTCCAAATCTAATATTCATCCTTAAAACTATGTTTGTACAAGTGAAGTCGAACTTCAGCCTCCCCCAAAATTTTCATGTTCCTACACTTCACACACGGACATCTTATCCCTCTTTCAGATTTATAGTAAGGAGATTTTTTAGCCCTCTTAACAAACTCTTTAACACCCTGAATAAATTCAACGCTAAATTCTCTCCTAGCAATGTCAACCCAATCATATATCCAACTACGATCCATGTTCTGCATTAAGTATAATGACAATGCACAATTTTAACAGAAGTAGCAAAAATTTCGGTAGCAGAACGTCTGATATATGGACATTTCCCATATTTCATCCTTTAGATATCAACATTTGCATAAAATTGATTTAGAAAAATTTCGACAGCATAACTCATATAATACAAGCATTTTCCAATTTCAAAAATTCAAAACAACATAAACCAGCACTCTGGTACTCTAGTATTTTCATTAAGGTCTCACCTATCCACTAACAAACACCAAACGCACGCACTAACCTATAAAAAAATGAAAACCACCCTAGTACTCAGAATTTTCATCAGTGTCTCCCATATCCACTAACAAACAATATACAATTCCTAACAGCATATGAACAATTATATTTTAGCTAGTTCCTACATAAAACCTACACTAAAATTACCTCAAACTCTAAAATCGTAAGCTGCTAGCTAGATTCAAGCTCCAAGGTCAAGCCCGAAAATCAAAAACCGTAATCAAACCAAAATTTTCTCAATTCAATTTAATTCTAATTGAAAGCAACAATAGCTTCTCAAGTAACTAATTTAAAAAATAATAGCTTCTCAAGTAATAAATTAAAGATTACACTTTTGCATATCTTGTTCAAGTACTAAATTCTAATTCAACTATTCTCAATGTAACAAACTCAGTAATTATAATCCAAACAAATTCAATTCTAATTAAGTAAAAAGTTCTAATTCTATTACACAATTGTAATTCAAACATCATAATTAACCTGTAATACTTAATTTAAATTATGCCATAAACATTCAATCTAATAATACATTAATTAGATATTTAAAAATATACTAATAGACCTCAGATTACAAATTTTCATATATTAACATAAATTAATCCAAAATATTACAAAATAAAATAAGTCATAATTAATCCTATACATAATAAATATACGAAAATTAATCCTAAATATTGCAAAAAATCTAAAATAGTATAAACTGAAAAAAACTGTACAAATATGAAATGTTATTATTATATTTAATAAATAGAAAAATGAGATAATAAAAATGAGTTTTTCAAATTAAAATTAACAAAATAAAAAAAAAGTGTTTAGAAATTATAATCACCATAATAGGTGGTAGAATCACCGTGACCGTGGCACCGCAACGATGACAGTGCCACCATGTATAGCATGCCATAAAATAAAGGGAGAGAAGAGAGGGAAAGAGAGAGCTCGCGGACTTACACAGAGAGAGAATGATTTGCGCGCATAGAAGGAAGGAGGAGCTTGTGGGGCGCGTCGGAATGGAGTGATGGTGGCCGGAATGGAATGATGGTGGCCGGAATGGAGTGGCGGTGGCTGGAATGAAGTGGTGGTGGCCGAAAAAATGGTCTCCTGTGATAGTTTATGCATCATACTTTTGAGAGAAAGAGGAGAGATGAATTTATTTTTTTTTTATAATGGAGAGATAAGTGAGAGAGTGTTTTTTGTGGTTAGTAATCAGCTCATTTACGGCGGCCTGACCCCCTCTATAGGTTGTTGCTAATTTCTCTTTTTTGAAAAAAAATAAAGTTATCAGATCTTTCAGTTTTAACGGCAGCTATTCTCACTGCAATTCAACTTTTTTTAGCGGTGGTATATGCTGCTGCAAATGACCCTTTTTTTAAAAATGGGTTTTTCTAACCTGTGCAATATTGCACAGGTTAAGAAATTAAAGAAGAAAAGATAAGATAAAAAAAATCAAAACTTTAATAAAACTATGTGTAACATACATTAAATGTTGTGTTATCTTTTCTTCTTTAGTTTCTTAACCTGTGCAATATTGCACAGATTAGAAAAATCCTTTTAAAATTATGTAAATTAGCGGCGACTAGGCCGCCGCTATTACCTCTATTTGTTTTTGAAATCAAATCAACTCAAGCCATCGCAAATGTCCAACTTTTTTTAAACAATCAGCTTTAGCGGCGGCTAGGCCCCACTACTGACTAATTTTTTTTTTACCCATGTTTAACTAGCAACGACTTTGGCTGCCATAACTGCAAAATTGCCTCGTTTTACATTTTCATGTCTACACCTGATTTGAGCGTGACAGCTGTACCTTCGCAAGTTGTTACGGTTTTGTGGCCCCCGCTAACTTTGCGCAGCTAAATCACAATATTCTAGTAGTGTTGCTAAACAATGCTTTAAAGACACTTGATAGGGTTATTATATTGAGAAAATTAATCATAAATGCACATCATCACGTATCTCGAAAATACAAAAAATTATAACTTTCAACACTCTTTTACTATATTTAGTTCTTTAAAAAGTATCTATGACATTGTTTAATATTTTCCTTTCTTAATAGGGTATTAATATACAGTGCCCTTAGGGTACTGGTTAAGATTACTAGAAGTAGAAAAATAATCATAAGAGCACATTGTCCCGTCTCTCGAGAATTCCAAAAAATATACACATTTCAATATTGTTTTACTATATTTGAGTTCTTAAATAGTACCCTTAAGACACTAAACATCATTTGTCTTCTTAATACTCCATCTGTCCCAAAATGTAAAACCCCCTAGACCAATATTGCGGTAATTAAGAAAAGTGGTTAATTTAATTAAATGCATTAAAATTGTCTTACAAAAAACATTAATTTTCAAATTTACCCTTTCAATCTCTTTCTATCACCTCACTCTCTCTTAATTAATATTTTGGATTCATCAAAATTGGTTGAGTAGCGAGGGTATAATGGTAAAAAAAAATTAAATGTGCACAAAAATTTTTAAATAGTCCTATAAAATGGGACAAATAAAAACTCTTTAAAGGGTCTTACATTTTGGGACGAAGAGAGTATATTATTTCTCTTTTATAATTAAATTATTCTCTCATTATATTAACTTCTATATTCATACTCAATTCTTTCTCCTTTAAAGGTACTCCCTCCACAATTAAATATAAAGAATAATTCTTTTATCCTAAATATAAGTTATTAACTATCTTATTATGAATAATTTTTACTTCTACGCCTTCTAGAATTTTAAAAGATTCAATTAATAATGAAGAAAAAAAGATAATGAAATAATAAGAGAGAAAAAGAGTTATTAATTGAATTAAAATGTTTATTAACACATTTATTTAGTGATATAATTGAAAAAAATCTTACTTATTTAGACAAAATTAATAAGTTAATTTTCATTCATTAATTTCGATAATTCAATTAAAATTGACTTATATTTAAAATCAGATAGAATATAATTAAAAACAACAATTAATATCATCGTCTAAAATATAAAATAACAACTAATTTTAAAAAAATTAAAACAACTAAAATAACAGATATTTTAAAATCAGAAGGAGTATAGTTCACACTAGTTTGTTTCCAGGTTTTTTAGAGTGTGTTTAGTAACATTAGCTTATAGTTTATTTAGAAGCTTATGGCTTCATAAACTAGCTTATAAAAAATTATTTCAAGTAACTTATAACTTATTAAAAGTAACTAATAGACCTCATATTACAAATTTTGTGGTCTCCTATGATAGTTTATGTCATACTTTTGAGAGAAAGAGGAGAGATGAATTTTATTTTTTTTTAGAATGGAGAGATAAGTGGGAGAGTGTTTTTTGTGGTTAGTAATCAGCTCATTTACGGCGGCCTGACCCCCTCTATAGGCTGTTGCTAATTTCTCTTTTTTCAAAAAAAATAAAGTTATCAGATCTTTTAGTTTTAACGGCGGCTATTCTCGCTGCAAATCAACTTTTTTTAGCGGTGGTATATGCTGCTGCAAATGACCCTTTTTTCGTTTTTTAAAAATGAGTTTTTCTAACCTGTGCAATATTGCACAAGTTAAGAAACTAAAGAAGGAAAGATAATATGGAAAAAATCTAAACTTTAATGAAACTATGTGTAACATACATTAAATGTTGTGTTATTTTTTCTTCTTTAGTTTCTTAACATGTGCAATATTGCATAGGTTAGAAAAATCATTTAAAATTATGTAAATTAGCGGTGACTAGGCCGCCGCTATTACCTCTATTTTTTTTTTTTGAAATCAAATCAACTCAAGCCATCGCAAATGTCCAACTTTTTTTAAACGATCAGCTTTAGCGGCGGCTAGGCCCCACTACTGACTATTGAGGGTCTTACATTTTGGGACGGAGGGAGTATGTTATTTCTCTTTTATAATTAAATTATTCTCTCGTTATATTAACTTCTATATTCATACTCAATTCTTTCTCCTTTAAAGGTACTCCCTCCACAATTAAATATAAAGAAGAATTCTTTTATCCTAAATATAAGTTATTAACTATCTTATTATGAATAATTTTTACTTCTACCCCTTCTAGAATTTTAAAAGATTCAATTAATAATGAAGAAAAAAAGATAATGAAATAAGAGAGAAAAAGAGTTATTAATTGAATTAAAATGTTTATTAACACATTTATTTAGTGATATAATTGAAAAAAATCTTACTTATTTAGACAAAATTAGTAAGTTAATTTTCATTCATTAATTTTGATAATTCAATTAAAATTAACTTATATTTAAAATCAGAGAGAATATAATTAAAAACAACAATTAATATCATCGTCTAAAATATAAAATAACAACTAATTTTAAAAAAATTAAAACAACTAAAATAACAGATATTTTAAAATCGGAAGGAGTATAGTTCACACTAGTTTGTTTCCAAGTTTTTTAGAGTGCGTTTAGTAACACTAGCTTATAGTTTATTTAGAAGCTTATGGCTTTCATAAACTAGCTTATGAAAAACTATTCTAAGTAATTTATAACTTATTAAAAGTATCTATCAATAATTTTTTTCTATTTTACACTATAGTCATTTATTACATATTTACTCTATCAAATAATTTATTACATGTAATTATTAATTGTCCTTTCAAATCATTTAACAAATACTATAAACTACCTAATAAGCTAATTTTACCAAACACATCTATTCAATTAGTCACAAGTCATAAACTATGAATTATAAACTATAAACTATAAATTATAAACTATAAGCTTTAAGTCGCCAATAGAGCCTTAGTGTATATTTGAAAAAATGTTAGGTTGAACCAAAATTAATTTTGAAGAGTTAAAATTAATTTTTTGGCTCAAAATTAATTTTGAGTTATCAAAATTGATTTTATTTGAAACAAGATGAGACTTGTTTTTACGATGGGTTGAGAAATTTACACTATATATTTACTCTAAACTTGCTTTAAAGAAAAAAAAACCGAACATAAATAAATTAATTATATACAAAATCAATTCTATAAAATCACGTTAATCTAGAATTAATTCTACTAACGTTAAACCAAACAAACACTTCGTGTATCTGCTCGACCCGCAAGTCACAACTCTCAACCACGGCAAGCAAAGCGCAGTCACGAATTTTTGTCTTTTTTATGCTAATTCTTTTTCTTTTTTGAATTGCAATTGACACACAGCATAAGATTAGGACAGAAAAAAATATACCACAGAGAAATTCCAAAACACAAAAAAGAAATTAAGTCGGTAGTAACTTGTAATTTGGATTCAGTTTCTTCGTTAAAATTGTGAAACTATTAGTCACAACATCCATACAATATAAAGTTTATACTAACAACTAATATAAGAAGAAAAATATCATAGAATTTCTTTTTTTTTAAAAAAAAAAAGGAAAATGAGCCATTCCGTAGAGAGGATCCCGCAAGCAACGAACTTCTCACAATACGCATTACCATATACAGCTTCATGAACAAAAATTCCTTTAAAGGGATCTCTTCTCTCATGACCCGTCTTCGTGGAAACAAAGGTAAACTTAGAGGAATTTCTTTATCTTCATTCATTCCTTTTCTTTTTTCTTTTACTTTCTTGTTCGAGAAAACTGAAGAAGCAGTTGTAGTACTATTTTCTATTATATTCCAATTTTATTTTATTAATATTTCATTTAAGCGGCAGCAACCGTCCCTGTACGGAAAGAGTAATCCTGGGCTTTGTTTGGGGAAGATTTTCTTTGCTCCTTTTTTCTCATAGCTTTCATGGAAGAAGAAAGGTTTCTATTCTTCTCTTGTGCTTCATCGATTTCTATTTGTTCTTGTCTACACTCTTCGCTGCAAAAAGGCGTGTCCCCTCTGCAATTTACAGAAAATAAAATAAAATTAGCACCGCCATCAGAACAAATATATGGAGATCTAACCAATTTCACAAGAAATTAAACTAAAAACCAACCAAATCAAGGTAAAAGTAAAAAAAAACAAAAAAAAAATGTACGTCAATTTCACATTTGATTGATCCAAAAGTGAATCCATTTTAATCAAGTAGGTTTTACTATTTAAATCCAAATCTGACAAGGAACCAAACACACACTAACTCTTGTTTGGTTTCACATTCAGGTAATTCAGATTAAACATCAATTCAGAGAGCAAAAGCTATTTTGAGTTGCGTTGAATTGAATTCGTTAACGTGAAACCTAACCTAATGCTGTGTTTGAATTAGAGGAAAGAAAATTAAAAAAAAAATCGAATAGCTTATTAATTAGACGGAAAATAAAAAAAAAACATCAGGAGAAAAATACTTCTTGAACCATCCATCCTTCTAGAAAAACTGAAAAACCAAAAAAGGAATTCTCCATTTCCAGCAGATCTTGACAAACCAAGAACAAACAATGTCGAATTAAAACCTTTAAATTCAAGAATCTAAATCAAAATTCACAGAGATCCAAACAATTTAATTTCAAAGATTTCAAAATCTACAAAACAAAATCAGATCTAATCTCAGGGAGCTAACCTGTACATGAAGATGTCTCTATTTTCCCCAAGCGGTTTCTTGCAAAGAGAACAAGCATCGAGAAAATGAGGTTGATGATCTTCGAATCTGGCGTCATAAAATCTCCCAGATCTCGGCGAAGAAACCGATAAATTGTTCCTGAATCCTCTGTTGTAAAACGTAGCGTAACCTAAAGTGCGAGAAACGTAACCGTAATGGAAGTGATTGTGGCCGGAATAGCCTGCAGGTTCAATATCAGGCATGGAAGAGAAACCATTGTCTTCTTCCAAGAAACAGTGTCTTTTGGTAGAAGAAGAAGAAGCAGCCATGAGAGTATTTTGTTTTCTTCTTCGAACCGTTTCTTTTTTCTTTTTTAGAACCCTAGACGAAACGAAACGTTTCGGGAAAGAGGAGACTGAAGAGTGGTAAATGGTAAGGAGAAAGAGAAGGAGTGGTGGGTTTATAAAGTGGTTAGGTGAAGGAAGGCTTGAATTTGTTGAGAGAAAGGGCTATAAACAGCAGCAGAGGTTACAACTTACAAGAATCCGTCCTAGTGAATCCATTGGCTCAAAATACCTGCATCTACCCTTTCAATTTTATTTTTTTCATTTTTTAATGTTAGATTTTTTAGAACACCATAATTGAAATTTGAAGGATACCCAATTGCAACCCTTTAGTTGAGAAATTACGGTGATGCCATTCAATTCTTTATTGAATACAGTACTCTCTTTTTTTGATGAAATTGAATTCAGTACTCTATTACTAGTACCTTTCTTTTTCTTATTTTTTTTAAATAACCACATAAAAAATTAATATTATTTTATAAGTATTTTATAAAAAATGAAATATTTATTAAATTTTAAATTTTATCTTTAATTAATAAGAGTAGTGTTCAGTATCCCGGATCCAGCTTGCACCCAGGGTCCATCCCTGCACCCCGGCAACCAGACATCGGGGTTTCCTTTAGTTTCATCCCTCAGCGCCCCGCCATGAGTGCCACAAACAACATCTCATAAAGACTTTTAACTGTCATTTAATGCCTATGATCGCAGTGTAACAGTCAGAGACAAGATCTCAATATTGGAGTCATCACGCACTTGGACACCTGAGCTTCTACCGTACATATATCCCCAATGTATCCCCTATGCTCTAATTTGTACTTGGCCTATTTGTCTGTTTGGGATATTCCTAATCAGCGAGCTCTTGGGTCATTTCAGAACAAGTAGTAAAATTATGTTTTAAAGCAAAATGTAATTTATTAATAAAGATTAAATTAGAAAGACATATAAAGTTGATTAGATATTACCTCTGGTTTTTTATAAGAGATAAAAAAAGAATTTTTTTTGTCTTTTTATAAGAGATTTTGTGAGTTTTCTAAGTGTATTAATTACTCTAAAAATACTTTGTTATTCTCAATTTATTATGAGCAATCACAATTTTTCATACAAGTAGATGCATTAACTTTATGGATATTTTAGTAATTTTCTCACATCATTAATTGAAAAAACATTATTTATTATGTTTTATTGGTATGCGTAAAACATGTCTAATATTTCTTATAAAAAGGACGAGAGGAAGTATTAATGTATTTTTAAGATGTTAATATTTTTTTGAGCTAAATGTGTTTTTGTTTCGTAAATTTTTACGAAAATCTAACTTTAGTTTCTAAATTTTAAAACATCGATTTTTAGTATCTGAAATTTGAAAAAGTATACTTTTGGTCTCTTTGTATATTTTTTTAGTGACGTGAGTTGTGATAAATTGATCTGCTGGCACGTGTATCTGATGAAAGACCCTCAGTTTATCATGTCACCAAAAAATGTTCGGAGGGACTAAGGGCTTGTTTGATTTCTCTTTTTGAAAACAATTTTCTGTTTTTAAAAACATAAAACTAAAAAATCCGTTTGACAGTCAAGTTTTCAAAAACAGTTTTCGGGAATAGTTTTTGTTTTTCAGTATTTAAAAACCAAAATATGAAAACATCTAAAACATGTTTTGGTTTTCAGTTTTCTGAATTTACATACAAATTTATATTGAAAATTTCTCTAACTTTTTTTAAAAACTGTTTCTCAAAACTGTTTTATAATACAATTTTTAAAAACTAAAAACCAAAACTGTTTCAAACAAGCCCTAAAAGTGTGCTTTTTAAAAGTTTAGTGACTAAAAATTTGACGTTTTAAAGTTTTGAAACTAAAAATAAATCCTCCTAACATATTTAATTATATTTTTTAATTGATGTGTTTTTAGAGTTTTTATAAAGAAAATAAATAAATAGAATAATTGATATTGATATTGATATTCATTAAAATAAAGAAAATAATAATATTTATATGATGAATAACCTTCAACACTAGTAACATATTTTTGAAGTGAAATTTAGTAAGGTTATTGTCATTTAAAAATATTTATTTTCATTTTTGTTTTAAATATTTTAGTTTTAATTTATTTTTAATCAATAAAATTAAAGTATGATTATTTAATTATTAAATTAATTAAAAATAATAATAAACAAATTAGAGTGATAATAACCTTTCAATAAAACTTCAATAAATTCGTTACATTAAACTTCTATCATAAAGTTTCATTAAAAATTTCTAACCTAAGCAGTATATTAATTATTTTATTTTATTTTATTGTTAACAAGTTAATATTATAAATTGTTGTGATTTTCAAATTTTTAATTTTAAAGTATTTTAAATTTAAATAAACAGGGTAACTCAATATCTCACCTCACCTAAACCATCTCAAATTGATTTCCTTATGCTTTTATTTCAAATATTAGAATAGGTACTTATTAGTGGTGTGGTTGAGGAAAGGAGTTAATCTAACTTTAATTAAGGGTTTTTTTTATTTCAGTTTCTGAAAATAATTATTTTATTTTCAAAAATAAAAAATAAAAAATTTATTTAGTAGACAAGTTTTTAAAAATAATTTTTTAAAACAAATTTAGTTTTTCAATATTTAAAAATCAAAATTTAAAAACATTTAAAATATGTTTTAATTTTTAAGTTTCAATTTTTTAAATTTTAACAAACATTTATATTAAAAACTTCTCTTACTTTTTTTATAAAAAAAATTATTCCTAAAAATTATTTTAAAATATAATTTTTAAAAACTAAAATTATTCCAAACAAACCCTGAGTATCAAGAATTCAATTTTCGCCTTGCGCATAGAGTAGCCTTAAAACTCTAGGCTACAAATCAACAATGAAATTAGTCATTATGAAATATGAATTATGGTAAATACTTCTAATACACCCAAAACAATATCAAACTATTGTATTTGTCATTTTTTTCATAATATATAAAATATATTTTAGTATTGATTATTATACACCTCAAAAACAATTTCAATAAAAAATATTTATATTACTGCAAAACTAATATACAAATACTGATTATTCAGTTTTTTTTAATGTGTGATTATAGGTACATAATAAAAAATAAAAATGAAACAATTTTTTTCATCAATAAATTATTTATTTTTTAAATTTAAAATAAAATTTATAATAATTTAAGTATTTATTAATATCAACACACTAAATAACATTTATCTTATTATCTAAAATATTTTTTCATTTTTATTTATAAGTTTCTAAAACAAAAATTATACATATACTATCATTTTGTAGGTTTTTCTAATTTGTGTTTATTAGGCATAAATTAACAATAATTAACAATCAATACAATTTTATGATAAAAATTTAACAAATATATATAAGATATAGTAAAAATAATCAAATTTAACCATTATAATATCTATTCAAATTATTGTAACTTTAAAAAATTTATATTTTTTTTGTCAATTTTTAATTTATAAACAAAAATCAATTTGGTTGTGGCAGTTTGGTGATTTGGGAGAAATGTGAGGGTATTGAAAGGAGAGAAGGAAGATGTAGCGGTTGCAGTCTCCGAAGTGGTAGGGCCCAGTGTTCGACCAAACCGCACATGTCTCTCTCATGCCTGTCAAGTTGTGTGTCGGGGCCCGCCCAGACTCGCGGAGGGCGCGTAAGAGTAACGGTCACACCCACCGCCCATACCATGCCCTACACTTCTGAAGCTCTGGTTTTTTTCTCAGGAGCTAATTAATGGGGCCACGGCCCACTTGCCTCTCCCTTTCAACCCTCTTTGAATCCTAAACCCATTCAAACGGACTTTTTAATTCAATGGCATTTCTATTTCAATTATTTATTGTTACAAGTCATTACCGTTGAATTGATGATAACAAATTTTTGAAGAATAATTTTAAATTTTTTTAATTCATGTTCCTAAAAATTCTTTTAATTACTTATTAAAGAATGTTTTCAATGTTTTTTATATTTTTAAGATTAAAAGTGCATTTAATTTCATACTTTATATAGTATTAAGAAAATAATTAAAAAAATTATTAGAAAGATATAACATTGCTCATTTATAAAACCTGTATGCCTAGACTAAGGTTAATAATCACTTTCACATGAGTTTTGCTAATCACTAATAATTTTGTATTGAAAATTAAAGGTTAAATTATGTACTCTTTTATTTTTATTTATAAGTCATTTTTAAAATTTTGTGAAGCACTAAATATTTTTTTCTCATATGCTTTTACTGTATTTAATGAGTTTATAATTTTTAGGGTAAATTGCAATAAACCCCTTTGAGGTTTGGAGAAATTATATTCCACCCCAAACTTTATCAAAATTAGCACTTCACCCCATTTTGGTCAGTTAACTAGTATTTTTGGCCCGTCAATCTATTACATAAGTATTAAAAAATGTTTTTTAATGTTAATAGAGAATCTAGAACTTAAATATGTGACGACTGGTATAATGGAAACGTCAGCAGCATAGTAGTTAACTAACGTTTTTGCTTCGCTAGTTTGCTACATCAGCCTTAAAAATAGTTTTTAAAGTTAACAAATGGACATATTTGTAGATGTGATTGATGAGAACGACAAAAAACTTTAACTAGGTCAGCAATCAACCGTCAACGTTTAAAAAAATGGAGTGGAGTGCTAATTTTGATAAAGTTTGGGGTGGAGTGTGTTAAGTATTTTAGAGAACTAAAATACTAACTCGTTTCAATATAGTGGAAAACAAGTTATCGTCCTCAGGGAGCAACTACAGAACAATTTAGTTCAATTAGAAAACTTGGATTTGAACTGTAAAATAAGTGCTCGTAATTATAAAAAAGGTTAAAAACAATTTATAAAAACACTTGGGCTTAGATTTCACTGTACTGATGTTTATTCTCAAAACTTAAGAATTTATTATGTTAATTGAATGACCAAGGATAAAAACCACTGACAAAGATCCCTCATTTGCCAGATTCTATGACAAAACTATATCGATTAAATCCCTTTAAACGGTAAAAGAGTTGCCACGCAATAAAAATTCTCATTCAATAAGAAAAGTTAGAAGGAGAGAATGAAGGTGATGAAGCTTTCAACTCTAAATTAAAGAGAGAAAAGAAAACCAATCAATTTAACATAAATAAAAACCTGAGTTTGAGAATTTAGACAGCAAGTTACATCAAATCCCAAGTAAAGGGTTTTAAGCTACCATCTCTCAATTTCTCACTTTCTCTCCCTAAAACCCTAAATTTCGTGCAGAGATGTCTCCCCTAGTCCTAGTGAATGGAGCTTTTTAAAGATATCTTTGCTCAAAATAAGATAAAATAATATGAGATAAGGTTTCTTCAGATCTTTTTTCCTTTTTCTTCGCCCTTATCTTCTGTGCTTTTATCTATTTACCTGCAATCCAATAATTTAGGGATCAAATCTTATCTAAATCAACCCATAAGATATGGATGAAACTCAAATCAACAAATTCTCTCTCAAATTAAGATAAGTATTGAATTTACTAAATTTAAGGGAATTTAATTAAAAGATAAACATAATATCATTTAAAATATATTCAAATTAACCACAAATTATAGTAATAATTATCCGTCATCAAACTCCCCCCAACTTAGATTCTTGCTTGTCCTCAAGCAAGACAGTCAATCAACACTTATTTACAAATCCTAGCTACGTACCTGAGTTCGATTCAAGAAAAATCTAATCATTCATCAATCATTAGAGCATCAAAAGAGATCAATCGATGAGTATATATGATGATCCCAAACCCCTAATTGAAAACAAGATTCCTAAGCACTCAAAGTACAACAAAATGGGAGGAACAATAATCAATTAGCCAAGGGAATAGACTCTCAATTCTCACAAGCTATGTGTTTCGCTCAACTCCTCACTAAGTCTCTCCAACTTAGATTTTGCAATTCATTTCACAATCAAACCATGTACACATGTAAAACAAAAATCAAGAGGTCTTTTTATTAAGGTTATAACGTGGCTTGGCTACAAGAAAATTTGGTTTTTCTAGTCAACAAAATAAGATAGAGCATTAATGCAAGCATACTAACACTCTCACCTCATATACCATATGCACAACCAAATTGGAGCTACACCACAACTTTAGGATTTCCTCACTCGACACACTTTTTTTTTCTTATGCATTCTTGCACAACTTTCTTTCATTTTCTTTCCAACTCTTTTCATTAACAATTTTTTTTTTATACATGAGATAATCTTTATTTTTCACAAGGCATGCTTAAATTTTTCTTTCTTACTTCAAGTAAGGAAACCCATGAGCTTTTCTTTTAATTATAACCACAATTAAACCAATGTACCTCACTTAGTATGCATACATTAATGATCCATCTTAGTAAAGGTAGGAAATAATAATGTCATGATGGTTCAAGGTATAAATTTTGAAAGATTCCTTAACTTTATGGCTCAAAGTGGATACCAAAAATAGGATATTCAATCAAAACAACAAGGGTTGGCTTTTTGGCTCTAGCTCAATATCAACAATCCATACTATGCCTCTATCATTTTTAAGTTTTAACATGCTTAATGGCAATTTTAGAAATTCATGCAAAATTAAAGGAGATAAACCAAGTGAAGACTCTCAAAACATATAAATATAATGCATTTAGGATCACACACACTCACAAGGCTTTTAGGCATACAATTCCCTTAACCAAGTCAATTAATTGCCCCCCTCATTCAATCATACAAATCATGCAAGAAATCAAGAATTCAATCAAGCATTTGAAACACATCATATAACTCATTTCAAAATCTTTTTCAGACTCACACTCAAGACATACAATCAAATTCCTCAAAAACCAACCTCAGGTAATTTTATTTCCTAAATCTTAAGTCCTAATTACCAATCCTAATTAAAAAGAAAAATAAAATGAGCTAAGAGTAAAGAAAAGAGAAATACAACCTGATGGTAAACAATTCCCTCTAACCTTGCTCCCACTGCACTATTAGTTCCAATTGGTCTTGCCTCCCCCTGAAAATTAGGCCTGACCCTAGGCCATCATTGATGACGATAAGATTCGTCGGGGTGTCCTGCAAAAATAACTCAGAAAATAATAGGAGGTAAAATCTCAAGTAAGAAATGCATAACACATCAAGGTTATAAGACTCAATTATAAACTCCTAAGACTCAATCCTAATAATAATTAAAAAAAAGCAATAAATATTGGGTTGCCTCCCAACAAGCGCTTGTTTAACGTCGTAAGCTCGACGCCTATAACTTTAAAGTTCAAGGTGGCTTAAGGCATGCAAGAGAAGAATATCTCCTCCCTTCCAATTTGAGTCCACCTCCAAAGTGCTTCTCCAATAAAATTCTTCCATGAGGCCAAGCTGGCTTAGAATGATAAACATACAGAGTAGAATCCTCGTCAATCGTCACATCACGCATCTTCACCTTAGGCTTTCCATCATCAAATGGTGATGGAAATACATTGAGATGCACTTTTTCATTCTTCTTCACCTCTTCACTCTTCACATCAGTATGAAGAGTAGGCATTGGTGCGGCAACCAACTTCCCACACACTCTTCACAATGTTCGTGCTCATTATTCTTTATAAGGACCGGAGGGTGAATTAGATCATCACTTTTAAAATCTTCAACTCTCACCCTCAAGTCCGCCTCCTCTCTCACTATTTCTTTCTTTTCAATTTTCTGATTTTCTATATTTACAAAACTCTCTGAATTTTTTACTCCTACCTCTTTTTCTTCCTCACTCTCTTCACTCTCTTTTTTCTCTTCCTCATTTTCATCTCTCTCAAATTCTTCCTCCTCTATCATCAAATTATCACTAATCTCATCACCAATTGTATCGCCACTCCATGTGGAAATAACTATGCATTGCTCCTCGGAGATTCTTTGATTATTGTCTGAGAAGGGACTAGCGCTCAATTTTGATATTTGTTTAGCCATTTGCTCAATGTGAGTCTTAATATTACGCAAAGAAGATAAGTTTCCATTGATGTCTCATGATCCATAGATGATTGTAGAAACTTTTCCATGGTAGCCTCAAGTTTTGTAGTTGATTCAAGCCATGTAGTGATTTGAGGCTCTAAAGCATATTGATCTTGGTAACTCGACGATGCTTGCAAGAACTTGGCCAAAGTTTCATCAAGTTTAGAAGTATGCCCATACGAAGGAGAGAATGAAGGACTCCACGCACCTGTATTTTGATAACTACTCCAACCCAAAGAAGAATTATTAGTTAAATTGAATTGAAAAGATGGGTTAGAACAATTACCTTGCCAATGTTGAGTATTCCAATACGGCACTACCTGCTCGTGAGGCATGGTATTGAAATACATGGCGTCTTGCTTAGATCATTAGAACATGGATTAGTGTAGAGAGTAAAAAGAAATAAAAATAACAAAAAATAGGTAAGGTTAATAAAACAGAAAAAGAAAAAAGAAAAATAAAAAGAAGATATCAGATTAAATTAAAACCAAAATTATATATACAAAAATAAAAAGAAAAGTTATTTACATCCCAAATATCCAACCGAGACTAAATTGATCACCGTGCTCCCCGGCAACGGCACCAGAAATTTGTTAAGTATTTTAGAGAACTAAAATACTAACTCGTTTCAATATAGTGGAAAACAAGTTATCGTCCTCAGGGAGTAACTACAGAACAATTTACTGATGTTTATTCCCAAAACTTAAGAATTTATTATGTTAATTGAATGGTCAAGGATAAAAACCACTGACAAAGATCCCTCATTTGCCAGATTCTATGACAAAACTATATCGATTAAATCCCTTTAAGCGGTAAAAGAGTTGCCACGCAATAAAAATTCCCTTTTTAAAAGTGGTTCATAAATGAAAACTATCTCTCAATTTAACATAAATAAAAACCTGAGTTTGAGAATTTAGACAGCAAGTTACATCAAATCCCAAGTAAAGGGTTTTAAGCTACCATCTCTCAATTTCTCACTTTCTCTCCCTAAAACCCTAAATTTCGTGCAGAGTGGCTCCCCTAGCTCCTAGTGAATGGAGCTTTTTAAAGAGATCCCAAGTGGTTTATCTTTGCTCAAAATAAGATAAAATAATATGAGATAAGGTTTCTTCAGATCTTTTTTCCTTTTTCTTCGCCCTTATCTTCTGTGCTTTTATCTATTTACCTGCAATCCAATAATTTATGGATCAAATCTTATCTAAATCAACCCATAATATATGGATGAAACTCAAATCAACAAATTCTCTCTCAAATTAAGATAAGTATTGAATTTACTAAATTTAAGGGAATTTAATTAAAAGATAAACATAATATCATTTAAAATATATTCAAATTAACCACAAAATATAGTAATAATTATCCGTCATCAGAGTGCAATTTTCCCAAACCTCAAGGGAGGTTATTGCAATTTACCCTAATTTTTAACAATAGTGTTAACCAATAGTATGGCTTCATTTAAGGTGGATATAGAATGAGAGGGAAGAGATTTGTAAAACAAAAAAAAAAATTAAATAATGGTAGTGTTGCAAAGTCAACATAAATTTTGTTAAATTCAATACTATTAACTATTTTTAACTACTTTTCTTAATAGTATGTGTGAATTAGTCGGAAGTGACTTATAAGTAAGAACGGAGAAATTTTTTTTGATTTAGTAAGGTGTTTGGAGAAAATGTCATTAGTTTTTGGCAAATGATATTTAGTGGCACTATTTAAGAACCAAATATAGTAAAAAAGATATTGAAATGTGTAGTTTTGTATTCCCAAAAGATGAAATAATATGCTCTTATGATTATTTTTCTACTTCTAGTAACCTTAACTAATGCCCTAAGGGCACTGTATATCAAGACCCGTTTTTTCTAGAGAAAGAGTATGTTTGGGAATTTTATTTTTTATTTTTAAATACTTTTGCTTTTTATAAAAAACTTTTAGAGTATGTTTGGATTGATTTTAAATAAGTGATTTTATTTTATTATTTTTTTATAATTATAAACTCTAAGGGTTGGCTTAGTGGTGTAAGACTCTGCTAAGTTCATAGGAGGGACGATCCACAGTGAGAGGTTCCGTGTTCGAATCTCATCTATTCTAAATTCCTGGGGTCAGTGCGAACGAGATTAGTCTCATCCTAAGGGTGATAAAACTCGTGGTTATATAAAAAAAAAAATTTTTTAAAGTAAACAAGAATTTGGAGTTTAGTAAAAAAAATTCTTGTAGAATTAATCTATTTTCTTCTTTTACAATTTAAATTTCTACTATAAAAAGTAATTTTATATCATTCAAATAAAATTACCTTTCCACAACATACTCATACAAAATTTGATTATGATATAATCAATTATACACATAATTGATTATCAAAATAATCTAATTTTTACGGCTAATCCAAACACGCACTAAAAGAGATGACTTTCAAATTATGGACTTATGTCAAAAAAAATAAAATCTAAGCATCAAAACTACTAATGCCTTATTTCATAGGGACTACAAACTTATTTAAGCCAAAATTATAGGCTAAATTATAATTTTGATTTATTACGTTATAATGAAATTTCAGTTTAATCTTTTATGTTTAATTTTATTCAATTTGGTCCCTTATATTGTATTTGTTGAGCCAATTTGATCATTTTTTTAACTTTGTCTAATTGAGTTATTAAAAATGCCAAAACGACATCGTTTTTTCTCTCTATTTTTGTCTAAAAATATACAACATAGTGATCAAATGGATAAAATAAAATAACACTAGGGACTAAAATAATTCAAAAGTTACAACATAGAGGACCAAAGAGAATTAAAATAACATAAGTATCCAAATCGGTCTTAAAAATACAACACAAAGAAGCAAAGTAAATCAAAATAAATATCAAAGAGCAAACTGAAATTTTTTTATAACATAAAGTACCAAAATTGTTATTTAGCCAAAATTAGAAGAAAGATATGATTATAGTATTTTTCTCTGTTCCATTTTAACTATTTATTTCAAGAGACAAAGTTTATTTTATTTTTTTACATTTATAGTATTTTAAAGTAGTATTAATTATTCTTTAATTTATCAATTTTATTTTAATATTTAATTAAAGAGCTAATTAATGTTATATTATTTAATAAATAAAATAATGAGAGATAAATAGTATTGTAGGGAATTTAAAATATAATATTAACTGTATTTTTTAATAAGCATAATTTACTCTTAAGTGCACAAATAAATAGAAATGCAAAGAGTATTAAATACAAGTAATACTCCTTCCATTCCTTTTTATTTATCCATATAAGGAAATTATTTTTGTTGTTATTTATCTGTCAACTTACATTTTTAATAAAGCATTGATTATATTTTTATTAATTATATACCCATCTTTAATTAAATTAGTAATTAATACTTTATTTTCTAATCAATAATACTAAGAGAGGTAAATGATATTATAGGGAGTTCAAAAACTATTTTGATGAAAACAAGAATAATGATTGTATTTCTTAATATGAGTAAGAGTATATCCAAAGTGGACACATGTTAAGTATTTTAGATAACTAAAATACTAACTCGTTTAGTTTTGTGGAAAAATATGTTATCGTCCTCAAAGAGCTACTATAGAACAATTTAATACCAATTTAAAACCTTGGGTAACGTTTCAAAAGGTTTTGAACGAAATTTAATTGTAAAATTAAGTGCTCGTAATGTAAAATTGAGGCTCATAATGTAAAAATGAATTTAAAACAATTTCAATAAATACTTGGATTTAGACTTGCTTATGCACTGTAACGATCTCTTCCTCTTTGTTAATTTCTATGTTAATCGAAAGACCATAAGGTAAAAATTTGTAAGATTCTATGATAATGAAAATACATATTCCAATCTCTTAAAAATATGTGAATTAAATCACGCAATAAGCAAAACCTCTAAATAAACGGTTTATAAATCAATACCTATCTCTAGGTTATTGATTTATAAAAATCCTTTGTCAGAACTCATTTTAAATCAAATTCCCATTCAATTAAAAAGGTTAGAAGAATGAGAAGAAAGATGATCGGGCTTTAAACTTAGCAATTAACACAGACAGAGTGAAATAATTCAATTAATATAGAAAGGAATAAGAGAGTTTGAGGATTATAGTGCTAGTCACGTCCAAATCCAAGAATAGGAATCTAAGTTGCCATCTTGAATTGAGAAATAATGGAATTCATATATGAAAGTTACGGAGACTCTCTTTGTGCACTATTTCTCTCTCTAGAATTCTCAATTTCTGCTCTCTACTTACCCTAACATAAACCACTAAATGGTATATAAATAGTAAAGTTCTGATACATTAAATGCGTTGCGATTTACGTGAATGGGTCCAGGATCTGGCGCTTAAGTGCCATGTGTGGTTTAAGTGCCACAATGGCAGAGAGTCTCAGTGGTTCTCGCGCTTGAGCGCTAGGTGGCGCTTGGGCGCCATTCTAGTTTAAGCGCTAGCTCTAGTTTGAGCACCATGTGTGATGCTGCCTTCAAGTACATTGCTTCTTTGCTTCCCTTCTTGGACTCCATTTCAGTATCTGCAATCACTTCAACTCCACAAAACCTTATTAAAAATTACTTATGCTCAAAAACTCCAAAGATTAGATTAGGAAAGTTTTTTACTTAGAAAATCTCCTTTTAAGAAATAATAAGTACATAAATTAGCTTGTAAAACAAGCCTCAAAATGCACTTATCAATACATAAATAGGAATATGGGGTATTAGGCATAGTCAACAAAATTACACGTATCAATAAAAATAGTTAATTTCATTGATTTTATAAAAAAATGTAGTGTAATATATCAACTTTTTTCCGTCTTCAAATAACATATTTAAAAGTTATAACCAATAAATATTAATATTCAAAGAGAATATTTGAAAAGTAATATAAAATACTTGATAAAAATGGTCGAATACCTTTTAAAAAAGACCATTGACTTTTTTAAAAATATGCCTTACAATAAAAAGAAAAAGGAGTGTGATTTATTAGTGTCTCTTATCTCTTACTGTTAACCTATAGACCATAGTATTTAATGGATCTATAAACATTAAATAAACTTTGAAAATATAAAACAAAAAATATTTTCAGACAAATTTTAGAAATTAAAATAACAAAACAAAAGTACTAAATGGAATATCAATATATTATGATAACGTGAGTTATATTTGATCAACTCAATCAAAATACATTACACATCTTAAAAAATTTAGTTAAAATTAATTAATGATTTTGAGCTTAACATTATTCATATTAACTTTTCAAGACTTCTTTTAGAGTATTTTTTTTCATTAATCTCTCCCCCTTCTCTATTTTTTAAAATGGAACAATACCATTAATTGACATTATTATTTAAAATTTTAAGGTCATTAAATATTACAAGAATATAAGAGTACAAGGAAATAATTGTTTAATTATTCACATACTTAAATAAAAAAACTTATAGTAAATAGATATAAAAAAGCAAAATGATTTATAGGAACTAAGGCAATCCATTCGTTCTTTTTTATCAGTTAAAGAAAAAATGTTGTTGTTATTTATCTTGCCATCTTTATTTTTAATAAAATATTAATTGATTTTTATTAACTTTACTATTATTTTAATTTAATTGGAGAAGTAATTAATATTATATTATTTAATTAATAAAATTAATAAAAATAAAAAGTATTATAAGGAGTTTAAAAAATATTTCATTAAAAAATTAATAATTATATTTTTTTAATATGTGTAATATATGATAAATAGACAGATTAATAAAAATAGATAAATGTTATATCTTCCTATTAAATCTTCTACCAATTTTTTTACCTATTTAATTTTAATAATTTTCATTTATCATTTGAAAGAAAAATACCTAGTCCTAAATATAAATCACTTCTTTTGCAGTCATGTAGCTCAGTTGGTGAGCTCATAAAGACATGTGTGTGAGTATGAGGTTCGATCCCCGATTATACTATTTTCCTATGAACAAAAAAATATAAATCATATCTAACCGAATCCTTATAAATGAAAGTTAACTCATTAAACTTGTTAAAAAAATAATAAGATTTTTTTAACTATATTCCTCAATAAATATGTTAATAAATATTTTAATTCAATTAATAACTTTTCTCTGCTTATTTTACTATTTTTTTTATTAATTAAATCTTTAAAATTATAAAAAATTAAAATAAACATTATTTATTATAAATTAAAATTAATTAATGACTTGTATTTAAAACTAAATAATTTTTTTACAATGTGATTGATATTTAAAATTAGAGGGAGTACGGATGAAAAAACTCATAATGGAAAGTATAGGAAAAGTAACCGGGAGTAGTGCATAAAGTGTAAGTTGCGAATCATGAAAAGAATTGCGAAGAAAGATCTAACGGTGAAATCAACAAGTCAACGAGTCAACGAAACAGAGGATCATTATAGTCATCTGTGTTTTCTGATATTTTGCCAATAAAGGAAGCAGAGGTATAGGAGCGTGAGTGAAGGAGAAGGCATATATCGCATCTGTCCGTTAGAGCCACGTGGCACAATCTGAATAGTTAATTATGTCAGCAAAAGCCACGTAGTGTCACACGCGTTGAAGCGCAAGCAGATAGTGGCTCAGGCAAATTATGACGTGTCGAAGCCTCAAAGGGGTGGAACACAGAACACACCGTCTTTGGGAAAAGCAGCCTCTGTTACTTCATGAGCATAAAATAATTTCAAACAAATCCCGAAAAGGGCATTAAAACAATTTTAGTAAAATAATTTATTTAAAATTAAAAGAGAGCCACGGCATCACGATGATTGTGTTGTCAGTTTTGGTGGGTCCCAACGCCTCGAGATTTGGGATTTAAAAAGTGGGTCCAATAAGGTTTTTGGAGGAAAACGACGAAAGAATCTGGGAAAAAGTTAAGGGAGGGTGACGTCAGGGAGAGTGGAGTGAGAAGCAAGGTTCAGGGAAAAAGCGGAACCATGGGTTTTGGTTTTGGTCTTTTGAAGCGGGAAAGTATCACTACAGTACAGCAGAGTAGTTGGATGGTTTCACATTTCCTACTCGCACACAAGGCGCGTGTCAACTCCTATGCTTCTGTTCTGTATCTGCACCCTACCCTTCTCTTGTCCAAACTCTAAAGTCTATGCATTGACATTTGTCGATGATATTAAGCCATACGAAAAATATTAAATTCTCATATTCAATTTTCTTATAAATTTCTTGTCATTTATTTTTTATTAATTATTTACCCCGTTTTAAAATGTAAGACTTTCTGGAACAATATTGCGAGAATTAAAAAAAGTGATTAATTTAGTTAGATGTATTAAATTTGTCTAACAAAAAGTATTAGTTTTGAAATTTACCCTTTCAATCTCTTTCTATCATCTCACTCTCTCTTAATTAATGTTCATAAAAATTCGTTGAGTAGCATGGTATAATATTAAAATAAATTAAATGTGTACAAAAATTCTTAAAGGATCCTATAAAATGGGATAAGCAAAAACTCTCCAGAGGGTCTTACATTTTGGAACGGAGAGAGTGTTATTTTCAATCTTAAATATATAAGTTACATTCTAAAAAAAAATTTCATCATAAATATAGGTGATTATCTAACTTATAATGAATAACTTTTACTTCTATCCTTTTTAAAATTTCCAGAGATTCAATTAATTTTTTTTATAGGCAAATACTCACAACCCACTACTCACACATTTTAAATTAAAATATTCTCCTATTCTCCTTTGTCAAGATTCGAACCTTAGACCTCTTGCTCCCAAACCTTATGACTTGGTACATGACCATTTAATAGAGGGGTTTTTTTATCGTGTGCAACAAGTTAAGGATACATAAAATAGAAAAGTAGTAAAACATTTATTATAATACAATATAGAGGTAATTTAATTTTTGCCTTTCCCAACAAAAAGTTACTATTGTTAGACTCTTAACATGTGCAAAATTATACAAGATAGATAAATTCATAATAGAGAAAAAGATAGTGAAATAAGAGAGAAGAGTTATTAATTGAATTGAAACATTTATTAATACCTTTATTTAGGGATATAGTTCAAAAAATCTTATTTTTTTTAGACAAATTTAATGGGTTAACTTCTGTTATGTTGGAGAGCAGTGGTAGGGACATTGCTGTAATCCTGGGCTGGAGCTGGGAATATGGAGTTGTCCGGCGAGTTCCTTCTTGCGCCAGAGAAAAGGGGTGGCACCTGCAAAGCCACTTCAATGCTTAAGTTAGTAAGAGTGGAAGAATATGAGGACTTTTAATAGAATAGTAGGGTTACCTTCTTCAGTGTTATATCCTCCCTTATATAATAGTCCTAGGTGCTTGTTTATGGTTTTCCCATGGGTCAGGGTCCATTTTCCAAGAAAACGACCCCTGTATGGATGGGAAACATGCCTAACAGGCGTGATCCGTCTTTTGTACTTTGTTGTCAGTGCCACCCAAATTTATAGTGTTTTGATTTAGATTTTATTTTTATTAGACTTAATATTTTAAATGTTTAATTACTACAATATTAATATATTGTTAGATGTATGACATAATTAATTTTTTTAATCGGACAAATCGATAATCCAACCAAAATCAACTCATTGTGTTTCGAATTTGATTGGTTTAGATTGTTAATTTTTTTTGACAAATTCGAGTCAAATCAACCCAAACTATTTTCATTGGTCTGGGTATCTATTTATCCCTAAACCAAACCAACCCAACTCGTGGACACCTTTACATTAGGGTGTTTTAGTTCCTGACTTTTATTCTCATCCATCATTTTCATCCCCGACTTTGTGAGGACATGTCATTTTAGTCCCTAACTTATAGGAATGATTAGTTTAATCCTTGACTTTCACTTTAATTAGTCATTTTAGTTCATGACTTTCACTCTCATCGGTAATTTTTGTCTCTAAATCCAAGGACTAAAATGACCGATGAAAGTGAAAGTTATGATTAAAATGACCAATTGGAGTGAGTGTCAGGGACCAAAATGACAAACGAGAGTGAAAGTTAGGGACTAAATTGTTCGTTCTTATAAGTTAGAGATTAAAATGACATATCCTCATAAAGTTTGAGGCTAAAGTGACTATTAATTCAAAAAATAGTGTATGAAAAAAGGTTGAGTTTTATGAGGTGTAGAATAGAGAAATGATGTGAAAATGGAGTAAGGATGAGACTTTAGAAAGAAAGAAGAAAATAGTTGAATGAAGTGTGAAGTGAAATTATCATTTAACTCTTTAAGAATTATCTTTCGGATAGAGAAAAAGATAAAACAAGAACACAATCAAATATAAGAATTTAACGTGGAAAAAAAATCTAAACTAGAGAAAAAATCACGACTATTGTCTAACAACAACTAAAGAATAACATTATGTAAATTTTTTTACAATACATAGATTACTCTCAAAATAACTCTAGTACACATGTACTCTCTAAAGCAAATAACTAAACTAAATCTCACAACACTCTAATACAATAGTATAAAAGTTATATACGAACTTAAAATACTTTGGACTAGTGCAAGTAGAAACTATGGATTTGAGTCTATCGTATAGCCTAGGGCACTTTACTATAAGAAATTTTTTTATATAAGAACCAAAATTTAAAAAAAAAACATACATAAAAATTAAAATTATATTTACACCTTTAAAATTTTGATTGAAGCAAAATTTTTGAGGTTACCCGTTTTTTTAATTTTCTGAATATACGTGAACACATTATATCACATCATATACTAAAGAAAGTAGAAAAACTACTTTATGCACTTCACCCACTTGAATTGCGAATATACAAGAAGAAAGTGCTCATCATTGTTAATAATTTATTCCCATTATACAATTAGTGACACAACACAACATGTGCAAGTTAGTTATTTGATACACACACTACACTGCTTTATGGTGCTATTTCATATTATTTTTTGAGAATGTAAAGTTAGGTGTCATCAACATCATGATTCTAGACAAAGATAAAAAAAGGAAAGATCCAAATGAGTATGATTAAGTAAAAATTTGTTAAGTTTGGATGGTTTAAAAATGTGTATTATTATGAATTAATTCCGTGTTATAATTATAGAATTTGATCCCTTAAATTTGCTTGCGGACTTCGACTTAGCGGGTTAGTCTAACTTGTATGACCATCACGAGATAGATATATCTGAGTGACCGTTGTCGTGAGTAAGTTATGAAATGGTTACAGGTCAGTGGCCCATGCCAAATTTCTCAGAGCTCACCCGTACATCCGAATGAGAAGTTATATAAGATAATTTTAATATTATTATTTGAAAATAAATTATGAAAGAAAAATATCATCTTCTCAATTTTATTTTTTTTAGTTTTTATTATGAAATTAAGAAGTCTCACGTCGGCAAGAAATATGGTCATCATAGAATATACATATGATGTAGCAATTATCTTCTTGTGAGCTAACTTTTAGAAATGAGTTATTAGGCCAAAATCCATCTTGAGGGTACTTTATGCGCATGCTAGGTTTCTAGTTAATTCTTGCGAAAAAAAAATTATTTGAAGATAAGGTTTACTCATATTGTTTTAACTTTTAGAACTATTATAAAATATTCTCTCCATAATTTTGAATGAAAAAGAAAGAAAGAAAGAAAAGGGTAAAAAAATATAAGGTTGAAGGGTATTAGGAGCGGTGGTAGACTAATATAAGGTGAAGGATACATTTTCAAGATAGAAAATCTGAAATCTGATACATGTTACTACTATATATATTTATATTAATTCAATTATATTCTATCAGTGAATATCTTGAACTGCAAATCTTTTGCTACTGCAACATCAGATAGAATAATATTTTATTAGATTACAACGTAATTATTTAAGTTCTAATAATCAAGTTTAATTATTTGAGTTAGTATCTAAGCAAGCAATTAGTTTATTAGAATGTACTACTAGTACAGTGTAAAGTACAATTTCGCTAACGGGTGAAGACAAAGCAATTAAAGCTTAACGTCTCCCTTTTGCTGTAATAGTAGGCATTGTATTGAGAAAATAGTAGTATATATATTTTATTTATATATAAATATAAATAAATGTATAATTAAATAATTATATAATTTAGTTAAGTCATTTTTTAATAATTTAATCATATCTTCACATTTAATTACGTATTTTATTGTATGGTACATTTCAGTGCTATACTTATAAGTATAGTTTATTGAAAAGCATGATGCGTACGTAAAAGAATCGTAAAAATTGGGTGACAGCTTAATCACATGCGACAAGTCACAACAATCGAATCACACACAACTTGAGGTTTTTTGGACCGTTCTAGTATATACTCTGCTTTTTTTATTTAGAGCCCATGCATGCACCTTAATTAATTTTGATTTGTTATTGTATTGTTAGCATTGGTATTTTTAAGCAATCTTAATTAATGTGTTCGGTTATCATATCATACTTAATAGGAAAACAAGGTTTTTTTTTTTTCCAACAAATCTCTTACAAGGACACATGTAACTTTCATACTAATTTTATTTCTTTTTTAATTTTATTTTGGTTCCACTACACTTTTATTTTTTGGGCAATTCCATTACACTTTTATTCATCGATTAATATAGATAAACTTGTTAGTTACCTATTCTCTAATTTAAATATATATTTCATTTTATCAAATAATGTATTAAAAAATTGAGAATATAAGAGTTGATAAGTTATTTGAAAAAAAAATAAATTGAAAGTGAAAATACAATAAGAAGTATTTTAAAAATTATTTAAAATGATAATATTATGATTTTCATATTAGGTTAGAAAATTTTGAAACAACTAAATATACTATAACATTTGAGCATTTATATAACTTGATAAACATTTAAAGGTTCTTATATATTTTTAGTCTTTGTAAGTAATTTTTTTATTTCAATTTTTATAAAGTTTGATTGTAGTTTCTATGATTAAAAATTTTGCTTTTCCTCCCAATACATTTTTTTTATCCACAACTTTTTGAAGTCTTATTTATTTTAGTCCATATTTTTTGTAAAAAAAAAAGGACAAAAATCAAGCAAAATTTTACAGGAGAAAACCAAACAAATAATTTTCAACGACCAAAATTTAAAATTGTGATTTTTACAAGAACCAAAAACTTTTGAGACACGGGTGTTGGAAGGAAAAAAAAAGTTGCTTGAAATGAAAGTGATGTGCATGATAGAATCACTGCAAATTAGATGAAAGAAAAGATGTGAACTATACATATTAATGCTCTGACCTTACTTTTTTTTATAAGCCTCATTAATTTACTATTTATTCAATTTATTTAATAAAAAAAGTTATGTTTTAATATCTCATTATTTTATTTTTATTTATTTGTATTAAGGTATATGTGATTTGCCTATTTTTTGTAGGCCTAAGTTAAATGAAGTTAATCTATGCTAAAATTTTGAAACAAATAAATAAACATAGAATATTTGAGCATTTATATAACTTGATAAACATTTATAGGTTCTTATATATTTTTAGTCTTTATAAAATTAAGGCTTAATTATATTTTTAGTCCTTGAAAAATATAATTTTTTATTTTAATTTTTCTAAAAAATTTTGTTTGATTGTATTTTTTATGAAATTAAAAGTTTTGTTTTTCCTCCCAATACTTTTTTTTCTATCCACAACTTTTTTAAGTCCTATTTATTTTAGTACATATTTTACTTGAAATGAAAGTGATGTGCATGATGGAATTACCGCAAATTTAGATCTGTAAAAATATGTGAACTATACATATTAATGATCTAACTTTACTTTCTTTTATAAGCCTCATTACTTCACTATTTATTCATTTATTTAATAAAAAAAGTCATGTTTTAATATCTCATTTTTTTTTATTTATACGTAACTTGCCTTCTTTTGTTTTTAGACCTAAGTTAAATAATATTAATTGAAACTAAAATTTTGAAACAAGTAAATAGACATAGAACATTTGAGCATTCATATAACTTGATAAGCATTTATAGGTTCTTATATATTTTTGGTCTTTATAAAATTAAGGCTTAATTATATTTGTAGTCTTTGTAAAATATAATTTTTTATTTTAATTTTTATAAAGTTTTTTGTTTAATTGTAGTTTTTATGAAATTAAAAGTTTTTTCCTCCCAATAATTTTTTTTCTACCCATAACTTTTTAAGTCCTATTTATTTTAGTACATTTTTTTTTTAAAAAAATTGACTAAAATCAAACAAAATTTTACTAGAGAAAACCAAACAAAAAATTTTACAATGACCAAAATTTAAAATTGCGAATTTTACAAGAACAAAAAACTTTTGAGTCTTTAGACACGGGTGTTGGAAGGAAAAAAATTGCTTGAAATGAAAGTGATGACCATGATGGAATTATTACCAATTAGATCAAAGAAAAGATGTAAACTATACATATTAATGCTCTGACTTTACTTTTTTTTATAAGCCTCATTACTTTACTATTTATTTAACAAAATATTTATGTTTTAATATCTCATTATTTTATTTTTGTATTAAGATATACGTAGCTTGCGTTTTTTTTAGACCTAAGTTAAATAAAATTAATCGAAACTAAAATTTTTTTATTAGGCTAACTAATATGTAACATTTATGTTATCTAACATTCCATGAATATTTAATATTTTAGCTTTGTAATACAATATATTATTGAAATGTTTAGATTTGTGTCATGATTTATGTAATGGACTTAAATAAAAACTAAAAAAAATGAAAAAAAATTCTTGGACAACAAAGACGTTTTCTCAACAATGTCATGTTCGACCCGTGCGAACAAATGGGTCACATACTAGTTATCACAAAAATTTTAAAGTAATTGCCTTTAGAAAATCGATCACGAAAATCCTATCAAAGATTTTTTATAGAGTCAAAATAAGCAGTACTCTGAAACAATTTGAGGGTTCACAAACTTGGTAATTCATTGAATCACCATAGTATTGCACTTCATCTATGATGTGTGTAAAGGATTGTCATTGCCAAGATCGGGAATGAAACATCCACAAAGCCAAACTTATCTTTGTAGATAAAGGCACGATTTATGTTTCTTTTCCAGATCTGGTTGTTAAGAGTGCCATCAAGAATCGGCATAGCAACAACAAAAGAAGGATTATAACTGGGGCGAAGAAAGAAGGGGGCAAAAGGATTAAGGGCCTCATCTGATTTAAGACTAGAAGAGGAATTGTTTTGTTGGTAGGCCATGGAAGGAAGAAACACGGCGGTGCAAAGGAACAACGATGTTGGAAACCCTAGCATTGCAGCGGCAAAGGGAAAAGAAACAAAAGAGAAACCCTAGGAGAAATTAACGAATCAGACTCTAATGGCCCAATCAGTAATATAGAAATAAAAGTCCAAAAGACAGATTGATACAATAATATAAAAACTATCTGGAATTTATTTTGTTATCTAATATCGTGCAAAATTGTTAAGTACTATTTGATTTACTTTTATAATCTTTAATAATGATAAGTCTGAATTTTAAGATGTGTAAATTTTTAATATATAAAATAATTGAGATAAAATCTTATTATCAATTCAAAAATCTTTTCTATATTGAATAATTAGTTAAGATCTTTTAGATCTAAAACTCAACTCAAGGTAAGTCACATATAATTCGAGTATAAAAAGTTATTATATTAATTAGAAGTATAAAACTCAATATTTATTAGCTAAATATTTTTCTTTTATATTTTAATACACAATATACATACTAATATTGTTATATGTGTATAGCATAATATTAATAGTGGAAGGGGAAGAGCTTTACTCGCCTCTTTTTAAAGTATCTATGATATCTAATCTCTTTGTGCCCACGGATACCACCACTAATTCCTTCAAGCCTTTGGTTAAACTCACAACTACATCCGACTCTCCCTATCAAATTGAACTTGGGCAATCACCATGCATTGGTACAACCAAATCGTTTACTTACTCAAAGCCCCATCATCTTTATGGCTATGTCACTAGCTACATCACATGTCCCAGGAAAAAAATTGTCTACAGTGAATCTGCGGTTGATAATCGTGCCTAATATTCTTGGAAGTGCAAGATCACTGTGTCTTCCTAGCACTCTTGGGCGCTTGCGGGTTAGATGCCCAAATTGTTGTGACATATGTCGAGTCCTATGTTGTGACATGGACATGCCTTAACAATAAATTACCAACACACGAATTGATCTCAAACTCACATCATGTCTTTCAAGGAGTGACTTGCCTCCATCTCTAAAGGCTCTTCGAGTGTTAGTGATTATGTAGACTTCATTCGTGTTATCCCTGATGAGCTTGCCCTCATTGGTCACCTGCCACCCGGTTGACGATCTCTTATGAATTAGGCTTCTACATATCCTACGATCATCATTCCAAAAATGGAATCTTCAAGCCAAAGAAAGTTCATGTTGCCGCTAAATTCCTGTTACCTGAACCGATGGAGCCTTCATGCCTGTCTCAAGTTCTCAAAATACCAGAATAGAAGAATTCAATGTCTAAAGAACTTAATGCTTTAATGACCAATGGTACATGGACTCTCACTCCTTGACAAGACCACTTATCGGTAACAAATGGGTGTTTAGACTAAAATGCCACCTCAACAGCTCCACTGCTTGCTATAAGGCTCAGTTTGTTGATAAGAACTTCCACCAATGCCTAGGCATTGATTTCAATAATACATTCAGTCAAATTGTCAAACTGCATACTAGATACCTTGTCTTATGTATAGCACTAGGCCACCAGCGGAGTCTAACTCAATTTGATATCAATAATTCTTTTCTACATGGTTTTATTTCGGAGGATATTTACATTACACAACCTGCCGTATTTATGCATCTCAGTATCCAAATCATGTGCGCAAGTTGCGTAAATCTTTATATGGCCTTAAACAAGCCCCTCGGGCTTGGTTTCATGATCTCAAGGAGTTTTTGCTTAGATATGGGTTCTACAATTCAAAATCTAACACATCACCATTTATTAACAGTCAAGGTAAAACTCTTTTATTAACTTGTTGATGATCTTAGTCCAAGTTTCTAGTTACACTCAAGTCCTCCCTCGCTACCAAATTCTCTCTGAAGGATCTTGGCTTTCCTAGACACTTTTTTGGCATTCACTTAGTTCTTACAAATGATGATCTCTTCCTCATACAACATCACCTTGTTCGTTGTTTAATTCATAAAGCCAACATGTATGATGCCAAGCTAGTTTTTACTCCACTTTCTACCACATGTAACTTGGCTTCAACAGGCGACATGTCTTCATGTGATCCCCATGCCTATCATCAACTTGTTGGGTCCCTACAGTATTTGCACGTCCTTATTTTTTTTTAATAAGTTGTTACGGTACATGCAGACTCTAATAACTCTCCACATGCAGGTTGCAAAACGCGTGTTTCGTTATCTTAAAAGAACTCTTCAACGTGGGCTACATCTTTGCTACTCCACTGATCTAATGTGTCTTATGTGACTCTTATTGGGCCAATGACTTTTCTTATATAAAGTTGATAGCTACTTACATTATTTATTTGGGTCCAAATGCAATCTCATGGTCTTGTAGAAAGCAATCAACCGTGGCTAAGTCTTCCATTGAAGTTGACTATAGAATTATTGGCTCCACAACAAACGAAATCTTTTGACTTCATGAACATTTTAAAGAGCTTCAATTATCACTTTCCAATCAATCAATCATACTTTAGATATCAGAACCACTTATCTCTATGCAAATCCTATCTTCTACTCTCGCATGAAGCACCTTGCCATTGCTTTTGTGGGGCATGTTGGAGTATTGACTTGCCCCTCACTTTAATAAGCTATTATTGCTTCAGATTACTCTTTGACGTCATTATCGTATTTCAAATTTGTCATTATTATAATTGATTTGTTATTATTTTGTATTTATTTTTATGCAATTATATACGTTGTACCCATATATACTACAAATTGTATCATGTATATATATTGGTCTCCTACCACAATTGTATTATTGTTAACCTTTTAATAGAGCTGAAAATGATTAACTCGTTTTAGTATAGTGATTATACGTGTATCGTCCTCAGGGAGCACTGAATTTATCCGATTAAGAGTTAAGTTGATAGAATGTTCAAAAACATAATAAGTTGGGAATGGAAAATAAAATAGAAGCTTGGTAAAAAGATAAACAAATGAAATAACGATTCACCAGGGATTGAGTTTCATTACTTAACCTTGTTTCTTTCATTAGAAGTTAAATATTATAAGAAAAGATGCATACTCAATGTCACAAGTGTAAATATTTTGTCACTTGATTCTAAGACACTAGTTTCTAGAGCCCAATCTCTTGGCACTCTAGGAACCAAGTCTTGCATTAAGCAGAGTATTTTGGCAATCATAAGCACTTCCATCCATCTCTAGACTAGAAGATTTTATGAGAGTTTTTCTTCAAATCCATTTATAAATCAGTTTCTCAACTGCGCAAATAAACTAACACATGGAAAAGGTGATCAAGCTTAAACCAAGAAAAGAAGAACAGAAGAAGAACTCCAATTCATATATAATATTATTTTTGTAGAAATTAATTTTTAGAAATTAGATTAAAAAACTTGAATAATTTGTTTTTTTTTGGGGTCAATGAATAATTTATTTCATAAATTAGTTTCTAGAAAAGAAAAAGATAATTTTTTGTATTGAAATTCCTTCAAAAGTTTTAGGGTGGTGCGAATCGAAAAATTGTGCTAAAAGTAACCTATGCTCTGAAACAAAAAAAATATTGGACCTTAGGATTGACACTCTTAAGTTGGGTTTGACACCATCTCAATAGATTATAAAAGACGTTATTACCCCTATAAATCCAGATGCAATTTGTTTGTAAATACTTAAACTAGTTTTGTTTATTTCGCGACACCACCCATAAAATTCTGGATGCATATGTCCAAAATTTTTAAAATTGAAGATAAATTCAGACACTTGCATCTGTAATTATTATAAAATAGTTGATCTTTAAAAAAATCCAAGGGAGGTAGAGTAGACAGTATGTTGAACGACTTTATTCTTGCTTTTGACGGAAAAAAAATTGAAGCCTTAAGAAAAATTTGTGGAAGACTTTGACTTTGGAAAATTGTACTCATTATTGATAAAGTTAAACAAATCTCATTTATGAAGTTTTTTTAATAACTTGTTTGTATCACTACAAATAGTAAACCATTTACAAGATCATTTGAAATAAATAGTTTGTGGTATTGTGCTTGTCTGAGCATAATTCTTAAAATAATAGGATTTCAAATTTTCGGACAGAAGAATCCAAAAATTGGGTGGTGGATGGCGTGTGACGTTTAGGTTCTTAAACACAAAATTTTGAAAACTTCGGACACGTGCATCTAAAAATTAGGTGGTGGAAATAATGTTGCCATCAAACTAAATCCTGGATGTATGTGTCTAAAAAAGGCAAATTTGTCCAAAAATAATTCAAGGGATGACACCAAACCCAATTTGGAGGATTGTGCCAATCCCAACCTTCAAATATATTACTTAAATCGGTTTTAAAAAAAGATGTTAGGATTGATATCATCCCGAGTTAGAAACAGAACCGCCATTTTTTTGGACGTTAGTGTTCGGAATGGTGTTTCCGGACGGTATCGTCCGTAAAATAGTTAAAATATAAAAAAAACTCTTATTTTACCGACGACACTATCCGAAAATATTATTTTGAATGCTAATGTCTGTAAAAAATAGTGGTCTCATTCCTAGCTTGGATGGTGTCAATCCTACCGTCCTAAAAGAAATACTTAAATTATGCCCAAAAGCAAAAGCCCATTGTCCATGTAGGAATGCCCTTAGGGTTGCTGCTATCTTTTACTCTGATTCTCTTTATAAATCATTCTCATTCTCATTCTCATCTAAATTATACATATCAATAAAAGTATGTGAGGTTTGTTGATTACATTGATTTTGTCAAAAAGTTGTATGAAAAATTTTATTTTTCTTTAAATAACATGATTGATAGTTTGATAAAAAAATAATAAAAAGTCAAAGAACTCTATAAGAGCAAATAAGAAAATAAAAATTAAATGTTTCATAAGAATTTTAATTAATTTTTTTTCGATAATGTCTTATAAAATGAACACGAGAAAATAGTTATTTAGTAAAGGAAATAAAAGAGTGAAAAATATAAACATAGCGCAGGATGGCAACTCCCTGGATTTAATTCTTGTAAATGCATAAATTGAAGAAAATAAGAGTACACTTACCCTTCTTTTAATATCAAAGTTACTGGATGTTAAGGGCTTGTTTGAAACAATTTTGATTTTTAGTTTTTAAAAATTGTATTATAAAACAATTTTCAGAAACAGTTTTTAAAAAAAGTTAGAGTTTTCAATATAAATTACTGTGTAAATTCAAAAAACTGAAAACCAAAACATGTTTGAGATGTTTTCATATTTTGGTTTTTAAATACTGAAAAACAAAAACTGTTCCCGAAAACTGTTTTTGAAAACTCGACTGCCAAATGAATCTTTTAGTTTTCTGTTTTTAAAAACAGAAAACTGTTTTAAAAAAGAAAAATCAAAACCCTAAATCTTGACTTTTCACTTTACACCCATTTTGAGTAATGCTAAATTTTTGTACTAAATCCTCTTACAAATTCTCCTAACCATTTAAGTTTGACATGTCAAAGTAAATAGAAAGATTTGTAGGAAGATTTAGTAAGAATATTTAGTAATTTTTTTTTAAAATTTAAAAGAGTTAAATTGGTCAACTCCCTTGCCATTTCTTATAAAGTTAGAAAATTAATTTGAAAAAAACAAAAACCTAAAAATGTGTCAAAGGAGTCATCTAGGACTGAGTGTCATATTTATTTTATCTCCATTATGAAGATAGCAATAAATCAAACTTTCCTTTTCTTGAATAGGTATTGGTCTTTCACCGATGCACCTAATTCATGCATAAGCCATGACTCTCTGATTCTCAAATTAATTTCACCGCTACTGATTAAGAATTTTCTCCATTATTTGAAAACACTTACTTCTTCCGTTCTTTTTTATTTGTTTTTTAAGGTTAAAATATATAGATTAAGAAATTTATTTAATGTTCTTATAATTATTAAAATTATGGTATAATTCTCTATTATACCTTTTTTAGAACTTAACAATTATTAATTATCTACTACTTAGTATAGGTATAAAGTAATAAATGAGAAAGAGTATAATAGAAAAATAAGCTATAAATATTTTTTTGAATTTCTAAAGAGACAAATAGAAAAAACAATTTTTTTTTAAAATGAAGACAGATAAAAAAACGGAAAGAGTAATTTCAAAAATGTCTTCTAAGCAAAATTTGTTGGCTATTTTGCTCATAAAATTAAACAAGATATTACCAAAATGATACTATACAGCAATCTACCCAGTACTAGTGTACTACCAACCTAACTAGAAAGAGAGCAAATTATGCTCTCCATTTTCAATTACAAAATAGAAACAATTATAGCAATTGAATTATAAAAGTGGGAGTAGATAATAATAAGAATGATGTGGAGAAAGGATAAAACATTAAATGAAAAAATAGAAAAAATAAAGAGAAAAATATGGAGGAAATTTGAACTCATCTTTCCGTTCGTAATTTACAATACTAGAGTGATATCTTTGGTTCACAATTTATAATACTAGAGTGATATCTTTAGTTATAGGATCATGTACTTTTTCTTTATCAGCCAATTTTTTTTATTAGGGCAAGGGGAAGAAAAGTTTTCCACCAATCAAGAATCAAACCGTATACCTTTACTTGATATGCCGATAAGACTTTTACTGGACTCTATTAGTTATATAGAACCTTAAAAATTAGGTCATGTATGTACATAAGAATGTCTTTAGATACATAGCTTAATTAAACACTTATATAATAAATTATTTTATGAGTATTTTTTTATTGATAAAATTATAAAATTTACTTAAATAAATTAAAAATAATTTATTCTAAGAACTCATAATAGCGCATAGTACCTTTGTGATTTTTCAAATCTTGACCCAACACCAGTGAGTTTGACGAACATAGATGTATGTATGATCATCAAGGGGCCCTTTTCTCGTTCACATTCTCAACTGCATACTTCAAGTTTTGCAATTAGTGATTTTTTTATAAGATGCTTAATTGGTTTTTCTCTTGCGTCAAGGTCATCACATGCATTTCAATGATTTATTATAAATCATTATAATTTATTTAACATAAATCACAATTACATTCAACAAACACTACGTCCTTTTTTTTAGTAAAAATGCTTATATATTGAGTCAATTAACTATATATAAACGAAAAGATTTAAATAAATATTTAGTCCTTATAAAATTAATATTTTTTATTTTAGTTCTATAATTTTATTTTATTTTTTGTAATTTTAATACAACTTAATTTTAATTTTTTTTATTTCATATAAAATTGATATTTTTTTTGTTTTAGTCCTTGCACTTTTTTTTTTTTAATTTTGGTCCAAGGTAATTTAAAATTTTTATTTTTAGTCCTTAATGTTAAGTTTTTTTTAAAATTTTGTTTATCATTTTTTTCTAGGGATCAAAATAAAAGAATTAAAATTCCAGGGAACAAAATAAGAAAAAAATTAAGTTACAAGAATTAAAAACAAAGTTTTATTCACTCTAAGAATTAAAAATTTGTATTTATTGTGAAATAAAGTTGTAAAGACGACTAACAACAAAAGTTTTGAATTATGATGAACCAAAATTGTAAAAATATAATTTTACGACACTGGGATTAGCACCATCCCACTTGGGAATGCCAACACCCTTTCTGGACAGTAGCGTCCGGAATTTATAAAATAGTGAAAATAGAAAGTAAACTACCATTGTTTTTACGGACAGCAACACCCGGAAAACGTTTCCGGACGCTGGTATCCGAAAATGGATGGTGTCTTCCACAAATGGAGTGATAGCAATCCCTGCACCCAATATTTTATAGGAACTAAAATTAAAAAAATTCAATTTTGCAAGGACAAAACTTATTTAAGCCTACACTTATCAATATACCATATATATATATATATATATATATATATATATATATATATATATAAAGGATTAAATGACACCAGTGTAAGTTACACCAACTCTTACACCGGTTAATAATTATTTGTTGAAGAATTTTTTTGACGAAACTCACCATTGGATTGAATCTACTTATCGTATAGATCATGTTTACAAAATTTCACATCATTCAGAAATTGTTTAGTACTCCATCGAAACACTTGTTATTTTTATATATTTTAAAATTATATTTTACGTTACTTTTTTAATACATTGGTGGAGTATTAAACGGTTTTGGAATGATGTGAAATTTTGTAGACATGATCTATATGATAAGTAGATTCAATCCAACGGTGAGTTTCGTCAAAAAAAAAATTTTCGACGAATAATTATTAACCGGTGTAAGAGTTATTGTAACTTACACCGGTATCATTTGATCCCTTTATATATATATTGTATCTTTGACTTGAGTACCTTAGTATTCTTTTAATTGATTTGAATTTTTAAAAATATATATATGTACACACACTAATCACTATAAAGAAAAGTGAGTTTAACGATTAACGAAATTGGTTACTAATTTACACTAAAAAAAATTGCTATATACTAACATTTTTTTGTTGGTTATGTTAAATTAGCAATTATTGGTATAAACTTTGTCTAACAGAATTAATTTATTAGTATAGACATAATATTTATACTAATAGTAAACATTCATTTACTAACAGATAAATATGTTAGGTAATTGATATATACTATTGATTTACAAACTATTAGTAAAAGTCTTTAAGGACTATACTAATAGATAAATCTGTTAGACAAAATTTATATTAATGGTAGTTAATATAACAAAAGCCAAGAAAAAAACATTAGTAAATAATAATTTATTTGCAGTGTTGCTTTATCGGTCACTAAATATTTTAGCGACCTAAATAGCCAGCGACGCCACTTTTAGCGACTATTTGTCTTGTTAATTCGGTCATTAAATCAATATTTTTGTTGTAGTGATCATATTATTATATTATTAAACCTTAGACTTGAACGGGTGGGAACTAAACATGCCACACCATTCTCAAGTCGTACCACACGCCCCTCTTTTTTTTTTTTCTCCAAAACTAGTCTTCGTCGCCTGATTACTAGTCCCCAGGTGAAACCAGACTTTAGGATTTGGTTTTAACGAAATTCTAGAATCTAGTTGAAATCGAATTCTAAAATCCGGTTGAAAAGGCAGAACAAATGAACAAAATAAAAGACAAAACGAGTATGAATTTACTAAATATGACCTTTAACCAACACAAAAATATGATTTTAATGCCCAAGAATAAAAAAAATAATTAGATGTTCTAGTGTTTATATACGAGCATTTATTGCATAATTTTCTACTCCTATACCACTACAAAAAAATTTAATATTAGCTACAAAATATAGTTACAGATTTCTATTCATAGCTAATTTGTATCTAAACAACTACAGATTAGCTACTAAAAAAAATTTCGTAGCTAATACTAATTAGCTACCAAATTAGCTTCTAATTAGCTACGAAATATAGCTGCCAAAGAATATCATAGCTAATTTGTATCTAAATAGCTACCAATTAGCTACTATATAAAATTTCCTAGCTAATTTTTTGGTCACTAATTAGCTACTAAATTAGCTACTAATTAGCTACTAATTAACTACTAAATTAGCTACTAATTAGCTACTAAATTAGCTATTAATTAGCTACTAAATATAGCTACTGATTAACTACTAAATTAGCTACTAATTAGATATAAAGTCCATAGTGAATCAAAGTCCTATAAATAGATGAAATCATGCACATATTGTCTTAAGGAATTGGATTGTATTAAGATATTGGTTCTATTGTGGTGTCTTACGGTTTAAATCACTAATATTAGCTCTCAAAAATTCGATAGCTAATTGGTAGCTAATCCGTAGTTATTCTATTTTTGCTACCGAATTGTTATAAATTAACTACAAATTTTTCTTTAGCTAATATGCAAAATTCTTGAAGTGTACCTCTCATTTATAGTTAATGACAATTAAGTGAAAACATGTATTAATTATAAGTGCTAAAATAAAATAATAGTATTAAATATTCATTAATTTTTTAAAATGACTACTAAAATTGAATCTAACAATTATTTTTAAAGAAACTAACATAAAAAATTACAGAGAGTAGTGTTCAGAGCATTAGATCCACAATAAAAAAGGGCGTGAGAGTTGATTGACCTAAAATGTCAATTACGTTTTTACTTTTTTCATTTTTACTTAACTGCATGTTTACATAAGATTAAATTATATTACCTTTGATCTTATATATAAGGAATATAGAAAAAAAATCTTAAATATAAGAAACATAATACCACTTTTAAATATATTAATTAATAACAAGAATTAATTTTTCTTATGTACCCTTTTTCTTATTATGTCTTTCCTTCATTTCATCTTCATCTAAAATATGGGTGCAACCGCAACTTGACCTTGAAATTTGACTTGCTTAATTAGCTTCATCACTATTTCGATTATAATTACTAGTAAATGCTTACAGCATAAGTCTCTTTTGAGGGAACAAATTAAATCAAGGAAATGATACTATTATTACCAGCTGCAACAAAATGAATAGTAGTGCAACAAAATACTACAGTAACACTTATGGGGTATAAATCAAATTTTCAAAAGATAAATTTAACGGTCCAAAATACATGATGTGAAATTAAAATGACACTTATTTTATTTTTATATTAAATTAAAGATTATAAATCTAATTTTGTATCTTAATAAGTACAACCCTACTACTTCTTATCTCAATTACAAAGCATATGTCAGTGATCTTTTTAAAATGAAAACATGATACAATTTTTAAAAATCTTTTATTATAAATTTTCATGTTTGTCTTTTGATATTGGTATTTTTTATTATAAAATATACTAAACAATTTTTTTTTATAAAAGAGGATAAAATAAATATATTATATATAAATTTTTAATAAAATTATTGTAATTAAATATTTTTATTAATATACATAATGTAAAAAATTATATATTTATATGCTTTATAATAATCACAAGAGGAAATAGTAGTACTATGAATTAAGGTAGAGGGGTTTGTGGGAGCAAGTCAGAAAGCTAAACACATTAATTAGTTTATCACTCATAAAAAAGGTTGACATTTATGTGGTCTACTTTCAATTTATTAATGGCAGAATAAGAAAATTCTCCCTTTCAAGTTAAAGTGTTGACCATTATATAAAAAAATGAAGAGATCATAGTAGAAATCTCCTCCATCTCAACTTTTGAATTTTCTTTATATTGTTGGTGAGTCTGGAAGTGATTGGTGTGATGTTCATATCAATTTTAATCCTTCAGTTGTGGACATTTGATATTTCACACACAACAATAACTAATAATCATGGGACCATGGGTGATGACTTTTTTTTCTTGGTCAACGACCATGGTTGATAACTCTTGACTGATTAGACAAAGGGTCCATTACTTGGTAGGTGTCATTAGCAAAGTGTTATTAGCAATATTAATTATGTTTTTCGGCCCATATTTTAAAAAATTCCACAAAAGGGAATAGGTTCATGTTTTTTTTTTTAAATTGTAATATTATTCACAGTTCGCTATTAAAGTACCTACATTATTCGCGATTTTTTTTTTAAAATGTAACCATGTGAATCTAGTCCCCTTTTGGGAACTTTTTAAAAACATAGGCCTAAAAATGTGAATAGTGGGCAAAGTAACCCTAGTGACATAAATTTGCCGCATAAGGCATAGGAGAACAAACTTGTTCATAACTCGCTCTGTTCCTCATTCAAATCCTGTCCTATGCTATTTGGGTCGAGTTTAATGCTATTCATTTTAAATTTTAGGGTTAGGTTAGAGGTTCTATTTGTTTATCCGACTCTCAGATTAAGATTGGATTCGAGTTCACCTTTGATTTGTTCTAACCCAGCTCTATATTATGTATCATTATGTATTTTTATTTCTTTCCTTATGCTTTATTATTTTGTAGCATTACTTTAGCACATCATTTTTAAATAGTATATTTCTTAACTATTAAATAATAAGGAATTAAATAAATTTTTATCAATAATTATTTTTTTCTTTGAATCAACGACAATGAGTTATATTCTAATATACTCCTTCCGAACTCATATATAAGTAAAAGAAAAAAATAACTCACACATATTAAAATAATTAGTTAGTTGTATTTAATTTTTTTATTTCATTCAAAAGATAATCTTCAATTACTAAAATGTCCTTCATGTAATTTATTGCAAAGTAACATTCCCTCTATTTTTTTTTTGGATACAACATTCCCTCCAATTTGAAAGTAAACTAACTTATTAAATGAAGGAAAAATAAGAATAATAGCATTAAATAAGGAGAATGTGATTTTGCTTATATTTTGAATCTAGAATTATGAAGTTTTTTTTTTAATTTTTTTTTATATTAAGTCCGGAGGAAGTATGTATATTTTATTTATTATTTTACATTAGGAATCTAAAACAATAAATACTTTATCAAAAACTCAAACATACTATTATGTTATTACATCAATCTTAAGTATTAATTTTATAATGAATTATTGATAACTGTAAATTATATTTAAAATTGTAATGTTATCATATTTGATCATTATAATATATTTATATTATCTATCCGGGTCAAACCGGTCATGTCCTATTTAAACATGGTCTTAAATGAACCTGTATATCTTGGGGTGTAGGGTCGCGTTTAAGTTCGGATCTAGTTAAGTGGCCTAATATATGTTTAAGGCCAGGTAAAAGATGAGTGTAACCCGTCCCACAAACACCCTCTCAAAGAAATTAAAATAATGGGCTATCATAAAAAATTCTTCATTCTTTGGATACTAGAATTACATACGCGCCTCTTTTAGTTTCTATAAAATATTTTCGAAATTATTGCGAATAAGTTTTTTTGGACTTTTGTGTGCAATTTTTAAAAGTTTTAGAATTGAACAAAGTTTTTTTGGATAAATTAATTTAAAATTGTTTCGTTTCTGATGTGAAAACTCAGACTAAGCTCCAATCACAAAGCATACTAAGAATAAATATCCCACCAAACCATAAGCTCCAATACCACTTTTGGATAAAATCATCATTCAACCCCCTTTAGAGATATCCATCAAACAGAGAAATAAAATAAAGGTAAACAAGAACACAATCAAACACAAGAATTTAACATGAAAAAACTCCAAGCCTAAGAAAAAACCACGACTATTGTCTAATGACAACTAGAAAATAACACTAGATAAATTTTTTTACAACATATAAATTACTATCCAAATAACTCTCGGAGTCTAGGTACCCCGACGCCAATAAGCACCCTGGCCCAGCCCCAATATACCCACACCCCTCAAAGCAAATAACTTAACTAAACCTCACAACATTCTAATACAAAAGTATAAGAAAAGTCAAATACAAACTTAAAAGTACTTTTGAATTAGTGCAAATTAAAACTATAGACTTGAATTCATTATACACCCTTTGACCTTCCACCCTTTTGTTACTCTAAACAATGTGAGACTTTTATAAGGTGTGTATTTTCATTAACTTTAACATAAATATGATGTTGAGTTAAAGAGAGATGTTAAGTTGTGAAAGTGAATGGGAAAGTGAGAGAAATCGAAGGGTTTTGGCGCGCTTTTGTTTAATTTCAGAAAATCTAATTTGAAAATAACTCCAAAAAAGTTTAAATATTTTCTTTATAGAAATTAACATTTTCTTTCAAATTTTCTCAAAGAAAACATAAAAAATTATATGGTTATCTTTATTTTTGTTTCCTTTTAATTTTTTCCCATCATACTAACCATACAGTTAGTTTAATTCGTAATGTAGTTTATTTTCCCTTTTCTTTTCAAAATTTCTGGGAATATTATTCACATTTTTTACCAATTTATTTTACCTGCTACCCAATGCCAAGTTGGACACGTCCTTAATTAAGGACGCATGACAATTGCCATGCCTATTCATCTTTGTAATGACGAACCCCTAAAACTATTATTGAGATCATGCATGTGATCACCTGCCAATTTATATTATTGTTATTATTATTATTATTATTATTGTTATTATTATTTCATTACTTAATTAAAAAAATCTTTGATGTTATAGATTCATCATAATTCAGTTTTATTAATCTTTTTTTTCCTATACCCCACCTTCTGGATAAGACGCTGTTTATTCACATTCATCAACTCAGAGGGAAAGAATCTGGCAGACTCAATTATAATTAGCTAGCCAAATTAATAATTTTTTTTTTAAAAAATAATAAATCAATAAATTTCTTAACAAGGCCTAAATAAGCAATATTTATAACTTTAGAAAAGTAAATAAAAATAACATAATAATGGCCTCCATGCGTCCGTGACAGGGCAAAGTTGTTTGATCTGTAAACCTTTTATCCACAAGCAACAACTTATACATGTTACTCTCACCAAAATAGTACCATATTTATGTACGTTTTCCCTAATTTTCGTTATTTCATTTTCCTATTTCAAAATAAAAATTAATTTTGCTTATTCTCGTGGAATTGAAAAGTCAGAGCACATGGAGTATTATCAATTGTTAATTAATATAAACGCAAATTCGCAGGCAGCAATAATGTAGACAAAAAGGAGCAGGGTCACATGTTGTGGTGGCAAAATAATCTGATAGTGCTTTTTTATCAAATATATAAATTACTTTATATATATAGATTTTTTTAACCTGTGCAATATTACACGGGTTAAAAAACTAAAGGTGAAAGTTTTGTTTGGAAAAAATCAAAACCTTAATGATATCATGTATAACACATAATAAATATTGTGTTTTATTTTCTTTTATGGTTTCTTAACCTGTACAATATTAAACAGGTTAAAAAAATAATATATATATATATTAAGTAATTATAGTTAATTTGTGCTAATTAAAAAAATTAGTTAACTCTATTTAATATTTTTGATCTCATAAGTTTATTTTTTAGACTATTTTTTATTTTTGGTTTAAAATAGAATAATCCCTTTCTATATTAAAACTCATAAAAATTAAAGTACTGGAGGGACAATATAATAGCAAAAGAAATTAGTTATGTGCCAAAGACTATGATCCAATCTGTTTTTGACCAAGTACTATTTTATTTACAGACTTGTAATAATAGCCACCCTTATGCTTTTCTCTTTTGTAACGTTTGTCTCACGTGTCCAAGTCATGGATTTTGCTAATAATTTATCAGTTTGTATCCAAATTGACTCAATGGGTTGTTTTTTTTTTTTGGTACAAACATCAAAATAAAAGGCACTAACACATCATCAAGCAAAAGAGCATCCATATTATGCGGAGGCCTCAAGAGCTGGCACCAAGGAGTCTTCGTCTAAACCCCCAACTTTGCAAGCAAATCTGCACATGAAAACCATAAAAAATCCCAAGAAGCCCAACGTGAATATTATTCGAAATACCAACGTAACCATAGAAACCACCAAGCCATTCACCTAATGAATTTCGAATAATTCCTCCAAAACCAATCGGGTCAGGAGTGTTAATAATGTTGCCATCAACATTTACAGCAACTGCATTCTCAGACGGAGGAATCCATGAAACCAACCGAGGAGGTTTGTTGATCTACAACGAAATTCTAAGCTTCAAGAGATCATCACGCAACTAGAAGATCGCACCAATGGTTGACACTATGTTCAACTGGATACCCTCAAAATAAAACTGATTGCGAGCAAGCCACACATGCCAAACAACAGATAAAAAAAGAGGATCATCTTTAGCATTTGAACGAATCCAAGAACAAACATCCGTGTCTAGATACAACGCTAGAGAATTACCATAGCCAATCGTAGACCACACACGACGAGACTCCAAACAATCTCACAAGCAATGCATCGCATCTTCCTCACCCAAAGAGTAGCGAGCACAATCAGGACTAGAAGTTAAATGCCTCCTTGTGCAGACAGAATTGCAAGGTAACGAACCATGCATCACCATCTAGATAAGGAATTTAATTTTCTCTTTAGCTTTTAAATGCCATATCCACTTCCAATTCTCATGCGCAGAAGAAACCGGATGAGATTGACGAGTAAGCCAGCAATACCCTTCCTTGGCCGAATATCTACCATTCATGTTACCAGCCCAAACCATAACATCATGAGTATCCGGATTGAGCACAAAAGGACAAATTGCTGCACTCATGGACAACCTGCTCCATAAAAGGTGTAGAAAGACATGCCAGTTCCAAGAGTCTCCATTCCAAGGATCCTTCAACAAAAGATTTCTATCGCGATAGTGAACATAAGGAACTTGGTGGCAAAGAGCACCATTTCCAGACCAATCATCATACCAAAAGGAAGAATTCCCATTACCAACACGTAATGGAAATCCTTGTTTCAAAAGAGTGACCGCTTTTTGGATAGAGTTCCAAGTAACTGAGCCGCGAGCAAGAGTAAGAGCAAGGATATTTGAATGAGGAAAATATTTATGAGAGAGAACACGGACCCACAACTTATCCAGATTAAGGAGCTGCCACACAAGTTTCTCTAAGAGGGACGTATTTGACAATGTTGAACATCTTACTCCTAAACCCCCACAAGCTTTTGGCAAACAAACTTTATCCCATCCAACCCAATCAATACCATGGTTAGATGGAAAAGCCCAAATATAGTCCCTTATTATTTTATCCACATGATCACAAGTAGAAGTCGGGACCCAAATATTTTGCATCACATACAAAGGCATTGAAGAAAGAACCGAGGTTGCTAATGTTAATCTCCCTGGCCTATTCAAGAGTTTGGTTTTCCGACATGATAGACAAGCTTGAATCTTGTCAACAGTAAAATTAAAGTCCTCTCTCTTTGGTCGCAATGAAATATAGGAAAATCCAAATATTTCCCAACATTAGTCATAGAAGTCATACCGGTGAACTTATCCCTTTTAGCATGAGGGACAACTTTAGAACAAAAGTATTTCAACTTATCCGGATTAACCTTCATTCCTGAGCAATGACAAAAACGATCAATTACACCAGAAATAACTCTCACCTGGCTAGTTTTTTCTTTAGCAAATAGGAGGATGTCATCAGCGAACATAAGGTGCAAAATAGGAGGACTGTTCCTCGAGACAGTCACCGAAAGCCAATTTCGAGCTTCAACTTGTTCTTGAATAGCAACTGGGAGAGGCTCCATTCAAAGAACAAACAAATACGGCAACATCGGATCCCCTTGACGTAAGCCTCTTCTAGGGGAAAAGCTAGGCAATTTATTCCCATTCCATAGCAAACTCATAGATGCTGAAGAAACACAAGACATCACAAGTTAATGATAGAATTTGGAAAACCAAAGCCAATAAATGTTGACTTCAAAATACGCCAATCCAGCCTATCATAGGCCTTTTCGAGGTCCAATTTGAAACCAACATTGCCAAGTTTCCTCTTTGACTTCTCCATATCATAAACGATCTCTTGAAGAAGAATTGCGTTATTTGAAGAGCTCCTCCCAAGTACAAAACTACACTGAAGAGGGCCAACAAGCTCTGACAAGAAGGGACACAGTCTATTAACCAAGACCTTTGTAATCAATTTGAAAGCAACATTGCAGAGGCTAATAGGCCGAAATTCCTTAAAATTGCCAAGAAAGTCCACCTTAGGAATTAGAAGAATCAGAACCTCTGCAACTCAGGGTGAAAAGTACCAGAGCATTCCGAACCAGATTAAAGACCTCATCCCCCACAATATTCCAGTAACTCTTAAAGAAGATTGTCTGAAAACCATCCGGACCTAGAGCTTTAAACGAATGCATAGCCTAGAGAGCAGACCAAACCTCGTCTTTTGAAACCGGCTTTGAAACGGGTTGGTTTGATTTAGTGTAATAGTTTTCTTAGACAAGAAGAATATTCATTCAACTTAATTTTTTTCATTGGCTATGTGCTCCTTATGTAGGAATGAATAAGGAGCTAAGTTAGTTACAATTAATTACCGGAATAAAGGAAACAACAGAGAAAATAGTTACAATATTAATTATAGTATGGTAAATAGGCTCAAGCTAAGTAATTATGATTTACAAGAGGAAGTATAATCTATTTATGTTCAATATAGTGGCTAAGGATTAAAATTTTGAGTGATTACTCCTAGAGCTAAATTTAACTACATTATTAAGAAAGTATATTTTAATTTGAGTGAGTGAATACTCATGATCTTGAAATGAAATTTATTTCATTCATAGAAAATTCACTTATTTAAATATTTTTTTCTTATATCTTGTATTAATCATGAGCATTATGATTTTAGTTGAGTTTTCTGCGAATAAAAAATACCACACATCAATATGTTAAGGTTTTGTATGGCACGAACTTTTTTTAATTTAAATGTTAATTTTAAGTTTAAGCTGTAAATAATAGTGACAATAAAAAGAGCTTTAAAAAAAATTAAAAGTTGTTTGATAAATTTATTACTTTTTTCACTTATAAATTGCTTATAAGTATTTCTTTTGTAATTTTAGATTTGTAGAAAAAATATTAGGAGAAGTAAAAGTAGAAGGAAAAATACAGTTTAAATTTGTGACTTATACTTTTAGAGCTTTACTTTAGTAAAAATAACAATTACATTTTTTTTTATTTAAAAGATTCTCTTAGATTTTGCAGAGCTTCTCTTTATAAAAAGAAGAGAAAAAAAAGTTGAGTCAAACATGCATAAAAAAAATCATTAAAACAAATGGATTGCTTTGATTTCTTTCAAATGGTGGCATTCTTGCCACCACATAGGTTTCAAACTGCACCACAGACAATTTTTTGTTTTTCCATTTTGTCCTCTAACCGAACATTATTTTCCTGACGAAATCGGATAATAATTTTCGGGTGTTTTTGGATATGAGTTTCCGGTTGGTTTGGATACATGACAACACGGTTCTTATTGAACAAAACTGGATGTTAATATTTGGGTGCAACCAAATATTACTATCCAGGTGAGTCCGGATTTGATTTTTCAGTTGCTCATCATAGCACCACCCATTATAATATTGAACCATATTATCCAAGTAAGTTGTTTATGTTATTTTGATGTTATTTATGCATTTCAATACTTGTTAAATTCGTGAATTTTTGGAACTGCGGTAGTACCACTGATTGTCTTGTAACTGGATTTGTGAATCCAATTGAAACCAAATTCTCAAATCCGATTGAAACCAAACTTTCAAATCCAGGTGGAACTAAATTTTAAAATCTGGTTGTGACCAAACTTTTTAATCTTTTTTTTTGGTATACAAGGAAATTAACGACACCATGGATCGAACCCTGTACCACACACTCACACACACATGTCCTTGCCAACTGTGCTGGCCTTACGGGACACCAAACTTTTTAATCTGGTTAGAGGCATATTGGAAATTCGTTTTGCAACTGATTACTAATTTTTTTTTCCAGATATTGAAACCTTATGGATGAATTAATGGAATCAGTACATGAAAACAAAGAAGAGGAACGCGAGTCCCCAACTAAATTAATGTTTGAAAATTTGTTGTGGAGTGACCAACTGAGGAAGATTATAACAAACATGTGTCATATTTCGAGCTTGTTTGTAAAGAGTTTAAACCATTCAAGTACTATATGAAGACTTGATTGATTTCGCACAAGGAAAATTTTGTCGATGCATGGGTCGATAAAGTCATGCACCTTGGAAACATAACAGCTAACAGGTTATTCTAATGCACAGCTAATGTTTTGACTTGGAAACAACTTTTTATGGCTTCATTCGTTAATGCATGTTTTTCTTACAGGGTTGAAGGTGCTCATGTAAAGTTGAAGAAATTGTTGAAATATAGTCAAGATAACTTCAAGCGGACACAACCAATGTCCAAGTGGATGACTATTGATGTGATGGTTACGTCATAGCCACGTTATATGAGAGACCACTCGTATTAGTGTCAAAATTAAGAAGTGCAAAAGTGCAACCTTTTTTCCACTGGTTGGGACTCAAGCATCACCAGAGTTGATGGGCATAGCTTTCGTCCGGAAGTGTCACTTGGTTAAGGTAAGTATTACGATTGTCAACTTGAAATAACATATATGGTATTATGATTTTATATATCATCCATGTCTCACGGTATTTTGTTTCTTATATTTGTAGGTGAAGCTAAAGGTTGATTGTCCGTTTCCAACAATGGCAACGATATTATGATTCAGCTACACATGGATGGATGGACGACTACAAGCGTTAGCTTGAAGCATATCCTTAAAAGATTCCAAATAAACATAATGTTCATACAACATTTATGTCACTTAAGGATGATTGATTATTGTATTGAGTTTAGGTGTTTTAAAAGATAATTGATTGTATTTATTATTGGTCAATGTGTTTTATTTTACGATTTTAAAAACATGCTTACTGGTTCCAAATTATAACATAACAAAATAAATTTAACATAAACACACATAAATATAACATAATCATACATATGTAGCTAATACATGTCCATAAGAATAAATATGAAAACATAAGTAGCTAATACATCTCCATATGTATAAATACAAAAACTAAGTAAAAAGTAACTCTAGATGAGCAAACTCTAACTAGATGGACCCTCACCCCCATTCATCCTCCTATGTTGCCTCCTTCTATATCAATTGCCCAAGCGAGTAGAAGCTAATTTCAGTATCCTTTGGAGACGCTCGCCAATGACAACACCCAAGTCAACGACATCAGCCTCGTCTGCCTCGACCTCGTCTCCCATGTCTACTTCACGAACAGGCAGATCAACAGCGGGCTCAGCAACAACACCGCGACCATGAGCTCGACCTCGTCTACGATGTGTTGCGGCATCTTGATCGTGTCTGCCACGTGCAGAAGCAGTAGTGTGATTCGGGTTCACCATCTCTAATCTACAAAAATTGCAACATTATTTAAATATTACATATTTTAAATATTTTATACATAAATAAAAATACTTTTATATAAAAAACTACAATTATTTTAAATAACATATGTTAATCTTTGCTAACTACTAAACTAGAAAAATACATTCATTATAAAAAAATGAAATTATTAGAAAGCTTGGATGGAACTAAAAATTATTTTTCCAATTTTATTACAAGAATAATATTATGAAAAAATAAAATTACTATTACTATAAAAAAAAGGTTTCAATTAGTTTTTTTTTTCAAATAGATGCCAACCGGAAACCCAAATCCAGGCACGTCCAAACTCCTATATCTAGTGGAAACCGGCAAGTCCAATCTGGATTCGTCCAAACACTCAAATCCGGTTGGAACCAGAAATTCAAATCCGGACTCGCCCAAACTTTTAAGTCCAATTGGAGCTGGAAATCCAATCTGGTTGAGATTCAAACCGCCAAAATTAGCACACAAACAGGAAGCACAATTCAGCAAAATAAACACAATCCTAATCACAAAATAAACGAGGATTGATATCAAAATAACAACTAAACTAACCTTATCCGGCGAAGAAACGGTAGTAGTAAGGTTGGATCGTCAAAAATCACCCCTTTGGTGGGTTAGAAAGAGGTGGAGTGAGGATTCTAGAGAGAGAAATCGAGGATGAGAGGGAATGACAAAACATAAGTGAAAACTGAAAATTTTCTTCAGATTTAAGTGTGTGGTGTGCGTAGTCTTTAACCAGAAATTATTATCCGGTTTCACCCGGAAAATAATGTCCGATTGGAAGGCAAAATGGGAAAAAAGTAATTGCGTGTGGTGCAGTTTGAAACCCATGTGGTGGTAATAGCGCCAACCTCTTTCAACACAATTTGGACTACATGGAATTACTAAATACACGGATAAACTCATAAAAGTAAATTTAAAACATCTATGCAAAGATAATCGAAAGACTATCTCCGTTCCTAAATATAAGCCCTTAAAAAAAGTTATTGTTCCTTTTTATAAGCTCCTAAGTCCTAACATAAGAAATTGGGGGCATTTATTATAATTTTTCTTTTTTACCATAATTAATAAAGATAGAGGATGTTGATTTTAAAATGAAAGTGAGTTTTAAATAGAAGTAGAACTGAAAATTCTTGATAGCTTTTGAAAATACTAATGCATTTTATGGATATCAACAATTTTCTGAATTTGTATGATGTTTTTTGAGGGACTTATAAATAGGAAGTGAGGTAGTATTAAAGAGAAATGAGAAATGAAGATGAATGGAAGGACAATTTTCTTGGAAATCCCATGTTATCGACGTGTGCATAAATATAATTTGCTTTAGGGGTCTGTTTGTTTAAAATTTTGCTTTGATTAACATTGACCAAAATTAGAAATAGTTATTTCTATTGAATGATCTCGGTTGTTATGCATTAATAATTTCGCTTATTAATTGAATCTCGATTTGTGCATTTTTACTTCTTATTTCACTAAAATGTGAACCAAACGCACACTTAATTAAAAGGTTCGTTGGTTTTCATATTTCAAATTTCAATAGAAACAAGAAAATGGGTAGACTTAGGTAATTATTCATGATTTAATCTGCAATAAGTAACTTATCTATTTTTGTTCCGAAATAGAGATGGACACTTCATATTTGATATTGTCACTCATATTCATTAACTCTCTTAGTATTTTTACTCTTGTATTAAAATGAAAATTTATAAATAAGAGTGATAATATTAAATTTAGAGTGACAATATTTATTATTATTTAAAAGTAGTAATAACGTGACATTGTAGGTTTTTTCTTCCACACTCTAAATGAATATTTGTTGAACAAATCGCGATCCGTAATATCGATAAATAGTAATATGAATAGTGTGTACCTAAGTGAGTAATAATATTTATGAATACATATTTGTTCTATTATAGTTCTATTATATGATTTTTTCACATTGAATTCGGATTTTGTGTTGTTGTGCATGACTTTTGATTATTATTTTCTTAATAATATCATTTAGAGATTTAAGAAGAACAGCATAAACAAAAACAAAAGTTGGAATAAGGTCAAAGTTTTCAGATGGTAGCTAGGATTTGCACTACCTGTTTTTGAGAAGTGCACCATTTTTTTGAAACCATCAATCTAAAAAATATTTTTCAACTTCTAAATTAATAATCCAAAAAAATGAATGATGCACTTATAAACTTTTTGGTACAAATCTCAATGTGCTTTTCAGATGCGTTCTTCAAACCATATGGGCCTTTATAATGTACTTTGGACTTTTATGGCATAAGTTAACATTTCTAGTGGCGGTTCAAGTTTCTAATTTGATTTTTCGTTGAACTAAAGAGAATTACGCTTGTTATAAAAAAAAAACAGAAAATCACGCTCTAGTCATATATAAATAGTTATAATGTGTTTGGTCACAAATTTCAACCAAATTTAATATATGCAACAACTTCTTAATTTTTACTTTTAGTAAAAATATTTTCAGGTTTAGTTAACTCTAAACCAAATACTCATGCCTTTAAATTATCACAAAGTATCCTATCATATACCAAATACTCAACCAAATACTCAAACCCTTTATAACATTGTTTTTTTGTGTTTTAGTCACTATTTTTTTCAAAAATTGCATTTAAAGTCTTTAGTATTCAATTCCTTCTAAATCTCTTTGAAAAACCATATAATCCAAGAATTTAACTTAACAGAGATTAAAAAAAAACAATTTATAAAATCATAAAAACTCAAATATAAAAAATAATTTTATAAAAACTAAATTCCAAACCAACATATTTTATAAAAGTTAAAAATATATTTTACCCTTTTAAAATATCATGTAGGTAAAACAGCAATCTCTTCAAACACTTCACAATTGCTAGTTAAGCATACATATATTGTCAATGAATATATTGAAAGTCATTGAAAAAACCATTTACCCAAACAATGCTCTTCACGCAACAAATTAGCATAACCAAACACTTGCCAACAAACAAATCTTAATGCAATAAGCATCCTATTGGCATAGATGCCAAACAAACAAAGCATTATCAAACATTATGCAAGATTCTCACATCTAAATAGAGACAACAACAACACATTGAAATCTAAATTGAGGCATCAGGGTCAAGTATATATCCAATCAAAGAATATATTTAAATATCAAATTTCAAAAAGAGAGAAAGAATTCTAAAAAAAGAAAAAAAAAACAACACTATCCATGTGGTGATCATGTACAATCACCTAGGTAATAATAATGTACTCTACAAATAGAAGAATATAAAATAAAATTAGAACACAAAAAAAATTCCATCTTTAGTCTCCAACGGTCAGATTTAACTAACACAAATACATCCTTTCATTCTTTTTTTCTTTTACTGAAAATTTTCGATTAAGAAAAATAATTTAATCCCTAATTTCGCACCATTATCTAAAATCTACGTCTATAATCTACAATCTACAACAAAAACAGTCATTTGTATTTGTTTTGCCTATAATAATAATATTTTGACCGTCAATCAAATACTAATATCTTTCGATGTAAAAAAATAAATATGTAAAACCCCTAGACAAAGCATTTTTAATTTACACAACCAGGAATGTCACTTTGTTTTCTTTCCTTAAGAAAATCTAATTTTTCTTATATATTTTTTTGAAACAATTTTTTTTTTCCTAATATTGTTCAACACTTTTAACTAGATTTTAGTTTTTTAGGCCAAGTCAGATGGAGAAGCATGTGAAATGGCACTAAGATAGATGAACTTCAACGGTTGAATTTTTAACGGTGAAACAAACGGGGCATGCCCGAAAATACGGGTCGCATTCCGCGCAGAAGCAAAGGTGGCGACACGGCAGCACCACCACCGTCGCGACCCGATTCCCGCAACCTCTGCATTTGTGACCCGGAACCAAGACCCGACCCAGGTCAGCACATGCTGACTCAGCATCCTCGGCGCGCGATAGCGCACCGTTTTCTTGGCCGCTCACGATAGCGTGATGCAGTTGGGCTTGCAATGAAACTGCCATCGCTTCCTGCGCTTTTGCCTTTGCCTGCCATGCTTGCGCCTCCAGGCTAAGTTGCGCCGCGCGTGCCTCTAACTCCGCGTTCCTCCGCGTGGCTTTCGCAACCTCCGCTTCCTTCTCTCTTAACCGCCGTAAGACGGATTCCTCCGCCGTGGCTAGCAGTTCCTGGAAATGCCTCTGCCTTTTCTCAGCTAATCCCCGCCTTAATTGCTCTCCCTAATCACACATAAAATCCAATCAGCATTATCCATTATGTTACATTGCCAAATTGGGAAAAAAAAAAACATAAAAATAAAAAATAACTCCTCAATTGCTATTGAGCTTTGGTACAATCACATTTTGCTAAATGTGGTTAAACGTTGAATGTGATTATTGCAGACTATAATCATGACCGAATATAGTATCTCAACCATGATCAAAATTTTAAAATTGAGATTAACATTATAAAATCTTGCTACAATACCATGATTTTGTAGCTAAATGTCTTGTGTGACTATTGTAGACCACAATTGGTCTAGAATGGTTTTAGTGTATAACTTAGAATTTTAAAATTGAGATTAACGTTGCTAAATCTTGCTATAATACCATGATTTTGTAGCTAAATGCCTAGAATGACTATTATAGACCACAATTATGGTTTTAGTGTATAACTTACTCTTGATCGTGATCAAGAGTTTAAAGCTAGAATTAACATCGCGAAATCTCGCCGCAATATCATCATGATTTTGTGGCTAAATGTCAAATGTGACTAACGTAGGCCAAAATTGCGATCAAGTACGGTTTCAATGTAACGTAATCTCGACTGTAATAAAGATTTCAACAAAGTGCTTGACTTCGCGAGATCTCGCTGCAATTTCTGTGTTTTCGTCAAAGAAACCGCCCGAAAATGCGTTGGCCGCATCCGATCACATTTAATAGCATTTAACGCAATGCGCAATGTCACTGACCCTAACTACCACATTACCACATTCACATTTTGAAACATAAAAAAACTATGACATTATAATGTGACGTGGAAACAAACTAGTACAATTTAAAACTTTGAAGACAGTAATTTTTTATAAGAAAAATAAAAAACTTAAAAAACAAAAAAACAGTACCTGGGCTTGAAGAAAGAGGGTTAATTCATCTCGCTGCTGTTTGATTTGAGAAGCCATGCCATCAGTTAACAGAGATGAAAAAACAGAGGATGAGAGTTGTTGAGGATTTTGATATTGTTGTTGTTGATGAAATTGTAATCTGTGCTGTTGTTGTTGATCACCAAAGGATAATCTTAATCCAGTAGAAACTACATTCTGTTGTTGTTGATTTTGGATTTGAGTGAGGTCTACAGGCAGATGCAGATGAGACTGAGATTGAGATTGAAAGGGAAATCGAATGATCACTTTAGGAGATGATGATGATGCATTTGTTGTTTTTGTTTCTCTTCCTCTCTTCCTAGAACTGCTAGCTGATAAAAAAAAAATCAAAAATCAAAAATCAAATTGGGAATTTTCATAAATTTCACATTATAAAAAAAAAAAAAAAATTCATACCTCCATTGTTGAAAATCATGTGGTTTGGTTGATCAAAGAGTTCTGCTGCTCCTGGTGGTTGTTGAGGTTGCAATAATGAATAGTCATGTCCTTCTTGTCCGTTTTTGTTGCTACTATTTAATAAAACAGAAATTAAAACGCATGAAGATCAGTTAAATTAATTAATCAGAAAATTCAGAAAAAATTGATTTATGAGATAGGGAATTAAGAAGATGGAAGCAAAACCTGTTCAGGAGGAGTACATTGGAAGGGTATTGAGCTTGAACAGCCATTTGTAAATATAAATAAAGTAAAATAAATATAAATATAAATATAAATATATAAATAAATACTAATGGAGAAGGAAGGAAAGAAAGAAAGAAAGAAAGAAGAAGATGAAAAGGTTGAAGGAGTTTTGGTACAATTTGTGAGAATATGAAGAGGGTGAGAGAGAGAGAAAGGTGAGAAATAGATGAGGGGATTAAAAGGATTGCATTTATAATTTAATAATAATTATAATTAATAATAATAATAAAAATAAACAGAAACAAAAAAGATGGAGAAGAAAGGGAAAGAAAGAAAGAAAGATGGCAGGCTAAGACTTAAGAGGCGGATTCTTCAATAAGAGGGTGTGGTGTGGTGTGGACCAATAAACCAAAAAATAAAAACAAAAAAAATATATAAATGTTGTTAGATTTGAAAGAGAAATGGAATCAGAAGAAAATGGAACAAATCATGTTCACCAAAAACACCACCACCTTTTTTATTTTTATTTTTATTTGCATTTTTTTCTCTCTTGATTTCACCTAACTTTGCCTTGGAAGAGAATGAGTCCAAGGGATAGACACTAGTTTGTGTTCCGATATTATTTAGTAAATGTTTTCTTTGTCAGAAAAAAATAATATAGTATATATGTGTGCAAAATTTATTTATTTTTTAATTTTAAAATTAAGAACACTTGTAAACAGCTATTGACAAGAATTAAATTAATTAATTATTAATCACATTGTAGAGATTAGTGGGAATTGCGTGGGGATAGTGTGAATTGTGAACTAAAGGGGGAGGTTTTATTAGAATTTGCATGATGTATTAGGTGTTCAAAATCGAATAAAATCAATTTAAGTGTGTGTTTCGATTAGTTTATTTGAAAGAAATAATTGTTTATTTTTATAAGTTTTGTGAGAGAATTTTTAAAAAATAAATAATTATTTTTCTTAAAATAAACTTTTTAAATATGTATTAACTTGAATTGAAAAATTCAAAAACAAATAAATTGAAAACTAAACAAATTAAAAACTGACCTTTTTTATCAGTTTAGTTTGGATTTCAAACTTTTTTAATTAACTCAAATCAATTCAATCTAAACTAAATTTTTTTGTACGTTACAATTTTTTATTAAATTATAATAATATTGATATTTATATTAATAAATATTTAATGAAATTAATAGAATAACTTTTTTTATAGTTTTAGAACATAAATATTATCTTAATATCGTATCTTTTATAATGTTAACACTCTTCGATCGATTTAAAATTAAATTTTATCTCTTCTTATTCTCATTCTCCCGGTATATATTTTTCAGTGAATCTAATTATATATATTTTGTGTTTTATTTAATATCTAGTTTTATTTTTAATTAGTGTATAATTAACATAAAGTTAAAATCGATAATCAATTCAATTCAAACCAAAAAAAATATGAGATCAAATATTTTTTGTAAATTAAACTGAACCAATCCAAATCGAAGGTATACAAATTAATTGGATTGGATAGCTTTACCCCTCAAAATCGATCTAATCCGCACTGTGAACACCATTATACTAGTGTGGTGTAGTAATTTATGTAACACTATTATTTATTTTTTTATTATATTATCTTAGAATATTTTTACTTTTTTTCTATTTTTCTTTTTATATATCTTTACACTCCAATTTGGGTGTATACTATACAATTTCTCTTATTTGTAAATGTTTTTTTTTTTTTTATGTTGTTGGGAACTTATGTAACGCTTCCGCTGGAATTGTTTGTACTATATGCATGCCATGCCTTGCTTTGCTTTCTTCACTCACACAACCCTCTTTTTCTTCTCTTATTATATTATTTTCCATCCCATTTTTCTAACTCCAATGTCAAATTTTGTTTCTAGCCATGTCAACGAAAAAAAAAAAAAGAATCTCCCTATAGATGGTCAATTCATGTATATAAAATAAGGAAGATATTAGAAAATATTTTAAAAATAAGATGGGAGGTAGTTAAAATATTACTCTATTAGCTAAAATTAATCAATATATAAGAATGATAAATAAATTAAGGGAAGAAAGATACTAATATATACAAAATAGGATCCGTAATAAATTAAGGTGATTTCCATATTTACTCTCCAGATCTTTCTTATGAAGACTCGTTTTTTCTTTTTTAATTAAAACGAAAAAAAAAGACAAACACCCTTTTCTTCTGTATAAGCATTAAGCAAAGACAAACTCTCAAGGGTAAAATAGTAAAATAATGAATAATATAACAAAATAGTCTATGACTCATTTTAAGTCTTTCACATTATCGAAATTAATTTTTAAATTTAGATTTTATAAAATATCATTCATTTAATTTAGTCAATAATTAAAGTGATTGATTTTCATATAAAGTCAAGGATTATTAGAACTAACTTTTTATAAAGTTAAGGATTATTGTGACTATATTATAAAATCAAAGACTAAAGATGATTGGTGACTACAAAATCAGGATCCATTTTAGTTATTATTTCGTAAAATAACATATTCAAATTTTCCTATAAGAAAGTAAGTAGTAATTGTTACCAATTAAGTCCTTAAAAATATCAAGTTGGTCTTTGATTTGTAATTGAAGATCGATTTGGCAACGGTCGAATCTTCTTTCAAGATTAAATTGATTATATAAACATCTTTAGAGGATTAAAATGATTTTTCCACTTAATCCTTAAAAAATTAAAACATGATCAAATTAATTCGCAAAAAATTGACACATTAAATTGACACATTAAATTGATCCTCCTCCATTATAAATGAAAGGTCAATTCAATACAGTGTTATTAAACCTTAGACCATGACACGTCAAAACTGAAATAAACCGTTCAACCCGATCAACAAACTGACAATATAATTGATGTTTAATTAACAAAAATTAGTGCAAAATGCAATAGAGAGATTCAAACCTATGACCCCCTTCTACACCTAAAGCATAATCTGCTACTAGATCAAAATGCATCTTTGATAAATATATGCTAACTATTAAATATATCTTATTCTGTGAAATTCAATACTATAATTTAAAGTATAATAACTAAATTAGTATATTATTTATTATTAATAATTATAGCAATATATTGTTATTAGTATAATTTATACTAATATTATTTTTATATATTTTATTTATTTGGTTTCTATATTTTTGTTTGGGGTTTGAATACGTTTAATTAAAAAAATAAAAAAATTTATTTAATATGTATATACAAGTATTTAAATTGATTGGTTTAACGGTGACCTTCAAGTCAACCCAAGTTGATCTAGTGACTCATCAACCCAATATCCTGACTGAGTCGATGACCAATCCTGATTTAATAACACTGATTCAGTGACTTTAATCTTTTAAGAATTAAAATAGTGACACAAATTATTAAAAAACTAAGTCAGTAAAAATACACAAAGACTAAGGTACCGTTTGACTCCGTTTATTTTGGGTTTATCTTCTATTTATAAATAAAAGGCAAGTCAAACAGAAATATTAATAAGTTGTTAAAATTTTAAGTGATTTTTTTTTAATGAAGAAAAGAGAGAAAAAAAAACTTTAAAATAAGCCACAAATAGGAGCTTTTGTTTATTTTTTCAACCTTTTATTTTCATTGAACATCCACCAATCACCATAGCCATGGCCGGACCACCACCCGTCGCCTCTGCCCGCCATCGGACCGCCACCGCTGCCCGCCGTCGGACTGCCGCTGGTCAACATTTTTTTTAAAAATATTTTAAAACATAATATATGTACTACTTTATATTATTATAAATAAAAAAATTCAAAATAAGTATCTTATACTAAATTTTAAAAAAATGAAACTGTCAAACAACTTATAATTTTTTTAAGCCTCTTATTTGTAGCTTTAACGTAAAAATAACCTTTAAGCGAAAAATAACATAGGTTAAACGATGCTTAACTCCATAACACTTTGAATGGTTACATCTATCTCATAAAAATACACAAATATACTTTGCAAAAACAAAGTTGGAGAATGGTCAAGGACGGATCCAGAAATGCCAGGTGCAGAAGGGAGCAAAACTTAAAATAAGGATAATGAAAAATATTATGTTTATAGAAAATTTATAAATGAAAAGAAAAAAAATATAAATTTTGAGAGAAAAACAACACAAATCATCAAATTAAAAATTCTTCTAAGAGTGCAAATTTAATATTTTTTTAAATACAAGCAAATAATAAGCTTTTAATAGTTTGAAGACTAGTTTGAGGACTAATTTAGTAGAATTTTAAATTTTTAGAAAATTAATTTGGTGATAAAGTTCTTTAAGAGATTAACCATATAATATATAATTAATACTTTTAGCAGAAGGCCCCTTACCCCCTCTAAATCCGTCGCGAGGATGATGTGGAGTGTGAAAATGGTAGATTTTTGATAGAGAGAAATGTTGATTAAAAAAAGTGTTTTAAGTGTTAGCTCCAGCTACTAATAGATACTACTCTTATTGAAATAAAAAAAATTAAAATATTTATTAATTAAATTCAGGTTTTATGTCCCAGTCATGTAGTTCAGTTAATGAATATATGAAAATTTGTGTGCATGAATATGTAATTCGATCCCTAATTATACTACTTTCTTATTAAAAAAAATCAAGTTTTATAAAAAGTGGAACTATAATCCACGTCATTCGTGGAATGGACACAAAACTTGTTTGTTTTATATAGCATTAGTCTTAAAAGAAGTATGTGTAATTTTCAAATCAAGAAAATAAAAGTATATTTAACGCTAATGTAATTTTTAATGTATAACACTTAATTATAAGTAGTATTGCCAAAAACAAAATAATTTAAATATGTTTTCCTACTTACAACTTACATGGAGTACATAAATCATGGGCAGAGCTATGTTGATCAATGGTGGGCCTTGACCCCCGTATTGAAAAAAATAACTAATATCTATGTATATATAATTTTTTAGGACGCCACCTACCCTTAATTTTTTAGAATGACACCCTCACTTTTTTTGGCATTGGGTTAGCTTCTATTAATATATATTTTGTCTAACAAGATTAATTTATTAGCATAAACTTTTTATATATATTATCAAAATGTATGAGTTTTTTCAAATTATGACGTTGTTAAATCGTTAATTTACTTTAAAATATGTATCAACTATTTTTTTTAAATATTTTATTATTTTATAAATTAGTAGTTTTAAAAATATTAAATATACCACGATTATTTATCATCCTAACAAACATCTAGTTCAACCAAAAAAATAATATTTTTTAGTTAAAGTAGGTTTTGTAGTGCAAATAGTAATGATACACTAATTACTTCTCTATCAATTTTAGGTTTGAATAAAATAAAAAATAATTGACAACATTTTCAAAACAATATATTTAACTATCTTATGATTTTTTGACATTTACTTAATCAAATGATAATATTTACTAAGCGAGTTAACTCTTAATAGATTTAATTTTACAAACATGCCTAAACTCAACAAGGAAAAAAATTATATTTATAATGTTGATATATTTTTAATATATTTATTTTATGTACTATATTTTATTTTTAATTTTTATATTTGGCCTCCCAAAAGAGAAATGTTTTATTCTCTTACTAAATTTTTCTATATATCTTCTTATTCACTTAATTTGACAATTGTCATCTATCATTTTAAAAAGTAATAATTATTTAATGCTTAGTGAAAGATATATAATAATTGTCAAAATTAAGTGGGTAGGAGAATTTATAAGAGAAAATAGTTAGAGAATATAACATTTTTCGTATTGATATTTATATGTCTTTAATAGTGTGTTTGGATGAGGGAATTTTTAAAGGTAATGTAATTTTTGAAGGGAATTAAAATGCTATTATTTAAATTGTCATGTTTGGATGTTATATTAGAAATTATTTGAATTTCATAGCATTTTAAGTGGATATTCTTTTTAGTTAGAAATTAAATGAGGAATTTTAAATCCATCCAAAAAAGCAAGAATTGTGAAATCTCTCTTTCTCTCTCCCTCTCACTCTCTCCTCTCTCACTCAAAACTCTCTAAAAACTCTCTCTCTCTCTAAAAAAAACTCTACCCCTCTCTAAAAAAAGTCTATCTCTCTCTAAAAAATTCTCTCTCTCTAAAAACTCTCTCTCTTCCTATGATACTTAAAATTGCCTTGACTTTAGCCCCTAACTTGTTCGTTAGAGAACTCTAATTTTAATCACTTGTGGTAAATGATCTTTGGTTAAGTTTTGGTAGAGTTGATTACTTTCTTGTTTAAAAGTATTTAATTCATTCTTGTTTAGAGTTTCGCAATGAGAGTTATGTTTCTTCAAAATTTGTCTCTTATTACAATGATCGATGATTCTTGAATTAGCAATTTAGCTAAAATTCATTTTCAACTATTCTTTTTGCTATTTGTCTCTTATTACAATGATTGATGATTCTTGAATTACCTATTTAGCTAATATTCATTTTCAACTATTTTTTTTGCTCATGCATTCGTGAAAATACTCCTTTGTTGTTTTTAATTAGTTGTTTTCCTTTGAACTGAATATTATTTTGTGTTGATATCTTTTGTTTATTCTCTGAGTACATCTAGTACTCTTATTCAGTGAATTTTGACTTATAAAAAAATGTAGTTATATGTTTACATCTAGCATTCTTCTTTTTGCACTCTGTCTTTGAGAAAGCAAAAGTTGATCCTTCTCATTTTTTTGAAACCCTTGGTGAAAAGGAATCTCCTATGATGACTTGGATGCTAATTTTTACAAGTAAGATTTACATATTTGTATCACTTTTATTTTAGTAGCAATTATATATATTTCTTTTATAATTTTACTCTACTATTATAATTTTTTTTAGTAATTTTATACATTATTGTTAAGTAAAGAAAAAATATATATATAGACTTTCCTTGATTTTAATAGCCATTTTTCTCAACAATTATATATATGTATATATAAAATAAATTTTTTGTACTATTATATTTTTTCCAATAATTTTATATATTTTTTCAGTAATTTTATATTTTTTCCAGCAATTTTATATATTTTTTAAGCAAAGAAAATTTAATTATTTTATTAAAAAATATATTAATGAAAGAAATTAATTACTTTATTCAAACAAATAATTTTGAAAATGAAAAATTCTAATTACTCTATCTAAACAAACAATTTAAAAAATAAAGGGAATTAAATTGAGAAAATTGAAATACTAAAGTTTACAAATTTTTAAAAAATTTCAAATACTCCATTTAAACACAATAAATATTTTATCGGCTGAACGATACTTTTTTTTTTTGTTATTCAACGGGGCACTAAGCTCAAAAAAACTAACCAACAAGGCGGGGAAAAGCAATACCATAATCCTCCTCTCTAAGAATAGGAATAAGACTAGGAGGAGGAGATACAATAGGATGAAATCCTAAGTTATACCCATGAGCAATGTTAGCAAGGTGATTCGCACTCCGATTTGCTTCTCTAAAGATGTGGAGGATGCCAACTATATTAGGCATCTTGGCTAGGTCCCGAATATCTCTAACAAGAGGGAAGCAACTATGGGAGGTGTCACAACCCACCTTAGAATCCATCTCAATCACAACACGATGGAGGTTGAGAGCCTTGATAAGTTTGAGGCCTTCAAGAAGACCCCAAAGTTCTGCTTTTACTGCTGAGCAGCTACCAATTTTGTAGACAAATCCAACCACAAATCTCCCATGATCATCACGGATTACTCCTCCACAAGTGGTTTCAAGAGGAGTTTTGGGTCTTCAAGTATTACAAAAGAGCAATTCCAGTTTTGGGTCTTCAAGTATTACAAAAGAGCAATTCCAGTTTTCTTGATTTTTTTTTTGGAGTGTATTTAGTCCCCACATTTTTATAATGATTTTTTTTTTTCCTTTCATCAATGCTTTTCTCGAATTATGTAATCTTTTGAGAAAAATACTCTGTCTCTATATATAGAACTGTTTAGGAAAAAATAAAGCCTAGTCCTTTATTGGGACCATTTTCAAAAGTTCATGTATAATTGATTTTTATTTGCAAAAAATATTTTTATTTTTCAATTACTTTTATATAGTCTAAAATTAATAAATGAGATAAATAAATTTTCTCTCCAATAATAATAATGAACGAAGATAAAAAAGAATGATAATATGAGTTCTAATAATTTAAGGGATACATTTAAAAATCAATACAAATTGATAGATAATTTTTAATGAATTTAACTAAGCTAATTAATTTTTTTTAACTCTAGTGTATTTTTTTTAAATTAAAAAGTCTTATATATAAGGACAAGATAATATTCTTTATCAACAAAATTATTTAGAATTGGAAAAAAAAAAGTTGAATAAAAAAAAAACTCAATTGAGCGTTACAAAAACATATAAGGTGTAGAGAAAGGTTTATGTGAAGAAACATAATTTATCAGTTATGATTTCATTGATTATAGGAATTGGGGATTGAATCAGTTTACATGAGTAGAGAGTCATGCGTTTTTTTTTATTGTTATTCATAAAAAATTACAATAATCGAGGATTGAACTCACATATCTAGACACATGTCGATCACAAAACTATATAACTAAGACAAAAGAGTGCTCATATAGCGAGCTAGTTGTACATGGATTAATAGATTTTAATTAACCGGCATGCTAATATTAATTTATACTTAACTAGAGTTTGTTCTGGGCGATGCCTGAGTTGAAATGTTTTAAGGAAAATTATAATTTTTATTTAGGTGATCACTATTGGCACTACACTGGTATCTTAGTTCACTATACAAATTAATTTTTTTCTCGAAAAAACCCTACTCAGAAAACTAGTTTCTATTTTTCATTAAACCAAATAATAATTAAAATGTACCACACACTCTCAATACACCACACACACACCCGAGACAGATTTTAGTTTCTGTCCCACCTCATTATTGAAAAATCAATCTCTCTCATCTTCACGCTCTCTCTCACGACGCTGTCATCAACCATCTTTCCCAGTCACCATCGATGGTGGTTTAGGCACCGTAACACGCCGGCAAGATTAGCAGCGACAATGACGGCCTTCGACAGCGGTGGCGACGGCAATGACGTGTTCTTCATTTTAGTTTAGGGTTCTTCCAAATGAGTACATGTTCACATTTTTTATGTTCTTTCTCTCAAATTTTTATCCCCATTGTTGTTTAGGGTTAATGATTTGATATTTGATTGGTTAAATTTCTTGTTGGTTTCAAATTGTAGTGTGTTTGAAATAAGTTACTTCTCTGTAATTTCAGAAACTAGAATTTGTCTGAGACAAATTCTAGTTTCTGTCTTTGTACATGAGTTTTGTGTTTTAAGATTTCAAATTTTAGTTTCTGTTGCGCTCAAATTCTAATTTTGGGCTGTTCTGAAACTCCACTTTCTGTTTCATGTAAATTTCTAAAATTGTAAAGTTTGTTTTATTTTATAGTAATAACATGAATCCTTGTTTATTATATATATTTCTAGTTTCTATTTATTATTTTTTGATTTATTAAGTTTTAGTTTAAAATAATGTTCAAATCATAGTTTGTTTTGTTTGTTCAAATTCTAGTTTCAATTTCAATTCAAAATCTAGTTTTTGTTTCATGTCAAACTCTAGTTTCTTATGTGTTTCAAATTTTAGTTTTTAAGCGAAAAAAACTAGTTTTTGATCACTGTTTTGCAGAACATAAATATATATTTCACTCAGAAACTAGTTTCTGTTTTGGGTGTGGTGTGGTTTTCACTTCAAAATCACGCTAGTTTCTGAGCAAGAGGTATTTTCGGAAAAAAAATTAATTTGTGTGATGAACCAAGAAATCTTTGTGGTGCCAATAGTGGCCACCTTTTATTTATTTATTTTTTTAATATATGAATGTGTATTCATATATTAAAAAAGCAGCATTCGGTTATATTTTTCATTCCCTAAATTTTGCACATTATGATTAAACTTAATCTTTATAAAAATTAAATCATAATTTTTTTCTCATTTTTTTCTAATTTTTCCTGCCCAAATTCCCTCACAATCACGTATCTAACTTGCTGGCTATTTAAAATTTAAAATCATTTAAAAAATATTAATCATTTTAAAAATTAAATTACAATGGTCACAAAAGTCACAAAATATTTTTGCAACTTAATTTGTATCCGGAATGACAGAGTGGCCAATTTGGTCGCTAAATCAATCTTTTTTTTTGTAGTGAATAATGCAAAGAAATAAAATTAATCTTTGCGAAAGTTAAATCACAATATTTTCGCTCTTATCGTTAATCATATCAACATAATTTTAAAGTATAAAGATAGAGATAACAAGATTTTAAAATATAAAATATAATTGTAATGTAAATTTCTTAGGATCAAGCAAATTTTATCTAGTCCTTTTCTTATCTTTAGGGATTTGATAGTTTGTTACTTAACCTTATTTTGCGCATTTATGAGCTAATCAAGCAAAAAAAAGAGACAAAAAATAATGCAAGAGGAATAAACGTATCAACATAGTAGAAGAAAGAATGAGGGAAGAAGAAGCAATTCAGAGGATAGGAGAGAAAGCAAGGGAAGAGTCTCAAAAGTAGTGCAAAATAAAAAAAATTAAAGAAGATTTTTTTTTTAAAAAGAGAATAATTTAAAATAAATTAAAAATATCATTGAGAAATTAAAACAATTTTGGAGAGATAAAAGGGAATTGATGGGCTCGAGAAAATAGAATTAATTGAGCCAATCATTTCCAATAGTAGTATAATTAAAATGTTCAAAATACCATCTGAATAAGCGGAAAAATAAAGGACGTAGATTCTCTGTATGAAATTTTTACATGATTACTACAAAATTTACTCCAAGATTTCTCTCATTTTTTTGGAAAATTATTTATTACTTAAAATAAAATAAGTATGTATGACCTCATTCTTTTGTTTTATTTTATTATTATCAAAATTTATTTTATAATTTCCTTAAAACTAATTTATGCTCATGTCTTGCGGATATTTGGTCATTTTTGTTAACTTTATCTATTTGAGTGATCAGAGAGACCAAAACAGCGTCATTGCTTCTCCATATTGGTTAAAAAATACAACATAAAAGACTGAATTGGTAAAACTGATAGACTAAGGTGATTCAAAATACACAACATAAGGGACAGAAGAGAATTAAAATAAACCTAAGAGACCAAATTGATCCAAAAAATACAATATAATAGACCAAAATAAATTGAAATAAACATAAGGGACGGAACTAAAACTTTCTTGCAATGTAAAAAATCAAAAATATATTTAGTCTTTGTTTAAAAACTGAGTAAAATAAGTACAATCGACAACTTTTTTCAAAAGAAATATTTAATTGAGTTTGTTGATTCTTCGATATTTATTTAATCAAATGATGAGTTTACTTAACTCAGTCACCTATTAAAAGTTTTAATTTTACAAAATATCCTTTAACACAACTTTCTTAACTGAAAATGATATATTAATTAATTTCAATATATTAATTTTATATATAATTCTAATTTTAGTTTTCATGTTTGAACCCTTGAAAATTTTTGTCTAACTCTACCTGGTATGCATTTTATCCTATGAACTATGAAGCACTAGACATGATCACTAAATACAATAATAAGGTAGTGTTTGACAGATGTGCTTAATCAGAACAAGACACTGCGATCGATGAACACAATAGATTGGTTCCATTGAAAATGGTGGAACGGAAGAGAATAGACCAATACACAGAAGAATCATCATTAATTTCCTAGAGTCATTTTTTATTAACAAAATAATATATATTTAAATTTCTTATGCCTTATATTATTTTTTCCAACCAAAAAATATTTTTATTTTTTATTTTTTTTAAAAATTTCATAATAAAAATATACAACATAATATATGTTTAATAATTATTTTTAAAAATATATTTAATAATTTTATTTATTGAGAGAAGTTTGTATTTAATAATTTATTTATTTTCATAAAATATTAATAAAAAATTAATATATTTTAAAATTATTATTTAGTTACACTCATAATTTTTAAAAAAGGAATTTAAAAAATATACTTTTTGTTTTTTCTTTAATTTTATACTTTCTATCAAGTAAAATAAAATTTTATATGTATTATAAAAAAATATTTTTTATATTTTAATCCATACTAAATACAAAATAATTCATATGATTATATTTTGTTCCATGATCATTAAATACAGTATACAATTTTATTATGTTCTATCCTATTCTATTCTACCATCATGTTCTATTCTGTTGTGTCCCGTTATAAACGCTATCTAAAACAGAGAAATTAACTAGGCAATTGCCTAAAGTATTGGGCATTGGAATATCGCTATATATATAATACTACATAAATAATAAATATAAGCAGAATACGACAAAAACAATGTTAATTGAGAACTAAATTTTTATTGCAGGTACTATTAACACCACATCATTTTTTGGTCTCAACATAATAGTATTATAGTCATGACACATATTTTAAAACACATTTCACATGTTTTTTTTTTTCAAAAATAACCTTCAACCAAATTTTTAACTCCGCACAAAACTAGATCTAAGAATTTAATTTGTCCTAAACATGTAGAACCTTCAACTAGATTCTTAAATCCAAACTCAATCGGATTCTAAAATTAAGTTAAGCTCAGAACAACATCAAATATAGTTTAAGGTGGTGTGACATTATTTCCAAAAAAAAAACAAAATCCAGTTGCAGGTTATTTTCAAAAAAAGGAAAAAACGGCGTTCAATCTTTTGAAACCAATGTGGTGGCAATAGCACCCCCCTCAACACACATTGATATTTTTTTTTCAAAAATACTCATCACTCATAAACTAATTTCTGAACGAAAAATAAAAAGAAAAACAAGTTTACGTTGTTACGAAATAAATCACGACCTCGACCTACTCCATCTTAATTTCGAGATAAACCCCCCAAATGCCCTAGTTACTCCAACCTAATAAGTGTCTTGTCTAATAAAAATAATAATATTTCTTTTTATAAGTACTCCTTCTAGAAACATTTGGTGTTCTTATTTATAAGTTGTTTTTTAAAGTATGTGAAGCATTAAATAATTTTTTCCTTATATATCCTTGTTGTATTTAATGAGTTTACAATTTACAACAATAGTGTGAACCAATAAAATAACTCAATTTAAAGTGAATAGAGAATGTAAGGAGAGAGATTTGTAGAACCAAAAAGATTAAATAAGGATAATGTTGGAAAGTCAACATGAATTTTGCTAAATTCAATATCATCAACTAGTTTTAACTACTTTTCTTAATATGTGTGAATTAGTTAGAAGTGACTTATAAATAAAAACGGAGGGAGTAACAATTTTTATTTTTTATTTTTTACATTTTACTCTTAATTAAAAGAGAATAGTTAAGTTGAATTTTAAATAATATAAATAGTGAAGTTTGACTTAAATAAAGGCAAATGATATTTAGTACATGTTGGGATTGGGGTGATAGAATTGATTATGAGAAGAATTGATTCTTAGCACAATTGATTTACGTTTGAAAAATTAAGATTAAAAAATTGATTCTAAGAGAAAATTATATTTGGATACTCTTGTTAAAATTTAAGTTTGATAGTGTAAATATAATGCATAATTGATTATGGAGAAGTAGAAGCAACAAAAAATTGCTTGACACAAAACTTAAGTTTTGTATAGAGAATTAGTTCTGATCCAAGGTTGTCAAACACGATTTTTTTTTTGTCAAAATCAATTATGCGCCAAGGGAAACCATGGCTTGGTGGTGACAAAAGTCAATCCAAACATGTTATTAGTGCTCTAGAAATACTTTTTAAGGAGTCAAATGTAGAAAAAAAAGTTGTTAGAAATTGTAGCTTTTTATACGTTCGATAGACATAATAATGTGTATTTCTGATTATTTTTCTAATTCTAATAACCTTAACCAGTGTCCTAAACAATACTCTTAAATAAAAGATAAAATTATAAAAGAAATCATTATTTATTTACAAATAAATATATTTAATAGAAGTTAATATTTTTCTTAATATATATAATTTTTAGTTTAAGCACTTATAAAAAAATATAAGTAAAAGAACTGCTCCTTCCGTTCATTTTTATCCGTCTCTATTTTGAAAAAAAAAATGTTTCTTTTTATTTGTCTCTTTAGAAATTTAAGGAATAACTTATAACTACTTTTTTAATATACCATTTTTATTTATTATTTTGTATATTAATATGAAGTGAAGAATTAATGATTTTCAAATTCTAATAAAAATATAATAGATAATTACCTTATAATTTTTAAATAACAAGAATATTAATTAATTTTTTTAATAAGTATGAATTAACCACTAAAAAAAAGAACAAAGAGAGTATATATTTTTGTAATAAAAATGGTAGTTAAATTATTTATTATGGAATTGTCAGCAAGAGAGTATAAAATGGTGGATGGTTATAATTTATGAGGGGTGAGAGGCAGAGGCAGAGGCAGTGTATGTGTTGGTACAGTACCACTGCCTTTCATTTCTGATTCTATGATAATGGCAGTCACAAGAATTGTATCAACAACAGCACAGAGAGAGAGAGAAAGAGAGAGAAAGAGAAAGAAAGAGAGAGAAACTTGAAACAACATTGCATCAAAGTGTGTTGGGGGAAGAAATGGTGGGTCTCTCTCTGTCTCTGTTGCATTTTGCTGCAAAAGAAATCATCTCTTACACTGCAAATCCCAACCCTACTCACCAAACATATTCATTACTGCATCCACACAACGCTTCATTTCTTTTCCATCTCTCATTCTTATACGTTGCCCTCCATACCCTTTTACCTATACATTATTGTATTTAATGTTTTGAATTTTGGTCCGATCCCTTGTACTATTACTCCTTTATCTCGTATTAAGTGTCGTTTAAGATTATTAAATGTCATTAATTTTCTTGTTTTATATAAATAGTTGTCCAACTTTCTATTATATCTCTTATCACTCATATTAATTAGTGAGCCACATCTTTCAAAATATTTATTTTAAACTCAACTACTTAAAGGTATATTTGATAAAACATAACTAATGCTTTATTAAAACTATAAAGTAACAAATAAAATAGGACAAATTTTTTCTTCTAAAACAACACTTAATATGGGACGAAAGTAATAATGTTGTACGTTTTACTTCCTCCATTTCATTTTACTTTCTGAATTTTTCTTTTATTTCAAAATATTTATCAAGTATTAATTATCGTTACTCTTATTTATTCTAGTATCTCACTTAAATACTCTCTCTATCCTAAAATGTAACATCTCATGGACCAATATTGCAGGAATTAAGAAAAATGGTTAATTTAATTTAAATATATTAAATTTGTCTAAAAAAAACATTAGTTTCCAAATTTACCCTTTTAATATTTTTCTATCACCTCACACTCTCTCTTAATTAATGTTGTTCATTTATTTACTTTGTTTATTGTGTTTTGGATTAATCAAAATTGATTGAGTAGCAAGGGTATAATGGTAAAAAAAAATTAAATGTGCATAAAAATTTTCAAAGAATTCTATAGAATAGGACAAACAAAAACTCTTCAAAGGGTATTACATTTTAGGACGAAAGAGTATTACTTAAAATAATGTATTAAATATTTAAACTCTATTAACCATCTTATAGAAATTCGGTTACCATTGGATATAGGAATTTGTTTACCACCAAATTTAGGATCCTTTCTCACTGGACTTGGGAATACTGATATTTTTTGTTTATTTATTTATTTATTTTTTAAACACAATATGAAAAAATCTTAGGAATCAATTTAGTTTTTTTTTTTCAAAATATATTTATGACTTTTTTTTCCAATTATAATTTTGTTTGTTTGTTATATTGCAAATGTTATTTTTATGAATTTCATTATGTAATTTTAATAACGTTTTAATTTGTGCATATTTGAGATGGTGAACCACGTGCTAGATGAGGTCTCGGTGCTAAAGGACAAGTTGAGCCGCGTAGATGGGGTCAGGGTCGTGCTCATGGACTCATGATGCTCAACCACATGCTAATCTACCAGCTTATGTTCAAATGGAGAGAGATGTCCAGTTCTAATTGCCCTTCCAAAGTAGCCTCCAATTGAATAACCTACTCTGAGGACTACACTAATGGCACCACACAATTTTCAATTGGTGCCACACATTTTTCCCCCCAAAATAACCCCCCTCGGATTTTAAAATTCGGGCGAAACCGAGTGTAAGAATCCAATTGGCCGTAAACCACCAAACAATAACCAGGTTCTAGTACCCGGGCATAACCAGATTCTAATATCACGTGAGCTTCGGAACCCCATAAAACGTATCCTGACTTCATTTCACACCATTATTTCACTTTACTCACATTTTCACAATATTAATCTCACTTCTAACCATATCACATTATGTTCTTTGAACTAAATCATCATTCACTTTGATTTTGGGAAGATTGAAGCTCCATATTTGGTAAGTTTTGTGTTTGATTTGTTTATTCGTTACGCGTTTATGAGTGCCGAGTATTTGGGGAAAAGGAAACAAGATCTATCTTTTAACCGGATTATAGAATCTAGTTGCAATCATACCAGATTCTAGAATCCGGTTTAAACTAGATTTTAGAATCTGATTTCAACTAAGAATAAGTATCCGTTTTAATCTAGATTTAAGAATCTGATTTTTACTTGATGGTTGATACCTAATGGTTGATTCTAAATTGTGTTTTTATGTATATTCCAAGATAGACAATGGACGAATCCATAAACTCAATGGACACAGAAGTCATAAATGCATATGAAACCAAAAAAGTTAAGCTTGTGCTAAAGGAAGGTCTCACGCCTGAATTGATTGATTATGGAGAATATTTTCACACTTACCAAATAATTCAAAATTAGACTTGAATGTGTTCTCCGTTTTGTTGAATTTGCTCGGTAGTTAATATGGTGCATTCGTTATGATGGTGTAGGTTTTTCTTACTAGGGAGGATATCATGTATTGGGCTCAAGAAGTGAGCAAGACTATTGGATTCGTGAGTGTTACCTACACGTAAGATAAGGGTGGCACGTGTGGGAACAAGAGGGTATTTGTGACTCTAAGTGTGAAAGGAGTGAGAAGTGTAAAAGGAGTGAGAAGTGTAAAGAATACAAGAAGTCACTTAAACGAGAGTTCTTAGGAACTAAAAAATGTGAATGTTGTTTCACACTCAGAGGAAGACCTAACGCTAAAGAAGAATAGATACTAATTGTAATATGTGGCAAACATAATCATGAAAGAGTTGTCACCCTCCTAGGTCACTCATATCTTCCTTGCTTGAAGCCTGGTGAGAAGACTATTGTTGCAGATATGGACAACAACTAAGTCAAGCCTAACAAAATATTATTTGTACTGAAGAAGCATGATCCTAAGAATCTAGACTTTATACAATAAACGCTATGCATATCTTAGGTCAATAAGAGGGTCTCAAATATAAATGCAACAACTAATGCTGATATTAGAGTCTCACAAGTATGTCCGTTTTTATAGGAAAGACGTTGCATGTAACATTTTCAAAGGCATTTTTTGGGCTAACGAAGATTCAATTAGGTTATTTCATACATTTCCTACTGTTGTTATCCTTGATAAAACCTACAAAACGAACTGATATAAGTTGTCTTTACTTGAAATAGTTGAGGATACACCAACAGATTTTACATTCTCAACTGCATTTGACTATATGAATTATGACCACAATAATAACTTTGTTTGGGCTTTAAATTTCCTCCTTTTCCCATCTGTACCCCCTTTCGGGCATGAGACCTTCCTCTGACTCAAACTTAACTTCTTCGGTTTTATATGCATTTTTTTACTTTTGTATCCATTGAGTTCATGATGCGTCTATGGGCTATCTTCAAATACACACAAACACAATTTAGAATCAACCATTAGAGGTAAACCAGATTGTTAAATTTAGATTAAAACAAATTCTTATTCTTGGTTAGAACTAGATTCTAGATTCCAGATGGAAATAAATCTTGTTTCCTTTTCGCCCAAATACTCAACACTCATAAACACAAAACAAATAAACAAATCAAACACAGAATTTACCAAATATAGAGCTTCAATCTTCCCAAAATCAAAATATGAATATGATTTAATTCAAAGAACACAATGCAATACGGTTGGGAGTGAGATTAATGTTGTTGGAACGTGGGTAAAGTGAATTAATAATGTGAAATGAAGTCAGGACACATTTTATAGGGTTCTTAGCCTCACCAAACATTATAATTCGGTTTTGCCTAGAAACTAAAATCTGGTTATTGTATGGTGGTTTACAGCCAACCAGATTTCATATTGCCTGGATTTTACATTCCAATGGAGGGTTATTTTGAGGGGAAGAAAAGAAGCAATTGTGGTGCCATTAGTGCCATCCATATTGATCTTTGGTACACATACATTGCAAATAAGTATTTGTTCATTTTGGCATTTTAATTATTTTTTGAAAAAAAAAATCTATGTCCAAGGACAATCGCAAACTAAAGTGCACATTTGAGGGAGACACATGTAAGTGCCATAATGGTCTAAAGTTCCTAAATCTACTCAATACAAGCCTCAACCATGACAAGGTTTCTCCTACCATGCATTCTGCTTTTCTCTCCAAATTCATTTGTTCTCATTCCTCTCTAGACTCCAATAAATTATAATTATAATTCTGTAAAATCAAAGCCTCGATCTGAAATTATCACAGTAAGTTCATACCAATATCTTTATGTTTACTTCATGATCCAATTTATTTATCATCTCTCAATGATTAGAAAAAAAAAAAAAACACAATTATTTTCTCTGTTTTTCTCAATTATGGAAATGAGAAGAAAATGATGGAAAGCTAGAATTAAACAACCCCATAGATGATTGTCTTTAACAATTTCGACTTGGGAATGGAATTGCTGAAAAACATTATGAACAAATTATTCTAATTAAATTGTGTTCAAGTCATTTTCATTTACATTGTATGGAAATTAAAGATATGGTTTTATAAGAATTTGATTACCTCTTACTAACCTTTCTCATATGATAGGAAATTGTTAGATATATCTGCTACAATCCTGGCAATCTCTATGTAATTTCCTCAAAATGTTTGACTCTGGTTACAAGTCACAGTATATTGGAGGCCAAAAGGAGAAGTTTGTAAGGTATGAAATACAAAAGTACAATCACTTTATTACAATTCTATTTGTTTGAATGTAACTAACTTGTTTGATAAGAATATGATAAAAGAGTTTACATTTGATGCAAAGGAAAGGACTATAAATTTTAATTTTGAAGCTAGCAGCCTGAGATTGAAAGCCCTTGTCATTGAATTTGTCTATGATCCTTCAATAAATTGTGGAAAACCAGTACTCGATGCATCTGTAGTAGTCATTGATAAAACATAATATTTTTAATTTTTGAGTAATTAATAATAAATATATGTTTCATCAACAGTTCTGAGATGCATAGAGAACTTGTCTTGTACAATTCCTTGAAAGATCATATAAATGTTGATTATGGCTCTTTAAGTTCATCCATACTAATGTACCTTGAATGGTAAATAATATTTCAAATATGATACCAAACATAGTGTCTACTAAGTGCCACAATTGCATACAACTATACTGTGGAATGAACTCTGGATACCCCAAACATATTCAAGTTTAGAATAGGTTTAACAATGTTGATAAAATACAATTCATCAATTAGCATCTCTGAATATTTGATCACATACTTAAGTGGATGATGCAGGTTGGATGATCTAGATTCAAATTCAAATTTGTCAGTGTCATCAAGCTCAAGTGGGATGAAGAAACTAAGATTCAACTTAGATTCTCTGCCTCTCCCAATTCCCGGTCGTCGTGGAAAAAAACACACATCAAAATCATTTAAACATGGCGTCAAGAAAGGATCCGATGGACTAAAAACCTTCGGAAGATCGCTTAAAACTGGAGTAACCACTTGGGCAGTATTCCCTGAAGATCTTAAAGTTTCTGAGAAAAAAGTATTTGATCCTCAAGATAAGACTCTTCTGTATTGGAACAAGTTTTTCGAGATTCTCTGCATTTTCTCTGTTGCTTGTGATCCATTCTTCTTCTATCTTCCTTACTTCAACCACAAATCCTTTTGCCTTGCCATAGATAACAAGCTAGCAAGTTTTACTGTCACGTTAAGAACAATATGCGACATAGTTTATCTCATTCGCATAAGTTTCCAATTTCGCACTGCTTACATTGCACCTTCATCTAGGGTTTTTGGAAGGGGTGAACTTGTCATAGATCCTGCAAAGATTGCCAAGAGATATTTACAACGTTACTTCATTGTTGACTTCATTTCTGTGCTGCCTATGCCACAGGTTTGATAAAGTATATAGGGCTAGTTCCGATTTTAATTATTACCTCCTATGAGAAAGAAATGTGCGATTTCAGTTCCCCAGGTTTTTTTCAAGTGCTTTCAGTCTTTGAAGTTTCACAATGTGCTGCTTTGGTCCTTTTTACAAGTTTTTCCAAATTCTAACTGATCATGCTGGCACTTATTGCTTACTTAAAAACATTATATATATATAAAAAAAAACTATGAGAAAAAAGTTATCCCCCAATATAATGCATTTAACTTTGGGAAAAACTGTAAAAGGTATTGAAATGGTACATTATGAAACAAAGGGACTGAAATCACTCGAAATACATTACTTATATTTAAGGGATTAAAAGTGTAATTAAGCCTAAATTATACATCCATCTAACCTCTTAAACTATGTTTATTTATGTGATGCATAATGTTTTCCTTGTTCTTTTATTAAGTGTCCTAAATGTATATATTAATTGTACTAGGTAAAAAGTGAATATATGAAGTAATTATAAGATCTAAATAAATTTCTAGTTTTCTCATGTTTCATGAATTACTAAAAGAAAGTGATTGTAAATTTACAGTTTTAGGCTAATTTAAGGGCTACTAAACCTATGATGTAGTAACATACCGTGTTCCTATGCCAATAGGGCTTCTTACAATCTGGCTTAAGGCTCCTACAACTCGGAGAATATCACTTAGAGCTCAGAGAAAGCTTACCCGACCTAGAGGACGGACCTCTGGACTAATCACCTCGGAACACCCAGCTAGCCTACATCAGGCATCACGTGTTACCCTAGGACCTAAGCTATCTGCAATGGACTTCCCTGCCAACAACGTCCCGTGCCTATAAATATCTGTACTCGAGTCTTGACTCTTGACAGATTAGCGAATTTACTCATTTTGTATATTTTCTCTAAACTTTGATCTAATCACACCGACCCTATTTTCACTCAAGAAAACTTGTTAAGAAAGAACAGTTGTCAGTATGGAAAGTTCTTTGCCAAGTAGCTCAATTATTTTTCATTTTTGATGCAGATTATAGTATGGAGATATCTTTACACAACAAGACATTTAGAGGTGTTGGCCACAAAAACAGCACTTTTGAGAATTGTGATCCTGCAATATTTTCCAAGGTTTATTCGCTTCATACCTTTAGCTTCGGAAGTTAAAAAGACAGCTGGTGTGTTTTCTGAAAATGCATTTGTTGGTGCCACATACTATTTGATCTGGTATATGCTTGCTAGCCATGTAAGTGCATATATCATAAAAGGAACTTTCTTTTACCTACAAGAAAAAAAAAAAATGAAGATCCTGGCAGTTGCACCCTCCACAATTACCTGTCTTGAGAGGTATTTTTCAGCGGTTTTTACGTAAAAACCGCCAGAAAATTCCTTTCGATGACATTGACAGTCGCAAAAATGCAACTGCCACTATTCAATTTGTTTCTTGTAGCATTTCAAGTTTAGGGTCCCAATCAAAAATATTTTTTAATGATCTTGTAGAATTTTTTAACTATAGCAACATATTCAAGACTTTCATACAACTCTAAGATTTTTTTCAGATTAATTCAACCTTAACAAACTTATTTAGCTAGTTGATAATGTAACTTTTTGATTAAATGATGAGACACATGGGATAAAGACAAAGTAATGGGGGTGAGTGTCTTAAGTCTAGTATTTCTGAAGAAAAACAACACTCGGCATTCAAGGACTAGTGCAGTTCTTTTCCATATTTCAATTAATGTGCATCAATGTTAAATTAGAAACGAGTTGATGGAATCTTGAATGTAATTCACTAATTTGACAATTGAAGTGCTAGAAGATATAATAATTTACTAATATTTGGAGTATATCAAATTCAGGCTTTGGGCCGAATCTATCCTAGAAGCTAGATCATAAGAAGAGGATTGCCTTTACTATCATATCATCTTTCATGTCCAAATTCCTAATTGATGTGAGACTTTTCTCATTATTATCTTAACACACTCTCCTCACAATTAGGGCTTTCTCATCATCATCTTAACACACTCTCCCCACAATTAGGGCTTTCTCATCATCATCTTATCACACTCCCTTCGATTGTGCCTACATCATGTTGTGTGAGTCTGCACCACATCACAACTGGTTAGGCTATGATTGCCTATCAAATTCGGGTTTTAAGTCTAACTCAATTTCAAAAGCTAGCTCGTAGGAAGAAAATTGCCTTAATCATTATAGACTCTTTGGTGGCCATAATTTTGGTCGACGTGAACATTTCTCATTATAATCTTAAAAGAGTAATAAGTCCATTTTTCTAATCCTGTTACATAATGTAACAGATTACAGGCTCTGTTTGGTACTTACTAGCCATAGAACGTAATGACACATGCTGGAGGGAAGCTTGCAAAGAAGTTGAAGGATGCAATACTCATTTCTTGTACTGTGGGAATTCGAATAAACATATGTCAGGGTATGAAAGTTGGAGAAATGTCAGTGAGAATGTTCTTAAAACTCGCTGCTTTGTTGAGGATAATAATACATTTTTTAATTATGGAATCTTCTCTCAAGCTATACAATCTGATATTGTTGCTTCTATAGAAGTCTTTCCAAAATTTTGTTACTGTTTGTGGTGGGGCCTTCAAAACTTAAGGTGCATTTCTTATCTGATCCGCTAAATATATAATACTATCTAGGTTTTAAATATGTTTTTAGTACTTGAACTTTTTCGAAAATTCATTTTTAGTCCTTGATATTAAAAACACATGCATTTAGTCCCTCATTTTAGAAATGTCCATTTTTAGTCCCTCAGCACCTATTCAAGGGACTATTTGCACAACTACTTTTATTTCTTAACTACTATTTGCAAGTGCATTCAATAAACCTAAAATTTCTACTTGTTCTGAGCTTTACAACCCTAAGCACCTTTTGTTTTGTGTTTCACAGTACATTAGGTCAGGGGCTTCTAACCAGTACCTACCCTGGAGAGGTTATGTTTTCCATAGTAATAGCTATTATGGGCCTTGTCCTTTTTGCTCTTCTGATTGGAAACATGCAGGTAAACAAAAAAGTTTGCACTAAAGATTATTCATTGATTGAGGATGATTATTATCTTGATTAATATAATACTTTAATAGCCATGGGTCATTCTTAGAAGAACAATGACAATGATAATGTATCAATCTATGAGACTTAACATGAGCTTTTGGCAAACATGCATAGCCTAAGTGTTGTCTACCTCTGTTTTTCCCCTATGAAGAACTGATATTCATTTTTCTCCACTTATCGTATCGGAAACATATCTTGCCGATACTTTGGGGACACTCCCTCAATAAGTAACAAAAAATATCTTCAACTTCAATACGTCTTGCTACAAAATCTAAGTGACATTTGTTGTTTTGGAGCATCACTGCTAATGTTTGATTGTTTTTTATGTGAAGTCATGAGTTTGTTATAAAGGTGACCTTACAATTTAAAATTATAATACATTTTTTAAAATATATACATATACACACACGTATCGTATCATTTTTGTAAAAGAGCACATATCGTCATATTAGATTTACTCGTATCATATCCATGCATCATAGTTTATCCCAAATAAAAGAGTAGTAAAAGACATTTGCATATACATCTAAGTTCTAAATAAAATCCTTTGGACAAATTGATGGCCATATCATATTACATGAATCACAAAATTCTTTAATATGACATGTAAGATTTCAAATTCTACATCAGAAAAAAAGAGAGTACTTTAACAAATTTGCACAAATGTTCTAATGCTTTATATCATCATGCAAATGGAAAGACATACCTTCAATCAATGTCAGTTCGTCTTGAGGAAATGAGGATCAAAAGACGTGACTCCGAGCAGTGGATGCATCATCGCTTGCTTCCTCCAGAGCTAAGGGAAAGAGTGAGACGCTATGACCAATACAAGTGGCTGAATACCAGAGGAGTAGATGAAGAGAGCTTGGTTCAAAGTCTTCCAAAGGATCTCAGGAGAGATATCAAAAGACATCTTTGTTTGAATTTGGTTAGAAGGGTGAGTACTAAAAAAAAATCATTAAGGTAACTAGGCATCAATGTTAAAACAATGGCCAAATTAGCACTTTCATCCTCTAACTTATTTTGTTTTTTCAGTTTCGTCCTCTAACTAATAAAAGTCTCAAATCGATCATGTAACTTTTCGTTTTGTTTCAATTTTGTCCTTTTTCGTAAATGACTAACAGAAAGTTATAAAAATTACATCAAAACAACGTCGTTTTGCATAAACCCTAGCTCAAAACGACGTCATTTTGGATATTTCTGTTAGTCATTTAACGGAACTAACAAAAAAAAGGACGAAGTTGAAACAAAATAAAAAGTTACAGGACTAGTTTGAAACTTTTATTAATTAAAGGACAAAATCGAAAAACAAAAAGTAAGTTAGAAGACAAAAGTATTAATTTGGCCTTAAAACATTAAAGGTTTATTAATGTGAATAAAATATGATTCATCAAGACCCACTAACCTATTTCTTAAGTTTTCTCATTAGTTTTCTGTATATGGCATATATTTAGGTTCCTCTCTTTGCTAACATGGACGAACGGTTGCTGGATGCTATATGTGAGCGACTAAAGCCTAGTTTATACACAGAGAGTACTTACATAGTAAGGGAAGGAGACCCAGTAAACGAGATGCTCTTCATCATTCGTGGTCGTCTAGAGAGTGTTACTACAGATGGTGGAAGAAGTGGATTTTTCAACAGAGGTCTTTTAAAGGAAGGTGACTTCTGTGGAGAAGAGCTGCTAACATGGGCACTGGACCCAAAATCTGGTTCAAGCTTGCCATCATCGACGAGGACGGTGAAGGCTATAAATGAGGTGGAGGCATTTGCATTGGAGGCTGAGGAGTTGAAGTATGTCGCTTCGCAGTTTCGGCACATTCACAGTAGACAAGTTCAGCAGACCTTCCGTTTCTACTCCCAACAGTGGAGAACATGGGCTGCTATCTACATTCAAGCCGCGTGGAGGAGACATTGCAGAAGAAAATTCGCAGAACAACGCAAAAAGGAGGAAGAAGAATTATATGAATCTGACGACGACGGAGGTGATGATGACCCTTCAAGGGCCTTGGTGAAGCGTTCTAGTGGAAGTTCATCTAGTAGGTTTGGACTTGGTTCAACTCTCTATGCTTCTCGCTTTGCTACTAATGCCCTCCGCGGTCGTAGGCTTCGTAATTCAGGTTCCAGCGGTCTTACGAATATACAAAAACCCACAGAACCTGACTTCAGTCATCTTGATGAAGAGTATGAAGAGTGATCATGCTCAGTTTTCATGAGTCTAACTACAATGTATTATCTATATTGTGTGTCCTTCAATAGTGCATTATTTGCACTTGTAAATTATGTATTTTTCAGCAGATAAAAGTGTTAGTTTATAGCTTGTATGGTGTAGCAAATATTGGTTTTGTGACCTAGAATGATGTGTTTCTAGGTATGCTGAATTTTTGTGGATATTGAACTCTTGATATATCTACTTTCACTCCACTTTTAAGACATGAAGGGCTACCGATTAACAATTGCCAACATTTATTGAATTTGAACATAAAAAATGCACATTTACAATCACAAACAAAGAATACATTTTACAATAAATAAAGACTACATTATTTTGCAACTAGCTTGAGTCAAGGTAAAACTAATTTTGCAATCAAAAGAGCTCAATGTAATAGTACCTTGGAAGGGAAATCAGAGTCAGCTAAAGCTAATAACCTTCAGTAGTTGAAGGCAGCTTCAGTTAAATTTCATCTTTATAGAAGCTGAAATTTTAAAGGGATGATTACACCAACCTCTCTTCTGATGTTTGCGTTTATTACACTTACCCCTTTTTGTTTTTCAAAATACACACACTCCCCTGAGTTTGAAACTCATTACACAAAGAGACATTACTTTTACTCTCTAAGGTTTGAAATTCCATTACAATACCCCTTTAAGGGTTAAGTGTAATTTCAAAAACTAGAATGAGTTAAGTGTAATAAGTGCAAGGTCTGTTGTAAACTTTATTGATGTCAATCTTCATTGCATGCAAGTTTGTACTTTTAGAGTGTGCAATATATATATCTTTCTGTATTCTATAATGTTAATAAGTTCTTCCAATCAATCACTGCCATAGGTACCTAGAACAAACAACTAGTACAATTTTATTTAGAAACCCTAACTAGCAAACTCATGACCAGAATAAATAAATAAATAATTCATCAACGTGAAATTAAGAGGTGCTTTAGGAAAAGAAGGGAAACAGAGCAGTACCTGAAAACAAAAAGAAATGGAGGCAGAAAGGAAGAGCTGCGCCAGAAACGAAAGGAAATGGGGGCGGAAGGAAAATGAAGGATAGAGGCCAACCTGAAATTGCTAACTGATAACAAGAAGGGTTGGTTCATCAAGTGAAGATGGCTACAAATGGAAATGAAAATGCATTGGAGAGATGATGGTGTTTTTAATTTGGTCAAGTTTTGTTTTTTTTAATATACAAATGAAAATAAAAACGAGAAAAAAGATTAGAGGGCGTTTGATTTGTATTTTCATTTTTTGTTTTTAATATTTTTAATTTTTTCTTTTGTAAAATTTTAGAAAACAGAAAATAAAAAATAAAAACAAAAAATAAAAATGTAAACCAAACAACTCCTAAGCTAATTCCGAACAAAGTTTTAGAATTAATCATATAGGTGATATTTTCCAAAATCTCGTTGGAATCTCATCCTGTCTCTCTCTAAAAGCCAAAGCAACAACCACCAAGTTATAATCTCGGGATAATTTTGTGGATTGAGGTTTGGTTTGGCTGACCTAGTGTAATTTTTTTTCTTTTTAAAAGTAATTTTTAAGTAAAACTGTAAATAAGTTTTAAAGAAAAATTAAAAATTGTTTAACAAATTCATTATTTTTTAGCTTATAAAATTTTTATTAGTAAAAAGTTGTTAGTTTGATAAAATATTTTATATAAAGGTATAAATGTGTTATAAGAAATAAGTTAGTTTTTTTTTTTAAAAAAAAAACTCCTAATTTTAGTTTTTAAGTTAAAAGCTACTATTTACATTTTGTTAAAAAAAACAACTTTTAATTTAAGAGTTTCTCTAAAAAATTGTATTTGACACTACTTGAGTTGCTTTACTTATTTGAGCATGAATAAGATGTTATTTGAGGGTGATAAATTGGACATAATTGGTGGCTAGGGCTTTGTGCACCATTCGCTTTTTTTGGTGCATCGCACATTTTTTTAACCCTTATTCGGAAGTTAACTTCTGTGGAAGGCTTTTGTTTTTTCACCACATAAGAAGATATAGATATTAACATCCATAACAAAATAGATACTAATATCCGAGCGAACATCATACAAACATTTAGTATATGTATTGTGCGAACGTGAAACAAAAATTGAAAGTTCACTTCAGAACCTACTCGCCTAGTGAAGAATAATGCCCAAATATTAACGTTTGTTTTGTGCTACGAGAGATCTAAAATACTTCAACCTTTTCAAACCACAACACTCTCTTCTAAAACCTAATTCTCACTAAATATATATACATTTCATCGATGCATTCATAACCTTTTTCTTTTTTGTAATATAGCAATTAATAGAGTTGCAAAATTTGTGAGAGTTGAAGTTCTCTCCTAGTGATAAGTAATTTTATTCTTATACTTATTTCTTTTTCTTTTTCCTTTGTTGTAATGGTCGCTGTCAGGAACTCCTAAGTTGTAGAAAAACTGAATGGAAACTTTGTATTTAAAATAATTTTGTAGCATTAAATACTTTATACTTTTTAACACAAAGTTTTTGTTGATGGGTTCCTTAACCATTACCTTTAGAGCAATAGATAGCAAAACCCATATAAAAGAAAATAAAATTTAGTAAAAAAAAAATGAAGTTTTCTTGATTCATTTTTGCACTCACGAACCATGTTTTGTTCTGCTACTACTTTGTATTAGACTTGGTTGAAAATTAAAAAAAATTATTAATTTTTTAATAAAATTAAGAATATTTTAGAATTTTTAAATTTGGTGGGCTAAGCGGGCCAACCCGCGGTCCGTCCAGCCCTTGAATATGCAGGTCAGGCTCAAAATTCAGGTCCATTTCGCATGACAGGCAAGTCCGCCCCAGCCCGTTTAGGCGGTCTTTTGGCGAGCCAGACTAACCTATTTTTGTTTATCAGGAGGCTGATGATGCTTATTTTGATGAAGACAAAGTGCTTGGCAACCTAAAGGAGAAGCTCAAGGGAACAAGTCAAGCCTTCGTGACAAAGAGAATGACAATCAAGTTGAAGAAGAAGACCTTGTGTTGTTTTGATTGTTAGATCTTTTAGGTTGTTTGCTTTAGATTTTTCTTGGCAAGGAGTTATTTGCTTTAATTGCTGTACTTGATTGCTTGCTTATCAAGTTAGTTAGAATAGCTTTGATCTTGATTGAATGAATCCCAATCAGCCCTATCTCACATGCATTGCATCATGATTAAAGGTTTTAAAAACTCTATGCATTGCATTCAAAGCTAGAGTATTTTCCTTCATTTGAACAAAGATTTTTAAGATGTTTTAGAAGTGTTTTCAAATGGTTATGATCATTGGTTTTATCTTAGAACATGTTAGAAATGTTGTTCAGAGTTTTTTGAAGTTTTGGAATTTTTTTTTTTTTTGCTGCATACATTGATGGGCAGAGGCTATACATGCATGTACAACTCCCCTGCATCGAGGTACATAGCAGATTTTCTCCCCCTGGGAATAGAGCAACCAAAACAGCAAGTTTTGGCCTGTGTACATCGATGTACACATGTTGTACATCGATGTGCATAAGAATTTTTGCACTCCTACACAATCTAACATGCTTGATTGAGAAAGATAGTTTCATGGAGATCAATTAAAGAAGATTAGGTGAACTCCTTCCATTTCTTTTGTTTTCATTTCAGATTTTGAATTTGATCATTGTAATCTTGTTTGATTCATTGTAAATTTGGTGAGTGTGCAAGTGGGTCAAGTGCTTGGCACCTCTAACCCATAAATCTTACTCTCCTTAAGGGTTTCTAAGGAGATTGGGGGGAATAGACTTGCCCAAAAGGGTTTTCCTTGTGTGGTGCACATAAGGTGTTTGATTAAAATCCTAAGTGGAAATCTTAGGTGTGTTTGGCATAAATCTTTAGGGAGAACCTTGAGTGGCTTTGTAAAAAGTCATAGGTGGTGGCTTAGGCATTGTTTTCTTATACTAAGAGTGAATCTTAGTGGATTGTGAAAATCACTAAAGTGAGATCTTTAGGTGAAAATCAAAGAACGAGATTCTCTTGGTGTTGAAAATCCAAAGAGGTGGTTCTTTGGTAGTGATGTAAAGCCTAAGGATGGCTTAGGTGGCTTGAAAAATCTAAAGTACTTTAGGTGGTTTATCAAATCCATTGAAAAAGGGGTTCTCTTGGTGTGTATGTTGTTTGGGTAGGGGTTGCCTAGGTATTTGGGAGAATCTTTTACCTTAAAACAATTGTATTTGACATTGTGTAATAGTGGAAAATCCAAACTAGTGGTTGAATAGGTTTGAGACTGGATGTAGATGTGTTAGAACGCCGAATCAATATAAATTACTTGTGTTTTGTTACATTAGACACGCTTATCACACACATTTTGGCTATCTTGCACATTGAAAAAAATGTTTTATTCATTTTGAAGTTTATAACTGAATTTGCATTATTTTTTATATTTTTAGAATAGCAATATTTATTTTAAAGATCGTGTATTATACACATGAGTAAATGGACATTTTTTTTAAATAAAAATGAATACGGTATTTTTAAATTATCTAAATTATTTGGTGCTTTTTGAAAGGAACGTATTATTCACTTTGAAGTTTCTATCTCAATTTTCATAATTTATTATATTTTTTAAATTGCAATATTTTTTTAGAAATTGTGTACTTTTATCACGTGAGGTGTTTTCGAATAAAAATAAAAAGGCAATTTGTAATACCCTTAAATTATTTGAAGCTTTTTGAAAATAATATCTTATAAACCTTGGATTTTTTATCTCAATTTACAAAATTTTTAATACTTTTAAAATAGCAACAATTTTTTTTAGGGATCATGTACTATTAACTTAAAATATAAGGTGTTTTTTGAAATAAAAATAAATAGAGATTTTCAAATTACCTAGATTATTATATGCTATCTGAAAACAATGTCTTGTTCACATTAAATTTTCTAAATAAATTTATAAAAAAAAATTATTTTAAAATTACAACAATTTTTTTAGAGTTCACTTACTATATACACTTTAAGAATACGATGTTTTTCAAAATAAACATGAACGCGTGATTTCTACATTAGTTAAATTATTTGAAGCTTTTTGAAAATAATATCTTTTATATTTAAAGTATCTAGCTCAATTTACATAATGTTTTTTATTTTTAAAATTGTAACAGTTTTTTTTATAGATATTGTACAATACAATTGAAGAATAAAATGTTTTTTGAAATATAAATGAATAGGGTGCTTTTAAATTACCTATATTTTTTAAAGTTTTCTGAAAACAACTTTTAAGTTTCTAGCTAAAATTCTATTATTTTTAAATTGAAATAGTTTATTTAGTAATCGTGTACTATCCAGCGAAGAATAGGGTATTTTTCGAATAAAAATGAATACGCGATTTTTAATACCCCTAATTTATTAGAAGCTTTTAAATAACAATATCTTATTCACTCTGAAGATTTTAGAAAAATTTACAAAAATTTTAGTGTTTTTAATACACCTAATTTTAAAAAAAAATTAATACTTTTATAATTGCAAAAAAAAAAAATAGGAATTGTGTACTATATACTTGAAGTATAAGGAGTTTTTCAAAATAAAAATGAATAAGGTGTTTTTAAATTATCTAAATTATTTGAATCTTTCTTAAAAACAAAGTATTTTTTACATCGAATTTTCTAGCTTAATTTACATAATTTTTTATATTTTTAAAATTGAAATAATTATTTTATAGATCGTGTATTGCACACTTGAAAATTAGGGTGTTTTCAAAGTAAAAATGAAAACGCGATTTTTGAAATACCTAAATTATTGGAAGATTTTTTAAATTATTGTCTTATTCACTTTGAACTTTCTAGCTCAATTTTCAAAATTTTGTGTATTTTTAAAATTTCTAACATTTTTCAGAGAAAATATTATATACACTTGTTTGAAGTCTCACATTGACTAGTGATATGGCCATTGATGAGTTTATAAGCGTGTGGCAATCCTCATCCTACAAGCTAGCTTTTGGGAGTGAGTTAGACTCAAATCCAAATTGTAAGATGGTATCAGAGCATATCCTAGTCCGTTTGTTGGCCCCCATGTTTGTTGTGGGGTGTGTTAATTTGGGTCTTTGTTAGTCCCGTATTGTTAAGCCACCCGTTTGTTTGTTCACGCTCCAGCTGTGTAGTTCTGAGCGTGAGGGGGTGTGTTAGAAGTCTCACATTGACTAGTGATATGACCATTGATGAGTTTATAAGGGTGTGGCAATCCTCATCCTACAAGCTAGCTTTTGGGAGTGAGTTAGGCCCAAACCCAAATTGTAAGAGAAGAATAGGGTGTTTTTTGAAATAAAAATGAGTATGGTATTTTTAAATTACCTAAATTATTTGAAACTTTATGAAAACATTTTATTATTCACTTTAAAGTTTCTAACTCAAATTACCAAATTTTATATATTCTTAAACTTTCAACAATTTTTTAGAGATCGTGTAATATACTTGAATAATATAATGTTTTTTGAAATACAAATGAAAACAATGATTTTAATTACCTAAATTATATGAAGATTTCTGAGAGCAATGGATTATGCACTTTGAAGAATATAGTGTTCTTCGAAATAAAAATGAAAACACGAATTTTAAATTTCCTAAATTATTTGAATCTTTATTAAAACAATGTATTATTATTCACTTTCAAGTTTCTAATAAAATTTATATAATTGTTTATTTTTTTAAAAATGCAATAGTTTTATAGAGATCGTGTACGGTACACTTGAAGATTAGAGTGTTTTAAATTGCCAGAAGTATTTGAAGCATTCTCAAAACAGTGTATTATTCACTTTAAAGTTTCTACCTCAGTTAACATAATTTTTTATATTTTCAAAATTGCAGTGGTTTTGGTAGAGATCGTGCACTATAAAGTCGAAGAATATGTTTTTTTTTAAATAAAAAAAATAGGGTGTTTTTAACTTGCCTATATTATGCGAAGCTTTCTGAAAACAATGTATTGTTCACTTTGAAGTTTCAGCTCAATTTGCATAATTTTTTTATATTTTTAAAATTGTAACTATTTTTTAGAGATCTTGTACAATACAGTCAGAGAACAAGAGTGTTTTTCGAAATAAAAATGAATAGGTGTTTTAAAACTATCTAAATTATTTGAAGCTTTCTGAAAATAACATATTATTCATTTTAAAGTTTCAAGGCCAACTTAGCAAATTTTCAATATTTTTAATATTGCAACAATTTTTTTTAGAAATTGTATACTATACACATGAAGAATATGATGTTTTTCGAGATATAAATGAATAATGTGTTTTTCACTTCTAAAATATTTGAAGGTTTTGGAAAACAATTTAATTTTCAATATAAAGTTTCTAGTTCCAATTACATAATTTTTATAGCTTTAAAATTGCAACAACTTTTTTAAAGATCGTGTACTGTACACTTAATAATAGAGTATTTTTAGAAATAGAAATCAAATACGTTTTTAAAATTATTAAAATTATTTGAAGCTTTTTGAAAATAATGTCTTATTAACTTGAAAGTTTCTACTTCAATTTACATAATTTTCTATATTTTTAAAATTATAAAAGTTTTTTTAGTAATAATGTATTATACACTTGAAAAATAGTGTTTTTTTAAAAAAAACATTTTATAAATTACCTAAATTATTTGAAACTTTATAAACACAATGTATTATTTACTTTTAAGTTTATAGCTCAATTTACCTAAATTATTTAAAATTGCAACAGTTTTTATAGAGATCGTGTATTACACCGCTGAAGAATATGGTATTTTTCGAAATAAAAATAAATAGGGTGTTTTTCAATTACCAAATTATTTCAAGCTTTCTCAAAAAAAAAATATTATTCACTTTGAAGTTTCAAATTTAGATTACATAATATATTTTAAAAATTACAACAGTTTTTTAGAGATCGTGTAGTATATATACTTGTAGAATATGGTGTTTTTCTTAATGAAAATGAATACCGTGTTTTTAAATTACGTAAATTATTTGAAGCTTTTTGAAAAAAAAATGTATTATACAAATTGAAGTTTCTACCTCAATTTACCTGATTTTTTATATTTTTAAAATTGCAACTCTTTTATTAGAGATCGTATATTACATACACTTTAAGAATAGGGTGTTTTTAAAAACCAAAATAAAAACACATTTTATAAATTACCTAAATTATTTAAAACTTTCTGAAAACAATGTATTATTCACTTCAAAGATTCTAACTTACATAATTTTTATATTTTTAAAATTGTAACAGATTTCTAAAGATTGTGTATTACGCTTGAAAAATATAGTGTTTTTCGAAATAAAAATGAATAGGGTGTTTTTAACTTGCCTAAAGTTTTTTGAAAATTTCTGAAAAAATATATTATTTACTTTGAATTTTCACGCTCAATTTACAGAATTTATTATATTTTTAAAATTGCAATAGTTTTTTACGTACTATACACTTAAAAAAATAGAGTATTTTTTGAAATAAAAATGAAAACATGATTTTTAAATTACCTATATTATTTGAAGCTATCAAAAAATAATATATTATTCAATTTGAAACTTTTTATATTTTTAAAATTATAACAATTTTTTTAGAGATCATGTACTATATCTTTGAAGAATAGGGTATTTTTTGACATAAAAATAAATAAGGTGTTTTTAAATTACCTAAATTATATGAAGCTTTTTGAAAACAATGAATTATTCAATTTGATATTAATAGCTCAATTTATATAATTTTTTATATTTTTAAATGCAACAGTTTTTTTTAGACCCTTTACTATATTGGAGAATATAGTACTTTTCGAAATTAAAATGAATAGGGTATTTTTAAAGTACCTAAATTATTTGAAGCTTTCTGAAAATAACGTATTATTCACTTTGAAGTTTATGCTCAATTTTTTAAAAAATTTAATATTTTTTAAATTGCAATATTATTTTTGGAGATCATGTATTATACACCAAAATAATAAGGTGCTTTTCAAAATAAAAATGAAAACATATTTTTTTGAATTACCTAAATTATTTGAAGTTTTTTCAAAACATCAAAACATTGTAGTATTCGCTTTAAAAATTTCTATCTCAATTTATATAGTTTTTTATATTTTTAGAATTGCAACAGTTTGTTTTTTAGAAATGGTGTATTATACCGTCAAAGAATGGGGTGATTTTTGAAATAAAAATGAATGGTTTGATTTTAACCTACCTAATTATTTGGAGCTTTCCAAAAATATTGTATTGTTCACTTTGAGTTTCTAGCTTGATTTGCATAATTTTTTATATTTTTAAAATTGCAACAGTTTTTTTAAAGATGATATACTATACACTTGAAGAATATGGTGCTTTTCAAAATGAAAATGAATATGGTGTTTTTAAATTACCTAAATTGTTTTAAGTTTTTTTGAAAATAATGTATTATTCACTTTGAAGTTTCTATCTTATTTTACATAATTTTTATATATTTTTAAAATTGAAAGTGTTTTTTAGACATCATGTATTGTACACTTGAAGAATTGAGTGTTTTTCAAAATAAAATTTAAAACATTATTTTTAAATTACCAAAATTATTTGAAGATTTTAAAAAAAAAATTTAAACACTTTGAAGTTTCTGGCTCAATTTAAAAAATTTTATATTTTAAAATTGCAACAACTTTTTAGATTTATGGTATAGTGTTCTTGAAGAATAGGGTATTCTTTTAAATAAAAATGATTAGAGTGTTTTTAATTTATGTAAATTATTTGAAGCTTTTTGAAAATAATGTATTATATTTATTTTGAAGTTTCTAACTCAATTAACATAATTTTTTATATTTTTTAAATTACAACATGTTTTTAAAGATTGTGTACTATCACTTTAAGAATATAGTGCTTTTCGAATAAAAATAAAAATGAAATTTTTAAATTACCTAAATTCTTAGAAGCATTTTTGAAAATAATGTCTTATTTACTTTGAAGTTTCAAGCTCAATTTTGAAAAAAAAAATTATATTTTTATAATTGCAACAACTTGTTTAGAGATCGTATAGTAAAACTTGAAAACTAGGGCGTTTTTCGAAAAAAAATGAATAGGATGTTTTAAAATTACATAAATTATTTGAAGCTTTCTGAAAAAAATATATTATTCACTTTGAAGTTTTAAGTTTAATTTACGTAATTTTTATATTTTGAAATTTTCAAGAGTTTTTCTAGAGATAGTATAATATACACTTGAAGAATATGGTGATTTTCGAAAACTAACAGGTGTTTTTAAATAACCTAAATATTGGAAGCTTTTTAAAAATAATGTATTATTCATGTAGCAATTTCTACCTCAATTTGCATAACTTTTTATATTTTTAAAATTGCATCAATTTTTTAGAGATCGTATACTGTATAATTGAATAATAGGGTGTTTATCAAATTAAAAATGATTAGGGTGTTTTTAAAATACTTAAATTATTTGAAGCTTTCTAAAAAAATATATTATTCACTTTGAAATTTCTAGCTTTATTTACATAATTTTAATAATTTTAAAATTAAAATACTTTTTAAAATAATGTGTATTATACACTTGAAGAATAGGGCATTTTTTGAAATAAAAATGAAAATGAATTTTTCTAAATTACCTAAATTATTTGGATCTGTGAAAATAATGTATTATTCACTTTTTAAGTTTCTAGCTTTATTTACAAAATTTTATTATATTTTAAAAATTCGAACAATATTTTTAGAGATAGTTTACTACAATGGAAGGATATGGTGTTTTTCGAAATTAAAATAAAGAGGGTACTTCTAAATTATCCTACTTATTGGAAGCTTTTTGAAAACATAAAATTATTCTCCTTGAAGTTTCTACCTCAATTTACCTAATTTTTTATATTGCCACAATTTTTTTAGCGATCATGTACCACTTGAAGAATATTGTTTCATTCGAAATAAAAATAAATATAATGTTTTTAAATTACCTAAATTATTTAAATTTTTCTAAAAACAATGTATTATTCACTTTGAGGTTTCTAACTCAATTTACGTAAATTTTATATTTTTTAAATTGCTACAAGTTTTTCTATAGATCATGTACTATACAACTGAAGAATAAGTTATTTTTCGAAGAAAAAAAATGAAAATTCATTTATTAAATTAGCTAAATTATTTGAAACTTTCTGAAGGCAATGTATTATTCACTTTGTGACAAACATGAGTTGTATCTAGCTCACTATCTTACCACCAATCAAATTAAAAAAAAAAAAAACTCCTATCCCAACTCTAAACAACACTATGAAAGAGAGTTGAAATATTATCACGTTTCTTCCTATAAATATATATGGGTCAAATAGCAGTTATTTTCATCTAATTTCTTAACCACATCAAGTTCCTCCTCTACCTTCACAACATCGAATTCTCAACCCTCTAATTCCACCTGTGCTCTAGACTTTTTCAAAACAATGGATAACCCATTCACTTCTCCAAGTGAGTTTTTTTCAAACTTATTTTTTCTATGATCCTTCACTCTCCATTTCCTATTCTTATTCATCCTTTAGCATAATTTCTCATGGTTATACAATATCTTTTTTTTGCATTATATGCAAAAGTAACTAACATTTGCTAATTTATATTTTTTAATTGTTATAATGTTGGAAAGGCCACTCAGAGCAAGAACACACTTGCATTTTTATTACTTCTTCCACTCTTTATGTTCTAATCTAACCCCACATTATGCTTTTATTATAATGATCTAAATATGTATTTTAGATATGATTTCTTATTTCCTTAGCCTCTTTGAAGAATTTTAATTTCAAATACATGTAGTGTTCATGCCCGTCGTTAAGAAATGTATAACATTTTTCTAGGTTTAAAACAATAGTATGTTGTTGTTTGTCATTAAGTAGCCACAATCCAATAGCTATCAAAAGATGTACTACACAAAAAAAAATAGGATTGTTTGCCAAGTTTAAGGAAAAAAAATTTACTAGGTGTAGCTTTTGGTGAATGTTACAAAATGCCTAGCAAACAACTATACGATTCACTAGAGATCTACTAATTTAGGGCGAATAATGTAACAAAGATTCTCTTGAACATGAGTTGAAGCATCTATTTGCTAACTATCACAATTTAGTGACAAACAATACCACACTATTTTTTTTATTTTTAATTGTTATATTGTTGATTGCACTGAATATGACAGAGTAAAGTGAGAAAAAATTACTAGGATAAAGAAAAAAAAGCATACTAGTGCCACAATTCAAATGGAATATGGGATTCGAGAGCCTTTTTTGCAACAAATACATCCAGTTAAAATATTAATGACTATTTGAGATATCATAAGACTTGGATTTATAGTTGTCTCTCAAATAAGGCTAAATTAAAGTAACATAAAAAGGAAGAAAGAGACAAGCGAAGAGGAAGAGAAGAGAAAATATCGACAACCTGACAACAATTACAGTGATATCCAATCATTTAAAAAAAAATACCAAAAACAATAAACAACAGTATGGATCAAGAACCAAACAGAACATAAATCAATAGCAAAAAACTACAGAAGCATTATAGAAAACTCATAAACCAATAATTAAAAACAACATAAACCAAGAACAAAAATTTACAAGAACAAAAAAAAATACAAAAAAGATTGCATAAAATTTTTAGAAAATGAACCCTATCTTAGAAAATTTCAAAAATTAAACCTAAACTAAAAAAAATTCTCAAATCAAACCCTAAAGTAAAAATTTCAGAAATCAAACCTTAAAGAAAATTTTTTCAAAAATTAAAACCTAGAGTGAGAGTTGACTTGTGACATACAAGGCTTGAAGCGGTCTCTAATCATCCCAGTAGAAGATAAGCCGGAGAAAGGCCGGGGCTTCAAGACGGGAAGTCATGAAGACATCGTTTTATGGTTCTATGGTAAGAGAAGAAGAGAATGGGAAAGAGACGAAGAGGTTGCGTGGAGAGGAAGAGAGAAATGAAGGGAGCTGTGAGATTGAGGAAGAGAGTGAAAAATAAGGAAAGGCGGTGCCTTTGAGGGAAGTTGAGGGCATGGGAAGAGTGAAATAAAAGGAGGTGGGGGAGTCGGAGAGGGGAGACAGCGGAGGGACATGAAAGATGAAGTGTTTTCTTTGGATTGAAGAAGAAGATAATGAAATTGAGAGAGAGCCATGACTATATGAAAGGGGAAGCTTCACGAGAGAGTTCCTCAACAGTGTGACCAAATTATTGAGTGTCTCAACCTTGTGATTAGATATCCACATCATGCGGTCCCTTTTTACAAAAATAAAATACATTATTTAGTCATTGACTTTATAAGATTTATACACATTAGTCCTTGACATTTTTAGCGGTGCAAATAGGTCCTTGTGCTCCGCAATGCAGTTTAGTCATTGTGTTAGTTTATAATTAAAACAATTAAGTTCTTGACTTAAATTGAACATTTTCTAAGAACTTAGAGACTAAGTTGAGCTTTTAATAATAAACACAAATACTTATATAATAAATTCTTTTTAAAATTTTAGGGACTAATATGAATGGATGTTAGTGGTGTTAATTATAAATTAATAACATGGACTAAAATGCATTGCGGTTATAATGAGGGAATGAGAATAATGAGTTGCTTTTAACAGCTTATTATTATTTTTTGAATTATGAGATTTATGATATGTTATAAATTATTATTTTATTTTTTTATAAATGTATCACTTTAATAAATTTACTTAGATCACTCACTAAATTTTAAAACTATTTTACTTACTACAATACTCATTTGACGTTGTTATAGAGATAAGTTATTTTGTCTCATGTAGCTAAACTATGTTTTATACTGAATTTTTAATTTTATAATAAAATGATAAATTATTCTTAAATGTTTTTTTGTGTGTATGTATTAGTTTGGAATTAAGTGTTGAATAGTAGGATATAAATGTTAGTTGTTATTTTGTCACTCACAATTAATACTTAAATATATTATATTAGTTTTTATTAGCGCTGATATACTAAGTTAATCTCTACACCTCGAGGGGATTAGTCTTCGGCTATCGGCCGGAGATACCCTTGGTTCATCCAAAAAAAAGTTGATACTCAAATTTAATGACTAAATTGATGTATTTTTTATAGTTCGACAAATTAAAGTGATTAACAGCCGTTAAATTTGGATAGTAAATATTTTTTGTTGAATTTTAGGAACTAACTTTATTGTTAATTGCCAAGATTAGGAATTGAAATGTTCAAATGTATTTTTCATAATTTCTTAAACTAAATTGATCAACTATTGTTAATTTTGATTTAATTTTTAACTAAAAATAAATATTTATAAATTAACTTCTACGAATCTATATTCTTAAAATTTTGAAAAATATGTTACTTCTGCATACGGCCAACGTAACTCAAAGTAACATTGTCTATGGTGACTGGATGTGACAATTTTTCGTGACGAGAGGTCAGTAAAGGGGACAAAAATAAATTAACCCTAACTTCTTAGAAATAATGACTTTTATTTATTATGATTGATATTTATTTCAAATTGTCAATAGTCTATAGAGCTTTAATAAATAACAATGATTGGTATGCAACCATTAGTATATACAACTTATTTATAACTTAGTTAACACCAGTCAAATCAAATTTTTCATTTTACTTTTCAATTTTTTATATTAAAAAAATAGTTAAACATAAGAATAAATAGTTTGTATGTAAATAGTGGGTGAAGACAAAAAATTTTCCTTTAATAAATTGACTCTGAGACATATTCGGAATCCACAATTTTATAATACATCTATTCTTTTAATCCACGACAATAAATAATCACAATAAAATGACATATATTACACTAAAACATAAATGACATACAACAACTTTACTTCTAATTATCAATTTAATATATTAAAGACTCATAATAACTCTTGTGTGACGCTACAAAAAGTCCTAACTTTTCTTTCTAAGCTTGACATCACTAACACCGCTATTGAATAATTATATAATTATATCTGGATAATTGTAGGAGTATTATGTTAAACAATAGGATTTAAATCTTGTATCCTTAAATTATGTCCTCAATCATGTTCCACTAATAGAATATTGTCACGGCATTGAAAAATTCTGTTAGGAAATTAAAGATTAAAATTAAAGGAAATATTTTTAATGACATGGCGATATTCTATTGTTAAGACATGATTTGGAGACACATGATTTAAATTCTAAAAAACAATTATGAGTTTACCATAATATATATAAGTTCAGTTTAAATGTTTCTTGTCCCTAAATTTTCGGAGGAATTTGATTTTAGTTTTTTTTTTTATTTTAGTTTTTGAACTTTAAGAAGTAATTTTTCTAGTTCTGAACTTTGAATCTTGTTTGCTTTTAGTCTCTTGATAAAAAAAATTGTTCATATATCAAACGAAGATTACTTCAGCAGGTTTACGTGTACATGACAATAGATTTGTTTATCATGTCATTAAAAAATATATTGAGAAATAAAAAAAAATCAAGTTTAAATCTAAAAAACCACCTTTTAAAATTTAGAAACTAAAATTAAATTCTGACTAAGCTTTAAGAAAAAAGATATATTTAATCCATTTGGTATACAATTGTGGATTGGAAATTTAAAAGTTGGGCGAACTGTACTGTGGACTCAAAATTCTAACATTAACTTCATTAACAAGTAATTCAGTCAAACATCTATTATACGTTTTCCTCACCAACATGGCAGCATCCTTATTGTTATCTTTTCTACTCCTTTACATATGAATGACCATTATATATTTAATTAAACAATTTACATATACTTATTTAATTTTTTTTCAAGCTCATTCTATTTTTTTTTGAAAGGTGACCATTATTAGCACCACACATATTTTTAGGTTTATCACATTAAATAAATTTTTTCAAAAATATCCTTACTTAGAAATTAGTTTCTATTTTTCATTAAACCAAAAAATAGTTTTGTTTTTTAAAATACACCACACAGTCTCAATACACCACACAACCCAAAAAGATTTTAGTTTCCGTGGCAACTCATAATTCCAAAACCTTTCTCTCTCATCCTCTTGGATCTCAAATTTTAATTTATGTTTCTTTCACATTCTAATTTCTTGTTTGGTTCAAATTTTAGTTTTTGTTTCTCATTAAATTTCACAAATTGTAGAATTTGTTTTATTAATTGTAGTAATAATATAAATCATTCTTTATTATATATATTAATATTAATTAATTTATTGTTGGTATGTTAATTGTTGTGTATTTAAAATAATTTATTGTTTGAATGAAGATTGCTTTGTGTTTTTAAGAGTACGTAAATTCAAAAACCAGATTTTGTCTCAGACAAATTCTAGTTTCTGTCTTCATAGTAAAAAAATGACCTCTAATACAGAAATAGAGTTTTGTATGTTTTCAGATTTTCTTTTAAATCCTAGTTTCCATTTCTTTCAAATTCTAATTTCTTGTTTGTTTTTAATTTTAGTTTCTGTTTCTCGTCAAATTCTAAAATTGTAAAGTTTGTTTTATTAATTGTAGTATTAATATAAACCTTTCTTTATTTGGTATATTAATTAATATATTAATTATTATTTGTTGATTTATTAAATTATAGTTTAAAATAATGCTCAAATTAATATATAAAAAAATAATGCTCAAATTCTAGTTTATGTTTCTGTTCAAATTCTAGTTTGTGGGATATATTTTATGAGCATATAAATTGTTCGCTCAGAAACTAGAGCAAGATAAAAACTAGTTTCTGGTAACTATGTAAATCATTAGCTCTAAGCGAGAAAAAACTAGTTTCTGGTATATGTTTGCGGAACATAAATAAATATTTTGCTCATATATTAGTTTCTATTGTTTGTGTGATGTGGTTTTTACTTAAAAATCTCGCTCAGAAACTAGCGAGAAACTAGTTTCTGAGCCAGGGGTATTTTCGGAAAACAAATAACTTAGTGTGGTGAACTCAGAAACATGTGTGGTGTCAGTAGCAGTGGTCATCTTCTTGAAATATTTCTTGTAAGTACTCATTATTCAATACTTTTGAAATTTAATTAATCTATTTTATATAAAAAAAAAATTAAAAAAAAAATATATACTTTCATTTACAATCTCATTTAATTCTAACCCTTCTAACTAAATTTTTTTACCTTCATAAAAATTAGAGATCAAATCTCCAACCACTTACTTAAATGACACAACCCCACACTAAATGTGTCAACCTGAATTGGGGTAGGTTAGTTAATCTATACAAAATAATAATAAAAATCTTATCATTATTTTCGTACATGTCACTCTCAAGTTATACAAATATTTTTCATATATACTTCGTACAAAAGGTAATCATAGTGGTGATTTTTTCGAATTTGAGACTATTGGTAATCCCTTACATCTAACAGCACTAGACCCTTTGTTGGTCCTACAAAGATAATTTTCCCAAACTGCCCCTATGATAACTTAGAACTGAAACTCTTCAAATCCTTACAATTTTCTGAGTCCTCCAATGCAAGCTTCAAGCATTCCACAATCTGACTCATGGAAGGCCTATCTTCAGGATACTTCTTCAAGCAGCAATCAGCCAAGTTTGCTACTTTCTTAGCAGCAACAAGAGAATACTGGTTCTTGAGTCTTGGGTCAATTATGGTGCTGAATCTGCTACTGTCATGAGGGTAATTTTTAACCCATTCTATGAGTTTTTGTTCTGGCTTTGGAAGGTTTTTTTCCAGCGATCGCCTTCCGGTGAGGATCTCGAAAAGTACAACGCCGAAACTCCATATGTCACTCTTGTCTTTGAGGTGTCCTGTTTGAATGTACTCTGGTGCTGCATAGCCCTGTGTTCCAACTACCTGATAGCAGAAAAACAAAGTGGTTAGTGAAAAACATTCTCAAGAGTATTTAAGTTTTTCAAGAATGAATGAATTGTATATATGGGAAGTTACAATATATAATAAAATAGAAGTGAAATTTATAATTAAATGGCACTTGAGAAGAGATATTGATTCCAGGATGAACTTACAACAGTAGATACATGAGTTTGATCACCAGTTGGTCCCTCCCTAGCAAGACCAAAATCTGAGAGCTTAGGATGAAATTTCTTGTCCAATAGCACATTTGAACACTTGAAGTCTCGGTATATCACCTTCCAAAAAAGAAAAAAGAAAAAAAAAGGAAATTTATAAAGTTAAGATAGGTATTTAAAAATCTATTTCGCATTAGAATAAATAATCACTAAATCACGAAAACGGGTGTAGTGCTATTATTAAAAGGTGTCGCACGTGCATCGACGAACCAGAATGTTTCGTAAACATCAAACAAATTTGAAACACTATGCAAGTACGAGGTACCTGAACCTCCAAACCCTCATGTAGATAATGCAATCCTTGAGCAGCACCAAGCATGATCTTCAATCTCATAATCCAAGGCAAGTGAGGTAATGAACGGTTGAAAAGATGATCTTCAAGGCTTCTATTTGGCATGAACTCGTACACTAATAGCCGTTGGATCTCTCTTTCACTATCCACAGAACAACATCCCAAAAGCTTCACCAAATTCGGATGCTTCACAATGCTCAGAAATTGAACTTCTGCTAGCCATTCTTTATGCCCCTTCACCAATTAAAAAACAAAAATTTAAACATTAGAATGCAAGTGTATTAGTAAAGTATAAGTTTTCCCATAATTGATACATCCCATAACATAATTTACATTTGACATGTAAACTTCCTCACCGTTTTGATGTAAACTCTATTCATTTCGAAGTATAGTAAGGTTTTCAATTACGATTACGGTTGAGTTGAAGTTATTGTTATGTCATGCATTGGAATGTGGTCACAAGTGATTGAATGAAGGCAATGTAAAATGCAATTAAGATCTTATGCAATTTTAATGACAGTCAAAACCATGATATTATAAGACATGGTATTGCAAAGCTAGTCACAATTTTTAAAATATCGCAAAATAGTAATCAAATTCATAAATTACTTAAAAAACTAGATTGAATTCTCGATAGCTAATTATTGTCCTGTATGAAAGAGAGATAGACTCATGTATTAGTAGATTCACTTGCCTAGTGGATCCCACAAGGTACATATGTCTATTTGGTAAAATTGACCTTTCAAATATAAATCACTTGCTCATTTCAAGGTATAACAAAGTTTTTGAGTTGTGTAGTGTTGTGGTCATGGTTGTGTCACACCGTAACGGATGGATTTTGGTGATTGTCCAAAATCCATGGCATTGCAGCGTAATATCGCAGACTTTACCGCAATTTAAAAAATTGTGAAATAAATTAAATCAATAAATATGCACAAAACCAGACTAAATCTCCTATGTAATAACCTTATATGATAACATAGTTAACTAGTGAGATTCACATGTGAGTCAAATCTCACCAAATAAAAGAGTCTATCTCTCTTACATTTAACAAATACTCGAGAGAATAAACCCTAAACTATCACTAAAAGAAAATAAAAAATAAAACAAATAACATAATGAAGAAAGCATGTTAATTATATATACCTGCAAGCCATGCGTATTAAGTTTTTTTATTGCAACAACAATAGGATCACCATGTTCATGATGTTGAGAAAAAGGTGTAATAGTTCCTCTATAAACCCTTCCAAAACCCCCTTCTCCAATTCTCAGCATCCTATTGAAACCATTTGTTGCATCTGCGAGTTCTTGCAGAGTAAAAACTCTGAAACTGTTCTCTTTCTCTTTGAACAATTCCTTTATGCTCCTTGGCGATATTATTGAACTAGTGGATTTCATTGCTCCATGATTTTTCTTCTTTTTTGGAGACTTTTGCAATTCTGGGTCGTCGGATTTTGAATTTTGTCTGAAGAAGAAACACTTCATTAGAAGTGACAGAGTTGTTTTTTCCGAGCTGGAATGTAGAGAAATTGAGAAAATTGTTTTCTGTGTGATGGAGTGAAGAACGAGGGTAAGAAAATGAATTGAAGTAGTTGAAGAAAAAAAAAATGGGAATTGGGAAATTTTGAAGAGGATTTGTTTCGTGAAGTTAAAGAAATGGAATTATGAAATCAATGGAAGTTAAGACAGAGGAAAATGCCGTGTGTGAACCCGCGTGAGGAAACAGAGGAAAACGCCACAAAATGCCCAAAAAAAACAAAATAAAGAAAAATATTAATTTTATCCTTAAAAAATAATTTATTATTAATTTAGGTTGAATTTAGATACACAGTTAAATTAAGTACTTATGCAATAAAATATTTTTAAATGAAATTTTATTTATAAATAAAATTATAAAACGTGTTTGAATAAATTAAAAATAATTTATTCTGATAAACTCCTTTAGAAAATTTATGAAAATAAGTTAAAAACAATTTATAATAATTTATAAACTGTTTCATAAGGTACCTATAAGCTTTTTTAAATGGGACATTAGTTTTTAAAGAAATTTGAGACTATTATAGTTTTTCAAATTTTTAAAATATTATTAAATTAATTTCTTAAAATTTAAAATATCATCAAATAAAATTTTTAAAATATTAAAAAAATTAATTTAGTGATACAAAAATTTTGAATAAAAAATTGATAACAAAGAATCCGAGAACGATAAAATTGATAATTTTGTAAAGGAAAAAACAAAAAAGATGATAAAGACAGAAGTGATGAAGTAGGTTCACAAAATGGAAATGGAAGACCTTTCAAACTTGGAAGATAGTTTTGGATAGAAGTTCTGATTCCACACGAGAGCGTTTTTCTATGTTTTCCACATTTTCATTTCAATATCTGAGTTATTATGATATTAATTGACTCTTAAAAGTCAAAAGTCAAAACTGTTCAAGAGATGAGTCTTTGTGGCCATTAATTTAGTTAAATACTCTATCTGGACTCATGTATAAAATAATAATAATAAAATAAAAATTATGCATATTATAAAAATTAATTAGTTATATTAAATTTATTTATTTTTATTTAAAAGAAAATATTCAATTACTAAAACGTTCTTCGTATCATTTCTTATAAAGTCATATTCTCTCATTAATTTGAAAATAAAATAGTTCATTAAATTCATGGCATAATAGAAATAATAGTATTAAATAAGAAAAAAGTGATTAAAATTTGGTTATACAATATTTTGATCCAAGAAGCATAAAGTTTTTTGTTTTTTATTAAGTAATGTCTTTGGGGTACTTGTTAAGGTTAATATAGTTATAAAATAATCATAAAAGCACATTATTTTATCTCCAAAAAATACAAAAATACTATTTTTAATAATTTTTTACTATATTTGGCTCATTAAAAAGTGCCATAATGGCACTAAGTAACATTCTTAGGTACTCTCTCTAGTTTATATTATTCCTTCCGTTCTTAATTATAAGCCTCTCGCTCAAAAAAATATCACACATATTAAAAAAAATGTTAACAACTAGAAAATGCATTAATACTTTGAAAAGTTATCATAAATATTTAATTTTATCCCTATTTAATATTCACTTTCATTTGAAAATTATCCTCCTCTATCTTCATTAATTAGAGGTAAAAAAGAAAAATCATAATAAATGTCCTAATTTCCTATGTTGGGAATTTATAAAAAGAAATACTAACTTTTTTTAGGGGCTTATATTTAAGAACGGAGGAAGTATAAGGAATTGATTATGTTATTACCGTATACCAACAAAAATATTTAATTATATCAATTTCATCAAAAAAGTTATTCCCTCTATTCTAAAACTGTTGTCATTTAATGTTTTTGTACACAGCTTAATAAATCATTAATTATTACAACATTTTAATTTGAGTGGACTAAAATATCCCTATTTAATAACTACTCATCCTGGTCTTATATATAGGTCACCTTCTAGAAGGAATATTTGGTCCTAAATATAAGTCATTAACTAACTCAATAATTGAAATTTTCTCCTTTACCCCTTCTACAATTTTCAAATATCCAATTAATGATAGAGTGAGAAAGAGAGTAGAATAAGAAAGAGAAACATAATTTAATTTCGAAAGCATTTATTAGCATATTTAAGTTGATGGTATAGTTGGAAAAAACCTCTTTTTTTAGACAAATTTAATGAGTTAACTACTATTTCTTAGTTTTATTGATTCGGTTAGAAGTGACTTATATATAGGACCAGAGGGAGTATAGTGGTTGACAATATAATTTAAAGAGAGAAATGATTGGTGAATGAAGGAAGTGATGAGAGACAATAATTAAAAAAGAAACACTTATTGTATCTTAAAATCTTAAAGTGACAGTAGTTTTGAAGTGATAATTGGAATGGAGGAAGTATATGATATAGTTATTTGGGTTTTGCTATCCATTGCCCTAAGGGCAATGGTTAAGCAACCAATAAATGATAACTTTGTGTTGGAAAGTGTAGAATATTTAATGCTACAAAATTATTTTTAATTTAATTTAAATGCAAAGTTTCCATTCATGGGTTGCTTAATCATTGCCCTTAAAGCAATGGATAGGAAAATCCTAGTTATTTTATCATTCCTTAAAAAATAGGTGTAGTATTTTATTTGTTTTTTATTACAAAGTCTTATGAAAATAATTACACTTTGTAAAAAAATATAAAAAGGTTAATTAATATATTGGTTTTTCAAGTGATAAGGCTTGTGAGCAGTAGGTCCAATGTTCGAACCTTAGCAAAGGAGAATAGGAGAATAGTTTAGTTTATGGTATGTAGTGAGTGTGTGAGTATTTGCCTATAAAAAAAATATATTGATTTTTCAAAAAAAGTAAGTAATCTTTCAAAGTTATCATTATTCTCTCTTTTATTATTGCATTAATATATTACTCCGTCCATTTCTTATTATAAGACGTTTTTTCAGACATTACTAATATCTCTTAATATAAGATCCCCTATAAATTTTTAAGAGCATATATTATTATTTTTCATGTCTATCATTTATAATTAATGAGTTTTATAAAGTGATTGTGAAGTATAATTAATGCAATAATGAAAGAGAATAAAGATAATTTTGAAAAATTATAGAGTATATTTTTTTTAAAAATAAATACATTAATTATTATTTTTATATTATTTTATTAATAAGTGTAATTGTCTTTTTAAATCATTATAATATGAAACAAATGAAGTACTTCAAGAAAGCTCACTAACTATAGAGGGTGATAGGGATGTCAAAATGGGTCCGGCCCGCTGGCCCGCCAAAAATAAGCGGGTTGAGCTAGAATTTTTGGCCTGTCCACTTATGCAGCCCGCCGGGCTACAAAGGTGGCCCGCCGGGCTAGTGACTTTTTTTTTTTTGTTAAAAGTGGAGGGTGAGAGTTCTTTTATAAAAAAATTTGATAGGGCCAAACAAAAAATGTCTATACCAAACAAAAAAACATAAAAAAGTTTGGCCCATAGTTTAAAATAATAAAAAATCTATTTTTTGTATGGTGCAAAAAGCAAAAATCAATAAAAAAGACAAATTCAGATTTTTTTAATTAGTGCGGCGAGCTAACGGGCCGGCCCGCGACCCGTCTAATTTTTAAAGTGATGGCTTGGGCTAGCAAAATGAGCTCGTATTGTCTTGGCGGGCCGGGCTGGCCTGCCTTTTGGCAGGCTAGGCAGACCGCGGGCCAAACGAGCCGGGCTGGCCCGTTTTGCCACCCCTAGAGGGTGACATAGAATAAAATAATAAATACTCATAAAAAATTATAGAGGGTTTGACCCTATAAAGTGAGTGAGTGTATAAAATGAAAAAGTCAATATGGATCCGGTATTAATTCAATATAACTCAAAATTATGAGATATTATAATTTAAATCAAGGATTAAATACCCTTACTTTTTCATTTTACATCTATTCTCACTTTAGTTGAACTAAATTCAATTTATTATTATCTCAAAGCCATCTAAATAGAGTAAAAAGTCAATAATCACAGAGTAAGTATGAAAATTTATATTAATTTTTTCTTTAAAAAAAATACTATCTTATAAAAACAAACATTGAAACATTTATTATAAGTAAAATGCGAGAGAATATTTATTATTTTTGTATTTTTTATAAAAAATTTAAATTATTAGTATTTTAGCTAAAAAGTGTATTGTAGTAGTAATTTATCATCCCTTAATTACGGGTATGGGACTTTAATCTATAGAAATTAAGCAATATTTTATACTCACCTGACAACTGCAGTTGAGTTTCAATTAGAAAATTAGTCCTTAATTTCAGTAATAAATATATTAGGATGAGGGAACAAATACTTAGTACTTTTAAAACATAAATAGTATTGTTACCAAAAAAACAGAAATAGTATTAAAGTTCAGGTCAAGTGAAAAAATAACAAAAAAAGAACCTCTTTTACTTGCTTCTTTGTCTGATTATTAATTATTATTTCCAAGAAGTGACTGCGCATGACTATAGCGGGAAGAAATTATATGATCCTTAGTAGCAGTCAACTACACCACAAATATGTCCAAATTTTCGAGTTAATGATGAAATTATCGTCAAAAGTTTGGGTGCTTGAATAGATCGATTTGACCAAAAAACAAAAAAAAAAAACCAATTTTTTTAAGTCAAATACATATTTTGAAGTTTATTTTATTTTGATTTTTTAACTTTTTAAAATTTTATATTAATTTTTTGAGTCTTAAAAACGTTTTATTTCAATCTCAACTACCAGTAAATTTAAAAGAACAATAATAAAATTGGATGATTAACATCAACACGTCATGTGTTTACCATTTCATGGCTAACAAAAGTTCTATTAGCTTTCTAACGTTGTTAACAAGAAATTGAATGACACAGATCAATCCAAAAAAATAGATCCATATTGAAATTAAAAAAAGATATTTTATAAGAACTAAAAAAATAAAATACACTTATAATTAGGATTGGCAATTTTTTTTGCAAGTAGCGAATCCCCGTAGGAAATGCCCCGAATAGGGCCCTAAACTCGAGAAATTTTTTTCTTGTGGGGCAGGAATGGGATCAAAAATCTCCCCGTGACAAGAATGGGGACGAAGACGGGGATCACATTCTCCTTCTCACGAGTTCCCCGAATCCTCTGAGGTTATAGAAAATTACTAAAATACTCTTAATTTATTACCATATATATATGTTTTAATTTTAAGGGCTTTAATGTCTTTTTGCTTTAAGAGAATTTTCTATTCTATAAAACCCTAACCTTACACACTACACTTTCCAAATAACCAAATTTCATATGCGCTGCTGCTGCACCATCCTCTTCCAGTCTTCCTTTGCAATTATGAGCCGTCCGCCGTCGTCTTTCATTGCTCCTCAATAGGTCAATTCTCACACCTTGCTCAGTTGCTCTGTGTCATCTTCCTCTTTTCCTCACTTCCATATTTTGATTGTGGTTGTGTGATTTGAATTTATAATTTTTTTTATATTGTGGAATTTAAACTTGAATAAAAAAATTTTGCTTTCAATAATTGAAATTTCAAAAGAGAATGAAATAATTTTATATATTTTTTCAGATTTTCTTAAAAAAATTTATTATATCCTGGGGAATTCTTGCGGGGACCCGTGGAGAGTGGAGATCGGGGATGGAAAAAAAATTCTCCCATGACGGGGATCGGGAATGGGGAGCGGGGGAGTATTCCCTGCCCCACCCCGCCAAATTGTCAGGCCTACTTATAACTTTTAAGGACCAAAATGCTTATTACTACTATTTTGTCAAGAACTTGTAGTTCGAGTGACATAACAAAAAATTCTTGAAATTGAAGAATCAAGATTCAATCCCAATGGAATAGATTTAAGAATAGTATAACGTGGAAGTGTATATTTAGCCAATACAAAAAAATGCTTAGGACATCAATATTTAAAACCGAAACCTGAATTGTAATTTTGTCATAATAAGAAAGTAAGAAACGAATACTTAAGTAGTGAGTAGTACTAAGGGCTTGTTTGATTTCTGTTTTTAAAAACAGAAAACTAAAAAACTCGTTTGCTAGTGGAGTTTTCAAAAATAGTTTTCGGGAATATTTAAAAACCAAAATATGAAAACATCTAAAACATGTTTTGGTTTTCAATTTTTATTTTTCAGTTTTCTGAATTTACACACAAATTTATATTGAAAACTCCTCTCACTTTTTTTTTTAAAACTGTTTCTGAAAACTATTTTATAATACAATTTTTAAAAACTTAAAAACAAAACTATATCAAACAAGTCCTAATTTTCTTAGAAAAACATGTATAACAACTTGACAAAAACCTTCACGCGTTATTGATAGGATTGCATTTGCGATTGGTCGGTTTTCTTTAAGAGTACCTGTTATTTTAAAATAATATTTCAAAAAAAAAATCATAAAAATATCAAAGATTGCCATTGATAGGCTCCTTCTTGACAAACTTTCATCTTATCCTAACAATACAAGAGTTTTCGTTCTTTTTTTTTTTTACTTTTAATTAATATAAAATATAATTAAATTATTATGTAATAATTAATTAATTTATGTATTAATTTAATTATATATTTTTTTACATTTAATCATAAAACTGAATTAAATAAATGATAAATTAAGGTATGAGTACACAAACAATTTTTCTAAAAAAAATAACCATGGATTCGCGGCCGATTCGTTTTCCTTCCTACTAGGGAATAGTATTTTGGATGAATTGCAATCTTTACCCTTGAATTCTAGGGAATAGTATTTTGGATGAATTGCATGTATCCATCATTAAAATTATGGTTTTAGATTATAATTATTTTTAATCAAAAAATTATGTTTATAACTTTTGGTCATAATTGATTTTAAATATAAAATTAAAACTTTGTGAAAAATATTTTTTATTATTTTTGTTTTTTAATAATTAATTATGAATCATATTTACATTACAAAATATAAGTTTTGACAAGAGTATCAGAACATAATTATCTTATAAAAACTTTTTTTATCTTAGTTTTCTAAATGTGCATCAATTATGTTCAGAATAAATTTTGCTTAGAATTAATTAACACGATCAATTATACTCAAAATCAATTCTACCACCGCCAATCTAAACAGACACTAAGGGCATGTTTGGGTGGAACATATGTTGGATTATTTGAGACATTGTTGCAAAGAGCTTGAAAATTGATCCTCACAGTTAAAAATTATCTTAAAACCCGCATTTCACAGCAAATATACCCAAACAAAAATTGATTATATTTCAGACAGTCGATTTTTTTCAAAACTAGTTTTCATTGCTAATCCAAACAAGCCCTAACTATGTGTTTGAATACGCACTCATGGACCTCATACTCAACTCCCAACCTTAGAAAATAGTTTTTATTTGTTATTGTTTGTTTGGTAAAATAATTAGTTTTTTAATGATTTTTTAAAAATTTTTAAAATATTTGTAAGTGTTTTTAAAAATAATGAGAAGCAAAATATAATCAAATTTGTCCTGTAAGGTCAGCATAGCTGACAAGAACATGTGTGTGTGAGTGTCAGGTACAGGATTCAATCCCTGGTGTTGTTAATTTTCTTGTAAACCAAAATATATATATATATATATATATATAATTAGATTTTTGTTTTCCTAAAAAAATACTTTGAGCTACTTATCTAAATTTTTAAAAATATTTTTTCTCATTATAACCAAACATGAATAAATTCTTATTTTTATTATAATTATTTTTTTAAAAAAAAAACTATCTACCAACTTTCAAAATTAATTAGTTTTAAACAATAACAAACGAGTCCATAATTACACAAGTGTATCGTCATCTATGTTTATATATGCATCGGTCAATTTTGTTCATAATTTTGTTGTGTTAGTCATAACATGTTTGGATTAGTTTTTATCATCACCTAGTCATGGTTTTTCTTGGGGCGTAATTGATTTTGACAAAAAAAAAATCATGTCTAGCAATTTTGAATCAAAATTGGTTCTAGATACAAAATCTAAATTTTGTGAGAAATAATTTTTGTTGTTTCTACTTCTTCATATTTACATTACAAAACTAAAGTTTTAACGTGAATATGCAAATATTATTCTCTCTTCTGATCAATTTACTAATCCTATAGAGTTTTCCAAACATAAATCAATTCTGCTTAGAATCAATTAACATAACCAATTATGTTCAAAATCAATTCTACCACCACCAATTCAAACATGAAAGTGACAATTTTGTCTAAAATTTTATAAAATAACATTTAAATACTAATTTGTTTTGAACTAAAATAACTAATTATTTTATAAAATTAAATATTGAAGTAACATTTTGTTATGGACCTAACCCGCGGGAAGAACACGTGCAAATCTCACATGGCCGGCCCAAGTCGTCGGTCCCATGTCGTGTACCCGCGACATGGGCATCCGACATAAGGCTCAGGGGACATCACCCCCACGTGAGGACCGTTACAGATCCGTAATTACCGCCGCAATTCACGGAACTGAGACAGTGACAGGTTTGACTTTGATGACTTTGTTTACCCTATAAATACATGTGATTAGTCTTCATTCGGTACGTTTTTCATAACCCAAAATCTGAGAATTCCCGCTTAAGACACACAACTGACTTGATCGTCGGAGTGCTTGCAGATACCCCCTCACCGCCAGGTGAGTGGTCGGAGATATTCAACCACCGCACCGGAGACTAGGAGGCCAGATCCGCCATGCCAAGTGCATGGTGGAACATTGGCGCCGTCTGTGGGAAAGATTGTTCTTCTCCGATCGTAACTTATCTCTCATTTCCTCCTTTATCTGGTTTTTCTGGTTATTTTGCAGGAAGAACACCACCGGAGTCAAGAACTCAACCTCTTTCTTCTCGCATATCCATTTTTGCTGATTATCAAGGTGAATTTCGCTTAATTAATCGGTGCAAAAGCCATTTCTAGCCGATCAATCGGTGAATTGGGACTTTTCGCCAATTAGTTGATCGGATAATCACATTCTTTGATTTTTTCTGCAATAACTGTGAATATACTCCTATATGAATACGTAATTTCTTCATCATCCTCTTAAATCATGTTTCATTAACGATCCTACATGAGTGTACGGCAAGAAAACCTCTTGTGCTCGCAGGCAAACAGGAACTAACTCATGCTAACTGAAAATGTGGTTGTAGCGACATGGTGAACACCAGGAGAAAGAATCAAGCAGCTAGGGGAGCATCGGCCAATGCCGGAGGAACCCTGGAGAACAGCCCTCTGCTTACGGGCCTTCTCCACGACAACAACAAGAAGAGGCCAGGCCTACTGGTCCTGCGATGTCCGAACAGAGGATGACAACGATTGAGGACGGCATGCTCGACCTGAAAGAGATGATTCGAAAGCAGGCCGAAGAAATTGAGAGGATGAACAAGGAGCAAGAAGCTTGGAAGAAGCAACAAGAGGAATTTTAAGCAATTCTGGTCAACCTCGGGATGGGTCAGCAACTCCCTCAACGACATGAGAATCAGCAAGAGGGGCAAAATCCCCAAATGGAGAGGCAGGTCTCCATGGTTGGTCCGCAGATCCCGTGCACCAACCCCGCGATCGCTCCACCCGACAATCATGAACTTTGACATGCCGACCATCTTTAAGTTCACCGTTCAGATCGATCCGTACGACGGGACAACAGATCCTCAAGATCATGTGGAGATCTTCCAACAGACGATTGTCTTCCAAGGAGCCAAGGAGCCCATGTCGTGCTTTCCCGTTGACCTTAATAGCTGCAGCCCGACGATGGTTCTCATCATTACCAGCGGGATCCATCGTGAGATGGAAGGCATTAAAGGATAAATTCGTTTCAAACTTTACAAGCAGCAAACATCAATTCAAAATCGAGCACCATCTCGAGAGGATAAAGTAGAGGTCAGACGAGCCACTGAGGGACTTCATCATCCGCTTTAACGCGGAATCCCTCGAGGTACGTGATGTCGCCCCTAATATGATGCTGTATTTTCTTAGGCAGGGGCTGAAGCCAGGAGGCTTCGCGAAGGATTTAGCGGGAGAAAAGCCCAAAACAATGGAGGAGCTGAAAAAGCGGGCTAAAAAGTGGATCCAGATAGAAGAATGGGTTCGAAACAAAAAGGCGGATAATCAAGCTGCCAAGCAGGAAAGAGAAAAGAAAGACAAACAGAAAAATTCTTATGGCGGGAGACCTAAGGAGAATGAAAAAACGTATGATAAGGGTGGGAGACCACCCCAGGGTGCTTACTCAATGTATGCACCGTTAACCATGCCGCCCTCTCGTATCTACATTGAGATCATGTACTCCGAGCTGAAAGACAGGCCTCCCCCAATGAGGTCACAAGCGAAGAATAAGGACAAATTTTGTTTGTACCATAAAGACCACGGGCATCACACAAACGAATGCATCCACCTTAAAGACGCCATCGAGAAGTTGATGCGACAGGGAAAATTAAGACACCTTGTCCAGAAAAATGATGAAGGGACATCCCGTGGAAGGAGCCCGTCATCTCCCAGAAGGCGCGAACCCGACACAAGGAACCGGGGCTATGGTCGGGACGAACGACGGAGATCACGATCCAGAAGTCCGCAGCGACATGAAGAAGCGGCTTCGAAAGGGGTCATAAACGTGATTGCCGGAGGTCTCGATCCAGAGGAGTTGTCAGAGTCGTTAAGAAAATGATCTCGTGACATGGAAGATCACTGCCTGGCAGTGAAGGCCGTGAAAAGGGTTACTTTAGCATTCACCGAAGACGACCTGCCTACGGATGGCGCCGGGTCCAACGCCCCCTGGTTATCATGGCTAGGATAGTGGGGTATGAAGTAAAAAGGTTGTTTGTTGATCAAGGGAGTTCAGCCGACATAATGTTTTGGGACCTGTTCAAGAAGTTGGGCCTAACAGATAAAGATCTGATCCCCCACAAGGGGAGTCTGATAGGCTTTACAGGGGACACTATCTCCCCCAAGGGCTATGTAAAATTGAAGGTAACTTTTGCAGGCTGTGACGGAAGCAGATCAGTAGAGGTGAAGTTCCTTGTCGTAGAGTGTCCCTCAGCGTATAACGCCATTATAGGCAGACCAACTCTGAATGCTTTGGGAGCGGTTGTCTCAACCATGCACATGGCAATGAAATTCCCCGGAGACAGGGGCAACATAGTCACTATCCGAGGGAAAGGCCGTGAGGCACAACTTTATTATTTAGAGAGTCTTAAAATAACGAAAACTATGCCAGTGCAGGAACAGGAAAAAGTAAAGGAGGCACAGAAGAAAGAAACTAAAGGAAAACAGAAGCTCGTTAGGCGAAATGATGCTGTAATGATGACGGACCTGGATTCGGGAGGGGAGTTACAACACGAACGGCCTAAACCTGAAGGTGACTCAATGGAAATACAACTCGGGAGTCAGCCTGATCAGGTAGTCAAGGTCAGGAAAAACTTACCCATTAATATTATGAAAAATATGATCAAAGTTTTGCAGGATAATAAGGATATTTTTGCATGGGTTGCCTTGGACATGCTGGGCGTAGATCCTGAGTTCTACTGTCTTCGACTTGCGATAAAGGAAGGAGCCAAACTAGTGGCCCAGAAAAAGAGAAGAATGGGCCAAGAGCGGACGACAGCTATTGAAAAACAGGTTATAAATATCTTTCCTTTCTGGATGCTTATTCTGACTATAATCAAATTCTCATGGCCCCCGAAGATCAGGATAAGACTGCCTTTATCACTGATCTCGGGGTATTTTGTTATAATATGATGCCCTTTGGTTTGAAGAATGCAGGAGCGACATACCAAAGGATGATGGACAAAGTCTTTGCCAAGATGAGAGGTAGAGAAGTCGAAGTCTATATCGATGATATGATTGTCAAAACAAAAGATGATCAGGATCCGTCGAAAGACCTGGAATCTGTTTTTCAACGCTTATGGCAATTCATTTTACCCCTTAATCCTCTGAAATGCACGTTTGGTGTGGAAGCTGGCAAGTTTCTGGGATTTATGCTCACAAGTCACGGCATTGAAGCAAACCCAGATAAACGTCGGGCAATTCTCGACATGACCAGCCCTAGGACGGTCAAAGACGTACAACAACTCACGGGGAGAGTTGCAGCCTTATCTCGCTTCCTCCCAATCTCGGCAAAACGTTGCCTTCCCATGTTTAAAGCCTTGAAGAAACAAGACTTATTTGAATGGACGCAAGAGTGTGAAGTCGCGTTCCAAGAGCTTAAAGCCTCCCTGACATCTCCCCCTGTCTTAACAAAGCCAATGGCGGGTGACACCTTAATACTCTACCTCGCGGTAGCTGACGAGGCCATGAGTGGCGTACTAATAAGAGAAGAAGGTAAAGATCAGTTCCCAATTTACTTTATTTCTAAAGTCTTGATGGGAGCTGAGTTGAATTATCAACGACTTGAAAAAGTAGCTTTCGCGTTATTGGTGGCTTCGAGGAGGTTACGCCCATATTTCCAATGCTACCCCGTCCTAGTCAGGACTAATCAGCCAATACGAAAAATCTTACACAAACCAGACTTGGCAGAAAGGATGATATCTTGGGCGATCGAATTAACTCAGTATGACATATCATATGAACCACGACTAGCGATTAAAGCACAGGTCCTTGCCGACTTCCTTGCCGAAATGACACATCTCGGAGAGAACCATCCCGGGGAATGGACGATATATGTCGATGGCTCCTCGAACATTAAGGGATGCGGCGCCGAGGTGATACTGGAGAACTCAGAGGAATTGGCAATGGAGTATTCACTAAGATTCGATTTCCCGACATCTAACAATCAAGCAGAATATGAAGCCTGCCTTGCGGGAATACAGATGGCCAAGGAATTAGGGGCAAACACGATAACTATCTGCTCAGATTCAAAGTTGGTGGTCTCCCGGATTAAGGGAGAATACCAAGCAAAAGAGCCCATCATGCAGAAATATCTCGCCAAAATACGAGATGCTCTAGTGGGATTCTCTAAATTTGAAATCCGACATATACCTAGAGAAGAGAATGCGAGAGCTGACCTCCTTTCGAAACTCGCCAGCACAAAGAAGACTTCAAACCACCACTCTGTAGTGGAAGAGGTAATCCCCTATCCTAGTTTGACCTTGCAGGTGCAGGAGACAGACTGGAGGTCTCCCTTGATAGATTATATTCAAAGGGGGATCACTCCTGAGGAGGATAAAGAGTCGCATAAGATTATTAAAAAAGCGACGAGGTTCATTATGATTGAAGGCCACCTGTTCAAGAAGGGAGTCTCAATTCCACTTCTGAAATGCATTGGCCCAGAGGAGGTCAGGTATGTGCTGGCCGAGATCCATGAAGGGAGTTGTGGACACCATATTGGCGCTAAATCTTTAGCCAGGATGGCGTTGAGAGCGGGTTATTTCTGGCCAACTATGCAAGAGGATGCTACCAATCATATCAAAAAGTGTGAGCAATGCCAACGACATGCCACCATCCCTCATATCCCGCCGGAAGAGCTACACACTCTATCCACGCCTTGGCCATTCCACACTTGGGGAATGGACATCTTGGGGTCTTTTCACAAAGCCACGGGACAGTTGAAACATCTCTTAGTCGCAGTGGACTATTTTACGAAATGGGTCGAAGCTGAACCCCTCACAACTATTACATCTGCAAGAGTAGAGTCTTTTACCTTCAAAACAATTATATGTCGTTTCAGAATCCCAGCGGTGATCATTACTGATAACGGGACTCAATTCACTGGAAGCCCATTAATGGATCTCCTCCAAGGATTGCAAATCCGACATCACTGTTCAAGTGTAAAGCATCCCCAAACAAATGGTCAGGCTAAAGCCGCAAATAAAGTAATCCTAAATGGCCTAAGGAAACGACTTAAAAGCGCCAAAGAAGCGTGGGCGGATAATCTCTTTCAGGTATTATGGAGCTACAGAACCACCCCTCAAACTACAACAGGATAAACTCCTTTCCAGCTCGTATATGGAACTGATGCAGTGATCCCGGTTGAAATCGGTGAACCATCTTGGAGAGTCATGTATACCCCGCCAAATAATGACGCACTCTTAAGAGAAGAACTTGACTTTGTAGACGAAGTCCGGGAGTTGGCTCGCCTAACTGAGATGTCGAGGAAACAACGAGTTGCTCAACGATACAATGCTAGAGTCGTGAAACGCGAATTCATAATAGGCGACCTTGTTCTTAGAAGGGCCAGTATAGGGCTGAAGAATGCAAAAGATGGAAAGCTTGCAGCGAATTGGGAAGGCCCATATCGGGTAATCAGAAGTATAAGAAAAGGTGCATATGCCTTTGAGACTCTGCAAGGAAGAGAATTGCCTAGAACTTTCAATGCCGTGGATCTGAGAAGGTATTACAGCTAGAAAGTATCCGACTTCTTTACGGTTAAATTTGTCGCATTTTAGTCTTAATGTACAATTTCTGTAAGGGATACTCTTTTTCCTTCTTGGGTTTTTTCCCTAAGGAGGGTTTTACCTTGAAGGTTTTAATGAGGCCCCAGGTTTTGTAACCCAACGACATATGAAATAAAAACAAATATTTGTCAAAGTTTAAGGTTTCAGTTGCAGATACATTATTGCCAGGACTCAGCTAGGCGCATGAAAGGATAAAAAATCCTACCAAAGCGACATGCACCGACGGGATAGGCCACCGGCCTTGAAGTACTTCATCAGGATCAAAGATCTCACCAGGGCGACACGCCCCAAATAGGCCACAGGCCTTGAAGTACTTCACTAGGATCAAGGATCCTACTAGGGCGACATGCCCCAAACAGGCCATTAGCCTTGAAGTACTTCACTAGGATCAAAGATCCCACCAGGGCGACACGCCCCAAATAGGCCACAGGCCTTGAAGTACTTCACCAGGATCAAAGATCCCACCAGGGCGACACACCCCAAACAGGCCACAGGCCTTGAAGTACTTCACCAGGATCAAGGATCCCACTAGGGCGACATGCCCCAAACAGGCCATTGGCCTTGAAGTACTTCATCAGGATTAAGGATCCCAATAGGGCGACATATCCCGGATAGGCCACTAGCCTTGAAGTACTCCATCAGGATCAAAGATCCCGACAAAGGCGACATGCACCAATGATTCGGTTATGAAAATTAATTATTGCAAGAAGCTAAAGTTCAAATAAACCAGATGCTCAAAGCTCGAATTACGACTTCCAAAAATCACGGTATGTGGAAACATAATGTTGAAAAAGTTAAGTTAAAAGCTGCGATATAAAGTCGTTATGAGTATAGATGAACAGAGAAATGTCATTAAAGGTAAAGTATTACAAAGAAAGGCTGGTAAACAGGCCAGCAAATTGTTCATTAAAACAAAAAGTAAACCTAAATATTACAAAAAGAATCTTAAGATTCTGCAGATGCGGCATCTGCATCTTCAGCTGTTGGCAACGACATGGAATAATCGGCATGAAGATCAAAAGCTTCCAACCCGGGGTCATTCAGGTTGACTTGGGTAGGCGGGTCATTGTCATAGTCCACCAGTTGATCGCCTTCCACCCCGTGGAGCGGATTGACCCCTTTGAAGGAAAGTGAGACCCCGGGATTGAGAAACTCCACTTGCTTAAGGCAACTAGCGAAGGCCATGTACCCGCCAGCGGAGATCACGCGACTTTGTTCCCGGACCTCAGCATTCAGCTTGTCGTTAGCGGCTTCCAACGCCGCCTTATCAGCCTGCAGCTGGTCTCGAACCCGGGATAGCAGCTTGGCTTCCTCCGAAAAAGAAGCTACTTGCTCTAGAGCCTTGGTGAGAGAGACTTGTGCTTCCTTCTTCTCATCAGAAAGTTTAACACTTTTTAACTTTAACTGGTCGAATTGGGAAGCAGCTGCGGCAATCTCGTTCTTTAGTTCGACCTGAGAAGCCTTCAATAAATCCCGCTCTCTGGAAAGAGCCTGAATTTGCTTCTCAGCTGCAGCTTTGGTAACCTGCAGTTTCTTTTCTAGGTCGGCCACGGGGCTGGGTTTCTCCAACTCTTCGTGAAAATTCTTCAGAAGAGCAGATTGGCGAGACATCCACCCAAGAGCTTCCCCGACATTAGCCTAAAAAATAATAATAATAATAAGCAGCGACATTAGTCTCATGAACAAACTCAGAAGAAAAAGAAAGGACAGAGATATACGGAAAGGAAAAGGGGAAATACCTTCAACGCAGAGCGAGGGAGATCCTTGAAGAATTCCCCGTGATGGAAGGAGACAATGGGGGCCTGAAAGCCTTCCCATGTTGAAGAAGAAGATGACCCCGTGGCTGGAACGGCGGGGGCAACCCCTACACAAATTGACACAAACCAGAGTTAACAACATCAAAGCGTTAACTAAATTATGAATTTTGCCACACACATAAGTATAAAAGATTACTCGAAACAAAGATGTGGAGTAACTAACCTCTTTGACGGTTCAGAGCAAGCCCAACGGTCTCCGTCTCCTCATCATCCGAGATTGATATCTCGTTTTCAGGAGCGGGTTGGGCTGCTTCCAAGACAGGAGGGGGAGCAGCAGAAGGCTTCTTGCCACCTCGGAGGATCAATTTCCTCTTCTTTGCAGCTTGAGCCTCTGGTGACCCAGCCACGACATCGGCCATCTCTACCTCCGGACCTTGGGACATTCCAGGAGATTGAACCCCATGGTAAGTAGTCAGCTCTCGGACCAAGTTCTGGGCCAGAGACTCCTTCTTCCCTTTCTTCGTCATGCCCCGTCTTTTTCATCAATTAGGAATATCCCGACATGATAGCAACTGAAAAGAAAGACAATAGCAGAATTAACAATATGAGCAGAAATAAAAAGAGAGTGACATGTGCTTTAAGAGGCAATAATAAAATTATAATGAAACTGTCTAAGATAATTTTACCCATGGTATCAGCCCGGCTAACACAGCGGCCTTGAATCACGACTTTGCACCGGATGAGTCTGTGCTTCCCGGTGAACTCCCGGAGTCCAGCAATCACAGCATGTTCAGAATCCAACAAGGAAGCCTCGGCGGTAATGAAGGACTTTGTATCCCGGAGATAATGCTCATAGGACCAGTATAACGGGATCAACGGAGACCCGGTGGGACCAGTCCAGAATGGATACTCCTCCCCAGTGTATAACACCTTAAAATACGAGTCCTTAAAAGGAGGGAAAGAATCCTCAAGGAGCTGGAAGAAGAAATGATCCTTCCGTTGACGAAAGGAGATGAACCCAAAGTCGGAAAGATGATAGGGGGCAAAAAGATACAAGAACAAGTTACTGGAACTCTCCCAGTTGTTAGCCCAACAAAAAATCTCAAAGGCGTTGATGAAGCCCCAGGCCTTGGGATGAACTTGTGATGGCACTACTTAAAGTCGGTTAAGAATCTCAATTTGAAAACTTGAAAAGGGAAGCGCAGGTGAACGAGCCGGAAAAAGCACTCATAAACCATTAGAAAGTCGGGGGCGCCTTGGCGAGGCCGGGACTCGATCCTTTCATTGGGATCCACGCGCTCGGCCTTATACAGGGTGACGGGACCAGAAGGGACATCATCTTTTGGGGTCACCCCGGGGAAATGCATCGCATCTCGAAATTCCACGTCAGCAACATCGAATTTCAATATCGTGTTGAGTCCGGATGGGACCTGGAGAATATCATGGTGAATCCAATACATTCTCCGTACATCCCGTATACCCCTAAGCTTCTTAGGGACTTCAATCCTGGCAGCTTCTTTCGGGGACCGTACCAATCGTGGATCTTCTGTCGGCGGCGTTCTAAAGCCTTGCTCTTAGAAGGCTTACGGACTGCTTGGGCAGGGGCTGAAGTCAAAGGCGACTCCAAACCCGACATGGAAGACGAAGCCGACATTGGTTCTACAACAGAAACAGTAGGGACAAAAAGAGGGTCAAAAGAATTTGAATCAGAAGAGTTAGATGAATTATTAGAAGAATTAAAACCAGAAGTTGCAGACGAAGAATAGATTAACAAGGGGGCAATAGGATTCAAGGTGGACGTTACAGTATTGTCACTATCCTCAGTTGACTCATCATAATCATACTCACCCATACCATACCTTAAGGGTATGTGGGCAACAGATTCAGAATATGGAGCCCCTGAGAAGGGGATAATCTGGGGATTTCTAGGAACGATCTCCCCAAAGGCTTCAAATGAAGGTTCTTGGTCAGAATCAGAGTCAGATACTGAAGGGGGAGTGGGAATATGATGATCACTACCATCGCAGGGTTCAGGCCCAGAAGGGGAACCGATGAAATAACCAACTTCCCCAGAAAGACTTTCTTTTGGGGGAAAGTTAGTAGACCTCCTAGGAGTAGACATTTCTTAAAAAGACTAAAAAAAGAAAGAAAACACACAGGAAAAGCGAGTAGGGAACGAAGGTGGTACCTGAAAATGGTGGAGGAGAAATGACCAACGAAAGCTGGAAGACAGCAAAATGGAGTTGACAGCAAGAAAATCAAGAAGAAAGCCTTCATGCAGAGAAAAACTTGAAGAGTAGAGAAGAGTTTTTTTAGGTTAAGAAAGGAGTACTTATAGAGAGAAGAGGGGGAGATGAAACGTGAAGAAGAAGTGACGGCGTGGGGTGCAATTAATGCGCACAGGGCCTGACGTCACTAAATAATGATGGGCGCGGCCCACGAAGGGTCAAGACCAATACCATAGAGACACGTGCCAAGGCCTAAACTGACAAACAGGAGTCGAAACAGCAACGACTTGGGAGGATAATATGTCACCAGGACAAGTCAAGGTCATACATAAGGCTCAGGGGACATCACCCCCACGTGAGGACCGTTACAGATCCGTAACTACCGCCGCAATTCACGGAACTGAGACAGTGACAGGTTTGACTTTGATGACTTTGTTTACCTTATAAATACATGTGATTGGTCTTCATTCGGTACGTTTTTCATAACCCAAAATCTTAGAATTCCCGCTTAAGACACACAACTGACTTGATTGTCGGAGTACTTGCAGGTACCCCCCTCACCGCCAGGTGAGTGGCCAGGAAGAACACCACCGGAGTCAAGAACTCAACCTCTTTCTTCTCGCATATCCATTTTTGCTGATTATCAAGCGACATGGGGAACACCAGGAGAAAGAATCAAGCAGCTAGGGGAGCATCGGCCAACGTCGGAGGAGCCCCTGGAGAACAAGAAGAAGAGGCCAGGCCTGCTGGTCCTGCGATGTCCGAACAGAGGATGACAATGGTTGAGGACGGCATGCTCGACCTGAAAGAGATGATTCAAAAGCAGGCCGAAGAAATTGAGAGGATGAATAGGGAGCGAGAAGCTTGGAAGAAGCAACAAGAGGAATTTCAAGCAATTCTGGTCAACCTCGGGATGGGCCAACAACTCCCTCAACGACATGAGAATCAGCAAGAGGGGCAAAATCCCCAAATGGAGAGGCAGGTCTCCATGGTTGGTCGGCAGATCCCGCGCACCAACCCCGCGATCGCTCCACCCCATCTGCCTGTCATGGATCAGGTAGCTGAAAACGACGTAGGAATTGAAGGGTGTCATAATCCCTTCACCCCGGCAATCATGAACTTTGACATGCCGGCCAACTTTAAGTTCACCGTTCAGATCGATCCGTACGACGGGACAACTGATCCTCAAGATCATGTGGAGATCTTCCAATAGACGATGGTCTTCCAAGGGGCCAAGGAGCCCGTCATATGTCGTGCTTTCCCGTTGACCTTAAAAGCTGCAGCCTGACGATGGTTCTCATCATTACCAGCGGGATCCATCGCAGGATGGAAGGCATTAAAGGATAAATTCGTTTCAAACTTTACAAGCAGCAAACAGCAATTCAAAACCGAGCAGCATCTCGAGAGGATAAAGTAGAGGTCAGACGAGCCACTGAGGGACTTCATCATCCGCTTTAACGCGGAATCCCTCGAGGTACGTGATGTCGCCCCTAATATGATGCTGTATTTTCTTAGGCAGGGGCTGAAGCCAGGAGGCTTCGCCAAGGATTTAGTGGGAGAAAAGCCCAAAACAATGGAGGAGCTGAAAAAGCGGGCTGAAAAGTGGATCCAGATAGAAGAATGGGTTCGAAACAATAAGGCGGATAATCAAGCCGCCAAGCAGGAAAGAGAAAAGAAAGACAAACAGAAAAATTCTTATGGCGGGAGACCCAAGGAGAATGAAAAAAACGTATGATAAGGGCGGGAGACCACCCAGGGTGCTTACTCAATGTATGCACCGTTAACCATGCCGCCCTCTCGTATCTACAAGGAGATCATGTACTCCGAGCTGAAAGACAGGCCTCCCCCAATGAGGTCACAAGCGAAGAATAAGGACAAATTTTGTTTGTACCATAAAGACCACGGGCATCACACAAACAAATGCATCCACCTTAAAGACGCCATCGAGAAGTTGATACAACAGGGAAAATTAAGACACCTTGTCCAGAAAAATGATGAAGGGACATCCCGTGGAAGGAGCCCATCATCTCCCAGAAGGCGCGAACCCGACACAAGGTACCGGGGCTATGGTCGGGATGAACGACGGAGATCACGATCCAAATGTCCGCAGCGACATGAAGAAGCGGCTTCGAAAGGGGTCATCAATGTGATTGCCGGAGGTCTCGATCCAGAGGAGCTGTCAGAGTCGTCAAGAAAACGATCTCGCGACATGGAAGATCACTGCCTGGCAGTGAATGCCGTGAAAAGGGTTACTTTGGCATTCAACGAAGACGACCTGCCTACGGATGGCGCCGGGTCCAACGCCCCCTGGTTATCATGGCTAGGATGGCGGGGTATGAAGTAAAAAGGTTGTTTGTTGATCAAGGGAGTTCAGCCGACATAATGTTTTGTGACCTGTTCAAGAAGTTGGGCCTAACAGATAAAGATCTGATCCCCCATAAGGGGAGTCTGATAGGCTTTACAGGGGACACTATCTCCCCCAAGGGCTATGTAAAATTGAAGGTAACTTTTGCAGGACGTGACGGAAGCAGATCAGTAGAGATGAAGTTCCTCGTCGTAGAGTGCCCCTCAGCGTTTAACGCCATCATAGGCAGACCAACTCTGAATGCTTTAGGAGCGGTTGTCTCAACCCTGCACATGGTGATGAAATTCCCTGGAGACAGGGACGACATAGTCACTATTCGAGGGAAAGGCCCTGAGGCACAACTTTATTTTTTAGAGAGTCTTAAAATAACAAAAACTATGCCAGTGCAGGAACATGAAAAAGTAAAGGAGGCACCGAAGAAAGAAACTAAAGGAAAACAGAAGCTCGTTAGGCGAAATCATGCTGTAATGATGACAGACCTGGATCCGAGAGGGGAGTTACAACACGAACGGCCTGAACCTGAAGGTGACTCAGTGGAAATACAACTCGAGAGTTAGCCTGATTACGTAGTCAAGGTCGAGAAAAACTTACCCATTAATATTATGAAAAATATGATCAGAGTTTTGCAGTATAATAAGAATATTTTTGCATGGGTCGCCTCAAATATGCCAGGCGTAGATCCCGAGTTTTGCTGTCATCGACTTGCGATAAAGGAAGGAGCCAGACCAGTGACCCAGAAAAAGAGAAGAATGGGCCAAAATAAAAATTATTTAATAATTAAACAATTACTTACTAGAGATATTTATAAATAAAAGTACAAAATAAAATTTATTTTGTATAGATATTAAATATAAATTAAATGAGTAAGAGTAAGATAATTATCAATTATGACATAACTAGAGAAATATAGGTTTAATTACACTTTTAGTTCCTATTGTTTGCTCATTGTGTAATTTTTGTCCTCATAGTTTTAATTGAGTGATTTTGGTCTTCTTAAAATTCAAAATATAAAAATTGGGCCTCAAAGTCCAATTTTTATCTAATTTAAACGATATGTTACTCTATATAGGTGATGTTACTAAATACTAATCACAAATAAGAAATAGATCATAATTCTTACCCCAATTTTTAGTGGCGTCGATAAGAGACCATTTAATTTTGATGAAAATTGGACCTCAAGACCCAACTTTCACATTTTAAATAATATAGAGACTAAAATCGCCCAATTAAAACCAAGATCAAAATTGCACAATTGATAAACTATAGGACCAAGAGTACAATTAAGCAAAAAAACATATCAAATGATAGAAAATTAGTGAGATATATACATAATAAATATCTTTAAATCATTTCATGCAACCAATTTTTTTTTTTTGAAATTAAAGTTCAAAATCTAATTACGTGAACTAGACGTAAAAAGATAAAATAAAAAAACAAACTTAAAAATATTTATAAAAAAGAAAAATTTATAGAAAATTACTGTTTTTCGGAATTCTTCACGAAAAATCCATTTGGGATATTTGCAATGCATAGATCACTATCGAGCTATCCTAAATTTAAATATAATAAGCTCAAATCAAATTTAACAAGTATAGCAAACACTTCAAAATTTTAAGCTCAACTTACATATTTTTTATGTTTTTTGAAAGGGAAGTAATATTGCCACTCCTAAAATTCTATTGCCACTCCTTTTGAAATATTTTTTAAATTTAAATTATATTTTTAACCAATCAAATTAAAGTATTAATAACTAAATATTATTAAAATATTAAAAAAGGAGTGGCAAATAGAGTTTTTGGAGTGACAATATCAATTCCCTTTTTGAATTGATAAGTTTTTATAATAATAATAATTTTTAATTATAAATAATATTTAATAAAAATATATTTGATTATTAAATATGTAAAAAACAATTAAAAACAATTATTTTAACAAAAAAAATCAGATATTCGTGGTAGCACCAGATGTTTCACACCTACTGGCAAGCACAATTTAGCTAGCGCTGCAACATGGTAGCACCTGATTTTTTCTTTGCCAGGCACAAACCAAAAGGAAGTTGTCACGTAGTGCTCCTTTTCACTTTTTTGTTTAAAAAATAGAAATTGAAAATGAATGGTAAAAACTAAAAAGATTTAGGGGTTGTTTGAAATAATTTTGGTTTTTAGTTTTTAAAAATTGTATTATAAAATAGTTTTTAGAAATAATTTTTGAAAAAAAGTGAGAGGAGTTTTTAATACAAATTTATGTCTAAATTCAGAAAAATGAAAACTAAAAACCAAAACAATTTTTTGATGTTTTCATATTTTGATTTTTAAATACTGAAAATAAAAATTGTTCCAAAAAACTGTTTTTGAAAAATCGTCTGCCAAACGCATTTTTTAATTTTTCGTTTTTAAAAACAGAAATATTATTTTAAAAAAGAGAAATCAAACAAGCCTTTCATAATTATTTTTTTAAGATTCATTTGGGTAAATTTTTTTAAAAATGCATTTTTTAATAAATTTGTCACAGAGTAATGCAATTCTCTTAAAAACCTTTTTTTATATATTTTTATTAGTCCCATTAAATTCAATCAGCAACTAAAGTAGGAATGTGCACACGTCAGGTTGGTTCGGTTTTAATCGATGTTAGAATCCAATCTAAAGAAAACAATATGGTTTGGATCGGATTGGATCAACTCATTTTATAGGCAAACCCGACCCGATCCAAACCGATTAAAATCGGATTGAATTGGATCGGATCACAGGTTTTTGCATATTACCCATTAAAAAATTGTTATAGAAATTAACAAAATATTTGTTGATCTTGTTCCAGATATTTTTTTTTTACTCTTTATAAAAACAATGCTATTGAAAAAAGCTATATACTCGTCCATCAAATTCCTATATAGTGCATAATATACATGTTTTCTTGTCACCCATAATAATAAGTAAGTAAGTCTTAAATAATAGCTAAGTCACTAAAGAAGAAAAGAAAAGGAAGACCACTATTAGGCTTACAAAATCACAAAATTGGCACAAAAGTTACTTTGTTAGAGCTGTAATGAATAGTTAAATTAGTAAAATGCACTTAAAAATTATATATTTACATATACCTCAGGTCAGATCGGTTTCCGTGGGTTAGACAAATGCGAATCCGAGAATCAAACCAATAGGTACGGGTTGGTGATTTCTTTATCCAATTATATCCGAGGACCCGAATCAACCCGATATTTTCAGGTTAGATCAAATCAGTTTGTCCAGGTTGATCGGGTTGACCCAACCTGTGAACACCCCTAACTCAAAGAAGTCAAAAATTGATTTTAGGGAATGACTCTTATTATCAGACGCTTCACAGATAATAATGGTGTCATCCGGAAACTGAAGGTGAGAACCTTTCTTTATGTTTAATCATAAAAAATAAATATGGACATTTGGTTAAATATATAAAAAATACATGATTAATTGATTAAATATGAAAAATATCTAGTTAAATTATTGCCTAATTATTTAATTATACTTCAATTATATAATAATTTAACCATATATTTATATTTGGTTTTTTCTATCTTGTGCAATTTGTACAGATTAAGAATACTCAAATTAAAAATTATTTATTGAAATTTAAATTACTCCGTTTCCTAAGTTATGTTGTTTTAGAATTTTTTATTTATTTCAAAAGTATTGTTGTTTTACAATTTTAAAGCATAATTAATTATTTTTTTCCAGTCATACATTCACTTAATAATTATAGAAGCATGTGTTAAATTGTACTATATCATTTATTAACCTATTGTATTTTCAAAGAATTAATAAAGATATTTTAGTCTAAAATATATAAAAAAATATGACATAATTATTACTATTTTCTTAATATGTGTGTAGAAACCTTAAACGACATAACTTATAAAATGGAGGGAGTATTTAATATATGATTAATATAAATTATTTTAAATTTTTGTTATTTCCATTATAATTTTTTAATTCTAAAACTTTTATTGTGTGTAAGTTTGCACTCGAAAAATCTACTGTATTTATATTTAATCATGCGTATATATTAAGGTTTAAATATGTTTTTGTTCTCTATAAAATAGAGTTCTTTTGGTTTTGGTCCTTATAAATTTTTTTACTTAAATCCTTAACAATAATTTAATTATTAGTTTTAGTCCATAAAGTAAAAAAATGAGTTTTGTGCCAAACACACCTTTGATTAATCAATTATTTAATTAATTTAATTTATTAAATTAAATGATAAAAATAGTAAATAAAAGAAAAGAAAGAAAGAAAATAATAAAAAACAAAGAAAAAAACATATTATAGGGACAAAACTTATTTTTTTGTTTTTTCTTTCTTTTTTTTTACTATTTTTATCATTTAATTTAATAAATTAAATCAATTAAATAATTGATTAATCAAATGTGTGTTTAGCACAAAACTCGTTTTTTCACTTTAGAGGGACCAAAACTCTTTTTCTTTCTTTGTTTTTTATAATATTTTCTTTTATTTTATTTTTACTATTTAAATTAATTAAATAACTAATTAATCAAAAATATATTTGGCACAAAACTCATTTTTATATTTTAGAAACTAAAACTAATAATTAAATTATTATTGTGGACTTAAATAAAAATAATAATAATAATTTAAGAACCAAAACTAAAAGAACTCGTACCAAAAATATATTTAAGTGATATATTAATATATACAGTATTACTCAATAGTAAGGCAGAGTGAGTATAATCTTTATTATTCTTCTATTTTGGTATATTGATATGTTGATACTTGATATAGATAGGTAACATATCTATTATCTAGAAACTAGAAATTTCTCATCTTGAAATTATGGTTCGAATTATCTAAACACATATACTCGCTGCTGATTGTTAGTAGTAATTTTAACTGGATCCTACCAGCTGGGTCAAGATTCTCTTGATTTTTCTTATTTTCTCTCCATTTCCTTATTTAATAATCCTAATTATTATATCACACAATCTTTAATTATATTTTTTTAAAAATACAAAAAATAAAGAGTACCCCAATAAGACTCCTGTACTGCTGTACTGTTCTATTTCTCAAAATTATCAAATCAATTAATTAAAAATATATACACTGTGTAACATTTATATTTATAAGGTTCAGTCCAGTGGTTTACGAATTAGGCAATTACGATTACGATCACCATAAATCTCAAATAAATTTCGACAAGATAATAGTAGTAACGTTAATTAATTAATTAATTAATTAACTAATTAATTCAGAGAGTTGAACGCCACTGGTATAAGCCAAAAAAATTGCATATATATAGATTTGTCATTCTTAGCATGCACGCTTCGTTTCGCGTCTTTCCGTCTCCATGCTTTCCTTCTGTTGACCCTCTTCTCAGAGTTCACTGATCACTGTTAAAACTGCAAAATAGGAAATACCTTCCTCTCTTATAACCCTTTCTCCTTTTTTTTTGCTCTCTGTTGTTTTTTTTTTTGTCTTTTCTCGCTGAAACATAACACAAAAAAAAAAAAAACACGTTTCATTATGATTTTGAAGAATCATGAGCGAGATATTCGGATTTGAGACAGATTTTCTTCCAAAGTCTTTCTGATTCTGGTATAAGATGAGATAATAGAAACATTGATCTTTTGAAATCCCTATAACCATGCATTCCGTCGCCGGCGTTGCCGGACGGACTCGTTCGAGAACAACGACTCTGAGCTCGGCTCCGAAATTCAGCTGCAGCAAAAACGACGTCGTTTCTCTCTGTTCCGATGACGATGACGACGACGACCGGCCTCAGAAACACAGGCATTCTGCTTCTAATGCGGTTGTTCAGGATGAAGATGTTGAAGAGCGTGATGACGTGGAAGGTGGAAGAAGAAGCGACGGAAAGCGGAGGAGAAAAAGAAGCATTGAGATTGCGGGGAGAACTCGTGCAGTTAAAGCCCTAACTCGTAAACACAGCTACAGCCAAAGCGACGTCGTTTCTCGCAGGTCCGATAACGACGACGATCCACGTCAGCAACACAAGCATTCCGGTTCTGATGCGATGGAGCGTTACGTTGTTCTTGATTCTGATGAATGTAAGAATAAAGATGAAGAGGATGATGACGACGACGTCGTTTCTCTCCGTTCCGCCGACGACCGAGCTGAACAGCGGAAACATTCCGATTCTGATGCGGTGGAGGATTTTACAGTTCCCGAAGAAGAAGAAGAAGAAGAAGAAGAAGAAAGAGACGAAGAAGTAGTAGAAGAAGAAGCAGAAGAAAAAGACGAAGAAGTAATAGAAGAAGAAGAAAATGTTGTAGTGGTAGACAGAGGAAGCGAGGGAAAGGGGAAAAGAGATAGAAGCGTTGAATCTGGAGTGAAAAGGAGAAAAGCTTATGGATTGGATGTACTGATAGACCATAATACAAGTAATGAGAAAAAGTCTGCTGCGCAGAGAACACGATCACATTTTCGTAGAAGCAAGAAATTTAAAATCGGGACTCTTTCCCAACCTATTTTCCTCGACGAAGAGGATAAATCTCTCTCTGAGTCTTCAGTACCTGATTCCGATGAAGCAGAGACTCGAGAGGCAAGTGAATCCTCTGATGAAGAAGAAGATTCAAGTTCTGAGGGTTACGAAAGCGAAGAGGAAGTACAGAGGAATCGGAAACCCTATAGGAAAAGACAAGTTCGTGATTCAGATGATTTGCCGATGAAATTTTCTTTCTCAGGTGAGGAACAAACGCCGGAGAAAACAGAGTATGATGAAGACTTGGATAAAATTTGGTTGGAGATGGATTCTTATCTCGATGCTACGCAATGCGACTCTTCTCCTGCTTCTGAGGTTGGTTTGGTTGAAGAAAAATCTAGTGATAAGAAGAGACGCGTTCATGGTGTGGAAAATTTTGATTCGTTTGATAATCTTCAGGATTCTGTTTTTGATAAGATTGAAGCGGATGCAAATGTGGATTTGTCACCGTTGAAGTTTAGTTTTGGAAAAGAGAAACCCAAAACAGAAGAGAAATCGGAAGGTGAGGAAGAACAAGATGCTCTTTGGGCTGAGATGGAGTATTATCTTCACGCTACCCCACCCGACTCTGTTCCTTCTTCTCAGGTTTTTGCATGTTTGTTTAGATTTTAGTGAAAGCAAAAACAACTTTATTGGATTCCTTTCTGAACCATTATTATGATCTTGAAGCATGTGCCATTTTGCACAATATCTTAAAGAAACAGGGTTTTAGTTGGCAAGTGGGGACTCTAGGGTCAATTTAGCCCGTGTTTTATTTTTTTATTATTCTTTTTAGCAATCAAGTTTCTGTGCCTTTGCACTGCCTATAGATAATACATAATTTCACTGATACTGGTGTTGTTTTGCTTATTAGCAGGTTCAGAATGATGCTGATTCTGATCATGATGAGTGTTCAAAGGGTGAAGTAAGTACAGCCACTCTTTGTGGTCGAGGGAAGCATCATCTCATTCTTGATGAGGAAATTGGACTCGTGTGTGCATATTGCTTACATGTCAACTTGGAGATCAAGTATTATGTGCCTCCCTTTGTGAGTAATTTCTTTTTGGTCTAGTATCCAAATTAAGGAGAATGATTTATTATTTTAGTAGGACTTCCATCCCCTCCTCTCGCTACTAATTGATATTGGTGATTAGGTTAATGTACCATGTTATTTAGAAGTTTTCTTTTGTGTCCAAAGTTGCAGTGGAAAGTTTTTATGAGGAAAAACAAATATGAAACGAGTCATGTGTTCACAATGCAATGGATGTTTTGTTTCCTAATAAAAACTTCCTACTTTTAATTTCTTAGTCTAAGCAACTTTGCACATATAGAAATTTCGATTTAGGAAATTAAAAGTGGAACAGATTAAGAAATTAAAATTGGAATGTTTTCAAGGGAAACTTTGTTTATCAATTTAAGCATGCATGATTTGTGTACATCCAAGCTAGGAAACTTATCTTTTCCCCCTATTTGTGACATAAACTTCACATGGCATGGCAGTTAAGAGGTATACATCTTGTAGTAAACTTAGTGTATGACCTTGCAGATTTAAGTTGTGAAACTGTAGTTGATTATGCAAATAATTTATGGATTCCATATCTTAAACTAGATTTTCTAACACTTACTGCATGTCAATAGCATTGTCATGCAAAGTGGCTATGGTTATTAATCAGTCCGTTGAAAATTATTTATGCAGTCAATTGATTATCTTAACATTTGTGAGTTAGAGTTAAAGTGGTTGCTAGGAAGTTCTACTTTATTCAACTCTCCACTTAATGATCATATCTAATTATTTTGTATTAATACATGACTTTTCTTATGCAGGATGAAAATCGATGGAGGAAGTCAAATAGGAGAGACTCTTTCTCTTTGGACGATATGGAGCAATCTGTCTTTGACAAGCTTCGGCATCAAGCTGCTGGATATGATGATCATAGCCTCTGTAATCACTCTGGGACTGTGTGGGATATAATTCCTGGAGTTAAACAAACATTGTACCCTCATCAGCAAGATGCATTTGAATTTCTCTGGAATAATATGGCTGGTGGAATTTTTCTTGATAAGTTGAAAGAACGAAAGGAATTTCCTGATGCGGGTGGATGCATCATATCTCATACTCCTGGCTCTGGGAAATCCCTTCTTACCATTGTATTTCTGCGGACATTTGTGGAGCTATTCCCATCATGCAGACCAATAATTATTGCTCCTAGAGGGATTCTTCTTTCATGGGAAGAGGAATTTAAAACTTGGAAGGTTGACATTCCCTTTCACAATTTGAACAATTTGAATCTCATTCAGAAATCTGGTCCTACTGTCTTGAGGCGTGCCGTAAAGTTGCATCGTGCGACCAAGTTAGATTCCTGGAAGCGTAACAAAAGCATCTTGGGAATTAGTTACAAACTTTTTGAGCAACTCACAAAGCAGAGGACCAAAGATAAGGTATCAAGGGATGCCCTTATTGAAAATACTGGTTTATTAGTTCTTGATGAGGGTCACACTCCTCGCAATTCTGAGAGTCTTCTCTTTAAAGCCGTATCAAGAATGCGGACTAAAAGACGCATCATCCTTTCTGGAACTCCATTTCAGAATAATTTTGATGAGCTATACAACACACTCTGCGTGGCAAGGCCTGAGTTTGCTGAATGGAATCCATCTGGAGACAAGCCAGGGCACCCCAAATATGAAAGCAAAGGGAAGTGGATGTATCTGACCAATTCATTTAGCAAAGCTACTGATGATATTAGAAGAATTAAGATATTAAGAGAGATCAGAAACATGATCCGTCCTTTCGTTCATGTATACAAGGGAACCACAATGCATCACAATCTTCCTGGGTTGATGAAATTCTTAGTTATTTTAAGACCAACCCAATTGCAGAAAGAAATTTTTGAGGACATTCAGAAAGCTAGGAAAAATCAATCTCAGTTTGTCTTCAAACTAGAATACGAGGAGTCTGTAACTGCTGTTCATCCTGCCCTCTTTGGTCTTTCTGAAGGCAAGAAGCCCCGGAGGTTTAAATCGAATCCTGATGAAGGCGTCAAGACGAAATTTTTAATGGAGCTTATCAGGCTTAGTGTTCTTAGGAACGAAAAAGTTTTGGTTTTCAGCCAACATATCAAACCTTTGAAGCTTGTGGCAAGCCAACTTAAAAAACATTTTGGTTGGCATGAAGGAGGAGATGTGTTACAAATGCATGGAAAAGATGATGCAAAGATGCGTCAAACTTCAATTAAAGCTTTTAACGATCCCAATAGCAAAGTAAAGGTGATGCTAGCATCAACTAGAGCTTGTTGTGAAGGTATCAGTTTGGTTGGTGCCTCAAGGGTTGTTTTACTCGATGTTGTGTGGAATCCGTCCGTGGAGAGGCAAGCAATATCTCGTGCTTACCGGCCAGGACAGAAGAAATTTGTGTACACTTACCATTTGATCACTGAAGGAACAAGAGACGAGGAAAAGTTTTGTCGTCAAGCCGAGAAAGATCAGATATCCGAGTCAGTGTTCTTTGATTCTGATGAGGCTCGGCAGTTTCGAACCTTGTCACATTCGGAGCTGGAAGATCGAATTATGGAAAGCATGGTTCAACAAGAAAAGTTTGCACATATATTTGAAAAGATAGCTATTAACTACTAACACAAGAACTCTAATTGGAAGGAAGGTAAAATCTTGTCAAGACCAGCTAACTTTTTTGTTGGTTAGATTTGGATATGTATTTAGTTATGGTTTTTTGACTGGCTCTCTACTCGGATAGGAGTGGAATATGAGCCATGATTTTGTTTACAGATGTATCATCATCTTCCTTAGAAGATTTTTGATGTGCAGATCCTAACATGATATAACTTTACGCAAAAATTTTATATATATACACACATATGATGGAGTAGTATATGGATATTGTTTGATAACTTTTTGCATTCTAAAAAGTTTCATTTCAACTAAAAACAAGAAGAGTAAATTGACATTTTCAAAATTATAATTAATTATTTATTTGTTCACATAATGTGATGGTACCTGCCAATAGAGGTAGATATAAAGAACAGAAGTCCATGGTTTGATTTGTGGGTGGCTTTTAGCGTGGACCACCTTGACACATGGTTCACCGATAAACCATTAAAATGATTTATTATATTTACGTAATAATCAGTTATACAAGTAAACTCATGTAATAATTTTTTGCTAGTGAGTACTTTGTGTCATCGAAGTGAAAGTTTAATTTTTTTACCGATGAGTATTAAAAAACTTTTAATTAAGTGTGGTCACCCAATATCTGAATCGCAAAATGATTTTAGTTTGAGAACAGGGGACACTTAGTGGAGTCTGAAATGCCTTTGCAGTAAAAGAACCTTTTTGTGCTCCAAAGTTCATGTCTATTTTCATACATGGATTTTGATATTTTCTCAGGGAGGTTTACAAATATAATTAGAATTCCAAAAATAGCAGGAAAACAAAGATAACTTATTAATTTATACCCAGGTAATTAAATTGATTAATAAACCCCTATTTAAGAAGCACATAGCGATCAAAGGTGCTCTCCCTTGAAGAAGCTATGGTTATGAAGATTTTCTTGGAAAGTTTTAGGGTATGTAATTTCATTGATTTTGATAATAAATTTTTAATGAGTGGACTAAGGTGTTCAATTAAAAGTTAAAGTGGTTGACAAAATAATTAGAAAGAGAAATGATGAGAGGTGAATAAAGGAGATTACGAGTGTAACACCCGTTTTTTTATAATTTAAATAGTATATAATTAAATAGAGATAAGATAGAGTTAAAGGAGTGATAGTTAGTTCAGTTATTTCTTTTCATTATTCATTATTTTTTATTTTTAAAACAGAAAAAAAGAAATAAGGCTAGAAAAATAACGTTGAAGGTCAACAGAATTGTTTTTCTTTTTAAAAAAAGGGAGTCTCTTCTCACTTATTTTCTATGCCGTCACAAGGAGAAATAGAGAAAGGAGATGGCTGTGAGAGATTTAGTGGAAAATTCATTCGCGAAGAAGCAAAGTGTCGAGAGAGTGATCGTACTGTCAAACCCTCCTTTCACTTAATCTTATTTCCGGTGAGTTACTCGCGCACTCTGAAAATAATTTCCCATATCCCCTCTTTTAGGATTCATTGCATTTAATTTTTCTATATTTTCCTTCAATTTCTTGATTCGATTTGTCGATGATCTTGACTCTTATATCCGCTGAATTTCATTATATGTATACCTACCATTGTGATTAGAGAAGGTTGAAACACAGTTGAAAATATGATTCCGAGACTAGCACTGAGACTTACTATTGTTACCATTTCAAATTTTAATATTCCTTAGAGTAGCTACATTCTTGATTTCCCAAGATTCTTGAAATAGTAAAGTTAAATGTTGCACAGCAATATTCTTCATATGAAGGAGAACATCCAAATAACTAACGCAATATATTACAATTGAAGTTGCTTTTCTATATCTCATAAACTCGTGTATTATGTTATAAAATTAACTCCGAATGTACGCTCACAATAAAGGACTATGATGTTATTCAATATATGGTTTTCATGTTTAATTAATTTAAAGCGTTAACATTTTCTACTTAAAAGTATAGACTTATACTTTATGCATGAAACCAATTTAATTTTGTAACCCGTACATATCCGATTTGTGGCGTTAATTTCTTGTATTATGTACACGTGATGCTTGGTTTGTAATCCAAGGTTATTATTGTATAATAAGGAGATTAAATAAAATGTATATTAAACTGATGAATGAATTGATGTGGACTGATTAATATGGATTGTTGACAATACATAAGTATTCTCAAGAAAGACCGGGAGAAAACGTTCTACTACGTTATGAGCTCTAGCTCTAACAAGACAGAACACGAGAATAGACTGATAACACGTTTGCTATTAAACATGTAGGATAGGATCATCTTGAGAAGTGATCGATTAAAGGTTGATGACACTAAGCTTACTTGGTGTTGGTGCAGTTTAGATAGTTTTAATTTTTAATTGTTATGACTTTGTAATTCATGGTGAACTTATATTAAGATCATATTTTACTTTTTTCGTAAGACGTTATTTTCTTATCTTCTATAAATCTACCTAAGGTGTTACAATGAGAGTGAAATATTAAAACATATAATTTATTGCAACTTAAAATTCTAAATAATAATTGTTTTGTAACAAAATTTTGAGTCCAAAGTGACTAGTTTTAGAATAGATGAAATAATATATATATATATATATATATATATATATATATATATATATATATATATATATGGTGTAACTTACAGCATCGAATTTTTCAAGTAATAAAAAAAAATCATTGTGAGTTAACTTGCCATTAGTTTTTTCATAAAATACTTCAAAATTTAAAAGTTGGCCCAGTTTTTTTTTTTGTTTCTCTTTCTCTAATAAGAAGAAGCTGGGCCAAACAACATTTGTAGTAAACCTCTTAAATTTAGACTAATTTTTGTTTGTGTTTACAAAATACAAAAACTGGCTTTTAAGCCGGAAGCTAGAAATGAACTTTTCAAAAAAAAATTGGCTTACTTTTTGGGCCCATCCCATCGTAATTAATACATGAATATTTAATTAACACGTGAAATCTTGAATATCTTTTCATTTTCTTTGTATAAAAATAGCAATTCGCTAAGACATTTAAAAAGTCTTCTTGTCATTTATGAATTAATCATATCACTTTAACATTTATGAATTTTATTGTTATTTAAAATTTCACATATTTAAAATTTTTTAATGTTCAATTATTATTTTAGTAAATTTTTGGTATAACTACGAGTTTCCCCACCCTTAGGATGAGACTAATTCCGTTTGCGCTGCGTGGCTGGCGCTAGCCCCGTTTAGCATAGATGAGATTCAAACATGGGATCTCCAGCGGTGGATCGTCCCTCCTATGAATTATTTTAGTAAATTTATATTGTATTTAGCTTTTTTTTAAAATAAAAATATTGAGTTTTATCAGAGAATTATTTTTTTATTGCAACTTTCATTTTTAAAAAATTTATGTTGTTAATTTATTTTCTTATATCAAAGAATTGTGATGATTAATGATTAGTAACTTAAGAAAGTTGACACAAAATACTTCACTGCCAAACAGCTTTCAGCTTTTATTTAAAGCTCTTATTTTCAGCATTTACCTAAAAGCCGCTTATAAGCCAAAAATAAGTCGCGACAAACGAAGCCTAAAATAAAGTTAGGGCCCCCCTTGTGGGGGGCAAGTGGGGCGCAGCCCTAGGGCCCAAAAGAATAGGGGCCCCAAAATTTTTTTTATACCTATACATATTATAAAAAAAAAAAGAAGGAAACATGATGCAGAAAAAGAAGAGTATGCAAGAAGTCATAGTTACAACACAAGTCATATTTCACTAAGAAGAAAGAGAAACCCTCTCCCTCCTTAGCTCCCTCACCGTCACGGGTCACTGCTTCAACTTGGCGCTTGGCACCTTCACGCCGATCTACGAATGTATTTGCGTCAGCTGTTTAGATACTTGACTTTGTTAGAATATATACTTGACTTTGCTAGAATATATCGGCTGAAAGAAGTTTTTTGAAGTTGAAGCTATTGAAAAACTATTTGAGGTCATCGATGTCGCAAGAAAGATTAAATGGTTTAGCTATTTTGTGTATTGAGTAAGATATGCTAGACAATATTGATGTCGAGATTATTATTGATGATTTTGCATCCAAAAATGCTCGAAGAATGTGTTTTAAATGATCATCTATGTGTTTTATTCAAGGTTGACACTTATAATTTATTGTTATAACATCTTTTTGGTTTATTATATTCTTAATTATTCACTATATGGTAACTAACTCACGTGGTTTCTTATTTATTTCAGCATTAGGACTCGGGCAAGTCGTGAATATGATGCTATTAAGTTATTATATTTGTAATTTACGTACCCATTTTGTTATTTTGCTTATTTTTTGGATCATATGATGCTATTAAGTTATTATATTTGTAATTTACGTAATCTTGTCGATTGCATTTAAGGGTGTAGACTTATGAATATTGATAATATTTTATAATATAGGAAATTTACTTGAAATTCAAAAAAAAATATAAAGAGGAGCCTCTTATTCTTGTTTTGCCTTATTCTTGTTTTGCCTGGGGCCCTGGATATGCTAAGACTGACCCTAAATAAAGTATGCGAAGTTGCGAACTGCTTGACATCATACCTTTTAATTAACCGTAACCTTGGTTCAATAGTCAATAAATTTGGATTAGCTTGGAAAAAATAGATTATTTTAATAATTAATTATAATAATATAATTTATTTTTGTTTATGTATATTTTTAAAAAGTGATTTTGAAAATAACATTTTATATTTGAGTGGTATAAAAGTTAGTTTTTATAGTATAAACAAAGTTGAATTGTAGAAGGAAAAAGTAGATTAAATTTTAGAAGTTAGAAATTTTGGTTTTGACAGGAATGCACTTTAGTCCCTCCCAAAATCCTATCCAAACGGACTAAAAATTGTAGAGTGTGCTTGGGTAAACAACTTAATTAAGCACTTATTCAGTATGTTTTTTTTAAAATGAGAGTTTATTCAGGAAATAATTACTAGTTTAGTCCTTAAGTTTACAATGATAATTTACACAGGTCTTTAAGTTGTATAAAAGTTCACTTGGGTTTCTAAGTAAGTAAGAATAGTTCAAATAAGTCACTGAGTTGCACAAAAGTTAAGTCTGTGAGATTGCTCAACATTTATTCGTTTAGGTCCCTGAAGTTTAATAATCTCAAAAACATAAGTGGACTGTTTTTATAAACTCAAGGACTTGAATGAATAACGTTTACTAATCTCAAGGACATATTGAACTACTCAAGGGACTTAAGTGAACTTCCATATAACACAAGTTCTTCCGCTGTCCCTCTTATGGACTTAGCGAGATCTTACACGGCTAAGTCAACTCTTGGGGTTTATAAAACTTAATTTAATAAGTTAAAAATAGTTTATGCTTATGAGAGCAGCTTATAAAAACCCATAAATTATTTTTATAAGCTGTGTATAAACTTTTTCAAACAGAGCCAATAAAATATTTCAAATTCTAACTAATTTTAAAAATAATCTTTTTACATTTTATAACAAAATAATCAAAATCTTTAACTTGTTTTCTCTTTCTTCCGAGACACACTCCTACTTTATTGGAAATATAAGTTTATGCCTATTGGTCATTAAATTTGTAGTCAAGTGTCTAATTTTGACAAAAAAATTTAAATTCTTCTATTCACTTGATTTTAACAAGTATTTTTTATTTTTTACTAAGCATTTACTTTTTAAAAAATAGATGACAGTTGCCAAAATTAAGTGAGTAAAATGATTTGTAAGAATATTTAGCATTACTCTTAAATGTATTGAATTTGATTTATTTGATGGTATTATGTTGATTTTTTATCATTGAATTTGTCATAGATATTTTCATGTTTAATTGAACAAAGCACTGAACAATACATCCTGGTTAATTGGTTATGAAAAAGCAAAAAGAAAAATAACAATAACAATACATTTTAATCTTAACCTTAATAAAGGAAAATTGGAGCCAAATTTATAATAATCAAGTAAAAATCACGCACTGAATCTTTTATTTTTTCAACCAATTTTTATGTCGACTATATTTTTTCAACCAATTTTTTGTCAATGATTTGGCTGATCTTTCCATATAAAAAATTACTAAAAAACGATAAATAAATTTGGGTATTAAAATTCTGTTTTAATCTTTTCATATCAATAAATCATATAAAAAATGAAATAAATAAATCTAAGAATATTTTCATCTTTCAAATTTAAATTTGGGTACTAAAATTTTGTTTTAATCTTTTCATATCAACAAATTCTTAAATAAACGAAGATCAACGTATTAGAACTACATAACAATTAGAAGAAAAATGTTTCAACTAATTTTTCAATTTTTTTTTACCTTATCCTCATATTCTTTATAAAACAACCAGAAGTTTTATACTGAATTGCAGGGCACTCCTGTAGAGGAGAACCCGTCCAAAAATAGGCGTATGCCGCTTTAAGTGACGTGCACACGGTATTCTTTAGTAAAAGGCGAAAGAATAGTTCGCTCTGTGCACATCACACGGCTCCGTGCTATCCAACGATAGATGTACTTGCATTTTATATGGTATTAGCTACTTCCTATTAATAAACTAGCCGATGTGGGCTTTCGCTAAAAACACCAAATACAACACGCTGAACCTCTGCGGTCATCTCTTTCTCTTCTTTTCTTCCCCGAGAACAACTGACTGCAACTCCATCCACTCATTACAAAAGCCTAATCATTCTCCTCAATTACTTAACGTGCGGATTACAGTTTCTTACATCTCAAAATCTCAAACGGAGGGAAATAAACTTAGTCTTTCTTTTGGGTCAATAAACAGAAATCTTTTTACCTCTGCTTCTGCAGAAAGAGACCAACAACGTTGCTCTTCCGAACGTTTGAAATTGTCATGTCAGATACAAGAAATTGGCACGCAAGAACCGAAGCAACATAGCTTGATTGGAATTGTGCAGGTGTCTTAAGAGGAAGTTCAACAAGTTTAGGAACCTAGGCTCCATTGTTTAACTGTTTCTCACGATGAATATGCTGTAGTGTAGTTCCACTTCCCAGCTTTTAGATAAAAGTAGTTTAATTTCAGCAACTATGGCAATAGTGGCAATTCATAGTCACATAATACTTGGATACATGTCACTTTTAACCCAATTTTACGTAATCTCCCAGAGTAATTGTTACTTAGTACGATGAATTTAGTACGTGATATGATAAGCAGGGTTATTGAAAAATTAAATCACTATGTAATTAATTAGATTGATACCTCGCTCACAATCCCAGTTGATAATGAGTTTGTTAACCTTTTCATCACATGCCATAGTGAGACCAATGCAAATTGTGTGAAGCTCAACTGATAAAAGGGAACCAGTGTCAATATCACCATGGGAGGCCTTCAATAAGGCATCCACTATGATCATTGGCAGTAATGTGATAGGCTAATATGCTCATCATACCATCTTATTAAGCACACCTTATAATCAAGTAATTGCATTTCTGGAAGACATTTTCATTGATGGAGGGGTATATAGCAGCAAGCTAGCAACTGTACTTTCATTGATTTAAAAAATAAACCTTTACATTTTACCATAGGCTTTACAAAAATGTACTCAGCTCATGCTGCACAGGATGGAACTGTAAAAGACAGCATCCCTAGAAATTCGCTAAAAATTGCAGAATAGCAGAGCTGGGTTTATGAACCAATATAGTTAAAAACGAAGTTTAATAAAAAGAAATTCCGTTGCCGGGACTTGAACCCGGGTCTCTCGGGTGAGAGCCGAGTATCCTAACCACCTAGACTACAACGGATTGTTAGAAGTACGTGACAAAGTGCAATATATAAACTATGTTTTTACTTTCAGTTCAATCCATAAGAAAAGAGATCGTTGATTAGGGTTTGTGAGAGTTGAATTTTCCTGTGCCTTACACAGCGACAGCGCCTTCGTTTCGGAAAAATGGTACTCCTCTCTATCTCTCTCTCTCGATTTTGTTTCTTCTTCTTTGGATTCCTCATATTCTGTATCATTGCATGCTTATTTTGATTTGATCTTTCTCTAGTTCACGAATTCACGTATCTTTCACTTTTCTCTGCTTTTACAAGAACGGAGCTGTAACTTAATATCGTTACCGTGTATTGCAGACTAAGAGAACGAAGAAGGCAGGGATTGTCGGAAAATATGGTAATTTCATTATCTAATCATCATGTTTAATCTATTTGAAGTGAAAAAAAAGGATACACTCTTGCGTTCTAGACTAGATTTAGGGTTAGAACATGGAGTTTCTTAGATACAGTGCTGTCTGCCATTTGTTATTTGTTATGCAATGCTGTTAAATTGAAAGTAAATGAATGTCTAATTGTTAACTGGGTTTAAACTTTAAAGCTGCTTAAACACTTGTTATCTGGGATGCAATATGCATAGGTGATGGTGGGCTTGTAGCGAATTAAGATTTCAAGCTTAATTAATGTGTTCTATTTCTCATGTTTTCTAGCCAGTTCATTGCATTAGGTGTTTATGGGGGAATTTTCTATTTTTCATCCAGACTTTGGATTTAAGCATGAGTCATTGATTACGAATGTGCATTTTGAGAAGACATTAGTTTTTGCGGATTAAATTTATGAGAGTATGCCAGTCGATAGAGGTGGTTAAGAGCGAGTTAATTGAATCTTTATTGATGAATAATTCTCTCTTAATTAGTGACAATATGACACTAATCAGGATTAAGATGTACAACCTCAAATCTGCATAGTATTCAAGAAACTTTACCCTCTCTTCACCCACAACTGAATAGTTTGACTTTTACTAACGGGGGTTGCCCCTTTTTATAACTTAAACCCGGATGCTACTTTGTGTGCCACACCTTGTTCTTGTTGCATTGCACCACACATTCCCCCGGAAGTTAACTCCCTGTAGTTGAAAAATTGTGTCACTCGGAACTTAAGTTCCGTTTTCTTGTACGCTTAAGTTCCGATCGAATGCGTGGTGCGCAGAGTAGCAGCTCGTAGATCCCGTTTACAAACTGACTGGCTTTTATCTGCATTTAAGTCCCTGGACTGGATTACTATCAAATTGTTTTTTCTTATGTTAGGTACCCGATATGGTGCTAGTCTGCGGAAGCAGATTAAGAAGATGGAAGTTAGTCAACATAGCAAATTTTTCTGTGAATTTTGTGGAAAGGTACATCTTCCATATTCCTGCCAAGGCTGAATTGATCTTGTGTTTGTTTTTTTAATCACATGAAAACCCAACTAGAGAATTAAATATAATGAAGAGTTTATCTATTGCAGTATGCTGTGAAAAGGAAGGCTGTAGGAATATGGGGATGCAAGGATTGCGGTAAAGTAAAAGCAGGCGGCGCCTACACTTTGAAGTAATATCCCTAATTCTTTTCTACCCAATTCTTTTTCTGTCAGAATAATCCAGCTGACTTTGTTCTTTGCTATTTTGACAGTACTGCAAGTGCTGTGACCGTGAGGAGCACCATCAGGAGGTTGAGGGAACAAACTGAGAGTTAGATTCTTGGCTAAACAGACTCAAGAAATGATTAGTTTATGTTCAGTGACTTATTTGTTAAATGGAATGTGAACTTGAGTGATGTTTTTATCAGATAAAACTGCTTTTATTTGTTTGCTTGGAGCTGCTTTCTGTTTTTGGAGTGAAATAGATTCCCTGTTCTCTTTTTCACTCTGCAATTTGCGAATGACGAGTGTCTCATTGTGCTTCATTGCTATGATTAACCAAAACTAAACGCGAAGACCTGAGTAGGATGATAGTTGAATATCAATTAGCAAAGTTTTGTTTCTCGTTGATACTTGCAATTACAAGTAGTGAAAATTGTTCTCCTATGATTGTTCATTTTCAATTTTACTCAAGACAGTAACAGTTTTGGTTCCCATACAAAGGAAGTTCTTTGCTTTTGTGCAAGGACAGAAAACAAGGATGGTCTTTTTTTATCGTTTGAATCTTTTCGTGATTATGCTGGCTTGTGCGTTAAATGAGTAAATCATCAAATTGGTCCCTGAGGTTGTAGGTGTAGTGCATATTAGTTCCCGAGATTTTAAAAACCTCAAAATAATCCCTGACATTGCAAAATGACATGCATTTTAGTCATTTTACCTATGACATGCATTTTAGTCATTTTACCTATTAAACGACATTAAAAAACTAAATAGAAAATGACTAAAATGAATGGTTTTTTGCAAAGTCAAGAACTAAATTAAAGTTTTCATAATCTCGGGGACTAATTTGCACGACACCTATAATCTCAGGGACCAATTTGAGGGTTTACTCGGCGTTAAATAGAGCAGTAGGGCTTGTTTGATTAACCGTTTTTGTTTTTCAGTATTTAAAAACCAAAATATGAAAACATGTAAAATATGTTTTAGTTTTTAGTTTTCTGAATTTACACACAAATTTGTATTGAAAACTCCTCTAACTTTTTTTGAAAACTGTTTCTAAAAACTGTTTTATAATACAATTTTTAAAAACTAAAAACAAAGCCCTTAATATGTGGCGCCATTTAAGGAGTATTTATTTTATTTTTGATTTTTAGAATTCTCGTTTAATTAGATTTTATCTTCTAGGAATATCTTTACTTAATCTTTTAGATTTTAGAAATATTTTTACTCAATCTTTTAGATTCTAATAATATTTTTACTTAATCTTATAGGAAGATATTATCTTTTAAGAATATCTTTATTTATAATTTCATATTTTAGTAAATTAGGAAGGCAATTACTTGCCCAATCACATAGGGGGCGCGCCACACAAATTTACACACAAATTTGACTAAAAACTATTTTATAATACAATCTTTAAAAACTGAAAACAAAAACTGTTTCAAACAAGCCCTAAGAATAGGGATTTTAATTTTCGTTTTTTATCCTATGTAAACTTTGCCTATTTAATTTTGATGAAAAAGATCAAGAGTTAGTGATTAATTTTTAACTTACTGTGAGAGTGATTCTTCCAATACAAGGTTCAGTGATTGAACCTCTCCACTAGAGATTTATCTAGAGCTCGACGTCTCGCCGGCTTATCAAAGGTACGTATCCACATCAAAATCGGAGTAGACTTCTGTCTTTATAATGACTTTTTTCCCGTCCTGGATACACGTTTGTTCTCGAGAGGAATTATCCCTATGTTGTGAGAGCGTTTTTTCTGTCATTGATGCCCCTCCAAGGGGAATGGGGAGCTCTTCTCTCCTTTCCTTCTTGGTTGTTTTCCTCTCTATAAATAAGTCTTCTCTTATGCAAGAGTTTTCTCCCCTTTGAGTTTTTTTTCTCTATTAAATGAGAGTTCTCTCTCCTATGAGATATTGTGAATCAGTTTTTAAGGTTTTCTAATATCTCATCCTTTGGTCTCACACATAAAAAGGAAGTCATTGAAAGGAAGAATTAAAAAAGACCGATAAAATGGAAAATAAGAAGAAAGAACAATGGTTCATGCCATCAAGTTTTCTGAAAAGGAAGCTGGTGGAAATAAAGACAATGGAGGGACAAATGAAAAGCAAAAGCAGGTCAAAGTCCTCTTGCAAGGTCTCCCTCCTTTCTAGTTGTTTTGTAAAGGAATGGTAAAAAGAAAGATGACTTTTTTTCTAGAATAGGAGATTGCTAGGTGAGTAGTCTTGATTAACCTAGATATATTGAATTTTGAAGTAAAATTCACAATTGAAATATTTTCGATAAAATTATTTGAATAATTGAAATATGATTGGTTGCCTTTTTAATAAGTAAAAGTATCTCAACTTAGCCTATTGAACAATTGAAATATTTTTATTTCATTGACATTAAAAAGTTGAGATGCATCATGTAGGTTCTAATGTGTCAATCTTGCGATTTTTGCTTTAATGAGTAATGCGATATTCAATTCCCACCAGCAATAAGTTGCAGAAGTCGGTGTAGGAGTGTTTATCCGTAACTACTAGAAATAAAGATTCTTAGGTTTTGAGTCCTACTTTGAAATTCCATGACATTCCCTATCTAAATTCCACCATCCGGAATTGTCATCTTCAATTCATTTAAAAAGCATTAGTTCAATGCATAACTTACAAAAATAAATGTAGTTTAAATCAAATTAGGGGAACCGTAATTAAAAATAGTATTGTATAAATGACCTTTGGTTGAGTCAGAAATCAAAACGTTGTAAGGAGGAAGCATAAGTTATGTATTTTGAGGAGTTAGTTGCAAGCAAAGTATGAGAATAAAGGTTTATAGAAACTGCTGAAGTTTTGCCTGAGATTGGTGAGGGTGCAAATATAGATTTATGTAGATTTATGTGTATATAGGGAAAGAATGGTAGATAGAGTTAATTTTTGTTTTTGTTTTTTGTTTTGTGTATTGTGTATGTAATAGATAGAAGTTGTTTTGTTAAGGGATTGGAGAAAAAAAAAGAAACCTTTCATAGTGTTTTGAGAGTGAGTTAAATAAGGTAAAAAGCTGATGTGGCACACCGATATTCATTGATCTAAAGCTCGTGCTATGCGCGGTTAAACGCCAAATTTGAGAATTACTAATAAAATAATATTTTTTAAAAAAAAATACAACAGCTAAATTGACTGTACAAAAAATAGTATTGGATCTACTATTGTTCTTAATTATATGTAACTTGTTGAAAATAATAAGTGTAGCTATTTAATATTAATAAAAAGTCATGATGACTTTGAAACTGTCGATCATGATAAGAAAAGAAAACATTTTTAAAAAGTTATAATAAAAGGTTACAAGTGGGATCAAAATAGCCCATTTAAAATTTGGGGATCAAAATTGCCTAAAATGTAAAATGCTACCAAAACTACAATTAAAGCTTTAAAATATTTACTATTTCAAATCGTTGTAATTGGTTGAGTTAAAATATAACTTAAACTAATAAATATATCTATTTGCTATAAAAATATAATGGAAAACTAACAAAATTTACTCAGAGATGCATAAAAATAAATTACAATATCAATGAAACGTGTAATTACTTTAAATTTCATGTATGATATCAAATAAACACTATTACTTAAAAAAGTCTGACCTTACGAGAGCTATTAGAGATAGATATATAGTTAGTAGTATTTCATCTCTTCCCTTCATATATATATATATATATATATAAGCATTAGTTATGTTTTTTTATACTCACTTTTACATTACATCAATAATAGCATTTTACATTGTCTCCTTCAATTAATTTCTCCCACCTTTACATCATAAACTCTGTTATGGTATCAGAGCTTGATTCTTAAAGTTTTGAAGGGTGAGAACCCTGTTCATGGAGAAAAGAGGAGTTTGTGATGGGATAAGATAAAGGTGTTTTGTGATTATTATAAACAATTGGATTGAACTATAGTCTATGTTAGTGTTTGAGCAATGCACCAAATAGATTAAAAAGTTGACGTGACAAATTATGATGTAAGAGTATGAATGAGATGTCAAAAATATGACTTTTGTCCTCAGTTTTAATAATATACTATATATATAAACCCATGCATGATTTTTTTGAATTTTTTTAATAATTTAATTAATAAATAATGGAGAGACAACTATGTTGGCATTATATATAATTTATTTTCTATATATCCTTACAGATATGTATAATGTTCTATAGTAATTTCAAATTTAAAAACTAATACAAGGCTAATGATAAAATAAGCCAAAAATAATTATTTTTTTTTATTTTTTAAATTAATTGTAAATTAAATATATTATACTGGTTAAAATATTGTAGAAAATAAATGTTATGTAAAAGTAGTTGGGTGAAAAATTATTGAATGAAACTAAAATTTTACTATTTCATTATAGAAGTAAAATACTGAGATGTTTAAATAGGAAAATAACATACTTTTGTGAGATGAGAATATCCCATTTTTGTGTGAGTAGTTTACATGCATAATATGTGAGTTTTTCCTACACTTTCTTCTGGTATGTCATCTAATTAAAATATCACATTATTAAAATGTACACGTAATTAAAATATGACCTTTTCTCTAGTTATATCTTTGAGTGATGCATCAATTTCTTTTATCTATCGGGAGTGAAAAATGAAACACAATCATACGACATTATCTTGAGTAAGATAACATTGTGAGATTGATGGTTTTAATCTGGCAATAAGATAATAAAATATCATAATAAAAATATTAATATTACACTACAGACTTATAATTTATCATTTTCTCCTCTAGTAAATAGCTTTGGGCTTCCTATGTATCATCTAATTTTATTATAAATATATTTTATTAATTGAAAAAAATCTCTGGTTAATAGTTAAATGTGTAAACTTTTAAATTTTTATATATTTAATATAGAAAAATACTTTTAAAAAATAATGTTAGAAATAAATTCTTAATTTTCATAAGAAAATATCATGAATGTTTAAATCAATAGAAATGTTTCTGTTGTGAGTAGCCTCAAAAAAGAAAAAAAAAAAAAAGTAACTAATTGAAATGGCATGCTAACTCTTTTTAAATTTGTTATGTATAAGAAATCTTATTGTCTTTTAAGAAAAAAAAATCTTATACATTTCTTAGCAGATATCAAAATTATTTTTTTCTTTTCTACATTTTTATTTTGTCTTTCAAATTAACTTGTAATACCTTATATCTATTGAAATGTTGTGTCATATTTTTCTTAAATCATTTTTTAATCTTAACAAAAGTAAACTTAAACAACAAAAAAATGAATAGTATCTTGAGAATAATAATTATAAATTGTTCATAATAATATTAACATGTAACCGAATAAAGTTTTGAAAGTTAAAAGGCCAAATGAAAAATTGCTGAGAATGTGAGTTCGTCTTATAATGTGGCTTAATGTGAAATGTGGAAGAAGCTGACGTGACATTAACATTCACGTTATAAGTGTTTAAAGTCTACAAATGCAATTTAACTCTGAAGTTGTGAACTTCACCTATGACACAAATCTCAATTCAGATTATGTATGAATATATATTTGCCAAAACAGAAAAGTTATATATGAATTTTCAGCTTAAGTAAATGAATAAAAAATGGAATATTTGATGCCCTCAATATAATGCATCAACAAAGAAAAACGATGTCGTATGACAGAGAAGGACGGGAAAGGGCAGAGGAACTTGTTGCCGTTTCCATTGTCCTTGAAATATAGATCTACAGCAACGCCAATATTATAGTTTACTATAACATATTTTGTGAGATATATTGGATTTTGAAGTAAAAATCACAATTGAAATGTTTTCAAGAATGACAAAATTAATTGAACAATTTAAATATGATTGGTTGCCTCTCTACTGAGTAAAAGTATCTTAACTTAATCATAACTTATTGAACAATTGAAATATTTTCATTTCATTGACATTAAAAACTTAAGTTTCTCAACTTAATCATAACTTATTGAACAATTGAAATATTTTCATTTCATTGACATTAAAAACTTAAGTTGCATTGTGTAGAATCTGTTCCACCATGCACTTGGCATGGCAGATCTGGCCTCCTATCTGGTCTCTGGTGCGGTGGTTGGATATCTCCGGCACCTGACGGTGAGGGGTACCTGCAAGCACTCCGACGATCAAGTCAGTTGTGTATCACAAGCAGGAATTCTCAAATCTAGAGTTATGATAAGCGTACCAAATAAAGACTAATCACATGTATTTATAGTGTAAACAGGGTCACCAAAGTTAAACCTGTCAGTGTCATACTTCCGTGAATCACGGTCACGGCGGTAGGTACGGATCTGTAACGGTCCTCACGTGGGGGTGATATCCTCTGAGCCTTAGGTCGGATTCCTATGTCGTGGGTACACGACATGGGACCGACGGCTTGGGCCACCCACGTGAGACCTGCACGTGTCCTTCCCGCGGGTTAGGTCCATAACAGAATCTAACGTGCTAGAAATTGCAAAAAAACTTAGCAAATTTTGTGAATTTTGCATTGATGAGTAATGTGATATTCAATTTTCACCGACACTACTGTCAATTAGCTCGTTCGAACATTGATAATTAAATAATCATGTTATGTGTTGAGGTCTTCAATCTTGTGGTATTCCATGATAATTTATTTTTTCGTTGATAGTTTTCTAAAGAATATATAATGTAAAAAAAGTAATTTGCAACAATTTTTTAATGATATTCTAAATATATTTTAAAATAAAATACTAAATATTAAGCGATTTAAGAATTATTATATTAAATTTTAAATGTTCAATTTTAATCATTAAATATTTCATAGCCTAACAACTCAGATTTTGATGATCTAATTATCTCGATATATAACCTATCAAAAAAATAGTTCTCATTGTGTATTGATTTATTGAAGTTCATATCATTCCATGTTACTTTATTTTGATCGATAGTTTTATGAAAAAAAACTAAATATAGGAATAATCATGTTACTTTTAACATGTTACTTTATTTTTTTTAAAGTCCAATAATAATTTAATTTAAAATAGATTATAATATGTAATAGTTGATTTAAGTCTGAAAACGATAATAAAATTTATTTAAAATATTTAATTTTAATCACCTTAAAAATTAGTATTATAAAATATAAAATCTTTTGTTTTAATTTTAAATTATTTAATAATTTCTTTTTACAAATTCAAAGAGGAATATTTATATTCTTGGTAACTGAGTTTAGAAAAAAATTAAAAAATTAAAAATGCTAATTAACATTTAGCTATGTATTAAGTTATAATTATTACTAATATCATAAAAATATTTATTGAGAATGTTTGTTTAGGACTTTAGGTACAAGGTGGTAACAAATGAAAGAAAGGGGAATCAAGAGAATTAGTTGATTGTGGATATGTTGTGCTACATAGGTAAAAAGGCTTAGGTGACAATGATATAAAAAGATATTTTATGTGTCAAATTGATGGCTTTGGAGTGTGTTCTAATATATATAATAGATAATATAGATGAGGGGATTCACAAAAGAAACGTAGACTCAAAGTATACATTGTATTCATTTTCTATATAATTAAATCATTATTGAAGTTAAAGATATTGTTATAACATCAAACTAAAATGTGTGAACCCATCGAGGTCCAATCCACAAGTTGGAAAGCTGCGTAAATACGAGGGGGGGGGGGGGGGGGGGGGCAAATGAAATAAAATAATATAAAATAGAAGGGGATCTGTAATCTCAGACAAACTGACATAAACAACATGAAGTGAAACTAAATATCAAGAATACAAATTGCAATAAGCAATTAAGTGTGCATTGAAGTACCTAAGCACTTGCTCATTGAACGTGAAGCTCACTGAATTCCATTTTGAAAGTGAAATTAAGCACTTGCATGACATGTCTGCAATATTCTTTACAACACGCTCCTAAAAACATAAAACAGTGGTTCTAGATTGTACTGTGATTTGAGGAAAGCTTAGCTTATGAGCAGCAGCAAGCAGCATGTTGCAGAAGTACACTATGGAGTTAAAAAAGACATGGTTGAACTCTTACTTTTATAGCTTAAAATTTCAGCTTCAGGGCTTGTGAAGTTTGAAGCCAAAGACTCTGGGAACGTAGTTCTGTGATGGTTTCTGTGGCTTCAGTTGTCCATAAGTCATCAGGAACAGGTGAGGAAATGTAGTTCCAAAATAAGCTCCATCAATGTCTAGAAAAGAGTAAAGGAAATTCGGACACTGTGCGAATATAAACATAAGCCACAAGGATATAATGCAAAACATAGAGACAAGCAATTGTCCCAAAATTCACCTACATATCAGCATCTAATAATAAGAAATTTATATAGAATGGAAGCAAACAAATACTGAGTACAATAATGTTTTCCTATATTTGAAGTTTCCATTTTTCTGCAGATTTCATCTAAAATAGCTTTTAGGATTTCCATGTTGATATCAAATACATGCTTCAAAACTTCAACAGGCCAAAAGATCACTGACATTAAGCTTCAGATATAGAACCAGCAGAGAGCTGGAAGTAAAATAACAGAATCTTTTATTCTCAAACAAGAAAATGGAAGTGTTTTCAGAAAGTCACAGAACACAATAGTTTGATTATGAATCCCAAACCCCACAATTAAGGCATACACCGTTTGAATATTAATCTCTTGTTCCATTATAAACCTGTTCAATATTGTCTATATTAGCCACTTTCCAGAATCAGTGATGAGTTCCCAGCCTTGTTTCTATAGACATTTCAATTGTTTTGAAAGCAGTTCATCATCGACAACCAAACACTTCTTTTTTTCAACATCACAAAAATACAAAAAAGCAGGTGATATATCATGTCAGAGGTGAATCGCAAAAAAGAAAAAAGAAATTAAAAAGAAATCTCCCCAAAATGAGTATAAAAAATCAAAATCAAGGAACAACAAAGACGCAGCGAAGGATAAAAGATAACTACTGAGAGACATGTTGATGCAAAATCAAGTAAAACCCACACGGCATTTAATATATGTAAGGATACTGCCTTGATACTTGGAGCGAGGATAGTAAATGTCTTCACACCTAGGGCAATATATTTTCACAGTACTAGACCTAGGAATGTCCGACTGACCAACTGGAAGGCAAGGTTGTCCAGAGCAATAAACTCGGGGGCATCTTCCAAAATCATAGTTCTTGTACTTGTCCAGCTGTAAAATTTCCAATATCATTAACAGTACAAATTTTATCAACAGCAAAGCAATAAAATGGTAGTAACTAGTGACAGAAAACTCTTACCATGGCAGCCATTCCTTTGCTTGTCAATATGTACCGAGCATGAATCAGACCATAAAGCATCTCTGCTGCTGATTCAATTAACTCATTCTGTTCCTCCGTAAACATGTCACCTATACATTCCAACCAATCCAACTTGGACTTAAAAATAATGAAGCACAGAAAGCCAAATAGGTAAGCAGCACAACAGACATGCAAGTATACAATTCACAGTGCATAGGTGGTAATAATTTAATGAACATAATGAAGCACAGAAGAACCAAATAGGTAATCAGCACAACAGACATGCAAGTATACAATTCAGAGTGGATTGGAGGTAATAATGTAAAACACGAATGCCAGCAGTAGTATTCCAAACTTGTAAGGTCCCAAAAATTGTAAACACAAGCTTACCGTGGGAGGATTCAACATCCAAAATTAAATCAAGAGCATAATCATAATAAGGCACTTGACTGCTCAACCCGCACAGGTTGAAGTCGTCTTGGATATAATCATCATCAACCTCGCAAAAGAATTCATTTCCTCTCAAATTGCAGAACCATGAGATCCAGGATGTGTCATCTCCGTCAGAACCGCTAACATCAGACTCTTCACTGTCTGTTTCAGATTCCTCTGCCGCCAATGCATGTAAAATGATGTTAGCTCATCCAAACAAAATTTAGTCTATATTACTGTCCACACCTCAAAAATAGTGTTGGTTAATCCAAATCAATTTCAGTGTTCAAAACCTCAAATTTTACACCATACACGTTTCTGAAATAAAAACTTCACAAAAAAATCCCTTGTTTTTCACGATTACACTTCCAATCACGGGAATAAAATTCTGAATCCCTAAGCTAGTCTTATAATACATCACAGTAAAGACTGAAATCACAGCATATGTATATGTATATCTATATGTAATCGAATAAATACACAGAGAAGCTGTGATTCAGTAATTCAGTAATTAGTTTATAGATTGGCAAAGAAAATGAATCAGATCGAAGGGGAAAAGGAAGGTACCATCGGAAGCGTTGGAATTCTTAGAGATAGGAGCAGGGGCAGCGCGAGAGTCCCGGTGGCTGTGATCTTTGGCGGTTAAAAGGGAACGATCCTTGCCGTTGATGGCTCTGGATGTGGACGGCGAGGATCGTTCGAGCTGCTTATCGAGGACGTCGTTGATTCGCTTCCGATCAACGGAAGCTACCTCCGATTTAGATCCAACGCTTCCTCGCTCTCTGTACATAATAACAAAGCCTCGATTGTGACAAAATCAAATCATAACGAGGTTGAGGTTGAGGTTGAGGTTGGGATTGAGATTAGGGTTAGGGTTGGCGATGAAGGAAGCTAGGGTTTTGAGTTCCAGTTTCAGGGACCGATGCAAATTACGATTTACAGACACAAACAATGATTCCCCATTTCTATTCTCTGTTCCTGACAAAATTATTTTTATTTTTCCACATTTAGTGCTTTTGTTTCGGAGAAGATATTTTCTTATAGCCTTCTCATTTTTTATTTTCATTTATCTTTATTTTCTTTCGCAGAGAAAGATTGATATGAGAAGCTGGATCCGGGGGCCCGGTTATGTATTCCGCATATTTTATTAATATTCTCTTTTTTATATATCAAAATTATTCTTAGATTATTATGAATGTTTTTTTTTCAAAGAAAAATACATTAATCGGATATCAAATTCCGTACTCACTTACACATGTCTTTATTTACTCACGAACTGAACTACATAATTAAAATATACTCATTTTCGTATATAAGCAAAAAAAAAAGAAACTACTTCACACCCTTTAAGAAATATAGTTACCCTCATTTAAGTTTCTTAATCCTATCAAAATTATAATTGTTTTCCCTCAATTACCCTTGATTAGAATTAAAAATAAAATAAAAAATAAAATCAAATCAAATGAACTACTTTAACTATTGGACTTGAAGATAATCTCTCTCTACTTTAAATAAGTTATTGGAAATAAAAGCACTATTAAATTAGGGGTATTTTAGACATATCATCATTAAATAGAACAAAGAGTAGTTAGTTTTGCTTATAAATAAAAACATAATACTCTCAAAATTTTTGCTTATATATAAAAATAGAGAAAGTATTATTATGAGTATTGAGTAAGACTTTAAATTAGTTTTTAAAATTGTAATACGTTATTTTAGTCCTCGAGTTTTTAATAATTTTAAATTAATTCTTAATTTTATGAAATAACTAAATATTAACTTTTTTATGATTAAACAACATTAAAAATAGTAAAACAGATTAAAATTATTATTTTTTTACAAAATTATGTAGTAAATTGAGTTTTATAAAATTTTAACTTATTCATACAATTTGAAAGAATGATTTAAAAATTTTGTAAGTTATTTTCCACACGTAACTTTCTATAATACTGAAAATAATAAAAGTAATTCCTATAAATTATTTTATTCATACTAAAAATTCAATTAAAAATATATAAAGAACTTAAACACTTAATTTCGAACAAAACAACAAAATATTTTGTTCAATGAAATATTATTTTCATAGTAGTTTTTTAAAAAAGAACATTTTATCACTAAAAACTAAATCATATACCAACACTTTTTCGTTGGTATAGGTGTAGCAAGATATTAATATAGACATTAACAAGTAGAAGTAGTTTAGTGAGCAAGATAAAATAAAGATAAATATAATAAGAAAATTGAATAAAAAGTAAAATGGGATATGAGCAAAATAAGTGTAATCTTTTATTTTATTTAATATTTGATGTTTAGGTATAAGGATGAGAATAGGTTGAGTTGAGCTGAAGGTTAAATAGACTTAGCTAATTATACAAATTTAAAGTTTGAGTCTGGGTGTGACTTGACATAGGCTAACTTTTTAGGTCTAGTTTGGTCTTGTTAAAAGTCTGACATGGCTCAGTAGCTTGTTTAATAGTCTATTTAACACTAATACCTCTTTGACAAAAAAAAAATTAAGGCTTCTAAATAGATAAATTATTCTCCATTAATAAGTTAATAGGCTAGCTGACCAATATCAAACAACATAATGTTAACAAACGCATAAAAGATTTCAATTTGAAAATGAAATAACATGGTTAATGAATAATAATATTTTTTTTTGGTGAAAGTGAATAATAATGTTTAGGGGAAGGAAAAGTTTTTCAAAGTGTAGGAAAAAAAAACTTAAGTATTATTCGCTACTAATGTATTATAACGTTAAACTTAATTTTATATTTTAATATTATAAATATATTTTTTATTATCAATAACGTTTTTATATATTATTATTATTATTAAAAGTATAATTATATAATTAGGTCAATCCAACAAAAAAAGGTTTTTTTAAAAGTCTAAACCTAACCCTTTTGATAAACAAATTGGGCCAAGCTAGGCCCTAAACAAGTCAAGCCATAAGCTCCCGACGAATGGCCCGACTCATTCCTACCCCTACTTGAGGATAACCGATAACATACCAAATAACATTATATTATAATATATTATATTTTATATATATGAAAATAAATAATAAATTATGAGCAAATAAATCTTACACTTATCTTATTCGCTAGAGGAAGAGATAATTTACGGTACTTAATGCCAATACACACAAATAGACAATGTATCTATTTTATTTACTAATCAATTTGTCATTTGATTATACCTTTTTTCAAAATATGCTCCAGTCACGAGATAACAAACATTTAATGAATGACGGATAGGAATTCTGAAGCCCATGAGACCAAACTTGCTCAAGTCTTTCTTAAGACATAAAAGCTCAATACAAAAATTAATCGTAATTCCAATAATAAAATATGTATAAACACAAACAAAATCACCAATATTATTGTGAATGATACCACTAATATCTGTCACACTGAGGTTCAAAAGTACAATACAACAGTACAATAGGATATGATAGAAATATATGTAGATAACACAAAATCCTTTTAATTTTACCATCAAATTGTTGCACTAATTGTAAGTAGTTTGATCCCAAAAATGAGAATATAAATTTAAATCTTGAAAAACACACTTTTAAAGAGAGAGATTAACTTTGAATCTAAATTACCCAATAATTAATCTCACTAAGAGAGTATATATAATTTTTTAAATTTTAGTTTTCATACTTTGTTACCTAATAAATTCTTTCTTTCAAATTTATTACTTAAATTTGTATCTTTCAGATTTTTCTGTCTAACTTTTTTCTTTCTAAATTATTTTTTCTGATGTTTCTCTCATTATTACATTCTCTCTCTAAACTTTCTCTCCTAAAATTTGTCTTGTTTTAAAAAAATTCAAAAACATTTCTTTGAGTGTTCTCTTTATCTCCTATGAGATTTTCTTTATAAACATTCCTCTAAAATTTTTCATCTTAAACTTTTCATTTCTAAAGTTTTATTTCTAAAAAAATTAAGAGACAAAAATAAGTTGAGAATAAATATCATAAATAAGGTGAGATAGAAAATAAATTCACATCTTTTTTTACTTGCTTCTAACTCAACTTTTTTTGTCATAATAGAATTTTAACTCAAAAGCACAATATAATAAACTGATATGATAAATATATCATATCTTATAAACTCACTAAATTAAATCATAGAATGAAATAAAGAATATGATAAAAAAAGTAGACTTAATTTTTTTTTTTATAATCACGGGTTTTTCAATGAAACTAATCTTGTTCGTGTTGCGTGGGTGGTGCTGGCCCCAAAAATTTAGAATATGTGAGATTTGGGTTCTGTCGTTGTGTATCATCTGTCATATAAGTGGGGCCTTACACTGCTAAGCCAACAATTGAGATTAAAAATAGACTTAGTCTAAAATGAAAAAAAAATTATTTTATTTCAAAAACGATTTTAAGATTTTTAAACACATTTGATTATTTCTTTCAGCTGCATAAAAAACAAATTTGACTATTATGTAACAAAAACATTGGATTATTTTTATGCCTTTTTATTAAATATTAAATTAATTTTTGGAAAATTACAACAGGATATAAGAAATTTTACAATATAAATGTATTAAAAATAATGATTTCGTCTTTCCAATGTATTATTTGATTCTAGAAGGGTTTAAATACACTTGTGCACTAGGTGTCTAATTTTGCTTGCTATTTAATTTAGTCCAACCACCATTGGCTACTTTAGTTTTTATTTATATACTAATACTAAATACTAATTCTAATAATATATGTTAAAAATAGTATTGACTTATTCTTTATTTATCTAATATGACATGTTAACGCCAATAGTTTTTAGTATGATTCGTTATTTTAATTAATTTTGACGCAAGTATTTTTTTTCTTATTTTCTATATTTTCCAATTATTGTTTTAATTAAATAGAAAAACAGAGAAACTTGCTTTTGTCTGTTGTATTGAGTTACTTTTTGAAGTAAACAAACTCATTAATTGAATTCCTTCTTTCTTTTTGGAACAATTGGCTATCTAGAATTGAACCCTCTTTACATCATAATCGACAAGTTTGTTTAGAAATAATCTACTATTTCTCTTGCAACCCATGACTATTAAGTCATCAATAAAATTTATTTATTATTTATTTATTTTATCTAATTAATCACATATTGTTCAAGGGAGACAATTCTTATTTATGTGAAAAACATTTACATACATTGTCATTGAAAATGATTCCATGCATCACAAAAGACATAATTCTCTATCTCAATGCATGTTTATTCACATTTTTTCAAAACTTTGAATGAAATGAAAGTGAGTTGGAACAGAGAAAGGGAAACAAACAGGCTTATAACGGTGGAGTTAATAATACTTTTGATGAATTTTTTTTTTATATAAGACTCGAACTTGAGACCTTATTTAAAATTAACTATATACAACTTAAAATCATCACATCATAAAAAGGGCATAATGTTGTTGGAAGTGATGGGGTCAATTTAGTGCGTGTTTGATTTTCAGTTGATTGAAAGTGAAAATATTTTAATTGGAAGCTAGAAATTATTTCGTTCATTGAATGTGGTTGAGATTTGTATTCAAATAAATTATAACAATTGATATATTATTAAAACGCAAGTCACGTTTAACCAACTGAAAATCAAATATGCACTAATTTTTGTTGTTTCTCAATCCATGGCCATGGTCTCAGTGGTTGTAGTTTCATGGCATCCTTTGCGATTAGGGCCGTCAAAAGGGATTAGGGCAAACCTAATTGATATTAAAAACAGAATATAAGACATTATCGGTTCTAACAGGATTAATAAAGTAGTTAACTGTAAAGATTGATTTAAAATGAGTTTTCATGTAAGGACCAAATAAAATAAAAAAGTGTCGAATATTGAGACTAAAATTGCATTTAAATTCTTTTTTTATCAACGAAATGACCTATTTTGTTCAACATGCCCTAAGTACATCTGTTAGTACTTTGTAATTATTGTAATATATAGACGAGAAACTCAACCAAGCCAAGTATGAAGTATCACAAGCTATTTATTTATTTTTAGCGATTATACTTATTGCTTTGTGACAAAACCTTCAATAGGACACCTAGATGGGCATGACATAAGAATAAGCCAAAGGATGGAAGTGAGTAGCACATTATTGCCTCCCTTTTGTCCCTAATTCTTGCATGTTAGTAAGGAGCAAATTCCAACTTTGCAAAGTACCAAAGGAAATTTCATTTTAGGTACATATAATATTAATCTATCTGCGCGCTTAGAACAGAGACTCATTCTCCCAATTCGATATTTTTTTTCTAGGCTCGAATCACGAACTCATATCTTCTCTAATTTTGATGAAAATTGCACGAAATCTCTCGCCTTCAACCATCCAACTAGTAATCCAATAGTCCAACCAATCATAAGTATCTGTTTCATTAACTTATTTTCTATAGACGGATTGCTAATCAAACACTTGAGAATAAGAAAATTCAGGCGTTGCTCAAATTGCATAAGATTATTGTCCTTCTAACCATAACTCTCCTACTAGGCTCATCATATATCTTTGTCATTACGTCAACACCTTTATTAGTTTACCAAGATAAAATATTACAATAAAAAATTAAAGAAATCAAAGCTGTTTTATTGTGTTCTTTCCTTATATTAATATAGGTTGTAATTTTTAAAAAAAAAGAAAATTATAGAAGGGAGATCCTCCAGTCTGTAACATGACTGCATTTTCCATAGATCCTATCCACCTTTCTATTCTCCTTGTCGCCTTTACATTACATAACCCAAACCACTGTCCTTATTGGTTTCATCTACCTTCCATGTCTCCTTATGTCTTAATAGTTAATGGTTACATATATAGTGTCTCCATATAGGTTGGGACTATACACATCACATTTATTTTTTGGGTCACCATACATTTGCTCAGAAATTAATTTTTGATAATTAAAAAAATCAGCAAAACGAAAAATAATTTTGTTTTGTTGCACGCTCAGATATTAATTTTCATTTTGTGTGTGGTGTGCTTGAAAATTAATGTGATACACGAAGAGAGAACTAACATATAACACCCCTATAATTGACTCAAGAATTATATTTAGAAAAGGTAGTTGTAACAAACCCTAAAACCTCATGGCACAGGTGTAATAGACACCAACTTCAAATGAGGTTTGTGTTTTCTCCTTTATTCATTTTCTCCTTATTTATCTCTTTTTGACCATAGCTTGTTGCTTTCTCATGATATGGAAAAATCAATCTGGAAGAACAAAACATCACTCTGATAGCAACAACATTGGAATTTTGTTATCTGATGATTTGGGTTACAGAACACTGAATCTACCATTTTGTTTGCTTCTTTTACAATATCTCTACAGAATTTTATCTATTTAGATAAATAAATAGAGGCTAGCCTTGTCGAGAAAGCTGACTCACATAATGTGAATGTTCTTGATTGAATAGTGTTGTTTGAGACCCCAAAAGAAAATTAATGAAGGCCTATATTAGGTGTCTGTTTTTCCTGTGACTCAAGTTTTGATAATATATTATGATTTTTTAACATAAATTCAATCTTTTACTTCTTGTATACAAGTACTTATCAACACACACTTATGTATTGTACCACATTTTGACTAATTAAACTATCTTCTACATATTTTTATCTAGTCAAAATTATAACGTAATAATATATATAGACAACGAGTTTCATCGATCCAACCGTTCAATTGAATATTTATATAATGTAGATTAACCATGCAAAAATTCATACAATTTAAAAATTTGTAGGTATGTAATTTAATAATTCTCATATTGTTTGAATTTTTGCACGGTTGGTCTACGTTATATAAACATTCAATTGAACAGTTAGATCCGTGAAACTCGATGTCTAGAAAAAATTATGCGCAGTGTCATTTAGTAAGTATGATACCTTGTGTCATTTGAACCCAACTCATATATATATAAATTTTTACTACAAAAAATTACTTAACTACTTCCCGTTTCTTTTTACTAAGTTTCTTTTTACTAAGTTATAGTATTCATTTAAAGAATAATATATATATATATATATATATATATATATATATAAAATAAAAATTCTCTTGCTAACTCTTCTCTTCCAAATGAGTTGAACATTAATCTGCTGAAAATTGAACAGAAAGTTTCATAATCACGTCTAACAGATGCTGGGAAATGTTTCAAAATCATTAATTCCAAAAGGCAAGCATAATGAATTGAACAGAAAGTTTCATGATCACATCTAAAATGTTTTCCTTATCTCATTAAATTAGAAAAACTTAACCATCTAATGCAAATGTCAACTTCTATTTACTGAAAATGATTCCCAGTACCTAATTCTTGAAAATTAGTTTTGAATTTCAAACATGGGACAATTTGGAAAAAACATAACCAATCTTATTAAAACTTGTAAAAATTACTTGTAATCTTCTTACAAGCTCCTTTTAACTTGTTTCAATCAGCTTTATTCTAAATTTATCAAGATAAGGATTATAATTGTGATAAGCTTTCTTATCAAATCTTATCTAACAATAAATAATAACGCTATTGACCGGATTGCACTCTAGATGAACACGTTTTTCTAAGTTTTCCAAAGTAAAACCCTAGAAGATGGAAACAGAAACTTGAAATAGCAAAAGAAAGACTTCTATTATATTTCTGCAAATCACTATTGAGATATGAATGCAATTCTCTGCAATCACGTATGGTATAATATCCCAAAAGTTTATGAATCAAAGCTGAGGGGAAAATCCAGAGTTGATTCCCCTTCTCCTTACATATTGTTTATGTTTAAATAACTGTTAAGGTCTCCAAATTTTCACAACAGCTCCAGATGACTAGTAATTACATCTGGGCATGACTGGGCTTGCAGAAGCTCCAAACGGTTAAAAGGTGGAGCAAACTGCAAAATGTAATCTTCATCTGAAACCACAAAAAAAAAAAAAAACAAAAAAATTAATAGACACAAAATAAAGTATTTAGTCCTATATAATGCAATGTATTTTGTTTTGCGAAAAAGAGTTCCCGCAAAATTTCATCATCCCTTTATCTGTTTGTGCAGCAGTCAAACAAAACAGATTAGGAGCATGTTTGGAAACACTTAAATTCTGGGAAATAATTGCTTATTTTTCAAGAGCTCTCTCACAAAACTTATGAAAATAAGCGATTATTTCTTCAAAATAAACTAATGCATATATGCACTATGTATAATGAATACTCACTTTCTTTCACTGTTCCATAAAGCCAGCATAATACCTCGTCTGCAAATGCCAAGCAAACTCCTCCCTGCCAACAAATTTAGTTCGCAATATGGGAAAAGGAAAAGTCAGATTTCGCATAGTATAATACAATACAGTTCCAAACTTCCAACATATTATCGTCTTAACATGATAAATTATAATTGTATATTCGACTAATACAAAGATTAGTTACTATGGCTGCAGCAGTTAAAATTACCTGCCAATAGTTCTTCATTTTTACTCTCTGCGTTATATCTTTGGTTCTAAGCCTTTCGGTTCGAACAAGGCGACCTGCCTCATCCCTGTAATCAACAGCTAAGATATAAATACAAAGTAGAAACCACTTGCAGAATGAATATTCATATTTCAAGCATGCAGAGTAGAAGGCTACATTAACCAAAAAGCTGAAGTCAATTTTGCCAAATCCAGTTTAAGTGAGTTAAATTCGAGCATAACGTTAGGAAAAATCATAGATTGCATAATGATATGAAACAAAAACAATTTACCTAAATCCTATGACAATATATGGAACACCTGCCAGGAACGACTGAATCTGCAAGCAATAACAGAGGCTTGTTGAAGAATTCTAATACACAAGCGAAAAGAAATACATGGAGATGAAGAGCATAACAATGAGAAAAGGGGGATGTTCATGTACCCAAAACTTCAGCAGTTTCTCTCTCTCGAATTTTTCCTCATTATGATAATTCAACTGCAGCATAAGGAAAGATGATTGGTAACATTCTGCCAAGATAAATTTTATTTAAAAAAAAGCTGAAATCAATGACAGGCAGCTGGGATCATGTCGACCTCATAACTGGTCTTTAATTCCACATAAAATCTCTTTCCATCATTAGTTGAATCACAGCAATCCATCTCAGCGCCCATCAAGATACGGTGAGCCCCTAATTTTGTCTTAATCACAGAGCAAAATTCAACATTGGCATCAACATCATGTATCCCCTCTCCATCTGCTCGTGTAGGATCTTCAGTAGCAAGGCTTTCAAAACAATATCCCATATAACATCTGTTTCCAAACACATTTCACGGTTATCGAATAAAAAAAGCAAAAAGTGGGAAGAAATCCACTAATATGGCTACCAGTTACGAGATACAACAAAAACATCTTCCTTTTACAAATTCAACTTCACATTCTCCTTTCTGACCTTTCACTTTCAATATTAAACATTTGTTAAGTGCATTTAGTGAGGAGAGTAAATAGCATAGTTTTTATCCATGTAGCTGACCCCTTCACCTAACGAGATAAAGCCGTATAATTGTTGTTGTTGTTGTACCGAGTGAATTTATATTACATAGTCAATAGTCAATGTCTTGCCCCATCAATTAACCTGAGTTTTCCAGAATGTCAATAAAAGGATAGTGTACAGTGGATGCATAATATTTCAATCAACTTGATACCAACTACAAAGATGCTTTTTCTTTATACCTAACATCTACGCCATTTCTTATGTTGGTTAGATTCTCTCACACACACCGAAAACATCCCCATATTATGTGCCTTAATTGCTGTTGCTCGATTTCTATTTGCGTCTAAGATTCACAATCACATGGCCAAGCATAAAGAAATAGAAAGACGTGTAAGCAATGTACCTCCTGCGATCTAAATCACTTTGTGGTCTTTCGGGTAACTTATGTACATCAAGATAGACAACACCATTCCTTTTGTGCACTCCCATTTCCCAAGGCTCATGACGTATATAAGCTGTAGCCAGTATCTGCAAAGATAGAAGAGGATCTCATACTCATGCTCATCATTTTACTAGCGGCTAAATCCCACAACTCACAAAGTTACCACAAACATAAATTTTTCAAAAACACCGATAAGACACTGACCAAGGGGCAAGGGCAAGCATAACTCAAAATGAATAATCCATTACCTTGTTAAGATTGTTACGGAATGTCTGCAAAGGATCAAAGAAGAAGATTAATGTGTGATCATGAGAAATAAATTCAGCAGTGTATTAAAATATTAGGTATAAAAGATCATGATAAATGTCATACCACAAAATGAATATTTTGAAGCGGGATGTTTTTGTCTCTAATGCAAGCAAGAAGATCACCAAAGCCCTCTGAGCCTAAGTCTGCTTCCGGAAATAACAGCAGATGAAAAAGAATTACTAATGAACTTAGTAGCATACATCACTTCTAATTCAACAAATTTTCCAATCCAAGAAGCATCACAAGATCAAACTTTTAAAATTACAATTCAGAAGGTTCCATCATAGAACAACCACACACCTTTTTTGGGAGTGAATGTATCATAACCTTCGTTCAAATCAGCTCCAATATCTTCAGTGATATGGCGCTTAAAAAGCCTCTAAACAAACAGGAAAAAGAAGTAAATGAGAATTATATCATCAGAATCAGTGTTGTCAAATTGTGGCCATGGCACTAATCTGTAGCCATTTTTTGATAATTTGCCCACACTGTTGCATATTTTTCACGCGGTTCATGACGCTGCAATTCTCATGGTGTGGGCTGTAGTAAGGGAAACCTAAAAGATATTTTTAATTTTGATTTTTTTAAATAATGATGATGCGTTCCATTACCCGGCCCAAAAAACTATGACTCGTGGTGTGAAACCCTAAAAGGCTTAATATTATGGCAGCCGCAAACCTTCAAGTTACTCTCTCTATACCCAAAAAATTTACGCTCTGCTCTATCTTCCTATCTAATCATCAATTCTTCCCCTGCAATCTCCTTCTGTTCTCTTTCTTCTCTTTCAGTTCTGTTTATTTATTTTCTCTATTTTTTATTAAAGATTCAAGAAGCATGTCAATTCTTCATATATTTTGTTGCTCCAATTTTTGTTCTGTCAAATTTGAACATGCAAAATTCAACCATGTTTACGTTGAGAGTCTTGAGAGTTACATTATTATAAAATGGTTTTGTATCAATTTAGATTATTGTTCATGACATGAGTTGCTTCTGCTTGTGCTTTTATTATCATTATAGTGCATGTTTGGTTTTCCATGGGTCAATGTGGCTCGCGTTCCAATAATGAATAAACGATTATGAATTGTTTGGAAACAAACCTCCACCACGTTCAATGGAAGAAACAAGTTGCTTCCAGTGAAAATACTTTCACATTAAGCCAACTATAAACCAAACACACATATATTCTGCAATTTTTGGAGTATATTTGTGTGTTCGTGATGTGAATCTGTGTGTGTATTATTTTTAACATGTTTATTATAGCCGCCAATTCTCCATGTTTCATCCTTAGGCCACAACACAATTCATCATAATTTTATGGCAGATTTTTGTCTGGCCATCATTCACCATTAATATCATAGATCAAACTCTATTGCAAACAAAACCAAATATAAAGAAAGACAAATAATGGAGGAGGCCAAATAGCTTACCAAGCTGCGATCGTCAAAATACACTTCTCCACCTTCTACACGACTGTAGCAAGCAACTTCACATGGCTATCACAATAATCAAGGAAACAAATCATAACATAAACATCCACCAGCAATATAAATTCAATAACATCTTTCCAAATCAATGCATTAAGAAATCATGACAGGGGGCAATAAAGATTAGCTTCAAATTTTTTAATACAACAGAATCATTTGCTTTAACAATACCAAACCTGATAAAACCTTCAACTTTCCTTGACAATTTCAACATAATGAGGAAAGCTAAAGATTGATATATAAAAAATCAATCATCAAAACAATTTCTTGAATTCTCAAAGCAAATTGAGCATTTAGATTGTTTGATGTGGCAGCAGTAAAATATAGGAAAATAGCATTCGCCTACCTCCTGAAAAGTAATGCACTTTCTAGACAGAGTTTCTTCACTCTTTGAAAGCTTCATATCAGAGACAAACCGTTCGGCATGGTGACGGCCATTCTGAAACCTATTTCCGTACCCAAAATTCTGCCTATTAGGATAAGGTCCCGGACGAGGAAGGAGGCCAGCTCCTCTATCATGTTGGTAGCCAGACTGCCAACGACCGCGGCCAAAACCCCCCCTACCCGAATTATTCGTGTTGCGGGTGGCAGGCAATACTGCCAGACAAAACCACATATTGCCATAAAAATGAATGAACAAATAAAATCAACAATGACATTTTTCAAATGCTGCAACAATACAGAAGCACCATATTATGGTGGGAGTCCTAAAATGCATGGCAGATACTAGATAGAGCAATTCAAGCAAATGACATATGTTGTTTCACCTTTCTATCCTAAAACTTCATATGCAAGCAACAACCCTAACACAAGTTCTTTACTAACACCATAAAAATGCAAAAGAATGAAATAGTAGCCATACATGAAGTGCAGTAAGTGCAATAGTGCAAAACAAATCCAACTGAATGAGAAATCAAGGCTATGTTTGGATTGGTAGACGAGAGAGGGGAATTTTACCAGGGATGGGAAAAGGACTTTTTGCAAGGGTTTTGCAATAATCTTCATTATCAGAGCCAAACAGATCTTTGTCCTCATAGTCATGGTGGTCATTGGCCTTGCTACTATCTACGACATCACCATTGTCGTCATCATCTTCAGCAGCGGAGCTGGCGCTTCCAGAGGCAGAGGAGGAGTCGGCGGCACCGTCACTGGCATTGGAGGAAGAGGCGGAGGAAGAGGAGGAAGAGGAAGTAGAGGCAGAGGAGGAGGAAGAACGGGAGGAGGAGTGGGTCCCATCTTGTTCGTTGTCGGAATCTTCGCCAAAAAGGTCTTTCTCGAAATCCATTATTCTTATGGTGTTACAGTGTGCAATTCAACTTTCTCTATTTCAACTTTGTTCTTCTCCCTCTTTCTCAATGGGCCATAACATGCTTTCCACTCTAACAACCCTATAGAACAAAAAAGACAATTCTCCTTCACATGTTCCAAAATAATTAAAAGAAAAACAATTATTTCAGATTAGACATTGAAGACGGACCAAAAAAACATTGAAGATAGACCCAAACAAATGTTAACAATGAATAAGATATAATTAATAAATATTGTTGTAAAAATTGTGAAATTATTCATAAAACAATAATGGGTACACATTGTCACATTCAAATATCTAGGTTGGAGTGGTTTACAACCATATAACCATGGTTATTAAACTCGGCTCGGTCATTAACTTGGCTGAAGAACTTAGCTCACTAGTTCAACTGGTGGGTCACGGATCAACTAGTGAAGCAGATAAATAAAATGAAACGGAGGGAGTAATTTTTAAAAAAATATATAAGGAATTCACATATTCATCCTTCCAACATACAAAAACAAATCATCACAGATCCAAAATCACATAATTATATGTTCAATCCAAACAAACAAGTTAAGAGACCAAATTACCAAAGTCATATCAGGCAAGCAAGTGAGAAATTCAATTTATCAAACAAGTAGGCACTCAAAGCAAGCAATACAATTTTTAAAATAGCAATACATTAATTCAATATATCAAATCTATTAAATTATATAATGCTATAGTGTTCATGTTTGCAAGTCTTACATATGCAACTACTGTTCAAAACGTGAATTTATTTTGTGGCTTGGTGTTAACGCAAGAAATTCCATTTTCACCCTCACCCACTCACTCAAATTACTTTCTTCCCTATCTTCTTTTTCTCACCTCTCTGCTTAGGGTATGAATAGCTTCAAGCTCATCTCGTTTTTAATTTCTATTAATCAATTAATCACTTATCAACTTCAATCTCACTCTGCCCTGTCTAAGAATCTAAGACCATATCAACAACAAGAGAACCAAATTTGAGTGGGACTGAAGAGGAAAAGAAGAGCAGAAAGCAGTACAGTACCAAAAACAATAAAATATTCTTCGATGTCGACGATTCTGTGAGCGGCGGTGGGAGGAGCGGTTAGAGGGATGACAGTTGGCTCAAGACGGTGGGGCTGTCATTCGTCGCAGATCTGTAGCTCCGATCGTTCAAGAAGGAAGGAAGGATGAGGAGGGTTTGGGAGATGGGAAAGAAACGAGCCAAGGGTTATACTGAGCTCCTCTGTTTTTTTTTTTTTTTGGAACAAAGCTCCTCTGTTCTAAGATCCTTATTTTCAAAAACATAAAAATAAAAATTAGGGCACATTCACGTTAAAGGTGAATTGGGCCTTTAGCCCTTATTTTTTTAAAACAGTAAAAAAAACAGAAGGTATAATACTTTTGTGTGTGAATAACGGTGTGTTTGGATTAGATTTAGGTTTTGATTGTTTTTTTAATAAAGAAAAAAACTTTTTTTTCCTTCAGCTTAAAATTTGACATTGTTTCAAAAAATTTCAAAATCGCTTTTCACAACTTAAAATTATCTTAAAAATCGTTTCTGACAGCAAATATATCCAAACAAAAATCGATTATGTCTCATAGATATTTTTGGGTCTTGCTCTAAGGACACTTGTTAACAATGCAAAAGTAGAAATGTTTTACTGAGATTTGTAGCATTTAAGTAAGATTTCAACTTTCAAAACAATAAATACTATCAATCACAATAAAACATTTCCACTTTTATATTCTTAACAAGTGCCCTTAGGACACTGTTTAACATTTTTTTTTTTGTAACTTAATTTCAAAAAGGATACTACACTAACATATAAATAAAAAAAGTAGTAGTTCTTTTCAACGAAACTGTTTGTTTCATCCAACTTAAATTCAATTTTTTGATTCTCGTAGATTCTTGATAGACTATTATGACACACGGTTATAAATCGCGAGTTTACAATTGAGTCAACACATTTAACTTGCTTTTGTACCCAAACCTATTTTTATATTGCAATAAAATAATAACATATTTACTTTACTATAGACGCTTATTATTCCATATCAAGTGGAACACACAACAAAATCGAAGCATCATGCCTGGTCCTTTAAGCATGGTGATAGAGGTTCGAATCCTGGTCGTATGTATAGAAAAAACTTTGTTGGTAGAGACAAAACTCACTTCGGTGATCTCTACCCTTGGTAGACACCAAAAAAAATCGAAGCATCATGCCTTCATGCGTTAACTCATTTTTTTTACCTAACAAACTCATTATACAATTAAAGTTGCATGCCGATGATCCATAAAAGCTTGAACTCTGTCATTGATTCTTGAATTTAGTTGTATAATCTTTTTTTAAAAAAAAGAATGTGTTATGTTCTAAATAATATTTATAAATTATATAACTTATATCAGTGGCAATTGTTGAGTCTCTTTCTGTTAAATGCTATTGTGGCCACTTGCTCTTTTGACTTGATTTGGGGATGTTTACTATACTCTAGTAGAGAGCCTCGGAAAACTGAGGATTACCATTATTTTTAGTGTGTTTTGTTTCATGTTTGAATAGAGTAAATATGAATTCATTTCAGTACAATAGCTTTGGATTCATTTGGTCTAGATTTGGCTTAATTGAATCAGATGTACATACACTAACAAACCCTGACAGAGTTAATAGATAGTTAGATTTATTAAGCATGGTGATTGGTGATAGATGTTTGAATATTAGTTGTGTATACAAAAAAAATATTTTTAGTTAAAAGAATTAAAACACACCTGGGTAATCACTATATACCTTAGAGAAATTAGTTTTCGGTTAATGGCAAAACGTGTTAGAATAACTTTGATCCAAACCGAAGGAGGGACCCTAGATGGCTGGCACTAATTATATTATCTGCGCCTCACAGCCAAAAACAAATCCTAACGCTTGAGCGACACTTAAAAGGCGAGAATGCATCCACAACTCTGAAATGTAGCATTGATGTGTTATGATAGGACTTCCAATCAAACTAAGAACCAGAATAGTCGAATTAGTAAGCTAATGAAAATAGGTAAACTTACCGCAAATATTAGGAAGCGTGGCAAGGAGCCACAAAATCAGAGAATAAGTTGATTCACAGTCCATCCCTTCAACTAGTGAGAACTACCTTACCTGTGATTGTCAGGTGTCATGCAACTATTCGAGAGAAGGTGTGTGAAATTGCAGCAGAAGCAGCATGAACACGAAAAAATGTATGATACCGTATCACAAGAACAAAAATATTTGAATAATTTGTATTATCGCATAAAATGAAAATCAACTCCACTATGATTATATATATATATATATATATATATATATATATATATATATATATATAAACTAATTAACAACCGCCATATAATCCTAACATATTTAAGAGGAGCTAGCTAGCTGACTATATATATGATTAACTAGTCTAATCTACTCGATTTTTTTAACTGGGTTGAACAATAAAATATAACACTTTCAATAAAATATACCACTTTTATTCTTTTTCCTTGGGATAAATGTATGTTTGATTTTCTGTTCGCTAAGAGTGAAATCAACTCTATACATCACACTACTAGTGTCGGCTGCCTAGTGACATCATTTCCATCGCAACTGATTCATTATTGGTGGACCTATATATAAAGATATCATCTCTGTTATACAAATTAATGAAAGTATTTTTTTTTCATCTTTCTGTACTCTTTGTGATATTTTAATAATAAATTTTTGATATAGTGCGAAATTCACCAAAAATACTGCCACATTGAATAGTAAAATAAGAGAAAAATTAAAAGAAACTTGTTGATAATCATCCGTGGTTATTTATGTGAAGCCTTTTGTATCATCTAGTATTTTCCTATTAATAACGAGGACGGTTTGCTTATAGTCTTTGATTTTTCATTGTATGGCTATTAGGGGTATTTGTGGTAAGGATTATATAGATTTTTAGTGATAAAGTCATATGATCTCGTTTATTTATACACTTTTTATAGGAAATTTTATGGAACATCACATCTATTATACACACCACTCAAATAACATGACAAGCTAAGGATCATAAATGCATGAGTCTAGAATACCAATTATAAAAGTGGAAATAGATAGGAGATCTTATGTGTGAGTCAGATGAGTGAATGTCGGTCATTGGATCTTATCACAAATGGTTAGGATTAAATATTTTAAAAATCATTTAAAAGTCGTGTGACTTTCTAAAAAACTCACACAACTTTTAAGAAGTTCATGTGTTTTACTTTCAACTATTTGTAATAGGATCTACAAGTTGAGATTCACTCATCTCACTCTTACATAAAATCTCCCTTTTCACCTAAATTGTCCCATGAGATCCCCACTAGTATTGGATCGATGTCAATCTTTTCTTAAATATTGGATGACAATCTAACAGCGAGGCTTAATTTGACCAATTAAAAATAAAAGGATTAAAATCGCGAAATATGCAAAGTTGAGGGACTGAAATTTCCTTTTAATAAAACTCAAGTGCACTTAAGCCCATTAAATATCATTTTATGTATTTTAAAATCTATTTAATTTACTAAATTAATCAATAACTTGGTAATGTTCTGACTGAGTTTATGATCACGTTGAGTATTTTTTTGTGTCCATTAAGAGTATTCTCCAGCTGACGGCTGAAGACTAATCTCTTTGAGGTGGAGAGATAATTGAAATGGATACAACATCTCCCAACAAAGTCTTTTTCATGCACATGACCTAGATTCAATCTTTGGTCAATATGTTTTATTTTGAGCTCAGGGGTTTTTATTTCGTGGAATTAAAAAAGATTACTGAAAATGTTAACTTGAGAATGAACATTCTCATGTTTGGTATAAGCTTTTTAAAAATATTCTTAGGAAAAGAAGATTCCCGAAAAACCACTTTCCCACCTTATAGTCGATTTTCATTCCCACTCTCAACCATGAGAAGAAACAAAGATTCCTAGATGGTGGGCATGTTAATATTTGATGGAGAAACCAAAACTATCCCTATTACTCCTTTTTTAAATATCTCATAATTTTTTTAAAATAAAATACAAATTTTGTGAAATGCTATATTTTTTATTAGTTAATTATATGATAAGATTATTCTTATCATATAATAATTTATCAAGATTTTATTAGTTAGACTTTATCTTTTATTAGATTATCCTTATCATAAGATAGTTTATTAGGATCTTGTTTCACATGAAATAGGGATAATTTCATAATTATACTTTAAATTTCTAGGAATGTGTTTTTTAACCAAACATAACTTCTTGGGAATTATTTTTAAACATTTCAAAGAAAAAATTAACAACCAAACAATTTTTTTTACAATACCCAGAAATATACATTCATAGGTATCCCAAAAGTACATTCTCAGTAATAAGATTCCTAGAAATATTTTTTAATTCTACGAAACAAACGCCCCCTCAGCTATATACTAACTACGCCGAACTTTGTTATTAGTTGATCCCGCTGAGTACTACAAGATTGGAGATAACTATTTGTTTTACTAAACTTATTTGAGGTTAGGTTTATCCAAAAAAATATGTTTGAGGTTAGACCAAAAATGCTGATGATATTTCAAGATGTTTAAATGAAATATACGATACATAGCAAGTGAAATTAACTGAACAAATTTTCAGTGTAATATTCATATCAAATAAAAAAAAAAACACTATGAATATGTCATAGTTAATTATGCTCCTACAAATTAAAAAATTCCTTTCCATAAGACTTACATAACTAGAAAATAGAAATATGAAATTTTAAATTAGAATATCTATATTTGCATCAAGATTTTTCTAAACTCTATGATATGAATAACACCTTACAATAGTTAGACATAAAAGAGAAAAAAGCTAACTTAACATTTCATTAAGAATATGATTTATACTTTTACATTTTACTTAAAAATGCTAACTATACATTTTGTTTCATCTATTGCTATATTACCCACTCATCATCAAAAAAGAAAATCCCAATTTTACCAATAATTTTGTCTCCAGAAATTTATGCTCAATCACAAACTGCAATTTCATCTTCCATATTCGAGTGAAATACAAAACTTGGAAAAGTTGTTGTGATTTCCCTGCATAAAATTATTCACAGCTTAATTATTTATATATATATATATATATATATAATAATCAGAGCATCTTAATGAAAATGATTTAAAATTTAACTAAAAGAAATTATACATACCTTAGATAGGGAAGTGTCATAATTTTTAACAGTGAGGGATTTTCAGAAACAAATTTTTGCCACTCGGATTTGTCTATTTTTCCATCTTGATTTGGGTCAGCATCCATGAAAGTCTAGTCACCAAAAATAAAATAAAAAAATATCAAAACTTAAACTTTTTTTTAGTAGATTAATGGAGAAAACCGAGGAGATTAAACCTTAGTATCAATATATAACTATAACTTCTTGATTATTTTCATGATAACATTTTTATTTAAACTATTCATCTAATATTGTTTTTTACTACACAGAATTTTAAAAATATAATAACTCACCTTCTCAATAATTGTTTCTATCATCTCATCTGCCAACTTAATTTCAGACTCACAAAGAAGTGCATTTATCATTTCCTTTACCTGTCAAAAATCATCAAATGTACAAATAAATATAATTGATGTTTGTTTAGAGAGAAAGCCACACCAAAATAAATTTGCTAACTAATTGAAATCACCACTTGAGGAAAAAAGAAGCATATATATATATATATATATATATATATATATATATATATATATATATATTTATCTAGATTAGTATTTCATTAGAATGCATAAAAAATTTTTAACAAAATTGATCTCTAACATATTGGTAAAGTAGAACACAATGAGATCTCACATTTAACAGGTCGTAGATTTAAATCCTCACTTATTTCATTTAAAAAGGGTAAATATAAATTTCTTTGTAAGTAGTTTCTGAACTCTAAAGTTTTTTCTAAACTTGAGTATCATCCTCTCACCAAAAAAAAAAGGTTAAATTAACTTTTTGATCCATTTAGTTGTACTTTATTTTTGTTTTAGTCCCTAAAAAATGTTTATTTTAATTCCTATACATATTTTTTTTTGTTTTCGTTTTAGTCCCGGCTATCATTTTCCATTGGTCTCTATCGATAAATCCCACAACTCCACCACTGTGACCACCGCTTCATCAGCTGCGTCTCACCGAAGCATGTCTATCCTTAAAGTTTGGCGGCCATCGAACTAGAGACGCGTGGCTACGTGCCGCTTCTTCTTGGCAGCACTCACCCAATGCCACAACTGTTTTTGAAGTGGGTGAGTGCATGATGACGATTTTCCGGTAGCTCTTAGTGTCGCGGCTCTCGTCTTATTGTCAGACTTTGTGCAATAGAAGTGGCCGTGGTGGTGGAACTGTTAACGGCAGGAACGAAAACGAATAAAATGTGTAGGACTAATTTTTTTTTACAAGGACTAAAATAAAAATGAAATAGAGTATAAAGACTAGAAAGTTAATTTAAAAAAAATACACAAAAAATAAATGTGAACAAACAATTAGCATAATACCTCATCATGCTCTATGTATCCTGTACCATCCAGATCGTAGAGCCTAAATGAAACTGCAAGAAGATTTTAAGATTTTTATATCAATATATAAGCCATAGAATCACATTAAATTGACTATTTTTAATCTTCAACGTACAATCTATTTTGACTTCTTTTGGTGCATTTGGATGGAAGACATTGAGTGCTCTAACAAAGTCACCAAAGTCAATGACTCCTTTCTTCTTTGCATCAAATAGATCAAAGATCTGCATTTTCAAAAAATTAGATGTTAACATGTGTTTAGATTAACTTATTTTTTAAAAGAAATTATTGTTTATTTATGTACTAAAATGCTTAATTTCGCGAAAGTCTCACTTCATGAAATTCGTCCATTAACACTTTGTTTATTTTGATAGAAAGATGAAAGAAAGAAAGTGAAAATAAAGAAAGATAAGAGAAAAGATCATTTTTCTATGTTTGGTCTTGAAAAGAAAATAGGAGGGATTGAAAATTTTGTGTGGGTATCACTTAAAATTTTTCTTCTCCTATGTGCAAAGAAAACTGACATTTTTGCTTTCTCTCGCATAGAGTTACACGGTATTTTATAATTGCATGGAAATCTAGAAAAAAACTCTAATATGTCTAAAGCATGACAGTTTACCATTTGCAACTGATGGCCATATTTTGCCATTTAAATATATATTTATTTGATTTTTGGAAAATGGTATAAATAATTATTTAATCTATTAACATTTTCTTTTCTCTCAAACCAAACAATATTATAATCTTTTCATTTTCTCTCTTTTTTTTTCTTCACACTTTCTTTCTTTAAACTTTCTTCTCTTAAACCAAACAAACGGTAAGTATAAGGGTTAATTATTTATGTGTAGTGTTTAAATTCTCATCCCATCATATATAATTATTGAAATGCAATGGGATGATATGAATTTCTTGAAATTTCATACATATATTTGTAGCAAATAGCAAAGCTCATTTTCATAAATTACATGTGAAAGAGATTTTGAAAAATAAACGATTATTTTCAAGTATTTAAGCATTTTTAAACATGTTCTTAACATATAAATAAACATATCCAATAATTTAGAACATGTAGTGAAAATGCAAGTTTTTGTTACCTACTTGCATTGCAAATCATTGATCAAAATTCTAAAGAGTGAATAATTTATTTGGGAAAATAGACAAATTTTCAAGCAATCTCAACTATAATGGCATGATTATTATATATAGAAAATAGCAAAGAATGGTGTATAATACCCGACTTGTGAAGAGATTCTCCTTTTTGCTATTGTTGAAAATTGCTAACTGAAATTCTTCCTGCAAAATAGTGTTTGTTATCAAAATATAGGTTAACATGAAAATTAAAAATCGTGGCAATAATTGTAAACAAAGCAATAACCAAAATCTTGTTTGATGCGACACTAACGGTGTGTTTGTTTTGCTGGTGTCTCAAAGTGAAAATACTTTCACCTTCGCAAATCATAAACATTTATATATCATTAAAACATATTATGTCAAGTTCGTTTAAATTGTAAATAAACATGTGATAAGTGGTATTATAGATGATGCAGAGCAATTACAATATGTAATTTAAAAAGGAGAATGATGATTTGTATTATATATTTTTATCTTGCATAGAAATGCTCAAGGGTGCCTTGCTTGAATCACGTGATATGCTCTAATGAGTAAAGGAATAAAAACTTTTAAGTAACAACTCCTTATATTAAATCAAATCTAGGTAGACACATTTTTTATATTGAAAAAAATTAAACATTGAGTGACTTTTACTTTTCTATTAAATTAAAGTATAATGTCCTGCTTTGGTGACTTGGAACTAAGAAATGGTTATTTATTTATGATGAATTTGGGATTGATTCATTTACAATACATGAAAATGGCTACGATTATGTATATCAGTACATGCTATACAGCTTTAGGCTACTTTTGCATAACTCATCTATTACCTATGGTAGAGGACAAACAAGGATTTAAGTTACTTTTGCGGTGGTATTGTAGTTACGATTGTGTTAGGTTAAAAATGGTTGGATACGGTCATTGTGGATCACAATCACGGTCTGATTCGGTTTCAATGACTTACAAAACCTTTATGTTTCGGCGTAATATCACGTTTCGAATCAAATTTAAAACCTTGGTGGGGGTGTTAGGTGTGATGGCATAATGTGTTCATTTTATCAAATATTGAATTGTGTGTTTGTTAAATTTTTCATCACCGTTGACAGATTTTGAATAAAAGCTAAAAGAATTTATTTTTATTATACCTGTTCCGAGATACATGCAGCAAAAAATCACAACCATTAATGCTTTGTGACGGTGTTAGTTGAATAAAAGCTTAAACGATTAGGTAGGTAATCTTTGAGTTAGAATACCCTTAGTACTCTTTGATTAAAAAAATGTTGTTGTTGTTGTAAAAATTGTGGGTAGAAGAAACAACTAAAACTAATTAACAATCAAAATCTTACTAATGTAGAAATAAGGCAAAATTTTAAATGTTACCTTGCTTATTAGTCCATCATCAATGACGGATCCACTAATGCTCTTAAAAAGCTCATATAATGCTTCAATGTCACTTATACTAACTGTAAAACCAAAAATTAACAAACAATTATTGCATTAGAAAAATAAATGAAACAATTTCATGACAAATAAATCACACATTTAGAATTTTATGATGGCAAAAATTACAGATTTAATTAGTTTAATTTAATTTGCAAATGTTACATTTAAGTGGTAAAAAAAAAACTTACAAGAAGTCTCTGATGCAAGAGTTATTAGGTCTTCTTGGTCTGGAAATCTTCCAACTTTTGAATAGAAACAACCCATTTATGGTTGAAATGCACAAACACGCACTAGATAAGTGCCCAGGTTTCACTAAAATTAATGATAAAAAATCTTAATTAAATTAAGGCAACCAATTGAAAAATAATAATTGGTAACAAATCCATGTCCTACAATAATTTCACGAATGCAATTAAAACATTGCAAGAGAAATTAAGTGAAACTAAATGCTTGTAGAGTACTAGGATGATTTTTTGATAGTTGAAAGAACGAGGATCCTCTAGAGTTTGGGCAAAAAACTGCACCTGTAATTTCTTGTATTCAACCATTAAATAATAATTTAATGATGGATTAATCATAGCACAAATATTTACTCTATTAGAGGTGATTATTTAGAGAAAGACTACAAGTGAAGTTTTCGCCCAACCTGAAAGAGATTATTTGAGGACATCCACCATTCAAAAGAGATAGTTATACGTCTCATTCAGTCATGACAAAACCACAACATGTCTTATAGCAACACATAGAAGGTTGTTATTAATGGCGCCACACTATCCTCTGGGCGCGCTACACAAAAACACAGGTTGTAGAATCAAAATGGATTTAGAATTCAACTACTGGATTCTATAATTCTAACGATGTGTGGAACACCTAGAATGGTGTGTGGCGATAGCAACCTATATAAAATTATAAAAAATAAAAAATAGATGTTGATCTTCAAATTCTAATTTTTGCACACATAAAAAGTTTTCAAGATGAAATGAACATATGAAAAACAAACACATTAAAATTGAAACATTTTAAGTCTTTCATTGTATATAAAATTTTAATGATGAAATGAACATGTGAAAAACAAACACGTATTAAAATTGAAACATTTTAGGTCTTTCATTGCATACAAAATTTCCAAGATAAAATGAACATATGAAAAACAAACACATATTAAAATTGAGACATTCTAGGTCTTTCATTGCATAAATTCTTCATGATCATCTTCTTATCATGAGTTAATTCATGAATCCAAGCCTAACTAATTCATAATAACAAATCCTTAAAAATATTAAGATGTTTAAAAAGAATTTCTTCTATATATTTCTGTCATGAATTTTTCTCTTCGATATCAAACCTTATCAATCAACGTAGCATCTAATAAACAAAAATAAATCAAACCCAATAACCGATAATGAAAGAAAATTTATGTAAAACATGGCATAGAAAAGAGACTCACCTATCTATCCAAAAACTTGTCCTATGAAATTGGCATTTGATATTTAAATTGATTATATTTATGGCCATATGAACATGTTGTTGATCACAAGAGAAAAAGGGAAAATGAAACACGAAATTGTTTCGGTACAAGATCAGATGTATCCTCCGTAAGAGCAAACCCCGCTCGAGGCGGAGAAGGTGGAATAATGAGAAAGTGGTGCATGTTGGGTATGAAAAACAAAATTATTTTGATATAAAACCAAGTGTATCCAATGTAAGATCCATCCCTAATCGAGACGGAGAAAGTGGAGTAAAAAATTGGTAGATTTAACTCATATATATAAAGAGAAAAGAGTGAAATGAAAAGCGAAATTATTTTGGTATAAGCTAAGACCACATGTATTTTTCGTAAGAGCAAACGTTGTTATAGACGATGAAGATAAAATGAGAAGGCGGTGGGCGTACCTCTAATATATAGTGGAGAAATATATGAAACCCAGAATTGTTTTGATACGTATCCTTCAAAACAGCCACTGCTTGAGACGAAGAAGATGGAATGAGAAAGTGGTGGTTGTAACTCTTATATATATAAAGAGAGTAATTAAAATGAAATGCAAAATTGTTTATTAATCACACGTATTCTCCGTAAGAGCCAACTCTGCTCGAGACGGAGAAGGTGGAATGAGAAAGTTGTGGGTTTAACTCATTTATATAGAGAGAGGTTCATGACATTGCTAACTGACCTTGTTTGTCCGCAAGACTCTCCACCTAATGGTGCAAATTTGGAAAATGCCAATAGAATCCAACTTTGACACAATCAATCTCCTAACTTCTCCATCGTCTGATATCCTCCTCCTAGAAGAATCTAGACAATGGATATCAATTTCAATTGCAAACCGAAAGTGAAATATTTTAACAAATAACTAAAATTTATGTTGTATTAAAATATAATTAACATTATATTGCTCTCTTGTATTACATACACAACTTTTAATTATTAATAATAATTTAATTATTTATAATTATTGTGTTGAATATTTTAGTTAGTATATATTTTGTTAAATCAATCCAGTTAAATTAAATTGCATGCTAAAACTAGTACTTCATAATTACTTAATGTTCAATAATATATATGAAATATTAGACAATTGTTGATTTAACTATAATTTTTCAAGTTATTATTATAAAAAAAAGGTAAAACATATATTTGGTCCTTTATGTTTTGTTGAAGTCTTATTTTGGTCATTTATGTTTATTTTGTCTCAATACGTTTGTTTTTTTTTACCAACGTTGAACTCTTCTTTCAACCTGTCAGTCTAAGTTAACAGAACTGTCTACGTAGCACCTGCATGACATTAACGGCGTTAGTTGTCATCCCTTTCCAGACTAAAACAACATCTTTTCATTTTTGAAAGATGAAGGGTCGTTTATCCGATGAAGGGTCGTTTTTTAAAAAAATTCAATACGGTGTCATTTTAGTCTGGAAAAGGATGACAACGAAAGTCGTTAATGCTAGTGTCACGTAGATTGTTATGTTAGCTTAGACTAACAGAAGAGTTCAACGTTGGTCCAAAAGACCAAAATATGATTTCAACAAAACATAAAGGACTAAATGTGTATTTTAGCCTAAAAAAAATAATTTATCACGTTATTATGTTAAGGTTAGGTTTACATTATAAAATATAAATAAGTTTAGAATTTTATTACTTTTATTATTACCAATTATCAAATTATTATGTGTATTTTTTATATTTCTCATTAACATATAGTTTTTTTTTTCTAATTAATATTTTTTAAAAAAAAAATCAAAATATATAGTATAAGAGAACCAAAAAATAGATGTACTTTATTATGTAACACCAGATAATCAAACCTCTTGATTAAAGATTTAAATTCTCGCTCTGCTCTGTACAAAGTGACCGTTACTTTTGTTATAAGTACCTTTCGGACAAGGTCTTAGTTGCAATTTATCTGTTTCTTTACTTCTATCTTTTGTCACTTACTACTTATATTTTTGCTCTTTAGTCCTTCAACACTTGTATATAATGTAACTTGTACATCATAATTCACAAATAGTTTGAGTTTTTAATTCCAATACAGATTTTTATCTGCAATCTTCCTTTCTTCTCCTTCTTTCTTCTGAGTTTTCATATCCTTCTTCAAGTTCTTTTTCAAGAACTTTGTTATGGTATCACGAGCCCGGAAGGGTATCTTCTGCTGCTTATCTCAAGGACATGCAAGATCCATCTAATCCCGTCTATATTCATCCCAATGAGAATCCTTCTATGGTTCTTGTCGCCCCTCTTCTTTCAGAAACCAATTATTATAATTGGTCCAACACGATGCGAACAGCGATGGATCCAGAAAATTTAAACAGTGGGGGCAATATATGTATGTAAATTTTTATTTTCATTATACTAAAAGTAAAAATGTACATTATATTTTTTTGGGTTTAAATATAATTTTAGTTCTTATTTTATATATTCATTGAGGTTTTAGTCTCTATAATTAAAAAGGTTGATTTTAGTCTTATATTTTTACAATGTGTAGGTTTAGTTTCTATTGTTGCTTTTGAAGTCCCTACACTTTTATTCTAGGTGTGTGTTAGTCCCCACATATTTTAACTTAAAATATTTTAGTCCTTGCGGGATAAAAATTAAAAATTTGTTGGTTTTGGTCCCCTTATTTGTTTGTTCACGATGTTAATCACATATTTAGGTATTAAAATATATGGATTAAAATCAACTTTTATTCAAGTCAATTATGTAATAGCACCAACATGGAAAAAAAGTATAAAGATTAAATAATATGTTAATGTAGGGACTAAAACTTCTATCCCTATATATAAAGTATAGAAAAAAAAATGTATTTAAACATATTTTTTTAGACAGGTTTGAATACAATGTTAGTAAAAATTGATGTGGTGAGTGTTAGTTCAGTTTGTGCTTTTGCATCGAGAATGGTGAGTAAGCAGTTTGAAAAAATTACAGCAAGAATAAGAGTAATTAAGAAGACAATTTGGATTAGGAGTGGAGGGAAAAGATAGAAGTTATATTAGAACTATAGGGGCAAAATGACCATACATACATAAAGTAAAAAAAATGAAAAAGGTAGTGGGGGAAATTCGCTCCCAGAAGCTCATATGTGCATCCGCCCCTGGATGCAAATGACCCTCCTTACCAAGAACAAAGATTCATTCATTGAAGGAACCATTGTTGAACCTGCTACTGATAGACGCAACTTCCCCCTTTTTGGAAATGATGCAATAATCTGGTTCGTGGGTGGCTTTATAGATCGATGAGCCCCGATATAGCTCAATCTGTTATCATGGTAGAGAAGGTTTCAGACATATAGAATGAACTTCGTGAAAGATTTTTAAGAGCTGGCTTGTTCAGAATTTCCGAATTGCAAGAACTGCTCTTTTCTCTAAAACAAGGTGATCAAACAATTACAAAGTATTATACTACCATTAAAAGCTTATGGTATGAGCTTGATTTCTTAGATCCGTCTCCTGTTTGTACTTATGGATTTGCTTGCATTTGTGGTGCTCCGGTTAATCTCAAAAACCATCCCCAATACTCAAATAGTTGTCTGATTTCTTCATGGTTTAGGGGATCAATACTCTACTGTAATGTCCCAGATCATGCTCGTGCATCCCTTACCTACATTCAACAGAGTTTACTCCTTAATTATTCAACAAGAACGACAGATTCTTTGTGATCTTTCAGACACTACCAAGATTTTAATCAACAATTCCTTTCAACCGCCAAATCAATACAAATGTTCTCCTAGTAACAAAGAACAATCATCACAAGATAATTTTACACTTTTTACAAAAGAAGGGACACGCGAAGAATGATTGTTACAAAAAGAATGGATTCCCATAGGAATTCAAATTTAGAAACTCCAAGTTTAACACCAAGGTTGCCAATCTTGCTGCTTAGGATAATCCTGAGGATGCTTCTCAATCTGAAGATCAAGATTGCAAATTCAGTTTCACAGCTGATCAATATTAGAAGTTGTTGGCCTTTGCTCCCTGATCCTGAGCCAAAGCAATCATAGGTGAACCTCACTTCAGTGCAGGTCGAAACATCACCCTCTGGTAAGCTTTCATTTCAATGCTGGGTCCTTGACACTGATGCCACGGACCACATTACATGTTCTTTATCCAACTTCACATCTTACAAGTTAACCAAACCTCTGAAAGTGCATTTACCTGATGGAACCGTCCTAACTTCTTTGTATTCTGGCTCAATATATTTTCTTAGAAAATTTCTATTTGCACGATGTTTTGTATTTGGAAAATTTCAATATTAATTTAATTTCTATTACTAAATTAACCTCTAATTTGAATTGTCAGCTTCTAACTTGCCTATGTCTTGTTGTATACAGAGCATTTCTACATCAAAGATGATTGGTATAGCTTATAAACAAGATGGTCTTTATGTTATGAAAGAAATAATCAATCCTAATAAACATGCTTCAATTTTGAATTTTCCTGCTACTTGTTGTAATATTGATTATGTCAAACATGATGTATGACATTATAGACTAGGCCACATACCACATGATAGATTATATGTAATGCAAAAGGATTATGATATGGTTGAATCTAATAAAAACCTTATCTGTGATGTTTGTCATTTTGCCAAGCAAAAGAGACTCCATTTTACATTGAGTTCTACTAAATCTACATTTGCTTTTGAGCTCATACATACTGACATATTTATGTGATATTTCTTAGCTCTTCCCCAATAATTTGACTATCTAAAAAGCAAACGACTCCTTCAAGGTCCTCCACCGAGGTAGAATACCATGCTCTAGCATTCACTACTTGTGAAATCTAATGGTTTCACAACTTGCTCAACGTTCTTGGAATCCCTTGCTTATCTCCTTGCAATTTGTTGTGTGACAACCAATCAACAATCCACATAGCTCACCATGATTCCTTTCACGAGCGAAGCAAGCATATCGAGCATGATTGTCACATCACCAGAGACAAAATCAACTCAGGCATCCCTCGTCTCCTACCTGTTCCCTCCTCAGATCAACTAGCAGATATCTCGGCAAAACCTCTTCTAGCCCCTAGTTTCCACACAATAATCTCCAAGCTAGGCATGAAAGACATCCATGGTCCAGCTGGGGGGGTTAACAATGGATAATCAAACCTCTTGATTATTGATTCAAATTATCGCTCTGCTCTCTGCAAAGTAACCATTATTTCTGTTATAAGTATCTCTTGGAGAGGGTCTTAGTTACAATTTATCTGTTTCTTTGTTTCTATCTTTCGTCACTTACGACTATTATATTTTTGCTTTTTGGTCCCTCAACACACATGTATATAATGTAACTTGTACATTGCAACACTTTCACCCATTCACCTATAGAAATAAAAGTTGTACATCACAAATAGTTTGAATTTTCAATTCCAATATAGATTTCATCTGCAATCCTAATTTCTTCTCCTTCTTTCTTCTGGGTTTTAGACCTTTCATCAAGTTCTTGTTCAAGAACTTTGTTATTATGAAAATATATAATATATAATAGTAAAACATTTTGATTTGATTGACTTTTTAAATATTTATAAATTATTGACTAAAATATATTGTTATCCTATAAAATAGAGCACATTGCATTTCAGCCCTTCATAAAAAAATTCTTAGAAATCGTCCCTCAATTTCACAAAAGAGCATTTGTAGTCCTAACCTCATTTGATTGAGTAATTAGCAAACATAGTGCTCATTATTAATCTATGTAACATCTCTTTATTATTCATTAATTTAATTAATTTATAATTAATATTATTATTATTAATTAAATAATTTAAAAAAAACTAGAAAAAAGTTCTCCCCTCTCATCTCCAGATACTTCTCACTACAAGCATTTTCAAAAACACAAGAAACAGATGCATCAATTAAAACCCTCTCCTCCCACATTTCACTTCCCACACCACAAGGCACAAGCATCAATTAAGGGCAAAATTTAAATGTATTTTTTATCCTAATAAAATAAGATATTTTCTTATTTTGATCCATAAAAATTATTCTATTAAACTAACGACACTCATCACTCTTGTTTTGGTAAATATTTGATTTAAAATTAACTCGATAATTATTTCTAGGATATTTTATCAGGCCCATTCTAGTATAGGACCCATTTTAGCTAGTATTATTAACCACTCATAACCAATATCGTTGTATAAGAGTGGAACAAAAATAGAAGTTTTTTTTTATTTTTTATTTTTTTATTTTGAACCGGACGTTAACGTCTAAAAATAAAAAATAAAAGTTGTATATAGGATATTGTTACTCTAGTATTTACACATTTATAATCGAATACTTTTTCTTATAAGTGAAAATCTTATTAAAAAGAAGCACAGGGTTGCTATCTTAGTAGGGATGTTGGCAGTTTGGTTCGGTTTAATTTTGAGGAGTATAATCATTCGATCTAATCAATTTATTTTTTTTTTGGTTTAATTTGATTCAGTTGATTTTACAAAAAGAATTCAATCCAATCCGGTCTTTTTTCAATTTGCAATTTTTAAGTTTATATCAATTATAAATAAAAGTAAATATAAAACTACACGTAAAATAAAATAAATTTTTCCATAGCAATTTGAGGAAAGAAAGTTAACCATCACAAAAAAAAAAAAAACAATTCTAAGATTCTTATCCCAACGCTCTCATCCTCTAATTATGATTGGATACTAGTGTTATTAAGTTTTCCCTAAATCATAGTACATTTAGCAATAAATAATTTAAAAATTCAAAATATCATTATATCAAAAACATTTTTGATATTTTCATGTTATTTAAAAATATATTAAATAATTTTCAAATTCTATCTAATGATATTACATTATAAAAGAATAAAAGAACAAATCATGTTGGGTAATATGAAAAGGCAGTCGTTAATTAATGGTTAAACAGTACTCTTTTTATAAGCAAGTGTTTTTACAATACCATATTTTTTATTTTTTATTTTAGACAAATTTAACTACCTACTATTATATTAAATAAAATTATACCACAAATACTCCTAGTTAAATTTAATTACTATTTTCAATGACTTGTATTCCCTTTTAAGGTAAGGAGAAATTAAGAGTAATTTAGAAAAATAATTAAATAAATGTAATTATTTTTTTAGAGGGTGTTTGGATAAATTTTCAACAACCCTAAAATTAATTTTATAAATTCTCAATATAAATATAATACTAAAAGTTAATTCTCAATATAAATATAATACTAAAAGTTAAAAATTGTTTGTGGACCCCCCCAAAAGTTTACCCGTGATTGCAATAGAGTTAACCAAAGAGTTAATCAAGTGGGACCCACAGCAGTGCGCACGTTAGTCTCCAAAGTCCAAATCCTAAGTGAAAGCGACCTATCATGCGCTGTGCCACCTGATCTCCATCACACGTTGTCGTTTTCATCTCTTGCATTACCACTTTGTTTTGGTGAAAGGAAAAAGAAATAAGGATAGGAAAATAAAGAATAAATTAATTTTATATATTATTCATATAAAGAAAATTATTAATTTCCTAACCATATAGGAAAATGACAAAAAAATAAAAATAGATTTGTAAAATGATCATTATGATTTACCTAATTGAGTCATATAATCTTTTAAAATAGATTTTATCACTCTTAACAAAATATTTTAATTTTATATTTAAATGATTAAGGGTCTATTTATTTAAATTTAAAAATAATTGATACTAAAGAGAAATAAAAAATTAATTTTTTTTACTTGATTATGCTGAAAATCAAAAATTATTTATGTTTGGTTTAAATAAGAATAATTATTTTTTTAATTTCTCTCTTCTACTACATATGATTATTTCAAAAAACAACTCAAAATTACTTTTTAAAATAAGTAGAAATTTAATTATTTTTTGCTTTTAATTATTTTTAGAAACACAAACAAACATATTAAAAACTTAAATAAGTGTTTTTTTATTAAAATAAGCACAAACAAACAAACTTTAAAATTTAAATTTTTATTAATATACCTAAATAATTCTTTAACAAAAAAAACATACCTAAATAATTCAATTATTTATCAATTATTTGGTAATTAAATCTCATACAACCGCACTTTTGTTTTTTTTTTTTTTTTACTCATTGGTCCCAAAGAATGAGAATATGTGTTATGATTTGTTAGACGACAACACTAACTTGGAAGTCTTGAAAGTTACCCTTTTTCTTCTTGCAACCGTTGACGCGTCCCATAAACAAACAAACACCTAATTACTGTTTTCTTTTTCTTATTGTTACACATGAAAAGACATTAACGTCCCTAGTTGTGCGTATGAAATTATTTTTATTAAGGTAGGTTATACCAATTTTGGTAATTTCTCTGTTTTAAATTGCTTAGTTTTTAATCGTCGACAGAAGAATATATTTAGTGTTAAAAAAAGACATTAACGTCTAAACCCTAAGAAATTACTAATCAAGTAGAGCATCACGTAATGTTACATCTAGGTTTGGATTCCCCCACTCACCTCCTTAAATAAGATAAGCGTAAGTACATAGTTAGCTCAATTAATTTTAAGGTCTAAAGCAATTTTTTGAGACTTACTAAAATGATGAATTATAAATATTTTAAAATTATTAATATTGTCCTATAAACAATATATGCATTTTTTTTTAAAAAAAGAGAAATATTTTATTAAAAAAATGCAATCTTTCATGTCATAAAAATTTTTAATATTTTCTAAAATAACAAATAAAATTTAAATATATTAAAAATATATAACATTTTTGGGGCTTAAAACATGAATTTGGTTGGTCTTACACTTATGTCGACCCTACATAAGTACAAATGTAAGTATTTATAAAGATTATGATATTATCCTTTACCCAAAATTTTCATTGCTTTGCACATCCCATTTTTTATGCCACATAGAATCAATGGTGTTTCTTAATTCTCGTGTCAAACATTTACAATAACAAAACTTTATTCTAACAAGTGAGATCGATTACATAAATCACATAAAACGCGGCCATATTTGATAAAAACCAAATTTTCAAGGAGGTAGCATATAAAGAATAGACATAAACATTTAGCCCCTACAATCTTTTAATAATAAACTTTAGACTTTATTAAGTTTAATTCTTATAAAATTTACACTTTTTTGTTTTAATCCTTACAAGATATTTTTTTATTTTGATTTAACTTAATTCAAAATTTTTCTTTTTAGTCCCTATAAAATTAACAATTTTTTGGTTTGTTTTAATCCTTACAAAATATTATTTTTGTATTTTGGTCCAACTTAATTTAAAATTTTGATTTTTAATTCCTAATATTAAGTTTTTATTTTTTATCATATTTTTTTAAGGTACCAAAATAAAAAATTGAAATTTCAGAGAAGAAAATAAGAAAAAATTAAGTTAAAGGAACTAACAAAATTTGGTAACTATAAGAACTAAAAACTTGAACTTATTATGAAATAAAGTTGTAGGGACTAAAACGAAAAGCTTAGAATTAAGTTAGACCAAAATGAAAAATAATATTTTGTAGAGACTAAAACAAAAAAGTGTCAATTTTGTGGGGACTAAAAACTTATTTAAGCTTAATTAATTAATTTTTTTTCTATTTATTTAAGCCTAAACTTATTGTTTTTTTTTTTGCTATTTATTTAAGGCTAAACTTTATACTAACATTCCTTTAGTGTTCACACAAGTGATCCAGGTTTTCCTCATTCCTCATTCTCTCTCCGCGTTCTCTCTTATTATTATTGTCATCATTCATTTTCAGTTTTTTTGGTATGTCATAAAGCCTAAACTTGCTCCTTCTTTTTTTTTAATTCAATAGCCATATATATATAATGCCATAATTAAATTTACTATTTGTACTAAGAATTCATTCACATCATAGTGTAAATTAAACACAACTGAAGAAGGTGAGTTCAGTTAGTTGAGTGGTTTCTTTCAATCAGCTTCCACTCTACCTCTCCTCCTTCTTTATTTTTTTAATTATTTCATTTATTATTTGAACTCTTCTTTGGGCTTTGATGTAATGTGTGTGTGTGTATAAGGTGTGGAATTTTATTTATTTATTTTTAATTCTTCATAAAAAGTTTTGGTGTGTGATTTTAGTGTTGGAATTGTGAAAATGGAGGAAAAGTATGAGATTCTGAAGGAGCTTGGTTCTGGGAATTTTGGAGTGGCAAAGTTGGGAAAAGACAAGAAAACAGGGGAGCTTGTTGCTGTTAAATACATTGAAAGAGGAAAAAAGGTTTGGAATTTTCTTATACTCATTCTCATTCCTTTTCCATGTAATTCTAGAAATTCTGTGGGTTAATGCTGTTTCTTGTTTAATTTTTCTTTTTTGTGATTGATCTTTTCTTGAGAGATCTCTCAAATGTGGAATTGAAAATTAAAAATTGCATACATGTCTCTGGTGAGTGGTGATTAATCCTTATAACCTCATGTAACTCCATTGTCAATTTGTCATGAATCAAGAATTTAAAATCTGTTTATTTTAACTTTTGTTTTCGTCAAAATCACTTAAAGCTATATAAAAAAATAAATAAAATTCAAGAAACGAAATGTAAACTTAGTCCTTTAGAATTGAAGAAAGGTGATCTCATTGTGCTAGAACCCTTGGAGCCTTTAAAAGGTTACTTGCTCTGTTTTCTGTGTATATTCTCTGTTTTTATTTATTTTTTCTTTTTTTATTTGATGTTGAAATTTTGACTATATTGGCAAATCCTGACAACATTTTCATTTTGTGCCCAAAGCTGATGTGTGAAAAATACCAAAAATAAATAAATAAATAAAAAGCTAATGTGTGAAACTGAATTGTGATGCGTTTTCATTTTTGTGATGATACTTAAAATATTATTATCATAGAATTTTCTGGTTGTGCTCTTTATCAAGCTTAATTAGCTTACATCACATGATTAAAACCTAATTTAGCTTAATTAACTTACGTCACTAGATTCTCCATGTTATGCACAATAATGAAGTAGATCAATCTTACATTTTCTTTCAAATTATTTTATTTTTCAATATTTTTCTGAGTGAGTTTTGTTTATGATGTCAGATTGATGAGAATGTTCAAAGGGAGATAATTAATCACCGATCTTTAAGGCATCCAAATATTATCAGGTTCAAAGAGGTAAGAGTTAATTATATAATTAACACTAATTATTCTTTTATTAGGTTGTCAAAAGCTATCAGATATGTTTACTTGATGTATTAAGGATGGATAAAATTTTCATTAGAAGAACTAACTTCACTAAAATTCTTGAATGAATACAGTGTTTATATACACAACACAATAAATCAGAAGTTGAGAAGATTTAAAAATAATAATAATCTCGACCTTGAAATTTGTGTTATTATTATTATTTTAAGGGTTAATTAGATTTTTAGTTCTTGAACTTTCGTAAAAATTCATTTTTAATTCTTCATATTCAAATCGTATGCCTTTAATCTCATATTTTGAAATGTCTAGTATTTTATTTTTCGCAAAAATCCATTTCAGTGCCTCAAATAGATACTGTGAAAGTTTCGACACTAAAAACATATTTAACTCTTATTTTAATATTAATAAAAATCTTTTAATTGACTGTGTCTAAAATTTAAATATTGGGTTATTGCTTAGATAAGAATTACTCATGTTGATGTGAGTATTTCCGTTTCGAACAAAATTGTCTCGCGTAATCTTTACATGTTCATATTTTTTATGCAGGTATTTCTCACCCCTACTCATTTGGCTATTGTCCTGGAGTATGCTGCTGGTGGTGAACTCTTTGAGAGGATATGCAATGCTGGTCGATTGAGCGAAGACGAGGTTGTAAAGTTTATACGAATATAAAGAACGTATCTAATGAGAACAGACAAATCTTACTGTACAAATAAATGTGAATGATTAAGATTAAAATTAAGTAAAATTAATCTTGATCATCTGTATTTGGTTGTCTAGTGAAGACTTACTGTTCTAACTAAATTTTATAAGAACAATTATTAAAAATATATATTAATTTCTAAGTTTATAATGAATTTCATATTTACAGGCAAGATTTTTCTTCCAACAGCTAATATCTGGAGTTAGTTACTGTCATTCCATGGTATAGTTGCACTTAGAATTTCATTTAATCTATTTTTTTTTTTAAATCTTGTCTTATATCATCTTATGTATTATCTTTGTGCAGCAAATTTGTCATAGAGATCTGAAATTGGAAAACACTCTGTTGGATGGAAATCCAGCTCCTAGAGTTAAAATTTGTGACTTTGGATTCTCCAAGGTTAATGCTTAATAAAAATTTCTCATTAAAATGAATTATGGATTAGAAATTTCATATTTGTCTTTATTGAATTCCATATTCAATTGCAGTCTGCTTTATTGCACTCTCAACCTAAATCAACAGTTGGAACTCCTGCTTACATTGCTCCAGAGGTTTTGTCAAGAAAGGAGTATGATGGAAAGGTATTTTGAATTTGTTTATAGTAATTATGTTAAGTCGCACACGAGAGTGTCTATTTGTTTTACCTTTTGTTTGACCTGACACAAATTTTAATTGGCTCGAAGTTAAAAGAAACTTTTTTTCCTTGAAAGTTTTCAACATTTGCGTAACAACAAATCTTAACAACCTAGAGTATGTTTGGATATTGGTTGAACACCCGCTTAACTCTTTTAGAATCTACAATGTCAGATTTCAAGGCTCTAAACATGAGAGCAAGATATTTTTTTGTCTTTATGTTTGACAAAGCTTAACAGTTATAAAAACACACTTATTTCACTTTTGTGTCGCCCTGAACAAAAGCTAAAACAAAAGGCATGTAGTAGGTGGCGGTCACAGAACACATTTGACGAACTTAGATTATAGCTTATCCATGATACCATAGGTTTTTAACTTGTTCAATGAGCTTCTAGCATTGTTTAATGATTACAAGATTATAGCATATGAAGACTGACCGATAATAATTCATTTATCAAATCGGCCTTATTTAAACAAATGACAAATTGAAGCGACGTTATTATATATTTTATACCGTATTATATTTTTTTTAAGTCACTTGTGAAACAACTCTAATTTAATCAACTAGATTAATTTATAAGATTTGAGCAATAATCTCGCAGCAAAAATTATTAAAGTCAAATTGAAACTCTTACCGCCGAATTAAGTAATTGATGAATTTTGTTCCCAATTTTTGGAAATTATTTAGATTGCGGATGTTTGGTCTAGTGGTGTGACTCTTTATGTGATGCTAGTTGGAGCGTATCCATTTGAAGATTCAGAAGATCCTAGAAATTTCAGAAAGAGTATTGCGGTGGGTTCTTACTTGACTTAAAATAATTAAGTTCCATTGTAATTAGATTAATAACTTTGATTTTGATTTATAGCATGAAGTTTAAGTTTAAACCGTGTTCTCTTTTTTTTTTTTGGCAGAGAATAATGAATGTTCAATACTCCATACCAGACTATGTTCGTGTTTCTGCAGAGTGTAAACATCTTCTCTCTCGTATTTTTGTTGCTAATCCTGCCAAGGTATGTTTACTAATATTCATGATTAATTGGTAATAACACTAGTTAAATTCATATTTTAAAATCTTATAAATTCTACTATGGTTTCTTTAGAGCTAATTTTGGAAGATTAAAATCAAATTCAACTGAAAAACTAACGCAGAACAAAATAACTATTTTATCATTAAAAATCAATTTTGGGGCTAAACGTGATTTTAGGGGCTACAAATGCAGTTTTAAACACAAACTTAATAACTGAAGTGGATTTAGTTTTTGTATAACAAAATCAAGATATCTTTATCATAAGCTACTGAGAAGATAAGATTAATAAGAGAGAGTAGAATTTTACTTTAAAGTTTATAAAGGAAATGAATTGGACTCAAGATTTTCTTTTTCTTTTTAAAAGAAGTCAATGCATTATTTTGTAGTAATAACTTTTCTAAAATTATGCGACTATGTAAAAAGGAAGATTTGAATTTCTCTACAGTTTTATTGCACTTGCAGTCTCTCGTCATTAATTATTTTATTATAATTCATAGTTGATGTGTGTGTCAGATGGTTAAGGACGAGAAATAACATATGCAAATTTTTACTAAAACTAGAAAGGATTCCGGTGAAAAAGAGATACTTAATAATAAGTGGATGGTCTATTCTCACCTTCTTTTTTATTCTTTGTCCACTACTACTTTTCTATTTTTATTTTCCAAATAGTAATATTATTCAATTTATAATTTATTTTTAACTTAACTATCATTGGGAGTATTATTATTATTATTATTATTATTATTATTATTATTATTATTATTATTATTATAAACTAACAAAAACAAAGATATAGTTGAAAGAAATGGTGGCATTTTACAAAAATGGAATCCTTGATACATTGAAACTAATTATTTTTTCTCATTGTTGTTGATAAAGAGGATCACAATCTCAGAGATAAAGCAGCACCCATGGTTTTTGAAGAATTTACCCAGAGAAATAATAGAGGGAGAGAGAAAAGGTTACGCTCAAACCGAAAAGGAACAACTAGAAATAAGCCAAAGTGTGGAAGAGATCATGCGAATCATAAAAGAGGCGAGAAAACCTGGTTCACTAGGGCTAATACGAAGTGGATCATTCGATACCGTTGTGCAAATTGATGAGGCTGACGAGGAAAATTAACCTCCGTGGCAATTATTATGAGAAATGTATTGGAGCTAGATAAACCTCAAATTATTTAATTATTTATTTATTTATTTATTTTGTGTTTTGATAGAGTTATTAGAGACACAAGAATGTTGCTTGCAAAGCTAAAAGACTTCATTCTTTTTCATTATGTTCTGTAAATGATATATGAACATCTTAAGGCCTAGCAAAATGCACTTGAACTGAACATCTTAAGTTTGTGAAAAAAATGTAAAGTTAAATTGTTTCATTTCACAATTTTCAATTTAGAGGTTAAAATGATTCATTAAAGTTAAATTCAAACCTTAACTTAGTAAACAGGAGAAGAGAAAAAAAAAACAAAACCTACTACCTCTAGTACTAAATATATAAGCAACAACTAACAAATATATTTGGACTAAAATATAAGAAAAATCAATTATTTTATTTTTACCGTAATTAATAAATTTTTTTAGTTAAAATGTAATTTTAGTCCTTTATGCTTAGCAAAAAATTTATTTGAACATTTATCTTTATTTTTTTTTGTCAATTCAATCTTTTATATATGTTTTTTTGTCCTAATTTAGTCATGTAGGGATAAATGTGTTAAATATTTATTGGAAAGCCTACCAAAATAACGTCTTTTGAACTTAAGATTTTCTAATCTCCTTGTTCTCCACCTCCGACCATCTAACCACCACCACAATCACTATCACCGGCTTGAGGTGACAATAAAGAAGAATAAGGAAAACGAAGATGAAGGAGAAATGGAAGAACGAGAAGAGGAGGAACAAGAAATGGTGGTGGCGCCGTCGGAGAAAGAAAATGAGAGAAAATGAAATTCTAGAATGCAAAAATAACATCGTTTTGCAGTTTTGGTTAAACATTTCAAGCTAACTTGAAAGAACTAACTTCGGATTGAAAAACATACCTAAAGAATCTAGTAGGCAAAAATAATACTCCCTCCGTCCTAAAATATAAGACCCCTAGACCAATATTGCGGAAATTAAAAAAAGTGATTAATTTAGTTAAATACATTAAATTTGTCTAATGAAAAGCATTAGTTTTCAAATTTACCATTTTCAATCTCCTTCTATCACCTCTCTTTTAATTAATGTTGTTAGTTTATTTACTTTATTAACTTTTTTATTTTTAGAAAAATTCTATTAATTACTCCTTGTTTTGAAAATAGCACGTCACAATAAAAAGTCAAAGTGATTAAATTTGGTGGCGATGAAGTCCACTTATATGGGAGAGAAAAATAGATTTAGTTAATTCATAACTTTATTTATTGTGTTTTGGATTCATAAAAATTGGTTGAGTAGCAAGGGTATAATGGTAAAAAAAATTAAATGTGCACAAAAATTATCAAAGGGTCCTATAAAATAGGACAAGTAAAAACTCTCTAAAGAGTCTTACATTTTGGGACAGAGGGAGTAATAAAACATACTAAAGAATCAAGATAAGAATTTTGTAAAACATAAATGACTAAAATTGTATTTTAGCCATATTTTTCTTAATTTTTTCTTACTTTATTTTAAATCTTACTCTTTTCAATATTTCATTTATTATTTTAAATCTTACTAAATGCACCACACCAATTTCTGGCCTCACCACACACTTATTTTTTTTTTCCAAAAATACCCCTCGCTTAGAAACTATATTAAATTTACACACCACATAGAAAACAGAAACTAGTTTCTATTATAAACAGTAATTAGTTTCTGAGCGAGAAAATGCTTAAATCACGTAGAAAACATAAATTAGAATTTGTTTATAACAAATTCTAGTTTATGAAATTACATAAAATGTGACACTCAGAACTAAACACACGAAAAACATAAAATTAAGACATCTAAAAGCCAAAATCACACAATTTAAATAAAAAATTCAAATATTAAACTATAAATCACATATACAAAATTTAAAATTTCACAAATAACTACTCAAATCAAACAAAAATTTCTAAATATTCAAACCCTAAACACAAATATGAATAATTTTTTAAAAGTCAATAAATTCAAATCCTAATTCACATTTTTAAATGTGATTTAGAGTTTAATATTTGAATTTTTTGATTTAAATTGTTTGATTTTGGCTTTTAATTGACTTAATTTTGTGTTTTTCATGTGTTTAGTTCAAGTGTAATGTTTTCTACAATTTCAGAAACTAGAATTTGTTATAAACAAAATCTAGTTTCTGTTTTCTGCGTGATTTGAGTATTTTCTCGCTCAGAAACTAATTCCTGTTTGTAACAAATTCTAGTTTCTGAGCGAGAGGTATTTTTGGAAAAAAAATAAAAATGTGTGGTGAGGCCAAAAATTGGTGTGGGGCATTTAGTGTCCATAAATGGTATTGCCTTCGATCTTATTTACTCGCTCTGTTTTATTTTATTTGTCATGTTTATAACATTTTCATATTTCAAATTAGTATTTGTCACTCTAGTAAAACAATGCAACATTAATTGCTATTTTGACAACTATACCCTTATTTATTACTATCTCTCACTTAAGTATTTAGTTAATGTATTAAACATTTCAATTTAATTAATGAAAGTAATTTGATAAAATTTCACATTTTTAGTGGTAATAATGATTACCTCAAATTATTTTTATTAAGAAACGTGCATAACCTTAAACGACAAATAAAATTAAACGAAGGGAGTATAAGAAACAAAACATTTTCTTTTTGTCTTTATTATAAGAAATATAGTACTTTTTCTATTCGTATTTAGTTGTTAAGAAAAGTTCAATAGTTTTTTTACTCTTAATTTTTAGGAAGCAACTAGTCATTTTTCATGCTAGTAGATACATTAATTGTATGGGTATTTTATGAATAAAATTCAAATTCTTCATGACATTAACTGAAAAAGTATTAATAAATGTGTTTTAATAGTTTTATTAGTCTTTTTTATAAGACATTTTCAACTAATTTACATATATCAATAAAAATAGTTGAGTTTGATCGATTTTCTTGATTTTCTCAAAAAGTCGTATAATATATTGTTATACCAATTTTACCCTCATTTGAATAATGTGTTTAATAGTTATAGTTATAAATAAAAAGTAAACATAGTCAAAATATGTAACCAAAAAAATAAGACAACAAAGAATAAGAGCATTATCATAATGCTAAAATGTCTTATATATAAAGGATCATCAAAATCTTCTAGACGATGTCTAATAAATAGGACGAGAGGGAGTATATGTGAAACTAGTCCTATTTTTCTTATACATTGGACTTGGAGTAGTAAGAGTGTGTTTTGATTATATGTGAAAAATATATTATTTTAAGAATTAATTATGTGTATAGTTGATTTTTGTTATAATCCATTGTAACATAATTAATTTGTATTTAGGTATATTTTAAAAAAATGATTTTGAAGATAATCTTTTTATGTTTTAACGATATAAAAGTTACTTTTTATAGTATACATTTGAAGTGTAGAAGAAAATAGATAAATGTAAAAATCTTTAATAAAAAAACTCTAAATTCTAACTTAATTATTATAAATTTTTCTTTTGTTTGCGATATTACACAGGTTAAAAATTTCGCACTTAAAAAGTTTATAAAAGAAATGAGAAAGAATTAATGAAATTCGTGTTTACTATGCATTATTTTTGAATAAATACTTCCTAATTCTTAAATTTTTAATCCGTATAATATTGTACATGATAAAAAGTTCAATTTACATGATATGAATCCGACCCATGACTCAACACAAATGACTTCAATACTTGACTTACAAAGCCCAATAGCATATTAGCCCAATAACAACAACAATAAGTCCAATGAAATTGATCAAGACTGTGTTATAATTAGTAGCAACGTGATGTAATTAATATAAAAGAATCTTCTTTTAATCTAATAATCATTAGAATAGTAGAATTGAGTTGAGTTCTCCTCAAAAATTAACTAGATTTTTCTTTATCTTTCCTTTAATCTTCTTTTTTCTTTTTGAGATTGTATCATATTATATATTCTTACGTATAGACTGTAGTGAATAAATATCATTAAATTATTCTTTTAGTAATTAATCAACAGTTTTTCTCCAATTTAGCCACTTATTTTTGAAATTACCTTAAGGGTAAAATTGTCGTTAAATATAACTTAACAACAATATATAACTTATATTTGGCACGTTATGGTGGTTTTGGAGCTTATGGTTGCATAGGAATTCTATAATTTTTAATAGTGAATATTGGAGAATTATTAGAAGTTATTAAGTTTAGATCTTGAAAATGAATTTATGCGGGATGGAGTGATTGTAATTTTCTATATTATAATTGGTTGAACAATTTTTAATTTTGTATAAATCAATTGATTCCCTAGTAAATGAGTTTGAGTATTCTTGTACTTCTCGATTAATAATAATATTTCTGCTTATAAAAAAATATTGTACTACATGAGACAAATAACTCAGTAAAATTTATAATTAACTGCTGTTATGGTTACTATATATATTGTTTCTGTACTGCAATACATTGTTTAATTAATTTCGTTGGCTAATAATTGAGTTCAATTATTTCACCATTTTTTTTTCTGGTTTTCCTAATGGTAGTAAGATTGAATGATTCCAAATGAAAAAAAATGAAAGAAACAAAAACAGCACTTCCATCATATAGTCAAAGGTCAAATTCTCTGTTCGATCTGAATTCTGCAGTAGAATCAAAATGCTCACTCTCAATTCAATTTCCTCTTCATTTCATTCCCACTCTAAACCATAATCTCTTCTTCTTCGTTTCGCGGTCAACGGTCAAATTAGCTCATCAATCGGTTTCCGAGTTTTGTTCCGATGGTTCGCAGGCACAATGAACCCTCCAACTCAACTCTCCTCAACCGTTCGATCCTCCTCTTGCTCTGTTTCGCATCCTGCGGCTTCGTCTACTTCTTGCTCTCTGCGGTGCTTTCTAGAACCAGAACTAACGTTTCCGTCACGGAGTCGTTGGCATTGGCGAACGGCGGTTTAACGGCGGAGAACGACGGAGGGTGCTGTAGGGGAATCGAAGGGTTGGAACTGTGGGGTGCGGCGGTGAAGTGGGGTTCGGAATTTAAGTTCAACAGTTCGGAAGAGTGTTGTAACGCGTGTAAATCTATGTGTACTGGGAATGATGGACCTTGTCTCTGTGATACTTGGGTTTTTTGTGGAAATCGTGAAGCTTGTGGATCTAAATTCGGTGAGGTTAGTTGCTTTTTTGTGTTTTTGTTTACTTGGTGATTACGAATGTTTAGAGATCTATCTATGGATTTTCTGTCTTTGTCCATGTCTTTGGATTCGTGTTTGGATTTCAGTCGTCTAAATTGAAGTTTGAATTAAGGTGACATTTGTATGTTTAAGGTTTTAAATTTGGGTGCTGAAGGTGACATTGGACCGAAACATAAAGGTTTTGGAGTTCATCGAAACCGTATCCGACCATGATTGTGGTGTGCAGTGCCACATGTAATTCAAAGCCTTGTGCATGCTTGGTTTTATGTAAATGGTTATGATTTGTTTGGACATAAATCCTAATAACTTTTAACGGAAGAAAAAGTTCTTGCTTATAGTAAAAGTAGTTATACGTCGAGCCAATTGTAAACCAAACTTGCACCAAAACTGATGTGTTGACTCAATGCCAGATTGAAGTTCTTTTTTTTGAGGCAACGAACTTTCCTTTGATAATCAAACCCAAATATCATGGCACATTGTTTTTATATAGAAATGAATGAAAGTCAATTTTGTTAGCTCAGTTGAAATACAAACATCTACGCGTGATTTAGCAGAGTGGACCACTATTTCACTCATACTTACGCATAAGCTATTTCTACGTGAATTTCTAAGGTTGGCTTACTAAATAAGCTTTCCTACGTCATTTTTTCCAGAAGTCATCTTTAGTAACTTTTGAAAAAGCTGATGCAGAAAAAATATGTTAGAAGCGCACATTTGGAATTTACATTAATGTTTATATAACAAACTAGCTCTAAATGCTGATGGTTACCATATACTATTTTGCAGTCTAAGCTTAGACTATTTATAATTCTATATAAATATTACTCTGAAATTTACCAACGGGTGATTAATTCAAGTGGTACATGCTTATTCCGTTTAAGCAACCGGCCTTGGGTTTGAGTCTTTTCACCAACAAATATAACTCTGAAATTTGAAGCACACATTGTTACCTAAACAAATTTCTGCTGTCTTGGTAGCGTGAGGGTGGCTATTGTTCATGCCACACCATCTTCTCACCATGCCACACAATCCTTTTTCTTTTTCTTTTTCAAATTTAACCTTGGATTCTAAGACCTTGTTGGAAACAGATTATAAAATCTGACAGTGATACATTTCATAACTTAGTACTACCGGATTCTAAAATGCGAGCGAAAACGGATTCTAGAATCTGATAGTGATACCTTTCAATTTCATAATTTAATACTAATAGATTCTAAAATTAGTTTTCGCCCGGATTCTAGATATTGTTTTCGCTCTGTTTCTTAATACTGAGTGAAGGTTAGTTTTGGAAAAAAAGTAACTTGTGATGCAGCGAGAAATGAGTGTGGCGAGAATAGTGGCGCCCTAGCATGAGCTAGAGAATACAAAAGTGTTAAGGTGCAGAATAGATTCCTGAGCGGGTAAATTTGTGCAGGACAGAGTTCATCTGATTTTAGTTTAGGACCATCATTCTAGTTTTTTGTTTTTTGAAATTTAGTTGAGTTGTTTCTGTTTATCACAATTTTGACCTTGGGCTAAGGAATAATTGCATTTGATTTCATTGTATCAGTGTTGGTTGAAGAAACAAAAGGACAGCTTAGCCCCTGAGCGGCAAGATGGAGTGCCTCCAGGGGAAATTGTTAGTTGGACTTCTGGTCTCATCTTTGGAAAAGGAGAGGTAAGAAAAGATTTGGAATTTTCTAAATAATCATTTTAATTGATCAAAGTTCTGCTTGAAAAATTTTGCTACAAAATCAACTTGATATGGATAGTCATTACCTCAGAAAAATGTTTACATCAAACTACTCCTTATTTGAAATTCTTGTCCAAATAGCTTTGTAATACATGCTGAACTCAAAACAAAATCATCAAATCTCGTCTTTAATGAGCTATGTTGCTGATTATCTCCAAAATACATAACTTTCCTGCAGTATATAGTAAGTTTTTTTCTTCAATAATTCAGTTGATTCTCTATTTTGATATGTACAATTCAGTTGATTCTGCATTCAATTTGGTATCTGTTTTGCGATTTGAATTTTGTGATTAACTGGACCTTGTGTGGATTATCTATGTTGTAAAATTGTGTCTTCTCTTACCTGTCTATCTATTATGTATTACACAGTAGGAATTTTACCAAAATATTAGTTAGTGAGTGGTCTTGTTATTTACTGATATTATTTACAATTATTTACAATTCACCTATTTTCAGGGCATTATTGGATTTGAAACTGAGTTTGGAACTCTTCATGTTAAAGTAAGTACTCATTTTCTCAAGACCTCTAAAATCCCAATACTTTGATGCTGCATCAATGACTTATTGTATGTTTAATATTACGTATTGATGAAATTAGTTCCGTGTTTCTTATAAAAAGGACCGGATATAGTATATCTTGATTAGGTTCTGTTTTTGATTGCACGGTAAATACTACTATTTCAAAATTTCCTAGTCATGAGTTAGGAATATGTTAAACTCTGGAGATTCTATGTTTGGTGCAGCTTTTCCCTGACTGTGCTCCACACTCAGTTGCCTACATTTTAGAATTGTTGGCTCTGCACCATTGTGCCGGCTGCCAATTTTACCGAGCAGAAGGCCGAGGTCTATCATGGGATTCAGAAGGAAACCATATAAAAAATGTAAGACTGTTTTTCCCATCTGTATCACTATGCAAATTTTGTTATGAATTTCGGCAATAAATCTCATTCCCATAGGCATTAGTCACTTTATTGTGCAATTCTACACTAAACTGAGTGTTATCATTGCTAATTATCCTCATTATGACATGTTATGGTTGATCAGAAAAAAAAAATGACATATAATAATTTTGTTGGGATCTATATATGTTGTTTCTGGTAGCATATTTTTCTTGTTTTTCTCCCATCCATTGAGATCCTTCTCAAAACTATAGAATCTAGATTATTTTGCATGGTTACCAAAAAATGTTACTGTCTTCATTGCTAAAATAAATTCCAATGCCCCACTTTCATCTATTCACAATAAATCAGCAATCCCTTTTAAGTTTTATTTCAAAATTTCTTTCGCTTTCTTTGTTCTAATATAGAGTAGGTGAGAAACTGAGAATTGAGGACTTCATATTTATGTCAGAATTCCTATTACATTTTTACTGTGAATCTGTGATCAAAGACTACTTTTCTTTTTTCTTTCTGTTGAGGTCATTTACATATTATTCCCAAAGGAAAGAAACAATTTATCTGCAGATTGAGGGTCTCAATGCAAGCCATAATTTTTGTAGTGATAGTAAACAATTCTTAGTTTTTGCAGGCTCCTTTTGGTCCCCCTTATGCATTAATCCAAGGGACATTGGAAGCTCAAGGCACACAATTCAATAAACTTCCCATTGAAGATTGTCCAACCATTACAAGGGGCTCAGTTGCTTGGATTGGTTCTGGCCCTGAATTCTTCATTAGCCTTGCTGACCATTCTGAGTGGAAACATGAATACACTGTCTTTGGTTCTGTCCTTCCTGAAGACTTCATTATTGCTGTCAAAATCGCGTCACTCCCCACAGTACCCGAGGTCTGGAACAATGTTAACGTTTCCGTTTTGAAAAAACCGCTCCCCTTGTTGCTTCAACGAATCGAGAAAAGCCACCAAGATTGAGGTTTTGAAACTGGATGTTGATGCATGTAGATTGCAATTCTTTTGGGTCCTTGTATGTATCTTATTCTGCTTTCAACGTTTGTTGTAACGCTTTCATGTCCTGCATTAGCAAGGGTAAGGTGCGTACTATCACCCTCCCTTATACCATCGCGAAGCGAGGAGCCTTCTGGGAGTACACCCTTATCGTTTGTTGTTTTTTCAAATAGCGAATTTCATTTTGAGAAAGGATTCAGAGAAGGAATAAAAAGGTTTTTATATACAAAAAAAAAGCTTTATGTTGCTGGAAGATTTATTATGAGTAGAAAAATGATAACATGAGGACTTTTATTTTTTTCTCTTTATAACAGTCGTTGTCAACTTATTACTGTTCACTCTGCCTCATTTTCTGCATATCCACATTTTGATTTTACTACCTTACAAGCAGTCAAAGTGAAAGTATTAGAGATATTTGCTTAACAATTTTTATTTTTTTTTGAAATAAATGTATAAAATCGGTTAAAATCTTTGATTTTTATGAGCTAACCTTCACTTTTTCCCCCCCTTGGAATCACCCATCATGAACTGTTGAAAAACATGGCTGGAACTAGGATAAATTCAGAGAAAGGATGTGAGAACCTGAGAGGAAAATGAAATTACTCAATGATAAAATGTAATCCAACAAAAGCCATATGTGTCTTACATTACGTATACAAAAAATTGAAAATTAAATTGTGTATTTTATTTATTATATTGAATAGTTTAAATAATATATATACATAAAAAATTCATTTAGGTATAACTATTTAAAGCTAACATTAAAATAAAAATTTAGAAGTTAAAAGTTTACTTGTACTAAATTTGATGACCTAATAGACTAAATTGAACTTGAACTGGTCCTGTCCATTTCTTAATTTAAAGGCTAGTATTACAAGTTTTACATTTTCATATTATTTTTTTGTCACGAGAATAAAATTTGAATGGATGAGATTTTATTCATTTCTAACAGCAAATATAGAAAGTGGTGTATGTTAAAACTCCCCAAAGTTTCACTAAGGGAAGAGGACCAAACTATCGATAAATAGAAGATAACTTCTATATAGAGAAGAGGGGGAGAGTGAAGGCTCTCTCCTCTCCTCCTTGAACGATTATGGCTAGTTGAGAAAACATAATACTCTAGAAGACTTTGGAGAAAACTTAAGAGATTAGTTTGACCCCACTTACATACGGGTTAATAAACCTCAATATCAATCACATTGTAATTAGACAAGTCGCATACTATGTGCACTACACATATTTTCCTGGTCATCACACGTCTTTATTTTGTTTTTAAATTTGTCCTTCGCTCGAATTTTGAAAACTCCCAGCATTGTTCATAAAAAACCCGACACTTTATTATATAAAATTACTCTACGGATTTTAAAAATTGTTCATTAAAAATCCGTCTTTATATTTTTAAAATTGTACTATGGATTTTAAAAATCCGCGGCCTACAGATGTTAAAAATTCGCAGCACTGCCATAAAAAAATTTCTTTGTATTTAATAAAATTGTACTACGGATTTTTAAAATCCGTAGTACTATTTCTATAAATTTGTACTGCAGATTTTCAAAATCCGAGCCAGGGGTAATTTTAGAAAAAAAATTAGAATGTGTGGTGAAGAGGGAAACATGTGTGGTGAGGAAAGTATGGGCCATCAAACAAAATATGCTAGTCCTACTTAACCGGCCTCTTTAGTTAGTGTTAAGATTGACACCACGTGATATTAAGAAGTGTATTCTCTATATTTTTATTATTAATCTAAAAGTTATTTTCTGGATTGGGTGATCCGCAAAATAACTTTCAAATTGGTAATCCAAAAGAAAAAAACCGTGCACTTTTATGTTTTGTGTGGTGCGTATTTCAACGGTCCTCATTATGTTTTTTTGTTCTGAATTAATTACCTTTATTGCTCCAAGACTAAGACCCCTAAAAAAACATACTTTTTTTGTTCCAAAATATAAGAACCTAGTCTTCTTTCACATAGTTTAAGAAAAGTAGTTATTTTATAGATTTTAAAAAAAATTGTTATTCTATTTCATGTTTACCCTTGAGTAAATGTAAATCTACTATCTCCTAATTAAGAATATTATCTTGGAACATTAAACTGATTATTAATTCAAGCTAATAAGTAATTATTTAAGCTCTCATTGGTTAGACTTGCCAGCAAGAATAAATTTCTGCATTATTGGTAAAATGTAAAAATTACAAATATTTTTAGTGGATGGATGAGTAAAGGTGGATGAGATTAGCACCATCTCTATCGGGAGTGGCACCATCCTTTTTAGGATATAAATTTATGATTCTTATATATAAAAAGGATGATGCTACTCCCAATAGAGATGGTGCTAATCCCATCCTCCATGAGTAAATAAGGGTAAATTTAGAAAAAAATAATAAATTTGTGTTATATTCTATGCATATACTTATATTATGGAAGATGAAAAAAAAGGGCTAAATTCTTATATTTTGGAACGGAGGGAGTAGTTCATACTTTTTCCATTTCACTCATTTTTCTCTCCGTCACCGTTCTTTGTTTTTTTTCAAAATTATTTTTTGTTCAAACTAAAAATCCAAATGGGGAGTAATTTTGAAAAAAAAAAAAGTTTGGTGGAATTATGGAAGGGAAATAAGTGTGGGAAAAAGTAGAGAACAAAAAAAATATTGCAATACAAGAACAAATTGGACCCCAAAAAATCCAATACCAAAAAAAAAAAAAAAGAATAGTCAACAGGTTTTGGCGCTGCAAAGCTTGTAAGTTGTTGCTTCTTATGTGAGCAGTTCATTTCGCGGTCTAAACTCTAAAGTCGCAAGAAACCGCGAAAACGCAAACCTGATTTCCGAATTCCGTTTGCAGAGTGAGAGAAAGTGAGGAGTGATCAATTTGAACGAAACCAATGGTTCAATTCCACGAACACATTATCACAGAGCTTCTAGAAGACTCCAATGGCGGACTCGTCATCCTCTCTTCCGGTCTCTCTCTCTCCAAACTCATCGCTTCTCTTCTCCTTCTTCATTCCTCTTCCCAAGGCACTCTCCTCATCCTCTCTCCTACCTCCGCTTCTCTCAAATCCAGAATCACCTTCCGCCTCAAAACCCTAACCCCCAATTTCAACCAAATCCCCGCCGAAATCACCGCCGACCTCCCCGCTCACCACCGCCACTCTCTCTACACCTCCGGCAACGCTTTCTTCATCACGCCGCGCATCCTAATCGTCGACCTCTTGACCAGCAAACTTCCGACCTCCAAAATCTCCGGACTCATCATCCTCAACGCGCATTCGCTCTCCGAGACTTCCACCGAAGCGTTTATTGTTAGGATTTTCCGGTCTCTCAACCGTGACGCGTATGTTCGGGCGTTTTCGGACAAGCCGCATGCTATGGTGTCTGGGTTCGCGAAGGCGGAGCGAACCATGAAGTGCTTGTACGTGCGGAAGTTGCACCTGTGGCCGAGGTTTCAGGTGTATGTTTCGCAGGAGCTGGAGAAGGATCCTCCGGATGTGGTGGATATAAGGGTCCCTATGACGAAGTATATGGTGGGGATTCAGAAAGCCATTGTTGAGGTCATGGATGCGTGCTTGAAGGAGATGAGGAAGACCAATAAGGTCGACGTGGAGGATCTGACGGTGGAGAATGGGTTGTTCAAGTCCTTTGATGAGATTGTGAGGAGACAGTTGGATCCTATTTGGCATACTTTGGGGAAAAAGACTAAGCAGCTGGTGTCAGACCTTAAGACCCTGAGGAAACTGTTGGATTATCTAGTCAGGTTAGTTTTTAGTTTACTGTTTCATTTGTTTCATAGTTCATATATCTATGGTTGTGAATTTATATAAATAAGCTATACTGCTATAGCATAAGATTGTACTATTTTTGTTGCTTGAGTAACCCCTGTAGTTTGTTGGATTAGTATAATATGAAGAGTATAGTGCTTGCAATAGGGGTTGATTGGGTGGCTTCTTCCTGATAGGTACGATGCAGTAACTTACTTGAAATATTTGGATACGCTGAGAGTGTCAGAGAGTTTTCGATCTGTTTGGATATTTGCAGAGGGGAGCTATAAGATATTTGACTATGCAAAGAAACGAGTTTTTCAACTTGTGAGGTCAGATGGTGTGAAATTAAATGGGCTGAGTAAGGGTGTCAAAAACAAAAAGAGAAAATTTAAGGGGGATAACAAAGACATTGAAGAAGGTAAGAGTTTTTTTTTTGTCTGGTATTTATACCGGCATAGATCATAATTCTGTAGCTTTGCTTACTACTATAGAAAACTAAAATTTAAAAAATAAAAAAGAGGAAGAAAGAAAATGAGAAGTACGATGGCAAGATTATGGATAGCAATTTTTTCATCTCAATTTTATTTTGTGTCCTTGTGTAGGAGTTGATGGTACTTCTTCAACTAGTTCAAATGCTGGCTTAGTTTTGGAGGAAGTCCTGGAAGAAGCACCAAAGTGGAAGGTCTTACGTGTGAGTCAGTGAGTTCCAATTCTAGAAATTCTGTGTTATGTTGATTTGGTATGATTTGATATGTGAGTCTGGCCTTAATTTTGTACTATCTCAATTCATGTTTTTAGCCTATTTGTTGTTTCAAATTAGAATGACCTAAAGTGAATTTTGGGGGAAAGAAAGTTGAATTTGATGAATGTTGGATATTTCGGGGTGAATCTTGACTTGATAATATCATTGTAGGAGGTTCTTGAGGAGGTAGAAGAGGAAAGACAGAAGCAAGGAGTTTTGAGGGAAGAAATATTGGCTGAAGGTGAAGACACCGACAATGGCATTGTATTAGTGGCGTGTAAAGATGAAAGGTCGTGCTTGCAGCTTGAAGAATGCATCACCAACTGTCCGAAAAAGGTTCTTTCCCCATTCATCCCATGATATGTCATCTTTTAAATTGTAATTTGAATGTCACTGTTTCTACTTTGTTCTTTATTTGGTTTAATTGGTGGTGGTAATAAAATTATACAGTGTACTAGCTCATCCCTTCATTGCATATGGCCAAGCTCAGCCAGACTAATGCTATGCCAAATCCTTTTCGAAATACAAGCTCTCCTTTGCAAGAGTTTGCTATAGTAGTTCGAGAAGTTTTTGAGGCAAACTAATATGGACTTGACTTTGTTGATGGCAATAGTTGGATAATAAGGTTACTAGAAGATTTTAGAGGGAGGTTGGAAGGCAGAAAATCTCCTAATCACCATTTTTTACCTTTAAGCTTTGGGTTGGTTCTTTTTATTGCTGTCTGTGTGATTGCCATGGATCTTATAAAAAGTAGGAATAGCATTAAGAGATATGGATGCACCCAATTAGGCGCGCTTTATTTTTAGAGTAATGCTAGATCCTCCTAAAAATCCTCCTACTTATCCTCCTATTACCATATAAAGTATGGAATTAAGTAGACTTTCAATCTTGAAACCATAAAAAGCATTGAAAATATTCCTTAATGAGTAAGTAGGAGGATTTGTAGGAACATGGAGTAGGAGGATTAGGAATTACTCTTATTTTTATGAAGTATATGTTGACATGTTGATGGAAGTCTTCCGGCTTATAGTGTGTGCTTTTTATTAGCTTTAATCAGTAGCGGCATTTCAGTGAACATTGGCAACTCATGTGTTCAACTGTAATGACAACAAATGAATGTGCACTGGCAATTTTTTTTAGTTTTTATTTTTTAAATTTTAATCCATAGCAAAGGGCTGTAAGGCTATTAAAGCATTCACGCCTAGTATGTGATAATTTTGCTATATGCTTGTTACAGAATGCTATTAGAAGTTACTTAGTGTGATATATATCTGCTTTATATAGATTTATTTTTTTCATTATGATGGATGATGGAGGTTTGCAGGTCTAGATTCCTTTTTATAGTTTTTGTTAGTTTGTAGTCAAGAAGAGTTGAAAAAACTGACTTTCACATGCTGCCAATTATACCTTTCATTGGATTTTTCCACTTTCAATGCTAATCTATTTGCATCTATTCTTATCAATATAATATCTTGCCTATTGTTTGTTATTTTTGAAGGTCATGCTCGAAGAATGGAAGAAGTACTTGCTAAACAAAGTACAGCTGTGTGATATCGTGAATAAGAAAAAGAAGCCTAAGGATCCCAAAGGTTTTGGGATTCTTGATGGAGTTACTCCCATAATACCTGCTCAGAGCTCAGAAACCAGTACCATTAGCAAGCAGGAGCATGATGCGCTTCTGGCAGCAGCATCAGAACTAAGAAATCTTGCTGAAAGTGATCATGTTGAAGACAATCCTCAGCCTGATTCTGGGGGACAGAGTCGTGGAAAAGGAAAGAGAAAATTAGCAAATAGAAATGGCCCAATCATTATTGAGGGCTCTGGAGTTCAGAACAATAATAAGAAGGAATCCAATAGTGATAAAATTGGGATGTTCAGTTCAAAAAATAAGGTACAAATAGATGAAACTAATCCTGTCAGTGGCGGGACATCTGTAGACAATGTGATCCTTCGAAGGCATACCGATGCTGATGCTGCAACAAGAAGCGGAAAGCCATTACCACCTGTACACTTTCATGCCCTAGAAAGTGATCAGCCTATACTGGACATATTGAAGCCCTCTGTAATCATTGTTTACCATCCAGACATGACTTTTGTTAGGGAAATTGAAGTCTACAAAGCTGAGAACCCCTCAAAAAAGTTGAAAGTATATTTTCTTTTCTATGAAGATTCAACTGAGGTTCAAAAGTTTGAGGCAAGTATACGCCGAGAGAATGGGGCATTTGAATCTTTGATCAGGCAAAAATCTATGATGATGATTCCAGTTGACCAGGTTTGTTTATTGTCTTTTTCCCGTTTTTTGGTATCCCTTTTTGTTGGTTGCTTCTTTGGTCCATCATTCTGGACATGGTTACCTTCAATTGAGCAACATGGAGTTTGGCAAATTTTCAAATACTTGTGACACTGATTTCATTTTCCTTTCTTTTGTGTCTGGTGCATTTTGCCTGTTGTTAATCAGGCTGGGCATTGTTTAGGATTGAATTCTACTTCAGGGTCAGATTTTGGTACTCCCCAAAACTCTATAACTAGGAAAGCAGGTGGGAGAAAGGAGGTTGATAAAGAAATGCAGGTTCGTGATTTTTTCATATGTGTGATCTATGATCTTTGCTTCACAGTTCATGTATTTGCGAGGGAATTTATAGTTTGGAAATTTCAACATTTCAGGTCATTGTAGACATGCGGGAGTTCATGAGCAGCCTGCCAAATGTTCTTCATCAAAGGGGAATGCGCATCATTCCAGTGACACTAGAAGTTGGCGACTATATCCTATCACCGTTAATTTGTGTGGAAAGAAAAAGTATTCAAGATCTCTTTATGAGCTTCACATCAGGTCGTCTATACCATCAAGTGGAGACAATGGTGCGATATTATAGGATACCTGTTCTGTTGATCGAGTTTTCACAAGACAAGAGCTTTTCATTCCAGGTTTGCTGACCACAATACTTCTATATCTTTTTTTCTTCTTATAATAATTATTATTAATGGCATTGGCTTGTCTAGTCCAGGTTTTTTTCTTTTTTGTTTTTTTTTGGGGGGGGGTGCTTGATGAGAAGCCATTTCTAAGGATTCTTGCTTCTAAAATTTTAGTCCAAAACGGTACCAATTATTTTGAATGGAAGACTTCAATGTAATATTAAAATGCTAGTGCAACTTGTTTGTGCTGATAGAAAGTATAATTAGTTTAATATTTTAGTCCAAACTTGTACCAGTTTTTGGGCACGGCAGGCCTTAATGTATTCTTAAATTAAAATGTTAATGCGACTTATTTATGCTGATAGAAAGTTTAGTTAGTTTCTTAGGCTTTAATAGAACGGTTATTCAAATATTGTATATTTCTACTGTAATTTGTATTGCACTTTGCATTTTGCACATCATTAGTAACTAATAGATTAGCTTTTGTTTTTTGTGAAATTGTGAATGACATGCAATCTTTCATGGATATCTTTTCTAGTCTGCTAGTGATATCGGTGATGATGTGACACCAAATAGCATTATATCGAAGTTGTCATTGCTTGCTTTACACTTTCCCCGGCTACGAATAATCTGGTCTCGAAGTCTGCATGCTACTTCTGAAATATTTGCTGCGCTGAAGGCAAATCAAGATGAGCCAGATGAAACAAAAGCAATGAGGGTGGGTGTCCCCTCGGAAGAAGGAATTGTGGAAAATGATGTGAGGTGAGTTTCTCTTTCATAGTTAAAAGTGCTTCCAAGGATGAAGTGAAAAGTAGTGGTTTACTGCAAATCGATTAAATGGGTCCCCTGCATATAAATTGTAACTGGAACATTAATGAGTTGTTTTCTCCCATAGTTTTAATTTTCAATGGCATGCAGGTGCATCTCCAGCTTTCAGATCTAAATGATACTGCTTTATCACATTGTTAACAGCAAATATTGACCCTTAGCTTATATTTACTTACGCATTTTTTTTACATAAATTAGAATTGCCACGAAATATTCATGTGCATAGGCTCTATGCATTACTATGAGTATTAGAACTGAAAACTCAGTCTCGGAATCTTTCCTGTTAAACTGTCATTAATGAGCTTGTATCCAGCGATTTATTTTCAGTTCATAATATATAAATATAGTGGTTAATTAATGCTGTATCTCTCAGGGCTGAAAATTATAACACATCAGCTGTGGAGTTTCTAAGAAGACTTCCAGGGGTTACAGATTCAAACTACAGGGCCATAATGGATGGGTGTAAGAGTTTGGCAGAACTTGCACTTCTTCCTGTAGAAAAACTTGCAGAATTGATGGGTGGTCATAAAGCAGCTAGGACTCTTAGAGAGTTTCTTGATGCTAAATATCCCACTTTGTTATGAGGCTAATTAGGACATTTCATTTGTATGAAAGGTACTGACATTTCATTGAAGTTCTCTATTATTTCGATCCTCCCATGGAGGAGTTACACAAGGGCTTCCCCAGTGGTGAAAAATTGAGTCATTGAGTTATTTATAAGGGTTTTGCCATTTTTTCTAATTAAAAAATCACAATGAACATGCTTGTAGAACCCTATTTATAATTCTCTTTCTCAATTCATTCTGTTGTAATTTTACATAATTGTATAGTGTTACTTCATTATTTCCATTTTAGGTGTTCATTCTTTTTTTTTCTCCATTTTTTTTTTCCTTTGAGAGCTGACTGCTAAGCCTTGTTTCTTTTTTCTTGTGTGGGGGAAAAAACCGCAGTTACTTTACTATTATTATTTTTTTATTTTTGATACATCACAAAAAGTTATTTTATTTACTTTGAAAAGGCAGGCTCCTGAAAACTCCCTACCCCACCCCAAAAAAGAGTTAAAAATTAACAGCAATTAAAAAAAGTTTATTATTATTATTATTGTTTAAAATTTATTTCATGCAAAAGATAAATTTCATTAATTATAATGTCCTCTATAGTTTTCATCATAGAAGCATAGAGCAATATTTCATTAACAAAAGTCAAATTATTCATTAAATAAAATGTATTTGAAGGACAATTCGGTTAAAATAGTTGAGAAATTGCGTTTACTTAAAAACATGTTTAAGCCAATGGCTAATCGCCCAATGTGGTCTACTGTGTCTGTGTGTTGTTGAACTTTTTGGGCACGTCATGCTCTCTGGCTCTTTGAAAATAATATATAATTCTGATGTCCAAAATATATATATATATATATATATATATATATATATATAAAATTCTAAATAGTTATTACTATAAGGTTTAAATTGAAGGTGACATCCACAATCTCTCTAGCTAGCTTCTCTTCTTTTCTATTCCACTACACTCCTATGAGCAATGCAAGCATGATTAGCCTCTTGAATAGAAGACCGCAATTGCTTGTTCTTTTCATCAAATGCACCCATGCAATAATTCTACTCCCACCCCTTAATAATGAAAAGCAAAGTTATATGGAGAAAGGACACGTATAATAGAAACTCTGTCTTGCTAAATTGATGCAGTTATTTTTCTTCTTTTCTCTTTTTAAGATATTCACTATGGAAAGCACTAAATAATATTTTTTCCGAAACTAAGCTTGTACGAATCGATTATCAGATAGCCACTAAATATTACTTCATTTTTACCCGGCAGGACATTGAACCATTGCACATATAGTTAAGAGATAAAGTGAGCTACCATCAAGTCACATTTAATGCACTTTTCAAATTTTACATATAAGTTGCATTTATACTACATATTTCATTACCTATATATACTCTCTAGAATTCGATTCCAAGTGACTAAGACTCGATTAACAGTAATGTATTTGTTTTAAAAAATATAAATCAGTATTAATTTGATCAAATTGGTGCCCTTTTCTTCTTTAATTAAGAGAGGATCCAAGTTGTAGTAGTATTATTATTATTTTTTTTCATAAAAAAGTAATACAACCGCGGATCGAACCTCATATCCACACATGCATATTTTCATGTACTCACCAATTGAGCTACATAACTGAGAAAATAGTTTCATGTACTCACCAATTAAACTAATGATAATATTATTTGATTTGATTTTGTAGCTCGTCTTAATTTCATGGCTGATTATTTTCCCAACACGTGGCAGGAGACCGGGGGAATAGGAGCCTTACACCTACGATTGTCCGTTAGAGAGAGCAATAATAATGTCTATCTCTTTTACACCACAGTTTCTAATTTAATTAATTTAAGTGATTTATTTGTGCCTATAAAAAAGAAAAGTGGTTTATTTGTCATTCATTGGTGGACATAGAGAGGTATCACCAAATGGACGGATAGGATTAAGAAGCACCTACTCCTATTGATTTGTTATTGGTGTTTTGATGCCTCCTTTTCAATTCCTTACTTACACTTGTCCTTCATTGCAACTATGCCCACAAGTACAAATCTCACCCTTTTTGATAATTATGATATTTAACAATATGAGGCATAGTGACTTTATATGAAATACTGATGTGACATCTATTTGTTTTTTAAGCACCAATTAACTTCTAACATTTACTTAAAAGATTCTAAAGTTTGAATTCCCGTCAAAGTATTTTGAGAATTCAAGCCCTCGTATATACTCCTCCGTTTTTAATTATAAGTAAAAAATATCAATTTTATATCCTTTAGTTGGTCTCATTTAATTTCCTTAAAACTATCTAAAAAGTAATGGATTTTTCTATAATACCCTTTGATATATTATACTCTCTCTACTTTACAATCACTACAATTAATAAGTGAGTGAATTGAGTGGAGGGTAGTTTAGACAAACTTTCATTAAATACAAGTAAAGATAGATAAATTTGCTTATAAAAAATAACAAAGGAGTTTCCAAAAAATTGCTTATATTCGATAACGGAGGGAGTATCAACTATAACATGTTTAAAGAATTTAACAATGTTATTTGACTCGAATCAACGTTACTTTTTCATAAAAAAAATTGGTAGCCACAACTTAGCGTCGGCTTGGCCAGACAAGGCCAACACTAGATTTTAACTTGTGCTGAATAGTGGCAACTGACGCTAAACTATGATTGATGTCAATTTTTTGGCTATAGTGTCGACTTTTGAGTGATGGTAGTACGCAATTTTCTTGTAGTACAATATATTGTTTTTTAAAAAGGGTTTTGCTAACCATTGTTTTAAGAGCAATGGATAAACTACCTATAAATAAATTTTTTAATAAAAGTCATAATTAATGAAGATGCACTTGTAGCATTAAATGCTATAATTTTTAATAAAAAATTTTTATTTATGGGTAGCTTATCTAGTTCCCTACGGACAATGGTTAGCAAAAAAATCTTTTAAAAAATATAACGAAATTTATTTAACCCTATTATGTACAAAATAAAAAAGTTAGCAAAAGACATTGCTCCCTTTGGTTAAAAAAAATGTTAATTATGGTTAAGAATACATGAACAAAGAAACACAAGAAATGCCTTATTATTTGGGATGCTTTTATTTTCAAAAAAAGAAAAGATGTGTATTCTTATATAAGCACCTGTTAGTTATTACAAGTAACAGAGCCTAAAATATTTGTGGGTCCTTGTAAGGCCTATTTTAGTAATATATGGGAATATAAGTTGAATAAAAATTAAAGTAGTAGTGTTTTTGGTGAATGAAAGAAATTAAAAAAGGAAGAAACAAATATTAGAAACTCCTAATAGAACATAGAAGAAGTTGAAGATGAAGAAGAAATAATATAAAGAAATCCTGCGGGTTTGACCCGTTTGGCCCATAGACAAACAAGTAAATTCGCAAAGACCCGCAACTTATATAAATTTTGAATTTTGTGATCCAAATCCATAAAATTTGCGATTTCACAAGTCATTCCACGAACTAAAATCCATATAACCTCTATATGTGACCTTGTTGTCAAGTCAGAAAGAGGCAGTGGAATATGAATACAAATTCCAAAATGAAGGATGTCTTGAGCATGTCGCCTAACAACATCCAAACATATTAACTTGTACACATTTTTTTCGTTGCCAAAAAATTAAAGAAATAGTGTAACATGTGAGATATATTTAATAAAGTTTTCTGAGCTGCACTACTAACAAAAATTGTTTAAGTTATATAAAATAAATTTTAAATTAACTTTTGTTTCTATATTTATACTTCATTCTCATTTTAGTCCCTATATATGTGATTTGTTTTCATTTTAATTTTTGTCGTCAATTTTTGTTGATCTCTGTTATTAAATGCTATAACTCTACCACCCCAATCACCTCAGTCCCCGCTATTGCACAAAGTCAGATAGAGAATGAGACTAGATCGGTAACACCAAGAGTTACTGCAGAATTGTCATCACGCACTCACCTGTGTTGGAAACAATTTGTGGCACTAAGTGAGTGTAGTAAAGAAGAAACGACACGTGGTGACGCATCTCTAGTTCAATGGCCGTCTAATTAACTTCGAGGGTAGACATATCTCGATGCAACGCAGCCGATGCAAGTGGTGGTGGTATGAGAAACCACCAATGGTGGTGAACGTGGTGGTTGCGGTGGAGGAATTATGGAATTTAATGGCATGAACTAACGAAAAATAATGGCAGGGGTTAAAATAGAAATAAAGAACATGTGTAGAGACTAAAAAAAATATATTTTTTATATAAAAGCTAAAATAAAATGAAGTGCAAGTATAAAGATAAAAGTTAAGTTAACCTACAATATAATAAAAAAGAGGTGATATGTTTAAGGTTATTTTAGGGTACGCCCAATAAGTTTGAGTGTACCATACTTCTTACTATAAGTAAATAAAAATTATATTATTATATTTTATTTATTTTATTATTATTATAAAAATATTAATTTAAGTATTAAAAATAGAAATAGAGTATGATACTCAATTTTAAGGAAGTACTATAAATTAAACTTATGTTGGGTGATTTTAGGGTACAAAAAAGTTAAACTAAACAATTGTTGTAGGTTGCCCCAGTATTGTTTCTCTGAGTTTTAATTCGTTGTGTGCTTAGTGCTCACGTACACTAGAATTGTTTTACGTAACTCTTATATAGTGGACGGGTGAATATATATTCAATATATTATGATCAAAGAAGAAATTTATTTTTTTTAAAAAAAGGTGATGACATGATGATGAAAGACTAAGTACAATAAATTGAGCAATGAGTAATATACACTTCACTTTTGAGACATGTAACAAAAGAGAGATAAAAAAAATAAAAAAGAAAGAAAAAATAATAAAAATAATAATAATAGTAAGATAATGATTTTTCTAATGAATTAAATCATCTTTGATTTTATATATATAATTCTTTCTTTAACAAATATATATATATATATATATATATATATATATATATAATCCTTTAAAAAATCTCTTGGTCCTATTTACAAAACTCTTCATAAAATTTTGTGTATAATTAATTTTTTTACTAAAATATCTTTATTACTCAACTATTTTTTGTAAAGTTCAAAGACAATAAATAAAAAAAAAATGAGATTAGTATTTCAATAACTTAAAAGACACTTTTAAAAATTAATACAAATTTAATAATTTTAATTAAATCAATCAACTTTCTTAATTATTGTGTATTTTATTTTTAGAGATTCTTGGACCTCCTGTATTTAAAAAACTTTAAAGATAATTATACCAACTTTTTCTAAGGCTTTCGTTTAATACATTTATCCCCTTCTAATTTTTAAAATTATGTAAACCCTCTAAAATTAAAAATTTCATTACACTTACTCCTTTTAGACATTACATTCATTTCGTTAAGGTTTGAAATTTATTACTGTTATTCTCTTTTTAAAAGGTAAATATAATTTCAAAAATTATGAAAAAGTAAATATTATTATTGCAAACCTTAAAAAAGTTGAGTAATTATCCCAAAACTTTAGTGTTTGTTTATCATACTAATATTTAATTCAAGATTTGATTGGGCTTAAGGTGTTGAATTTAGTTACAAGTACAAGTTGTGCTAAATACTCATTTAACGAATCAGTGAGTGGACTGGCGTACTCACTACTCAGTGCCTTACAGCCAAAGGTGTCTGCTCTGCTAGATATTTAACTCATTTTAATAATAGGGAAATAATAATACTCATCTAGAGCTATCAAAATGTGTTACTAAGTCCTATTTGGGTTAGTAAATTTGGGTAACAGACTTTTATAGTTTAGACTAAAAAACCTATTTTTATTAAGATTTTTAATTTAAAAATTCGCCCCGGTTCTATATGAGTATCGAGCCCGAGCCTCATGAATTTTTAGAGTTTGAGCTCATTTTTTGTGGGCTTCTACTGTCCAGGCTAAAAACGTCTGACTTTATTCAGGCTTGCATTTTCTATATCCAAACCCTTTCATTTTGTCGGTTATTCGGGCTGGCCCTAATGGGTAAACCCATCTTGCAAGCTCTAAGCCTATGTTTGGGAAGGGAGACTTTTAGTTTTTTTTTTAAGGAGATTATAGTTTTCTGAAAATTTATAGAATTATTTGTTATTATAAAATTAAAGTTTTTGGCTATGCGATTATAGTTTGTATACCTAATTTTGGCCGTGAGATAAATTTTAACTTTTAAAAGTTAGTTTTGAATAATTTACTTTTTAAATTATCTTTATTTAATTTTATAAATCACAAACTTTCTATCGCACTATTTTCTTATTTATTATATAATATTATTTTTTTTAGTTATTTAGTAGTAATATACTTCATTAGTTAATGTGTCGTTTGAAATTATCTACACGTACCAAGATAGAATTTGGAAAAAGAAAATCATATATGAGTAAGATATATATGTAGAAGAGAATCTAGCTACCAATATATTATTTCCACTTAATTGAGCCATTATTGGATTTTGAACCATTAATTGAGTTACAAGTGCATGGATCTTCCATGAAAACTGTTACACACAGAACAAAGTTAGGCATTTTGCAATTTCAATAATCAATAATAAATTAAATTGAGTCTACAATCAAAATCGGACACAATCAATAATTTGCTAGTTTTAGTTTTTTTAAGTAGGTTGATAAGAATTTAAATTTTAATTATTCATGCATAAAAGGTTTTGTTGAGCAGTAAAATACACTTTGTTAATCTATAAACCTCGAATAAATTAGTTAAATTAAAAGAGATTAATATTTAACTGTTAACAGAAAAAAATATTAAAAAATAATAAATTGTGTATAGTATATAAAATGACTCTTGCCCTTGACGGGTCAACTATAGGGTCTTTTATGTACACATCATTGTTCCAATCCTTTTGCATTATGTGAGATAAAAGAAAAAAAAAAAAGCCCTAGGTACTATAAATATGACTCCACTTCTTTGCTTTCTATCTCATAAACCTTTCTCTAGTTCATTGAGATTCCAACTTCACATATATGCTCTAGTTTCTTGTTTTTTATCACAATTTCTGCATTTTTTTTTTCTCTTATCTTTGTACTTGACAATTTGTCATTCAAGATGGAAATTAACTTAAAACAGAACAATTATTTTGTGCTTCTATGTGTCTTAGTGCTTTTACCTGTCTTATGTACCTGTCAGGATTCCTTTATATGCTCTAGAGCAACCTATTATGGTAGCCCAGATTGCTATGGAAATCCAAGTGAGTGTGCTTCTTTGCACTTATATAAGTAAATTTACGTTAATTTTTAGTAACATTTGAAAAAATATTGCTGAACTGTTAAAAATTGTTATCGAATCAATAAAAGTGTTATCTATGTGCATTTACAACATTTTTAAAAAATATTTTATAAAGACTATGTTACTAAAAAATTTTAGCGACATCAAAAAACATTGTCCAATTGTTAAAAAAATGTTTTTTTTTTATATTTGTAACATTTTTTTTGTTAATGCACATTTTCTAAAGTATCCATACTTTATAATGAATATTTATTTATTTTAGTAGGTGAAGAAAAAGAGAGTTCTCATGGGTAATGTAAAGAATGAAATAATCTTTTTGCTAAGACAAAAAATTAAATAAGAATAACTTTTTTAATTAATATGAATCATTTTTTCTTATATTTGAAATTAAAAAGAGAAAGTACCATAGGAATCATGATAGGACATATGTAAGGATGCCTAGTTGTTTGGGTGGAGAGCACTTTTGACACATGAAATCTTGATATATTGAAACTTGCAATTTTTTATTTTTTTGAAATAAGGATAATGTGTTTGAAGAATTTACTTTATGCATGCTCCTATACTATATTACTACTTAATTAATTTTTAGCAACATTAAAAAAATATTGCTAAATTATTAAAAAGGTATTATTAAATCATTAAAAAATATTGTGTATATACATTTGCTACATTTTTATAAACATAATATAAAGACTATGTTGCTAAAAGTCAATTATGTTGTAGTGTTAGTAACTTTTGAGTGTGTGACCAATAAAGATATCCATCCGATTATAAATACTAATCTCATTTGAACTGTAAAAATAACTAAAGTTTCTTCGTACACACGACCAATTAACAAACTTAAGGAATGAATGATAGTTTAAAACTACTATTTGATTCACCTGATGTGATCACAATGTTACAATTTTTGCCATCATTACAATCGCATCATATAGTAATTATGATATGCAATAACCACATCAACCCACATTCGACTACAACATATACCGCAATACAATTATCATCAAAATTTAAAACCTAATATTCCAAGTGTGTCTTATAATGCTTGCTAGACAACACAAAGTGTAATGTGCAACTTGGGCCAACACATTACAATATTACACTAGTGTAGTGCACATATATAGATGATATTATTGGTCAATTGAATGATAATAAATTTGGTAAAAATAATAATAATTGAATTGAATGATAATAAAAGTGTGTTATTAGGGGGAGCTTGTGGCTATGGTGATTATGGAAAAACTGTAAACGATGGCGTTGTGGCAGGCGTCTGTGGCCTTTGGAGGAATGGATCTGGCTGTGGTGCTTGCTATCAGGTATTTAACTCTGATTAATTATTTAATTAACAACTCTAAGATTATTTGGTGATGCGAAATGAACCGAAAACTAAGTTAGGATATCCAACTATGAGCTATAAAAAAAAGGAATTAAACGCTTAATAGCTAACTAATTAAGAGGCTTTACATGAAAATATCAGTGCCTTAAAACATACCTTTCTATATGAAATCAACTACTGGTTTATATGGGTCTGTTTGGTGTTTTTTCCCCCCTATTTTCTGCTTTCCTTTTTTTTTTCAAATAATTATAAATATCACTTTTTTTTTTTATTTCATTTTCTTTGTAATTTGTATATGAAACGCTAGATCTAGTTGTTTTGAATGTTTCTTATACAAATTTTAAAATATAGAAAACATTAAAAATTTTGTTGTTATTTATAAAAAGGGTAAATTGCAATAACTCCCCTTGAGGTTTGGGAAAATTACACTCTACCCCAAACTTCACCAAAATTAGCACTCCACCCTCATTTCTTTAACCGTTGATTGCTGACGTAGCTAATATTTCTGTCGTTCCCAATTGTCACATCTATAAAAATGCTCATTTGTTAACTTTAAAAACTATTTTTAAGGCTAATGTAGCAAACTGGCGAGGCAAAAACGTTAGTTAAATACTATACTACTAACATTTTTGTCATATCAGTTTGTCACATATGCAAGTTATAGACCATCCATTAACATTAAAAATTATTTTTAATACTTATGTGATAGATTGACTGACCAAAAATACTAGTTAACTGACCAAAATGGAGTAAAATGCTAATTTTGATGAAGTTTGGGGTGGAATGCAATTTTCCCAAACCTCAAAGGAGGTTATTGTAATTTGCCCTTATAAAAAACATAAAATACATAAAATAGAAACAAGAAATAGGATTCCAAACCAAACATGCTATTTTGTTGATCCATGCCATCAAGTCCCTCAATTAAGAGGAGAAAAGTTATGAGCATCACCACATGCTTGTTGGTCATATTTTTTAATTAGAATTAGAGTTTCACCTCCATGTTACATACCAATTTTTAATGCTGATTTTTATTATGCTAGTAATCTAAGCACATGCTATTGAAGTGAAACTATAATTCTAGTTAAAACAAACAAACAACACCCACAAAACTATATACAAATTTTGCTCTTAAAAGAAACATGAATAAACTACTTCAAGAAATCTTCCTTTTATCAAAAAGTGTAAGAGGAAGAGTTCGTCATTAAAACAAAAAAATATACATATTATAAAGCAAACACTTTGCCAACCTCCACTAGTAATAATTATTTATGAAATCATGTGAATGGTGATGAATCAGGTTAGGTGCAAAATACCACAACTGTGTGATGATTATGGAGCATATGTAGTGGTAACAGATTTTGGTGTGGGAGACAGAACAGATTTTGTGATGAGTCCACGTGCTTATTCAAGATTGGGGAAAAATGCAGATGCATCTGCAGAACTTTTCAAATATGGTGTAGTGGATATAGAATACAGAAGAGTTCCTTGTAAATATGATGGTTATAATATCTTGCTTAAGGTTCATGAACGTAGCAGAAACCCTCATTACCTAGCTATTGTCATTCTCTATGTTGGAGGAACTTATGACATAACTGCTCTTGATGTTTGGCAGGTATGCTTCTAAATTTAGGGAACATTTAGAAAAGTTTCTATATAAGCTATTTGTTTATATTTTTTATAGGAGTTTGTTAGTGGGAGTACGTTAACAAATTATAATTTAATTTTTAAAATACATCACAAGATATACTTAAGGATTTGCTAACGTATACCCACTTATTTTCAAAAAGAGTACGTTAATAAGTTATAGCTTAATAAAGTGCTAACATACTCTTAAAAAATAAGTTGATGTATGTTAATAAATCCCTTTTTATAAATGTTCTTTTAGTTTATTTCAATGTGTTTTATTAAGAAGTTATCAACCTAAACTCTTTAAGCACATTTGGAAATTGGAATCACAAGGTTTTCTTAAGCCACTACACGTTTTGACGGTACTCAGAATCCGAATTAGCTTTTTTCTTTTCTTTTTTTACATATTTTAAGAATCCTGTAATACAAGCATGTGGTGCCCTAAACTTAATGTGTGCTGCCAAAAGTATTCACCGTTATTAATCAATTTCTTGACTTGAAAATCAAATGGGTTTTTGAAATGGAGCAGGAAGACTGTAAAGAGTGGAGGCCAATGCGTAGGGCTTTTGGAACAGTGTTTGATGCAGAAAACCCTCCAAGAGGTGACCTAAAGTTCAGGTTCCAAGTGAGTGGTAGTGCAGGGATTTATTGGGTTGAATCAAAGAATGTTATCTCTAGTGATTGGAATGCAGAAGCTGTTTATGACTCTGAAATTCAGCTTACTTGAAAAAAAATGCAGTTTCTGATACCAGAAACAGAACATATATATAGATGGGAACTAGAATAGTACTATACTATTGTTTCTGGTTTGTGTGTTATTCTAAGCATGTTCCTGTGTGTTTTGTAGTGTGGGTGGATGTAGTGCTCTTTCTTTGTGTTGGGGATTAAAGCTGTGGGGATTCATGTACTTTCGTAGAATATAAATAAATAAATAAGTACAATTTGTCCTTGGTGATAACTTGATAAATTGATTTATATATCATGCACATGTGGCTTTAGCAAAGTACTGTACTTTAATGGGGTCATTAATATTCTTGCCAAAAACCCTAACAACTCTGACATCAACACTCAGTAGACTGTTTGGAAACAGAAAATGAATCCAGTTTTGGTCCAAAGTAGTTTACAAAGAGTGTTAGTATATCTGTTAAAATAACCAAACTAACTACCATTTCTGTGTAACAATCTATCGTGACATTTGAATTACCAGATGAAGCAAATTAACTCGAGGAGAGGAACATCAAACTGACGTTGAACTAAAGAATCAATTTCATTCCAAAGGGCAAGAGCCAAATTGACACAAACTCAGTCGTATTAGGCATATGTATATACGTATTAAGCATATATATATAATTTAATTTAACACTTATGCAATAAGCACTCATCATCATATATGAGAACTTGTTTATAAATAACTACGAACCTCATTCAAACAAATTAAAAATAACTTATTTTAATAAATTTATTTGTGAAAATTTTAAAAATAAGCTAGAAAGATTTTGTAGAAAAGAATACACTATGTTTATAAGCTTAAATACGTTTTGTACCAACTTTCAGATTCACAAAAAGGTATTGGCAGCAACGTTTTTCAGTCTACTTGTTTTTACATTAAAACCTGTCAGAAAGTTGCGGTAACTAGTAAGTACAAAAAGGCAAAATTTTGAGGTTCTGATTTGAGCGTTTCTGGACAGCAAATTTCCACACTTGTGATGGAAACAATAACCATAATGGTTCAGTTTTTTTTCCTAGATATAAAATATAAAATACTATGTTTAGATTAATATGACAAAATATCACTATTCCAGTAACTAACCTTGGGGGGCGTCAATACATCCTACCAGTACACTCCACAGAACCACAAAAGCAATCCTTCTTTTTGATATTGCCATCAGAATCATAAACTTGATCCAACGCGTAATTGTAATCGTATGTCAGCTCCTGCAAGGGAGGAATGTTCTCAGCAGCAAAGAACATGATGTGAGGCATCCTGTTGTCATGATGATCATAAAGGACATTCTGAGCATAAAGATTAGGAGAGCAACTATGGTTGATGAATCTTCCTACATTTCCGAACTGAGCTGCGTCGATGGTGAAGCCACCACCATCCTTTACAACATCACAAGAATTCGACTGTGAATCGGGCATAAGGGTCGAAAGTCCACCCCAAAGGTTGTTGTTGCTGTAGTTGTTTCCAATATCAAAAAGATACTCATCATTACCAGTTCTTTCTTCGGCTTCCTTTTCTTCAAGAAGCTCTCCCATATATTCGCAGATAAAACTTCCTGAAGGAATGGAATTTAGGGATCTCACTCCCCATCCCCTAGTTTTGGTTTTGAAAATTTCAAGTTGAAACTTAATGCCGAGTTGACTGACTCTATTATAGCATGTTGAAGGGCACCTGCAAGAAGGTCCGCACTCGTAGACAAGAGGCTTTGCTTCTACAATAGCGCCGTTATGATTGAATGGGATCTCTCCCCCATTTTTCACTACACAAGAACATCTATCCGAGTCAGAGCATCCATTATTACAATCACATCCTTCTTGAGGAATGAGGTCACAATCAGGATATATCATGCTAGTTATGTATTCAAATGGTGGAGGTTTTCCGTCATCTATAGTGTTGACAGCACATATGGGAATTCGCTCTTTTCCATAAGAAATATCATTAACACATAGACCTTCTCTTGTTTTAAACTTTTTAGACTTCTTCACTTCCTTCAAAGCAAGCTCTGGTTGACCTGGGATTCTTCGCAAGCGAAACTTATAAACCAGCTTCCCATGTGGCCCCATATCCTGCCAACACGACTCAACTAGATAAAGTCCATCATAAACATATGTCCTACTACACTTTCCATCCGTAGATTCAGTGCCACGTATCACCCTAACAGGATTCTTTTCCTCACTACTGTTCTTCAAAGCAAGATTACCCCGCTCAAGCTTCTGATCTTCAGGAACTTTATCACTGTTCATCACATTTCCACCCTGCCCTGTATATATCAAGACATCTGAATTATCCAACTCATCAGCATAGCCCCCCGATGCAACAATACTAGTTGCAAGGACCTTACCATTATGCTTCACATAATCTATGCCACCTTGAATCGGGCGATGAAGGCCAATTATATTAAGCTCCACCCTATATTGAAACTCATCACCAACTTCAACACCAGGGACAATTCCCAAGATCGGCTTGCCAGTGTTAACATATTTTCCTTTCTCCTTAATGATCTTTGCGGCTTGTAAATCAATTCTCTTATTTGCTCGCTCATCCAATTTTGCTTCTACTTCCTGCAAAAGCTTTCTAGAAACAGCCTGAAACAGGCGTAATGATTCCCTCACTTTAACTCGGGTCACGTTTGAGTCATTCCCATGGCCACTGAAATCAGGATGAAGGACAGGAGGAACATCTACATTCAAATGACGTAATTTCTTGACAACTTGAAAATCTTCGACATTTTTGTTAGGGTCAAGAGAATTCTTCTTTTCCTGAATTACTAATTGACCCTTGCCATAAGAAACAGCATTTCCATTTTTCTTTTTCAAAGGCTTCAGCTCGGAATGATTCACTGCACCTTTAGTCTTGATAGCAGTTTTAGAACTTTGAAGCCGTGCAGAATAATCCATTTTCTTTCCCTTGCTTTCATTTGAACCACTAACCAGTTTAACTTTGGTGGAACCTATTTTGGAGGAACCATCGTCAGACTTCCAAGGACATTCTGATTTAGACATCAGACCGAGCACTACTTCCCTGTCTGATGCAACCTCTGATCCATCTCTTTTCAACTTATGCTGACTTGCAGACATATTCAAAGGCTTTGTCTCAAGACTTTGGACTTCTGGGTGATCTATAATATCTATCCCCGATTCTCCCTCAATCTGTATACCATCCCGATTTTCCTCTTTCACCGGTGCCTTGAAAGTTATTTTAACCTTACCATGATTACTTTTTTCAGGAAGTTCATTGTATTTCTCTCTCGTGTTTTCCAGCGGATTTAGCTGCTTCACTTTCTTTGTAGCATTTCCTTCAGAATCAGCCGGAACGATGTCCACAAGCTTTCTCTTGCAACCATATTCATCTCGAACGTTATTTTCCACTTCTTTTGCATCAGTGGCTGTTACATTTTTCAATGGATTGTCATCTACAGTCATGTTCTGTTGGCCCTCTCTCTTGTTATTCAGAGAGGTCCCCTCTAGATACTCATCCTTACTGAGACGGGGAGCATTGCGTCCACATAAATGAGGAAAGTCTCTGACTGCTGAAATTTTTCTTCGAGGAAGATACCTTCTAGTGACACTCTCCTCCATAAAAGATTTGGAACCATCTATGTTGACCTTGGGTGATAAGGACTTTGAACCACCTGATATAGCTGCCCCGCCCACTTCAGAAGATGACTTTGACATGTTAGGGGAGTCACATTGTACAGAGTTCACATTTCTTGCACGCTCAGTATCCAAACTTTCCATAGTCACTAACGGCCCTTGTGCAGGCTCATCATTTGCCAAAGTAGGCCCATCCGCTTGATTGGATGTGACCAAAGTGTTTTCCTCCTTCAAACTACAATCAACTGTTTGGCTAAGAGTCGCAGTAAGAAACGATTCCTTTTTTAACTCAGAATGCCGAAGGTCATCTTCACACTTGGAAGTTCTATCAGCACCATCCCCTAAACGTTCAGCATTTTTATCATCAACAATTGTACCATCAGAAGAAGTTCTAACAGCATCACCCCCTAAACGTTCAGCATTTTTATCATCAACAATCCTACCATTAGAAGAAGTTCTAACAGCATCACCCCCTAAATGTTCAGCATTTTTATCCTCAGCAATTGTACCATTAGAATCAGCAATATATACCTTTGACACTGGATCAATCCTTGAAGCCAATGGTCCACAGCCATCAGGGAAATCACGAATTGCAGAAATTTTACGCCGTTTATACCTGGACCGAGCAAGGGCATTGCTGTCCCCATTTTCCATTAAAGGCTTCCGAAATCTTTCTTCAGAAACACCATTGTTGACTGATGTTGCCATTCCTCTTGGTAACTGCAAATTCAGCACATTTTCCAAAGATTCATTCCCAACGCAAAAACCATATGGAATGATATACTAAAGATAGCCAAATAATTCTCTCTACACAGCAACCAAGAAACCATCCGATGAAACAAGCAAAAAATGAAAATTATTAACAAAAATATTGCAGAACATAAGAATAAATAGACAAAATAAGTGGTCAAAAAGAGTTAACTTTAACGGGTCAAAGTTGAAAGGAACCTTAAAGTGTTTTGGGTTTTATTGCCTTCTGGCAAGGGCTGCCAAAAATCATAGCCTCAATGAAGATAGGCATTAACATTAGAAAAATAATATTACGAAATACTTCCATATAAACTAACTACTCAAGCATACCTTTCACAGTAAAAATAAAAGATTAAGATGTTCAAATTACAAAACCCTAAACTAGCAACTCCTGAGAGTCCAAAGAATCCAGGTTTTAAATTGCGGTTACCGTCAGGGTTTCGGTAGCGCTGCAAATTTTGCGATTACAGTTGTTACAGGTGTTTCATTGCAGATTGCGGCTGTCGTGGTGTGAATTATTCACAACCTTCTACACATTACATTAAAATTATCTTTTCATGTTATTCTACATTAAAATTATCTTTATTACTATATAACACGTATAATAATAACCAATAATTTACTTGTTATTTTTCATAACTCTAATATTTAAAATAAAAAAAATATTTCTTAAACAAAAGTAATGAGAAAACTATTGCAGAATGTTAAAAAATAAATAAATTAATAATTCACCATATAAACTCAAATATTTCTTTCTCATTTTAAAATTTTACATATATATTATTTCTATCTTCATCAGATTTAAGTAACAAAAAAATCATTGCACGTATCTTTTTAATTTTTTAATTCCTACCAATTTTTTAGGCTTCCCACGCTTTCTTTTAGTCAATTTTCATCTTTCCACTCTTAATTGTCACTCTTTTCCAAGCCTAATTTAATATTCCCATTATACAGAGTCACCCATTGTTTCTCTCTCCGGTACCCCAAAATCCCAAATCATACGACTCACACTTGCTACTCAAGTCTCAACCTATTCCTCTTCTTCTCATCCTTCCATTCCTCATCCTTACTCATCGAGTCTCTCCTCACGGTTTACCCTAAAATGGAAATTTTGAGCTAAGCTTAAACAAGATCTGAAGGATGAAGGCGAAGCTCGAATAAATAGTCACAAGAACGGCGATTTTGACCAACAGAGAGCAGCACATGATGCTTATTACAGGGAATTTAGCATTTTCCATGTAAAAACTCCTCGTTTATACTGAAAATCGAAAGCTTTTGTATGAATCCATGATTTTTTCTCATGTTTATTTAATTTCTTTTCTTGCAATGATATTGATTTGCTTGTGAATGAATCCCTCTTCTTCTTTTTTAATGAACGATGATGTCAGTTGCAGAAGGGGATAACCCGATGTGGTGGATGAAAGCCGTTGCGGTGTTGTAACAGCCGTTCCAGCCGCAACACCGTTCTATTGTGGCGATTTTTTGTGAATTTTTGCCACACCGCAATTGCAGTCCGTTTCAGGTTCAGAAGCTCCCGAAACCGTTGTGTAGCGGCCACAATAAGCATTGTGGACCCTTTTCGAAACCTTGTTCAAAATACCAACAACAACAACAAGCCTTGGCCACTAGGAGAGATCAGCTATATGGATCACACGATGCGATTGTGCTCGATCCATAGTAGTTAAAGTCTAGACTATAGTCTTAAAGTCTTAAAGACTTTACCACCCCTTTGCGACTTTTCTTTTTTTTTCTCCAAAAAAAAAGACCATTTAGGGCCGAATTTGGGCGGATCTGACCCGATTTGAACTAATTTAACCCGATTTAAACCGGTTTGACCCATGAGAAACACTAAAAAAACCCTAATCCTTGCTGCTTTCTCCTCTATTTGTTCCCTTCTCTCCTTCGACCCATTCTTCCTTCTTCTCCCTGACCTTCCTCACTGAGTATCACGACTTCTTCTCCTTTGTTTGGCTGCGAACTCCATCTCCCAGCCACGACCTTCTTCTCCCTTCCTCGGCGCTCGCGGTTGCTTCTCCCTCGGCGCTCGCTGCTGCTTCTTCTTGGTGTTGTTTATGGTTTTGCAAAGTTTAAGAACTTGTTTTACATTAATGTATGTTTAAGACTTTAAATTGTTAACTTGTGGCTTATTATGAGTTTGTCATATTTGTAGTGATTGAAATTTATGCTATTTTTTGCTAATTATGTTATTTTATACTCATATATAATTTGGTAAAGTCTTACAACTCGAATTTCCGACTTTACATTTTACCACTTTAGGAACCCTCTCCGACCGAAGGTAAAGTCCGGACTTTAACTACATTGGCTCGATCAAAAACCATTTTGAGGGTTTCAAAAGACATTTTTGTAAATATTGAAAACTGAAAAGAACATTTTGAACTTATGGAAGTTTGAGGGACAGCACTACATCCCTATTTGGATGAGCATGAGCTTCTCAAGAAATACTAACTAATAGGAGTTGAACTTGTCATATAAACACTAATATCATAAATTGTTTATACATAAATATCAAACATCAACTTTTCCACTAAGCTTTTGTACCTCAACGTTCTTGAAAGCTATTTGAGAAAGCTTCTCCATCAACACTTATATTTGATAAGATTTTTTCCATAAATCATTAACTCCACTTCTAGTTCTAGATATAATATATGTGTGTCAAAGTAGAGAAACTCGCTTAATTTTATCAAAAAAAACCCTATACCTACCTCTGCCGCTAACCGATAACCAGTTATTCTTTTGAAATTCAGATTATTTTCCCCTCTAAGATCATATTGAGCAAGTTTAATGGCTGGAGTTAAAGTTCTAACTTCTAAAGCCACCTCTCACTGGAATGAAGAGGCAATGACCCTTTCTGGCACCTCACCCGCTGCCTTAGGGGCTGGGGCTTTTGATTACACTCATTAAGTAACCTGAGACATTTAGCAATACATACCTATCCTAACTTCCTAAGGCCAACTACCACCCAAACTGATGTCAAATACAGACAAAGATAACCAATGCAAAATAAATAACTTAACCTTGCAGTTAATGCACTCCTTGAAGATTGAACATTTTCAAACACTCATTTTATCAATTGTTTCAAAATTATCAAATATCTCCTTTACTACCCTAAAGGCAAAACTAAATCAATCTAAAAAAATACTAAAATGCACGAAGTTAATTTCGAGAACACGATGTAGATAGGCGTAAAAAAAATAGGAAAAGGGTATCAGGTACCTTGAATGAGACGTGAAACGAGAGAATGAGAAACGGAAATCACAAAGCGTCGGTTTCTACCTTCGATAACAAACTCAAATACGCTGAAAAGCCTGAGATTAAAACAACGAAAAGCAAAATTGAAATTCAAAATAACATCAGAAGAAAAGGTCAGAATCACATTCAGAGGTTAAACTGAGAACGGAGAAGAATGAAACATAAAAAAAAAAAGGAAAAAAAAAAGAAGAAGAGGAGAAACCTTAGCAGACTGAAAATTTATCGACGGAGCATTGAATTTGCATGAAGAGCGGAAGCGAGAGTGTATAGGAGAGAGTTATGGACTTAACTCGCCTATTGGCACGATTGCATTTCATTTTCCGTTCCGCACAAACAACTGCTCTCTCTTTCTCTTCTCCTTTTATATACAAGCGCTTAAAACAAAAACAAAATAAAATACATAAATTAAAAAAATAAAAAATATGCTGAGAAAAATATATATATATATATATATATAAAAATATATATAGGGTTGAGATCAAATAACACCAGTTTGACACCAATTTTTACACCAATACTTTAAAAAGTTGATTGTTATAAAATTAGTGCAAAACAAGAGAATGTGGAAATTATGTTTTTATATGGAAAATATATTCAATGGCATGAGAAATCTTATCAAAAGTTATGTATATTTTTTTTTTATTTTAAAATAGATAAATACAAATAATCTGATAACAATCTTATCTAATTGATTACTCCTTCCGTCCCAATTTAAGTCCCAATTTAAGTGACGTTTTAGGTTTTTTCACATAAATTAAAAAATGCAATTAACTTTCTTACTTTCATAAAAAATATTTTTTGATTTTCTATTATACCCCTAAGCAAGTGAGGAAGAAGACTTAACCAAACACATTAATATATACTCTCAATTGTACGTTGGAAACTACTCTTAGTAATGAAATTGAATTTTAAACGTTTTTTTATTGGAGCATTATAAGACTGCACATTGGAAATGGCTAACTATTGAAGTTTGTTTAAAGGGTATTTTGGGTAGAAATAAATTAATACATCCTTGGAATGGTAAAACGTCAAATATATTGGAACACTTTTTTTCTTCCAAAACGTCACTTAAATTGGGACGGAGGGAGTACAATATAACTGTTTAATATATATAGACATTCATTATGACAAACTTTTAATACTTCCCTTGATTTTCATTTTAAGAATGTTGTTAATAAAAGAAAAATAGTATATCATTCTTTAATATCGAGTTAGATTCATTTATCTAAAAAAAATATATGGAGTTAGAATCTGCCTAATTAAAAAAACCTTGTTACAAAAAATTATAGGGGATGAAAATCATGATGTGGGTAATAGAAAAGAAAAATCTTGGTGAGGGGAATAGAAGTATAGACAAAAATATCTTCTAGTTTTTCATGTGAATGAACTTGTTATAACATATATATGTCATCATTCTATTGGAGAAGTTGAGTGGAAGACAATTTTAATAAATGTGGTCTCTTCTATTTTTTATCATCACAATCTTTGCTAGGAGCATCTTTGTGGAGGTAAAATTGCAAATTTTTTGAACATGTTTTAACTATACATAGGAATGGCAAAACAGGTCAGCCTGACCCCGTTTGATCTGCGGCCCGCTTAGCCTTCAAAATGTTATAAATTTAAAAATATATTATAAGAGAACCACTTCAAAAAAATGTTATAAGAGAAATAATTAAAATTTTTATTTTATAATAAGGCGTAACTTTTTTTTTGGGTGCCCATGTGTTTCTATAAATTGAAGAGAAATTTTTTAAAACATGCATTTAATGTAACATCCCAAAATTCCTAATTTGTGAATTAATGTTTTAAAAGTTGGTTAATTTGGTCCCTATGAAACTCTCTTTGAAAAGACTTAAATTTTGGGGATTTTGTTGCAATTCTCATGAAAAGGGAGAGAAGGACTAAGTAGCAAAACTTAAAAGGAATTAGTTGCAAATAGGACAATTTTACAAGAAGGAACAAAAGAAGTCACCTTCCTCCCTCTTTCCTCACTCGCCCTTCTCTCTCTACACCATCAAACTCATATTTTCTCCTCTTTCTCTCTAGGGTTTGGCACCCTTTCCCTACCATTTACCCTCTCAAGGCTCATCAAACCTCTATTTCCAAGGCTTTTTTCCTCTTCTCCAAGGGTGTGAGCATGTCAAGGACTCATGGGTAAGCACATGCAATCTCTTCTGTTCCCCTTTAGTGCATGTTTGAGCTTTTGGGTGAATGAGTCTCAAGACTCTCCCAAGTAACATGCAAACCATGGATTGAGTCAACAGAAGCTCCTAACAAGTGTGTGATGGAAATCATAGGAATTCAAAGGTGGCATTTGAGGCTTTGAGGAACTAGGGTTTGAAGCTTGAAGGGATTGGGGCAAAGGCACTTGGAGATCAACTAAGAGGTAACATACAAAAACCCCAAATTAAAAGGACAAGGGAATAGAGAATGCATGTGGTTAGGGAGACCCTGTTAGATTTCATGATTTAGAGCCATATGTATGTTTTGTGCTTTTGCATGTAATAACTTGTGTGTGATGAGTTAAGCCCTTGCATGTATGTGTTTGTGTGATGCATGTCATTGATTGGCTTGGAAATGAGTCTCTATTTGGTTGCATGATGAAATGTAACATGGATAACTCCTAGGGACTCATGGATTCTAATTGTGTTGCATGATAGTGTTTGTAGATAACGTGTGATTTTGAATGAAATGGTTGATGCATGTGCAATGTGGTGTTGATATACTGAATTTGGGTGAATTAGGTAGAGGTTCTAAGGCCCCAAAAGAGTTGGGATTGTTTGTGGGAAGTTGGAAAAAACAGGGCAAGTATTGCTTTGAATCGTGGCATTTTTGTTACAGCGAAATGCATTTCGCTACAGCAAAAATGGCCACATTCAAAGGCCCTTGACTGAAGGCAATTCACTATAGCGAATTGGCCACGCTACGGCGAAAATGGCTTCAACATAAAGGGCAAAAACTGTGGCAGTTTTGCTGCAGCGAAGGAGGCTTCACTACAACGAAAAATGCCTCAGTTAAAAGAGAAAAATCACACTGTAGCTGTTTCGGTGTAGCAAGGAGGTATCGCTACAACGAAAATGTCAATAATCCTAGTTTCGCTGTAGCGAATGGAGTTTCACTACAACGAAAACTCCAACACCCTGACTTGTAAAATTTTGTGATTTTGAACCCCCCAGGCCTTCCAATGCACCTAAGTTACCTTCTTATGCAACACTACTATTGTTAAATGCAAAATATGGCATGTGATTATGGTAATGTGATAAACAAATTATGAATATGAAAAATAAAGAGGAAAATATGCTTTCCCCCATTAACATTAGTTGAGTAAGTGAGTTGAGTTCCGCCAGAAGTAGACCGAGTAAGTAGACAAGCATAAAATAATCAGAAAATGTAGGGTTATCCCGAAAGAGACAGATAACCTGAAGTGCTGGGTTATCCCAAAACGGGGTAGATAATCTTGTACAAAGAGGCTATCCCGAAAGAGGTAGATAGTCTCTAGGCTATCCCTAGAGGGATTGGTAGCCCAACAGTAAGACCCTGGAAGGACGCTTGTTAGTGGCCATGATGATGAACTCAATTGTGCATTCACTGTCGTGCACCTACGGTGGATTCCCCGTGCACGAGGTTTCCCATTAAAAGATGAAAGAAAAGAAATGGAAAGTAAAGTGATAAACTCATGGCATGCATACATACTTAATTGTCATTTCATGCATCTTGTGTGTGTTTGTTAGGACTTGTATTTGGAGAGTTTTCTAGTTAGACTAGCTGCAGCATTGTATAAACTATTTTAAATTGCCGAGGGTTACTCAGTTATATGTTGTGCATATAACTAACGGTTACAATGTTGCAAGTGACACGGACTCGGAGGACTACCGTGCATGAAGGTGACGCTTAGAGTTATTTTGTGTTTTTCCTAGGTAGTCATATTTCTTTATTTTGTACCCCTTGGCTACCTATGTTGGACACTACTCTCTCTAGAAGTTGTAATGGAACTAATCTGAGTTTGTATTGAGTCTAGACCCTTATGTATTAAAATAATGACTACGAATATATATATATATATATATATATATATATATATATATATATGTGTGTGTGTGTGTGTGTGTGTGTGTGGTAACTAATGCATATGTGCAGTCATGTAGTAAAGATATAAAGAGGGTGTGAGTTAATAGCTATTTTATAAGCAAATCTTGCTGTGTACTCTGAGGTGAAAAAAAAGGGTCTAGAATTTAAAGTGTTACATTTAAACAAAAAAAAACATAGTTACATGTACGATGGTGAAGCTTATTGGTAGCTACGGGAGTCTGGGGTGGAACATAAAAATAGTGTAGGCTAAATTAAGTTTTTTTATAGTCTGAACCTAACCTACTTTTAAAATTAACGACTTAAGTCTGACATGCTATCTATTATAGAGTATTTTTATTGCCTGAAGTTAACCTTTTTAAAAGCCTGTTAGGCCTTAAAACCTTTATTTTGTGTGCAACAAAAGTATTTTCCCGCTAACAACTGACCAATCCCTTTGAGATATAGAAACTACCAAAGTAAATTTTCTCTCTTCTAACAATTTTTCAATGCACATGGTCAAAATTCAAATCATGTCAGCATGCTAAAAGTAGGGTTGTTCATGGTTGTGATTCACCTAAGAACTAAACCAAAACACACCAAACCAGATAAATGGTTTGATTTATATTAAAGAACCATTTTTGTAGTCCCAAAACTAGTTTCGAACCAAACCCGTTTTGCCCCAAACTGGTTCAAACCAGTTTTGAACCATTTTTATTTTTATGCAAAAAAATTCAATTTCGTCATCTCTAAACCGAACTAAACCTAAATCATTTTTTATTTTTCTAAACTAGTTTGAAACCAGTTCTAAAAAATTTGATTATAGTTTAGTTTTTTATAAAGTGGTTCACCTTTTAAATGGTACAATTCAGTTTAGTTATCAATTCAGTACGATTCTTTTAATCTTTTTGAACAACTCTTGCTAAAAGAACTCAATATCTATCAGTTATGTAAGTTTTGTTGGTCTTATAAACTTATTTAGAAGTCTATTTTAAACAAAATCCTTAGAATTTTTTCTAAGTTAATAGGTATTACCTCCATTTCAAAATATAAACATATGAACATTTTGCTTTAAATGCTTATATTTTGAAATGGAGATAGTATAAAAATATACATATAATAGTAAGTTAAAAATTTAATCGAAATAAATATATATATATATATATAATCATAAAATGTAATATAGAAATTTTCAGGAAATAATAATAATAATAACATACAAAATGATATTATAATTTCCTATTAGATTTTTGCTATCCATTGCCTTAAAGGTAATGATTAAACAACTCATAAATGAAAACTTAGTGTTGGAAAATGTAAAGTATTTGATGATACAAAATTAGTTTTAATTTAGTTTAAATACAAAGTTTTCATTTAAGGGTTGCTTAACCATTGTCCTTAGGGCAATAAATAGCAAAACCCTTATTATTATTATTATTATTAGTAATATTATTACTATGAGCAAGAATATATTGACCAAGAAAAAGGAAAAGCAAGAGTGAAAATAATATTAACAAAACAAAAACAAAAACAAGAATTCCATACAGAACTAAGGAAACTACCACTTCTCATTTCATGCTATATATGTTACAATCTGTTACCAACCTATCCAAAAAGATCCACCCAACTTCCATTGCAGGCAATCCAAGCTGAAGAAAGCTGTTTCCAAGTAAACAAAAGCGCAACCATCAGACATTTTTAGTTTGTGTTTGGATTAGCATATTTTGAACAAATAATCGCTTATATTCATAAACTTTGTGAGGCCTTTTGAGAAAAAAGCGATTATTTCTCTAAAATTAAGCTTTCCCAAACACCACTTCATGCGTAAAATATGTGACACTACTGCTCAAAGAAGCCACCCGAGTAACCATCACATGTGTTTGGAAACAAGTCAAATCAGGTCAAACGTGAAAACTACTCTTAGTTATGTTAAAATGGATACACATTCATTCCATTCAAAACGTGGAAGCTTCTCTCAGTTACTGCTAGCACTGGCTTGAGCACCAAAGCTTAAAGAAGGATGCAAAAGCTCTGCCTGTGGAAAAGAACTGTTAGATGGCACCTCTAGCAGCAGGTCCTGATCTGTATTGTCTTCAACAAAGTTTAGAGAATCCAACAAGTGCGAATTCGCGTCACGAGGCAAAGCAAATAGGTTTTTTGGATTATAGCAAGCGCCGTCTTCTACAGCTTCTTTACCCTCAAAGCTAACCTTTGTGATCACTCTCTTAGAGCTCCTCATTATTGTCTTCAACTCTGAAATTCCAAAGATGAGTGTTAAGGAATATTTTATCAGTTAATCATAAGAAGAAGCAATAACCAACAAGAAATTGTTTCTTGAGTCGAACATGGTTGACATTCATATCGAAACAAGTCATAAAACTGTTTATATAGCCACATTGGTTCAACAGAGAAACAAACATACACAAACACTTTCCAATGTGTATCAACAAATTGAATTATATATCACAAACAATAATAACAATACTATTTAGTATCTATACTTAATTATTCTTGGCATAAGAACTTTAATTAAGATGAAGTGTCTTTGTTCATAGGTCATCATTCAAAATTTTATAATTTTAAGTGATATTCAAAGCATTTTAAACCTGCAAAGGCTAGGAAAAAATAATGAAATCATCACTAACTAATGGTAATTTATGAAAAACAGAACTACTCTGGAGAAGATCCAAATTACCAGCTCCATTTTCCGCAATCAAAATCCCTAGTGTGTTCATGGTAAACCCAACAACATCATTGTATTGTAGCATTAGGGAGGGAGCAAACAAAAGGTCTAAGCAAATTATCTGTTTTTTTTTTTTGCTTTCTTTTTATTTCATATTTTCCGCTAACCTGGAAAGTTTTGATTTCGGCTGTCGCGCATTCTCTTGACATTTGCAACATTAGTTGATGTAGATCCAGGAGTAGCAGATTTTCCAGCTCTGTTTTTACATCTCTGCATCCATACAAGGATGTGATATCAGAATCCATAAATTTATACACATTTCTTTTTATCAACCACAATTTCTTACATCAAGATAATAAACTAGAACAAACCTTCAGAAAATTATAGTGTTCTACCCATTTTAAGTTTAACAGATTGGATAATGCAAGTCTTTTCAAAGTCTTGCAGTCTTCGGGTTTCACCCCCAACATAGAGATATCGAAGACTCCTTCCGCAAGAAGCTTCTGGAAACTAGTTAAGTTCTCTTTAAATTGAGGGCTATTAAACATGACTTTAAGGCTGCATATACAACAAAACAAGTTATGAGCATTAGTGGAATTAGCCCATGTTTGGGAAAGGATTAATCTTGGGAAATAATTGCTAATTTTTTTTAAAGCTCTATAATAGAGATGGCAAAAATAAACGATTATTTCTTTAAAAATAAGCTGAATCGAACACGCATAGAGCATCACCTCTATATTTTAAAAATAAAAAAATTTGATATATTCAAGGCTTCTAGCAATGACATGACATTAAAATAAGATGGATAACTTAGTATACTGTCATTGAAAATTCCTGTGCAATGATGTCTCCAATGAAATGGCTTCAATTTTCTTGGCACGCGTAAAATATAATTATTATGATGTATTTAGACTTGATATATATACCCCGCAAAAACAAACAGATTCGAAGTTTCTGTATAAGAATTATGATTTAAAGACAACATGGGAATTTGAAACAGTATTCTTGTTCAATTACAACAAAATCTTGACCAACCGCGAATGGAAGAGTAGAATTCTAACCTATCAGGAAGTTTGGCAGTATCAACCACAGGAAGTAACTTCAGTAATTGCTGCTGCTCTTCATTTGTCAAGATTCTAATAAACTCTTCGTAGTTTACTACATCCTAACAAAACATAATAGCAATTATGTTAAGAACTCAACAATTTGATGGATTTGAGGCCTTGTCTATCAATACATTATTTTAAATATTTATGCACAATAAGACATGAGTACAAAACTAAAAACAAGCAAATAGTTTATGAAAATATTACATTTTCTCAAAGGGTGCTATCTTGAGAGCTCTAAAATTAATTGCATGAACAAAGAGAAGCAAACAGAAGATACAAAAAATTGATAACATATATTGTGTTTTAAATTACTAAAGCCCGTCGTTGATGTTAAACCATGCCCAATTAGTTATTACTAGCCTGGATAAGAACATTTTTGTCAATTTAGTCTAAGAAACTTGCAATAAGAAAGAGATAGGGGAATGCAACTTACATTTAAATCTATTGAGCAAAGTGGTGATTCATGATTTTCAAGGATTTGTACTCTTTCAATCTGAGACCTGTCACTGAAATTCAATAAACAAAAATATTAATGAATACAAAGTACATTTGTCTCTTCTCCAAAACAATTTCTGAACATTTTTATCTTGAATATTTCTTGACCAAGAAACATGTCAAAAGAAAACCTTTAGGCGTTAATATACTTACAGGAACCCACTTTGTTTTGGCAGAAACATTCAAAATGGGTTTTTGGGGTTATAACAAAGGACAAAACTTGGATGCTGTTGGTCCGGTTCTCTAATAAGAATTACAATTTTAACTTGCTAACATCCATTAACCTTAAATACCAATCTTTATTACGAGGGGTTACTTAAGTGTCCGCACATGTTACTGAGGTGAAATTCAATTTTGATTGGATAGCAACACCGACAATACCAAAGGAACTACATCTACGTTTTGTCCAATAACAGAATGATGTTTCTTAATCATGTTAAAAGATAATACTCAAGCCAAACTGACGAGAAATTATGCAAGAAAATTAACTAGTGCAAGAAAGCATGCCTTTTAAGTTGCTCTTGCTGCACTCCTTGGCCAGCAGAGTTCCTAACCTTTCCAACTCCCTGATACGAGAGGTTCATGCGGCTGGAATCATTATGCATGAGAACAGAACCGGTATATGAATATGCTTCACTCGCTAGGCATTGTTTATTATCAACAGACAGAGAGCTAGCCTCAGACTCTTCTTCACGGGCCATATAGCTTGGGTGTCTAATGAGAACGCTTCCGTGTCCTATCTCAACTGAGACCATTGGTGTTTTGCTTTCAAAGAGAAGGTCTTCTTCAGAAGATGCAGAAAAATAAGACTGTTGTTCATGAAGAATAGTGCATAAATCTTTTGTGAGCTTCTCGACGGATGAAGGCTTCGGACGACCCACACATGTCCTCTTTCTTGAAGGCACCATGGCATCCCAGGCCACTGATTGAGCAGGACCTGAATCAAGCAAACTATCTGTATTAGAAAAACATGTTTTTATAAAACAAGAAAGGATTACCAGTTTTGATATGCATAAGAAACATCACATATTTTGCATTATAACACAAGAGAAGTTCGACCTAAGTCAACTAATGATGAAATAGACAGAGAAAGCATATATGTAAGAACTGACATTCTGTTATCTTAAAACAAGTCTTTAAGGAAAAAGTATATATTGTTTATTGTAGAATAAATAATACATAATCCATATCTATCTAGTTATAGAACTCGCCATCACATTACAAATGAGAGATATGATTAGAGCTTCATGGTAGAAAAATATTTAAATTGCTTCTTCAGTTTTTCTTTTGAATGAAAGGCACATCCATACACTATTAGAAGCAAAATTAGACTGTGTTCTTTCAAGAAAACCAATGATTATGAAACTTAGCAACCCTTCCACTATCTATGTCCTTTTCATTGTCTCTCATTTCATTATTCACTTCTTCATTGTGCCAACATAAATCAGGAGTGGCAATAAAATCCGTAAATCAGTTATGAAGAAAAAACTTGCAATGAAATCAGCAATTCAGCATAGTAATGATCCAACCTGTCAGATCACTAGCATCCATGCTGCTAAATTGTGCACAGCTCTCCGAGTTAGAGATAGCCGATCCTGAACTTGATCGATTGCTATAGTCTTCATCTACATGCTTTTGGAATCCCTGTTTGTAATCATGCGCAAACCCTCCAGACACTACGTTATTATCATTCTGCTTTCGTTTCAGTGGTTTCACTTCTTTGTTCTTATTTAATGACATGCTCTTCACCCTGGAAACCCTTTGATCCTCAAAATCATCAGTTTCTGCCCTAGCGTGTAAAGGAGTATAATTTGCAAGTGTTCCTTTTGTCCTCCATCGAGAACCACATGCATTGCATAGTACCGGCTTCTCTGGTGGTCCATTGCGCCAAAGTGGTGTGCCTGTTGCATTGCTTATTTGTCAGAAATCTATAAACAAGAACAAGAGTTGCATCTTAAGTTGATAGACAACTAATGACCATATAATCATTTTTTCGTGATAATCCAATCCAGTATGCATATAGAGTTACGTATCAAGTTTGAAACTGGGAAACAAATAGCTTAAACCTCTTGGATTAAGATATTTTACACTTGCTGCCTTTGTTTCATATGTAGAAATCTGAACTCAACAAACAGCTTCAAACTGAACACAACATCATCAAGCGAGGAATGTTGAATATTTGCTTGTTATTATCCAGCAAGTTTTCAATATTTAAGGTTAATGAAAACAAGCTATTGATTTAAAAAACCTCAACAAGTTAGTGCCTTAGAGGCAAGACTCAAATAAAAGCACTCATAAACTTGTAATGAACACAACAAATCCATTGTAGCTTAAATGATTAACAGAAAAATCAAACATTATCATGTTTTAGGGACTGCGATCATTGTACTTTACACAAAATATGGAGCTAGAGTACTGAAACACCAGTAGCAACGACTTCAACACTTTGGAAACTGCTTCGAAAATCAAAATTATCAGAAAAGCAATGAAAATCTTAAAGGATTAAGGTGATTGGTATTGTGAACAAAAATAACAGTTTCACATTGAGAAAGCTAGAGAATATAACAACGAAGAGTCGTGAGAATTGATTGTTCATCAGCCAGAAAGCAACAAGACATGTATTAGAAATGAATACAATACATGAGAAATTGCTCAGGAACTGAAAAACAACTTTGAAAAGTCCTTTTAAAAGACAGGAATGGATTAAGTTTAGGCATTTTAAAGACGCACGATTCCCTTATCTTCTTTCTATCCAAATGGAAGACATGAATTGTGGGTTGACTCTTTTTGACAAGGACTAAACCTAAATGCAGTTTCTTAGGTGTGATTGGTGTTGTTTTCTGATCAGAGTTGAAGTTTCATCTCAGTAGAATACAATGATCTTTAATGCCTATGTTTATTAGGTGGATTACTAAGCGTCAACATGTGTTACCAAGATGAAACTCCAACTCTGATTGGAGAAAAACACCAACAACATCGACGGAACCGCATCTAAATTTCATCTTTTTAATGTGTTCTTCCTAACATTCCAACAAGTTCAGTATTCTATGAAGCTTAATTTTTCACTACTTGCATTGGCACAGATTAGAAACATAGTCAACAAAAATAAAGACCAACAAAGGAGTGAAAAAATAAAATAAAACACAGAAAAATGGGAAATTAGAATAAATTTCCACAACTTCCAATCCCAAATGCTCTAGACAACAACAACAATTATGAATCCAGAGTATTCCACAGAGCACCCCTAATTTTTCTTAGTTTATATTGGCCAACAACTCTTCCTTCAACAAATCTCAATTTGCAAATAGTTGTATAATACTCTTAATTGATATAAAAAACAAAAAGCAAACAAAAGGGTCAAGAAATTGAAAAAAAAATTAAAAAATTATTTATTGGAGAAACATGTACTCACTTGTAACTCCACAGTGATAGCAAGGCCCTTGCTTTCCCATGTCTCAATATTTTTCCGCAAATTAATAAAAGGAAATACGAAGATAATTTACAGAAAATGAGAGCAAAAAAAAAAAAATTATATTTTCTATTTAAAAACCAAAAAAAGTGGAAGTTTTCTGGAAATAAAAATATATAATAGATATCTGAAAGGATTTAATTTCTGCAGCAAACCCAGAATAACAGTTTGCAGAAAAAAAGCAGAAACTAACAGACCCAGAAAAGTTTTTGTCTTTATAGTCCTAAAAATAAAATTCACATAAACAAGCACACACCATAAACTACAATTGAAGGAATTGATGTGTGTATTCTAACTCGGAAACTGTACAATCCAATGGAAGAGAAACGACCATTGAAGGAATCTGAAAAGGTTGTGAAAAGAGGAAAATAAGGTAAAATGTTGAGAGAGAGAGAGAGAGAAAGAAGGAAAAAGAAGAAGAAGAAGAGAAGGTTTTGTTGTGAGTTGTGACCTGTTGTGTGAATTGTATAAGAAGTAAAATATTTCAGCTTTTTCTGCCTTTTCTTTTTTTAATTTTTTAATTTTTCTAATCTCTTCTACTTCTTCTCTTTTTCAGTTTTTCTTTTGTTTGATGTTATTTCAATTTTCAAAGATTTCAATAAATTTTGGTTTTTTTTTTAATTTTATTTTAAAAAAACTTAAGATGATTACCTTATTAGGGAAACAGAGGGGTAGGGGAATATTATTGCACATATCCTGTTGACTATGGACTTTTCTGTTTCTTCTTATTTGCTTATTCATCAATTTTCAAATCCTCTCATAAAAGAAAATCTCAAAGTATCCCATCTTCACCATCCATTTTTTGGTCTCATATAGTTCTGGTTTTTAGGTTAAATTATTGTTTTAGTTTCTCACATGATTGAAAAGTCTTAATTTAAACTCTTATATTTTAAAATTTTTAATTTGATCGTTTATGTTTTAAAAGTTTTAATTTAGTCTCTTACATTATAGTACCTCTGATCTTTTTTATAGACTCTTTAACCAATTCACACAAATTAAGAAAACTACTACTAACCTTATTTAATATTTTGTCTTATAAAAAAACATGACAATATACTAAATTTATCTTTGTTTAAAGTCAAAATTTTCAACAAATACATTAATTGTACCTACTATCCCTTTATTTATTACAAGGGTAGACAAGAAAAAAACTAATAATTGTTTCTTGAACTGTGTAAGGCGTCTTATATATAGGACTAAAAAATTTCCCCCAAAAGTCTTATATTCAGGATCGGAGGTAGTATTTAAAAATTACTTTCATCCCTTATATTATAGTATTTTTTATCAAGTAAAAACCCAAAGTGAGAGATCGAAATGATTAAAAATTACAACACAAGATGTCAAGTGAAACGTTTTAAATATGAGGGAACAAATTGAAACTTTTAAAATATAAGAAATAAATCTTAAACTTTTTGACAAGGAAAAGATGAAAATAGTATTTTAACCCTTATTTTTTTATAGTTAGAGGTATCTTTTATTATTAGTGATAATAATTAAAACTTTTATATTATAGGACTAATTCTCTTAATAGAAATATTTTTTCGTTTACAAAATTTGAATTTGATTTTTCTTCTTTGTTGTGCACTTATGGTATTCATGAGATTCGCAGTCAACCGCAAAAGTCTAATTTCTTTTGAGCTCAATAAAATGGTAAATCTATGAAATAAAGTTTTTTTTAATAGACTTTACACATGATATTATGTACCAAATAACATTTTCTGGAGACAATTTTGTAGGAGTGGAAATTTTTCACATTTCCAACACAGATTTTTTTTTATATATCAATTAATATTTATTAGTTGACAAGTGAAGTTTAATTCCTTTTGAGAAAAAAAAAACAGCGAAATGATATCTTGCTTAAAAGAAATAACAATTATGTACCACATAAACCAAATTGTGGTTTTAATTTTGTAATAGCACTAAAATTATTTTGAGGGGAAATAAAAAAGCAAACGCACAAAAAAACTAAAAAGAGTGAGAAAAGGAACAAGGAGAAGTTTTTGGCCTTTCTTAATTTTGTTTCCAGCTACAAATTATAATAAATAATTAATTTATTATTTTATGAGATGAGAATGCTAATTTACAATTTTATATTCTCCCGTGATCGTGATGACATGATGTTGATAAGTATTTAGTATGGTTTTTATTTTTAAAAAAAAGAAAGGAATATAAACCTTCCTATGTGACATTTTTTTTTGTCAAAAACCACAATTATCACCGTCGGATTTTGCAATGAAAATTGAATGGTTGTTGATGTTGTTGGGGTCCTATCACTGTTAATAATGTGCAAATTAAATAGTTTATCAAAAAAAATATAAAATATTGCAAATAAAATAGCCAAATACAAGCCTTAGGTTTTAAGTAATTAATATGATTACCACTGAACGCGTAATCAACTCGTATTTTTGTTAAACTACAAACTGTGAGAATTATTAATCAAAATATTTACGCAAGATTAATACATTTTTTCCTCAAATTTTAAAATTAGATTCAATTTTTACTCTAATTTTACTTTTACCTAATTTAATCTTTTTATCATTTATTTATAAATTATCCAGTTTCAATCTAAGTCGTGCAAATCTAAATAAAACCATATATTTTTAGCCTGATCTATAAATGCTCGCAAAAAATAACTCATGCTACTCACCTATTTTATTTTTATTATATATATATATATGGAAATAAACTCATCTAATCACCAGGTATACATGTTGATATATAGAAAAATAAATGGTTGATTATTTTAAAGGAAAAAAAATGAGATGCTCAAAAAAGTCAAGTATCCACGTAAGATCAGGTTAAATTTTTAAATTAAGAGCCTGAATAGAATTACATTTTTTTAGCTCGAAACGATAGAGGTCAAATAACCCATTTTCACATCTCTATCACAATCCCCTTTCAAATTGAAGAAACTTGCTTGGCTGCCGTATAGAGGCGGAGCAAAGATTTTAGGGGTCTGTTTATTATTCTAATTTTTTTAAAAAAATGGGGTCTTGTATTTAAAAACTTCTGGTTAAGTTATATTTTAAAATCAATTAAAACATTAAAAAGTATTTTAACATTACTTAAAATTCGCTAGAAAAATCGTCAATCCCCAATTCGCTAGAAAAATCGTCAATTCTAAAAATTGAATGCTGCAAAATAATAAAATGGTAGATTACACTAAATAATCACTAATCAGGTAACTAAAATTTCTAAGTCATCAAAACTAGAAAAATATTAACGTCTGCGAGTGTGAATTTTATTGGAAAGTCAAAAAATAAGAGAAAAACAAAACTCTAAAATGCTAATTCTAGGACTCGAACCCAAGAGGTAATGTTAAAAATCAAAATCTCTTACCATTTACTCTACTTCATAATACTAATTATAAAATGCATTATTTAATATTTGAGGCATATAAGATACATCATTTAATATTTAGAGCCCCATATTTTTGAGGACCCTGTACGATTGGACACCTTACATGGACCCAAAATCGCTCTAAACGTACAATCTAACCCTAAAATAAAAGAAAATTGAATCCAGCCCAAAAATAGAAGAAAAATACTTTTTTCTTTTTGCCAAAATCTTAACTATGTTTTTTACCTTTATTGTTCGTATTAAATAATGATTTCTCCTGGCTTATATAAAATAGAATTATAGAAATACAATATGACAAACAGTGTGTCCATAGTACATAGTGGGTACTCATGGATTTGACTATTATTGGTGCCTTGTAATTTTCCTTATTTCCTTGCACCTTTGTGGATGGAAAATTTGTCCCAACCCATCTCTTTTCTTCTTTAAGGTTAGCTTGATTGAGAGACTAATAAGCAATAATATGGAGTACTAACTAGTATTTGATTTCAGTGCATCACACACGGTTAGAATTATTTAATATGTTGAAATAGTAATTAAGAGTAAAGTTATTTATAGTATTTATTATTTATGTTTTGACATAACAAATTAAAAGTGATTTCATTATAATTAGTTATTGTCGTGAATAAAAGAGATGAATAATTTTATAAAATTATAAATTTTAGATATGTCTCAAAGCTAATTTATTAAAAGGTCTTGATATGCCGTGCCCTTAAGGCAGTTAAAGTTATTAAAATTAGAAAAATAATCGTAAGAGCACATTGTTCTGTTTATCAGGAATACCAAAAACTATACATTCTAATATTTTTTTACTACATTTGGGTTCTTAGTTAATGTAAGGCACTAAATATCATTTGCCTTTATTAAATACTGTTTAAACTATTAACAATTTGAAATAAATGTCAATCATAATAAATAAAAGTCATTGTTTCTAAGAATATATGATTCATTTGTTTTCGTCCCCTTCAGCGACCTCCCGTCACGACAAATTGTCGCAACTTGTTACCATAGACAGCGTCGCTTTGGCTTATGTGGGTCATGTGCTAGTCGTAGTCAAGCATAAGTAACATATTTTTCAAATTGTTGCAATTTTAAAAATTTTAAAAATATCTGTAAATTGAATTTGAAACTTCAAAGTGAATAATACATTAATTTTAAGAAAACTTCAAATAATTTAGGTAATTTAGAAATAATATACATTTTTATTTCAAAAAACACCTTATTCTTCAAGTGTATAACATACGATCTTTAAAAAACTATTGCAATTTTAAAAATATAAATAAATTTTATAAATTTCTTTAAAAACTTCAAAGTGAACAAGACAATGTTTTCAAAAAGCTTCAAATAATTTAGATAATTTAAAAATCGTGCTTTCATTTTTATTCAAAAAACACCTTATTCTTCAAGTGATAATATACGATTTCTAAAAAAAATGCAATTTAAAATATTATGTAAATTGAGTTAGAAATTTCAAAGTGAATAATACATTGCTTTAAGAAAGCTTCAAATAATTTGGATAATTTTAAAAATTCCCTATTCATTTTTATTTCAAAAAACACTCTATTCTTCAAGTGTTTAGTACATGATCTCTAAAAACAACGGTTATAATTTTAAAAATATAAAAAATTATGTAAATTGAGCCAGAAACTTTAAAGTTAATAAGATTATTTTCAAAACCCTTCAAATAATTTAGGTAATTTAAAAAACGTGATTTTTTTTTCAAAAAAGAACAATGAACAAACACACAATCACGAAAAAATTCATTAACTTAATTTATCAAGACATTATTTGATTTACTTTTTCTTCATTTATGATTTAGTAGGTTTTTATGTATTATTGTTCCTATACATAATTTTTATTTCAAAAAAAGTGAAAATATTTACTTTACAAAAGCAAGTTGACATTAAAAAGAATGGATAAAAAAGTATGATCATGTAAAATAAGTTTAGATGACATGAAAAGATAGAGACATGATGGTAATAAGGTAATTAACTTGATAAAGGAATGCCAAGATGTAAATTCACCTAATAAATAGTAGATTTTCTCATTCTCCACTAACCTCCTTTAGGAGTGGATATTATACTCTATTCTTCAAGTGTAGTATACGATCTCTAAAAATACTGTTGCAAATTTAAAAATATAAAAAATATGTAAATTGAGCTAGAAACTTTAAAATGAATAATACATTGATTTCACAAAAGCTTCAAATAATTTAGGTGATTGAAAAATATCATATTCTTCAAGTTTATAGTAAACAATCTCTAAAAAAAACTATTGCAATTTTATAAATATAAAAAATTATATTAATTGAGCTTGAAACTTCAAAGTGAATAATACATTATTTTCAAAAAGTTTCAAATATATTTGGTAATTTAAAACCATCCTATTCACTTTTATTTTGAAAAACACCCTATTTTTCAATTGTATAATACATGATCTCTAAAAAATCATTGCAATTTTAAAAATAAAAATTATGTAATTTGGGTTTGAAAGTTTAAAGTAAATAATAAATTGTTTTAAAAAACCTTCAAATAATTTAGAAAATTTTAAAAATACATTTTCATTTTCATTTCGAAAAACATCATATTCTTCAGGTGTATACAATCTTTAAAAAACCTGTTCTAATTTTTAAAATATAAAAAATAATGTAAATTAAGCTTAAAACAACAAAGTGAATGATACATTATTTTAAGAAAGTTTCAAATAATTTAGTGAATTTAAAAACACACTATTGATTTTTACTACAAAAACACCTCTAAAGAAAACTATTACAATTTTAAAAATATAAAAAAATATTTGATAAATTAAGCGAGAAACTCAAAAGAGAATAAGATATTATTTTAAAAGATCTTCTAATAATTTGAGTATTTTTAAAATCAAATTTTAAATTCTATTGAAAACACCCTGTTCTTCAAGTGTATAGTATACATTATCTAAAAAAACTATCACAAACTTAAAAATATAAAAAAATTATGTAAATTGAGTTATAAACTTTAAAGTGAACAATATTTTATTTTCAGAATACTTCAAATAATTTAGGTAATTTAAAAACATCATGTTCTTTTTTATTTATAAAAACACTGTATTTGTATAGTATACGATCTCTAAAAAATTGTTGCAATTTTAAATATATTAAAAATTTTCTAAATTTTGATAGAAACTTCAAAGTAAAGAAGAAATTTTTTCACAAAGTTTCAAATAATTTAGGTAATTTACAATGCGTTATTATTTTTATTTCAAAAAATAATGTATTTTTCAAGGGATTATAGTACACAATCTCTAAAAAAACGGTTGCAGTTTTAAAAAAGAAAAAATTATGTAAATTGAGCTTGAAACTTTAAAGTGAATAATAAATTATTTTCCAAAATCTTCAAATATAATTAGGTAATTTTAAACACCTAATTTATTTTTCTTTTGAAAAATACCATATTCTTCAAGTGTATATAGTACACGATCTCTCACAAACTATTGTAATTTTAAAAATATAAAAAATTATGTAATTTGAGCTTGAAACTTTAAAGTGAATATTTCATTGTTATCAAAAAGCTTCAAATGAATTAGGTAATTAAAAAAAACCTATTCATTTTTATTTCGAAAAACACTCAATACTTCAAGTGTATTGTACATGATCTCTAAAAAAAACTATTGCATTTTTATAAATATTAAAAAAATCTGTAAATTAAGTCATAATCTTCAAAGTGAACAATACATTATTTTGGGAAAGCTTCAAATAATTTAAGCAATTTATAAACACTTTCTTCATTTTAATTTTGAAAAACACTCTATTCTCTAAGTGTATTGTACACGATATCCTAAAAACCTGTTGCATTTTAAAAAATATAAAAAATTATGTAAAACACACTATTTATTTTTGTTTCGAAAAATATCCTAGCTATTCTTCGAGGGTATAGTACTTGATATCTAAAAAAATTATATAAATTGAGCTTAAAACTTAAAAGTAAATAAGAAATTATTTTCAAAAAACTTCAAATAATTTATTTAGTTTAAAAATCACATTTTCATTTTTATTTTAAAAAATACTCTACTCTTCTGGTGTATAGTACCTGATCTCTAGAAAAGTTATTGTAATTTTAAAAATATAAAATGTTATGTAAATTGAGCTAGAAACTTCAACTTTAATAATACATTATTTTCATAACGCTTAAAATAATGAAGGTAGTTTAAAAAATGCGTTTTCAATTTTATTTTGAAAAACTTCCTATTATTCAAGTATATAGTACATGATCTCTAAAATATGGTTGCAATTATTTTTTAAAAAAATTATGTAAATTGAGTAAAAACTAAAAGTGAATACGACATTGTTTTAAAACACTTCATATAATTTAGGTAACTTAAAAAACTTATTTTTCTTTTTATTTCAAAAGACACTTTATTCTTCAAGTGTATAAGTAAACGATCTCTAAAAAAATTATTGCAATTTTTAAAATATAAAAATTTATGTAAATTGAGCTAGAAACTTTAAACTAAACAATACAATGTTTTCAAAAAGTTTCAAATAACTTAGGTAATTAAAAAACTCTCAATTCATTTTCATTTCGAAAAACACTCTATTCTTCAGGTGAAATATACATTGCTTTCGAAAAACTCCCAATAGTATACGATCTGAAAGTTAAATATACATTGCTTTCAAAAAATTTCAAATAGTTTAGGTAATTTAAAAAGCGCCGTTATAATTTTTATTAGGAAAAACAACTTATTCTTCATGTCTATAGTACACGATCTCTAAAAAAACTGTCGCAATTTTAAAAATATAAAAATTATGTTAATTGAGCCTGAAACTTCAAAGTGAATAATACCTTATTTTTATAAAGCTTCAATAATTTAGATAATTTAAAAATACCCTATTTATTTATTTTTATCAAAAATCGTCCTATTCTTCAAGGTTAATTTTGCTAATGATGGCAATTGATGCAGACAGAGTAAGGCGACGAGACAGGAGGTTAGTACACAAGAAAGGGATGCATGAATTGAACACTACTAATGCAATTTTGGCACAAAACAAGTTGATGTCTCAACATTAACCAAGCAATTATCAAACCTGTCAATGCATTCCGTCAATAGTGTTCAAAACCACCAAGTGTAGAAATGTGACTTTTGTGGTGGACATTGTTCGTACCCGGAGCCTAATCATGAAGAATTGTAGTATGTCAACAACCAACCAAGGCAAGGTAGTTTTTCCAATCCCAATTTTAATTCTTATGCTAACAATTTTTCATAGGATTGGAGAGGAAACTAGAACCAAGTATATGGTTGGAAACAAGATGCAAACCCATCTCAAAGACAACCTTCTTATCGGTCCTCAATGGACCAAAGGTTATCCAAGTTTGAAAATACATTGGAAAAATTCATGCAAGCTTCATTCACTAATCAGAAAAATACAGAGGCTTCTATCAGAAACTTGGAGACCCAAGTCGGACAACTGGCAAAACAGCTTTCTACTCAACATTCATGCCAATTCTCAGCCAACACACACATGAACCCAAAAGAACACTACAATTTCATTGCCACAAGAAGTGGTAGAAAGGTTGAAAGTGATGTTAGAAAGGAAAAAGGGGAGTTAAACTCTCCATGATCAATCATGAATCAGACGTCAAGTTAAGTGACGTTAAACGAATGCTTCCTGGGAGGCAACCCAGATGAATTTTCCATTTCTTCAATTTTCATTATCTTTGTTCGGTGTGATTTCTTTCATTTTATCTTTATAGTACACGATCTTTACAAAAAATTGTTGGCATTTTTAAAATATAAAAAATTATATAAATTGAGCTTAAGACATAAATGTGATTAAAAAATTGCAAAAAGCTTCAAACAATTCAGGTAATTTTAAAATCGCATTTTCATTTTTATTTTGAAAAGCACTAGATTCTTCAGGTGTATAGTACCAGATCTTTAGAAAAACTAGTGCAATTTTAAAAATACAAAAAAATTGGTAAATGAAGCTAGAAACTTCAAGTAGAATAATCTATTGTTTTCATAAAGCTTCAAATAATTTAGGTAATTTAAAAAATGTGTTTTTATTTTTATTTTGAATAACTTCCTATTATTCAAGTGTATAGTAAGTACATCATCACTAAAAAAGTGGTTCCAATTTTTTTTTCAAAAAAATTATGTAAATTGAGCTAGAAACTTCAATGTTAATACGACATTGTTTTTAAAAACTACAAATAACTTAGGTAACTTAAAAAAATCATTTTCATTTTTATATAAAAAAAAAACTCTATTCTTCAAGTGTATACACGATCTCTAAAAAAATGTTGTAACTTTCTAAAATACAGAAAATTATGTAAATTGAGCTCTAACTTCAAACTGAACAATACATTATTTTTCGAAAGCTTCAAATAACTTAGGTAATTGAAAAACACCTTTTTCATTTTTATTTTGAAAAATACCTTATTCTTCATGTGAATAATATACGATCTCTAAAAAAACGTACTATTGCAATTTAAAAAATTTGCTAAATTGAGCTAAAAATTTCAAAGCGAATAAGACATTATTTTCATAAAACTTCAAAAAATTTAGGTAATTTAAAAAACATAATTTGAATTTTATTAGGAAAAACAATATATTCTTCAAGTCTATAGTACACGATCTCTAAAAAAATTTTGAAATTTAAAAAAAAAATTATGTAAATTGAGCTTGAAACTTGAAAGAAAGTAATACTTTTTAGAAAGATTCAAATAGTTTAGGTAATTTTAAAATACTCCATTTATTTTTCTTTCAAAAACACCCTATTCTACAAGGATGTAGTACACGATCTCTAAAAAATTGTTGTAATTTTTATAATATAAAAAATGTATATAAATTATGCTTAAAACTTAAAAGTGAATACGAATTTGCTTTCAAAAAGCCTCAAATAATTTAGGTAATTTAAAAATCACATTTTTATTTTTATTTTGAATAACATGATCTATAATAAAATTATTGCAATTTAAAAATATAAAAAGTAATGTAAATTGAGCTAAAAACTTCAAGTTGAATAAGACATTATTTTTATGAAATCTTAAAATAATTTTGGAAGTTTAAAAAATTTGTTTGAAGTTTTATTTTGAAAAACTCCTTATTCTTCACGTTTATAGTACACGATCACTAAAAAAAATGGTTGCAATTTGAAAAATGTAAAAAATTATGTAAATTGAACTATAAACTTCAAAGTGAATATGACATTGTTTTAAAAGACTTTAAATAATATACGTAATTTAACAAATGCATTTTCATTTTTATTTTTAAAAACACTCTATTGTTAAAGTGTAATAGTACATGATCTCTAAAAAAACTATTACAATTTTAAAATTTTAAATAATTATGTAAATTGAGCTAGAAACTTCAAACTAAACAAAACATTTTTTCAAAAAGCTACAAATAAATAAGATACTTAAAAAACACCCTATTCTTCAAGTGAAATAGTATTCGATATCTAAAAAAATTGTTGAAATTTTAAAATATTAAAATTTTTCAAAATTGAGCTTGAAACTTCAAAGTGAATACGCCATTGTTTTAAAAAAGCTTCAGATAATTTAGGTAATTTAAAAGTTGTATTTTGATTTTTATTATGAAAATCACTCAATTCTTAAAGTACACGATCTCTAAAAAAATGTTTTAATTTTAAAAATACAAAAATAATGTAAATAGAGTTTGAAACTTCAAAGTGAATAATATATTATTTTCATAAAGCTTCAAATAATTTAGGTAAGTTAAAAGCATTCTAGTTACTTTTCTTTCCAAAAACACCTTATTCTTAGAGTGTATAGTACACAATCTCTAAAAAAAATTGTTGCAATTTTATAAATATAAAAAATTATTCAATTTTAACCTGAAACTTGAAGGTGATTAGTATATTCTTTTGAGTAACCTTTAAATAATTTAGGTAAAAAAAAACAGCCTATTCATTTTTATTTCAAAAAATACTCTATTCTTCAAGTGTATTGTACATGATCTCTAAAAACACTGTTGTATTTTTAAAAATATATAAAATCATGTATTGAGCTAGCAAATTTCAAAGTTAAGAATATATTATTTTCAGAAACCTTAAAAAAATTAGGTAATTTTAAAACATCCTATTCAGTTTTATTTCGAAAAACACTATATTCTTCGAGTGTAGTACACAATCTTTAAAAAACGGATGCACTTTTGAAAACATGAAAAATAATGTATATTGAGCTAGAAACTTAAAAGTGAAAAAGAACTTGTTTTCAAAAAGCTTTAAATAATTTTATTTTAATTTCGAATAATATCCTATTCATCAAGTGAATAGTATACTATCTCGAAAAAAACTTGTTGTAATTTTAAAAATATTAAAATTTGCTAAATTTAGTTAGAAAATTCAAATTGAATAAGAGAATATTTTGAAAAAACTTAAAATAGTTTAGATAATTTATAAATCATGTTTTCCATTTTATTACAAAAACATCATATTCATCAGGTGTAAAAAAATGTTGCAATTTTAAAAATATTAAATTATGTAAATTGAGATTGAAACTTCAAAATGAATAATAAATTGTTTTCAAAAAGCTTTGAATAATCTAGATAATTAAAAAAAATTACTCTATAAATTTTTATTTCAAAAATTCTATATTATCATGTACATGATCTCTAATAAAACTGTTGCATTTTTAAAAATATAAAAAAAAATTGAAATTGAGCTAGAAACTTCAGACTGAATAATACATTATTTTCATAAAACTTCAAATAATTTAGGTAATTTAAAAACACCCTTATCACTTTTATTTCGAAAAACACCATATTTTTCAACTGTATAATATTAGAACTCTAAAAAAATTGTTGCAATTTCAAAAATAAAAAAATATAAATTGGGCTAGAAACTTCAAATTAAATAATACAATATTTTCAAAAAATTTCAAATAACTTATGTAATTTAATTTTTTTTATTTCGAAAAACACTTTATTCTTCAAGTGTATATGATTTCTAAAAAATTGTTTCAATTTTAAAAATATAAAAAAATTATGTAAACTAAGCTTGAAATTTCAAATTGAGAAATACATTATTTTAGAAAAGCTTCAAAAAAATTAGTTATTAAAAAACATCCAATTCATTTTTTATTTTGAAAATAATACCCTATTGTTCTTGTGAATAGTATACAAACCCTAAAAAAACTATTGCAATTTAAAACATATAATAAATTTTGTATATTGAACTAGAAACTTCAAGTTGAATAATAAATTGTTTTTAGAAAGCTTAAAATAATTTATGTAATATTTTTCAAAAAAAAACCTATGCATTTTTTATTTCAAAAACACTATATTCTTCAAATGTATTGCACATGATCTTTAAAAAAACTGTTGCATTTTTCAAAATCTAAAAAATTATGTAAATTGAGAAAAAAAGTTCAAAGTGTGTAATACATTGTTTTCACAATGCTTCAAATAATTTAGGTGATTTAAAAACATCCTATTCATTTTTGTTTCGAAAAACACCCTATTTTTCAAGGTGAATAATACAGTATTTTCGGAATCCTTCAAATAATTTAGATAATTTAAAAGAGAATAATAACACATTATTTTTAGAAAGTTTCAAATAACTTAGGTAATTTAAAAACACCTTATTCTTCAAGTATATAGTACACGACCTCTAAAAGAAATGTTGCAATTTTAAAAATATAAATAATTATTTCAATTGACCTTGAAACTTCAAAGTTAATTGTACATTATTTTCATAAAAGTTCAAATAATTTAGGTAATTTAAAAATACCATATATATTTTTATTTCGAAAAACACCCTTTCTCCAATGTATGGTACATATAATCTCTAAAAAACTATTGCATTTTTAAAAATATAAAATTATGTAAATTGAGCTAGAATCTTCAAAATAAATGATACAATATTTTCAGATTAGCATAGAATAATATATGCAATTTAAAAAACACCCAATTCAATTTTTATTTCGTAAAACGCCCAATTCTTCAACGGTATATATAGTACGCGATGTCTAAAAGAATTGTTGCAATTTTAAAGCATAAAAAGTTATGTAAATTGATCTAGAATCTTAAAAGTGAATAAGTCATTTTTTTTCAAAAAGCTTCAAATAATTTAGGTAATTTAAAAATCATGTTTTCAATTTTTTTTTTTCAAAAATTACTATATTCTTCAAGTGTATAGCACATGATCTCTAAGAAACTATTCCAATTTTAAAAATATAAAAAATTAAGTAAATTGAGCTAGAAAATAAATGAATAATACATTATTTTCTGAAAGCTTCTAATAATTAGGTATTTTAAAAACACCTATTCTTTTTTATTTCAAAAAATACTATATTCTTCATGTATATAGTACACTATCTCTAAAAACCTGTTGAAGTTTTAAAAATATAAAAAAAATTATAAAATGAGATAGAAACTTCAAAGTGAATAATACATTGCTTTAAAATAAACTTCAAATAATATAAGTAATTTAAAACATACATTTTACTTTTATTTCGAAAAACACCATATTGTATAGTACATATTGTCTTAAAAAGTTGTTGTAATTTTAAAAATATAAAAAGTTATGTAAATCTAGCTAGAAGCTTCAAAGTGAATAATACATTGTTTACAAAAAAAACTTTAAATAATTTAAGTTATTTAAAAAACACGTTTTCATTTTTATTTCGAAAAACATCATATTCTTCAAGTGTATATAGTGCTCGACCTCTTAAAAAATCTTTGCAATTTTTTTTTAAAAAATTATGTAAAATTGAGATAGAAGTTTCAAAGTGAATAATACATTGTTTTAAAAAAACTTCAAATACTTTAAGTAATTTAAAAAGCATGTTTTCATTTTTATTTCGAAAAACACCAATTTCTTCAAATGTGTAGTACACGATCTCTTAATATATTCTTGCAATTTTAAAAATATATAAAATGATGTAAATTAAGATTGAAACTTGTAGGTGAATGAACATTGTTTTCAGAAAGATTCTAATAATTTAGGTAATTTAAAAATACCCTATTCACATTTGAAAATACCCTATGTAAATTGAGATAGAAATTTCAAAGTGAATAATACGTTGTTTAAAAAAAACTTCGAATAATAATTTAAAAAATGCATTTTCATTTTTAATTAGAAAAACACATTATTATTCAAGTGTATAGCACACAATCTCTTAAAAAGTTGTTACAATTTTAAAAATAAAAAAAAATTATATAAATTGTGCTAAAAATTTTAAATTGATTATTACATTATTTTCAAATAATGTTTCTACTACACATGTGACTTGTACTTTTTGTAATGCTTTAGAGGAGGTATTATCACATTTTTTTCTTCACTTGTGATTTTGTTTCTATGATGTGAAACACGTGTTTGTCTTGGTGGAGTCTATCTATGGCCTGTTAAAATAATTTAGAGGGGTCAAGAGCTTGTAGTTCAAATGGCACAAAGAAAAGTTGAGGGAATGAGTTCAATCCTCAATGGGGAGATTTATGAATAGTGTAGTGTGGACTTATTTTTTTATTTCTTTTAATAGAATGCCTAACCGAAGGTAATCCTCAACTTAATTGTGAGATATTTTTCACAAGGTAGGGTTAGGCTAACTCACCATCATTAAAGCTAAACAAAAAAGTTTAGGGGAAGAAATACTCAAAAAGGATAAAGAAATTGTCAGGTTCACTGGTGGATCATTATCAAAGCTAATTTAATTTCTCACAAGGGTTAGGCTAACACACCATCATTAATTTTTTTTTTCTTTAACAAGTATATGTCCTAACTAAACTAATTGACATATTCTTATTAAAATATCTAGATCAGTTAGTAGCTTTTTTAGTTCTCTTAATGTATAACTACAAATTATTGTTCTTTTAATTTAACTATAGTTTTGACACTATAGTTTACTCAAACACACACAGTAATTTTTTAACTTGTGTTTATGTGCATGTATTAATAATGATTATTTTAAATAATTTAAATATAGATTTTTTAATTTGTGCCTATAAACACATGTTAATAGTAATTTAATTTTAAATAATTTAAATATTTAAAATTTTAATTAGTGGAAGAAAGAAGAATAAAGAAAAATAGAAAGAGAAAAGATAAAAAGAAGTTTGACAGTAGTAGATGGGTAACAAGTTGAGTGAGTGCAGACAAAATATAAAAACAATTAATTATTCAAATAAAATTTAAATTATTTAAAATTTAATTATTATTATTATTATTATTATTATTATTAACATATATCTATGTACACAAGTTAAAAAAATTCTTCTTGTTATTGTGACCACTCTAAAAGTAATTCTTTTTTGTGACTGTCTAAAAGTAATAATTCTAATATATCAAAAAAATAAATAAATTCTAAACACGTACATTTATGGGGATAAAGGTAGGAGAAAATAATGTGTATGTTTTAGTATTCCTTATTGGAAAAATAATGGGTATGGAAGAAGAAAAGAAACAAACCTAATCTCCGGTATGATCAATAATGACCATTTTTCTTTTTATCTCTTTTTTTTTTCTTTTTAATTTTTATGGTGAAAAAGTTATCAAATCACGACACATTTTAACGTATATTCCCAGCCACTCTCTCACCTAAACTGCCCCTACTATTTTACTTAATCCACCCATATTTATTTTTTATTTTATTTTATTTATAAATAAAAAGTTTAGTTAAAGAGTAAGTCTATTCCGTCCAAGGTCAGGGCATATCACCAACTTTCGTAAGTATTTTTAGTGAAATTTACCTATCGCCTACTAACAAAAACCAAATTCAATAAAATGAAACTTGAACCCATGACTTTGCAGTTATGAACCTAAGTATACACCATCTAGATCAACCCTTGTTGGCTATATATTTTTTATTTAGTCTTTGTTACAATCCATGTATTTTTTAGTACAACTGAAAAATAAAAATAAATTAAAGACAAATAAAACTTACACTCATCTTATATGCTAAAAGAAGCAAACTAAAGATTGAGAAGTTAACTACCATAAGTTCTATTCAAAAGATAATATATTACATCACTTTTTTCGAACATCACCTAATTACCTTCTCTCACCTAGTATGTAATTTTTAGTGTGAATCAAATGAGTTTAAGATTAAAAATGATTGTGGTCGCTCTTGATCATTTTGCTTATTTTCATTTATTATATTCTCAATTATATTTTTATTTGCTTCTTTGCATAACCCTAGTTAAATATCAAAATATTAAAATTTTTATGATATTTAACTCACTTGATAATATATCAAGTCTATGCCTATAAAAAAGTAATAATAATCAAATTTAATCACCTGAGAGATTGAAGATCCAAAGTTTAAACGTTTAGTGTTAGATGTTCAACGAATGGGTGGTACTTTGCCTACCATACACACTTCTTTGTTCACCACACAATTTTTTTTTTCTTTTTTTAACCTTTGCCCGGAACACAAGTTTCGTTTTTTTGACTAAACCCCTATAAAACGTGAATGCATACGAAACGGAACTTAAGTTCCGTATCATACAGAAGATAAGTTATGTATCATACGGAAGATAATTTCTGTATCATACGGAACATAAATTTTATTTTGTTTACTTTTGATTGAGAATAAATTATACGATGTGATGAAATGAAATTCTTTGGCTTCTCATACTGACCTTGCACCTATTATACTGTAATTATGTAAAATCCTCTTTTTATCTCTCCTATATTACTAGCTGCAACTAGTGTTCTTGGTTATTTATTTTGTATTCACTTACATAAAGGGAGTTGCATCTGTAAGGTGGTCATTTTCTGGTCTGTAATACTAGTAGATCACATTTGAAATTTTTTTGTTTGCACGTGCGTGTGAAAGATCAAATAATGAACGGGCTTAATTGGAACTTTTAGATTGCTTCATAATATTAAACAAGTGACAGTGCCGAATCAGTACAATGCTGCTTCCTAGTTCCCACAAAACAGACTAATGATTTTCATATTTTATGCACACACATAATTTAACATGCCATGTATAATTTGGGTTATAAATATGTTCCGGAACTTATGTTCTCAATCAAAAGTAAAAAAAATGAAACTTATATTCCGTATGATACATAACTTAGCTTTCGTATGATACGAAACTTATCTTTTATATGATACGGAACTTAAGTTCCGTATGATACGGAACATAAGTTCTGTTTCGTATGCATTCACGTTTTACAGGGATTTAGTCAAAAAAACGAAATTTATATTTCGAGCAAAGGTTAAAAAAAAGAAAAAAAATTTATGATGAACAAAAAAAAAATATATGTGATGGGCAAAGTACCACTTTCAAAATAGAGCTTCAAATCATGATTGCTGACTGAAAAGAGGGAAAAATTACAAGGGCATAGTGTAAAGAAGCAAACAATTAATTAATGAGATGGGAAATTAAATGCCTAGCTATATATTTCTACCTAAAAAATAAAAAACAAATGCATATTTTGATAGCTAAACGGTGTAACAAAAAAAAGTTCGATGTATAAAATAAGTGTAACGAAAAAAAAAGTTAAAGGTTATCAATTATCATCATCATTGGTATATTAAAATTAGAAAAGGAACATAGGAAAGGTCTCTAAATTAGGTGCATCTCAATTCTCAAGTGTTTTGGGCTTTATTTTATCGTGGCTTAGCTTGTTGTTTTCTGCTTTAAATATGAATTATTTGAGTGCAACTGTAGTTCAGTTATATATTATATTTATAAATAAATAATAAATAAATAAATTATTCAATTGGCATGATTTGTGAACCATTGAATCAGGCAAACCTATTGCCACATATTCATGTATATATTACCTCTTCAGTACGCCATGATTAGGATACTATTATTATTAACTATTAATTAAATGGGACAGTACTGTTTGAAATTTAATGGAAGAATCCTTCAAAATAATAATAATAATAATAAGAAAACGAAGAATTTAGCAATGTTTCAAACATAGAGTATATTTTTGTGTATGTGCACACATGAATCATCAATGCATATTATAGTTAGACCTCATACTAGTATCATAACAATAAATTATGAGAGACACAACATATTATCAATAAATTGGGGAGAAAGTATTTATCGTAATATAGCTAAAAATGAAAAATAATCATCATCATTTGGTTCCTAAACATTTTTTTTTTGTCAAACTCAAATCCCTAAACACACAAAAAAAAATTATCATTTACTAACACTTTATTTTGGTTTTTGTTAGATTGGCTACCATTAGTATAGACTTTGTCTGATGGAACTAATCCGTTGATATAGATTTATAATATCTATACTAACGAGTAAATTCACAATTACATAACTAATCCGTTGGTATAGATTAATAATATTTATAGTTACAGATTTATTTGTTAGTAATTGTTAATTTTGCGGTTAGTATATATATTATCAACTTATATTAACAGATTAATTTCGTTAGACAAAATCTATACTAACAGTAATTAATCTAACAAAAGTCAAAATAAAGCGTCAATAATAAATGACAATTTTTTTAGTGACATTAAAGTATCATTAACTTAGTATTGAAAAAAATTTATTACTATTTTAACTAAATTAGTCATTTATTAATAATCAATGACTAATTTAATTGATGACATTTTTAGTTATTCATTAGTGAATCCCTTATTTTTATACCAAAATTATTGGTTGAGTAGTGATTCTTCTTCTGCTTTTTTATAAAGAGTAGGGTGTTTTTTTCTTATTATATATATATGAAAAAAACACTAGGGTGGTTTTTTTTTTTTTTTTCACTTTGTGTGCTGAGTGGGCTCATGACTCACACGTCATGAAGTACATAACTTTTTTAAGTTAGGAAGTCGAAACATAAAGAGGTGGAAGCCCAAACTCCTTTAAAAATTAATAATTAATAAATAATAGTGCTAACTTCAAAATAATAATAATAATAATAAAAAAGGTCATCGAGTTTAAAAGAGTAGCTTACATTAGTCTTTAATGGATTTGGATCCTTTTTAGCGGGATTCTTATCCAGTGCCCTTTTAGCCCAATCAGGTCAATTCATTGTGTTCTTTTTCTTTCATCATACATATACAATAAAAAATCAATAAAAAATATGTGCTTTTCCAGCTGCGGCAACCGGAAAGAATCCAGTTTCGTCTTTAACTTGCACATATATTCATATTACTTCTTGAGATTATTGTATGTATGTTATCATATTTATTTTGGTCTTTACTAGTAGTTTAATTTACAATTATTATTGTTAAGGTATTAGATTAAATTAAACTTTTTGCTAAATTAAATTTTTAATAATATATATAAAACCTATTTGAATTGTTGTTTGAAATTTAAGGGATAATAATAAACTAAAGTTAATGATTTTAATTAATGATAAATTAATGTCAAGAAATAAAATGAATAACTGATTTTAATTTTAAAAATCAATGTGAACCTTCACTAATGTCAATGACTAATATGAATTACTCTATAAATTTAGGGTGTGTTTGGAAATCATTTTTTTCTAACGTATGTTGAATAGTTTAATTTTGCACTTATAAAATTTTTTTTATTATTCTTCTAACAAAGGAAAAAGCTTTTTATCCTTCAGCTAAAAATTGGACATTATTTGAAAAAGTTTTAAAATTGCTTCTCACAGTCTAAAATTAACTTAAAATTGCTTCTAACAGCAAATATATCCAAACAAAAATCGATTATGTCTCATACAATCTATTCTTTTTCAAAGTTAGTCACAGTTAATCTAAACACAATCTTAGAGACTAAATTATTAATTTTCACATAGAAAAATTATAAGTGTGTACCAGAATTCTGGGAGGTAGAGTAATAGTATATGAAAAAGAGATAAAAAAAGAGATATAAAGAATACTAAAGATGATGTGGTAAATAAAAAAGAGAGAGAAAAAGTAAGATAAATAAATAAATATAAAATAAGTGTAGACAAATAATAATGATATATAAAACATCACTCAAGAATCAAGATAATAATAGTCTATAGTTTATAGATTATTATAATAAACCAAGTAAAACACATGTTTGAAAAAGCTTAAATTTTGAGAAAATAATTATTTATTTTTCATAGATTTTATTATAAGACATAAAAATAAATAAATAATTATTTCTTTAAAATAAATTAATAATGGTGAGTTTGATTGGAATAAAAAAAAAACATGAGAAAAAATACAGACAACAATATAATTTTTTTTATTTAGTTAAAAAAAAATGGACTCTTAAAAAATCATCAAACTCTTTCTTCTCTTATTTTTGAACTTCATTTTTTATTTTTTTTCATTTCGACTTTTTGTTCTTTCCTCCTTATACTGACATTATTCTAAAGTAAATGGGTTTGGAAGGAGTACAAGGAAAAGATACGTAGCCACCCACAAGACAACAATGGTTCACGCCCATTCCACACCTAACCTTCATTGTTTTGTTGGAAACTAAAAAAAATATAATCTCCCGTTAAAAAAATTATTTTTTTATAAGTAAATATTATAAAAATAAGGAGTGTTTATTATGTCTTTTCAATTTTACTCTTAATTAATTAGGGTAATTGAGTTTAATTTTAAATGACACTATTCATTTTTATAAGCGCTTAAACAAAAAATTAGTATTCCTTTTTATAAAGACCTACTAAAAAACGAGAAGCATTCATTATGTTTTTGTGACTCATGTGCTGACTTTAGTGAGCGAAAGAGATGCAATCAGTCACACTTTAGTGAATTAGAGGAGAAGCAAGGAGTCGCAGAACTCAAAAGCTAGGATTTTAATTTTTAGGCATTCGGGACTATTCATTTGGGACTAAGTTCATGGTTAGGACGATGTTTCCTAGGGTTTTTAGCTTGTTCGTTTCCTTCTATTTGTTTTCCTTTCATTCATTTACCAAAAGAAAAAAGAAAAAAATAGTCACACAAGCTCTCAACATATCTTCTAAGGTGTGAAAGGTTCTCTCGGATTGGTCATCCGTTTGAGGGAGATATACAGTGCTAAGGTTCAACTTAGTCCCAAATGTCCTCTGTAACGCTCCCCAGAATTGAGAAGTGAACTTTGGGTCTCTATCAAACACTATACTCAACGGTGCCTCATGAAGCCTAACTATTTCCCTCACATACAATCGAGCATACTTATCTACTGGGTAATCGGCTCTTACTAGTAAAAAGTAAGTAGACTTAGTGAGTTTATCAATGATAAAACAAATGGAATCAAAACCGGATAGAGTCTTAGGTAATTCTGTCACAAAATCCATTGCCACGCTCTCCCATTCCACTTAGAATCTCAAGGGGTTGCAACTCACCTGAGGGTTTTTGATGTTCGATCTTTATTTGCTGACAAGTAAGGCATTTGGCTACAAAGAGGGCAATATCCTTCTTCATCCCCCGCCATCAAAACAATTTCCTCAAATCTTGATGCATCTTAGTGATACCTAGATAAAAAGAATATCTGCTCTTGTGGACTTCCTCTAATAGCATCTGTTTAAGGCCTTCATCATCAGAAATAATGATCCTTTCTTAGAAAAAGAATAACCCCACCGCTTGCTTCGGAGAAAACCAATTGGTTCCTCTCCTGCATCATTTCCATATCCTTAGCTTGGGCTATCCTAATCATTTCCCTAAGTTCATTCTTATTTCAAGCCTAGTCAAAGACAAACTCAAGGGGTTCATTGAAACTTCTAGGTTGAGATCCCTAAACCTCTCTAGAAATTGTCATTCATGCATCATCATGGTGAACACATGTAAGGATTTCCGGGTTAAAGCATCAGCTACCGCATTGGCTTTTCTGGGGTGTTATTTTAATTCAAAGTCTTAGTCCTTAAGAAATTTCATCCACCTTCTCCGCCTCATGTTCATCTCTATTTGGTCAAAGAGGTATTTAAGGCTTTTGTGGTAACTAAAGACTTCAAATTTAACTCCATAAAGAGAATGCCTCCATATCTTTAGTGTAAAAACAATCGTGGCCAATTCAAGGTCATGGGTGGGGTAGTTAACTTCATGGGGTCTTAACCGCCTAGAGGCATAAGCTACTACCCCTCTACTTTGCATCAACACACAACCTAATCTCAACTTGGAAGCATCACAATACACTTGGAAGTCTTTTGACACATCAGGGATGACTAACACCGAGGTGGTTGTTAATTTCTCTTTAAGAGCCCAAAAACTTTGCTCACTTTTCTCATCCCACTCAAAAGGTACCCCTTTTCGAGTTAACTTGGTTAGTGGAAGGGCTATTTGTGAAAAACCCTTGATAAACCTTCGATAGTATCTAGCTAATCCTAGGAAACTCCGGATTTCGGTAACGGTTGTGGGAGGTTCCCACTTGGTCACCGCCTCAACCTTGCTAGGATCTACCGCTATCCCTTCTTGGTTCACCACATGCCCCAAAAACTTAACATCTTCTAACCAAAACTCACACTTATCTAACCTTGCAAACAATTGCTTTTCCTTGAGAGTTTGCAACACAATTCTCAAGTGCTCCTTATGTTCCTCGGGAGTTTTGGAATAGATCAAGATGTCGTCTATGAATACCACCACAAACTTGTCAAGGTATGGTCTAAAAATTCTATTCATACATTTTGTGAAAACTTCTAGAGCAATTATTAATCCAAAAGGTACAACGAGGTATTCAGAGTGTCCGTACCTTGTTCAGAAAGCCATCTTCAAGACGTCATCTTGTCTAATCCTAATTTGATGATACCCTGACCTCAAGTCTATCTTAGAGAAGACCAAAGCTCCCCCCAATTTATCCAACAAGTCATCTATCCGGGGAAGGGGGTATTCGTTCTTCACGGTTAACGTATTCAACTCCCGGTAATCCACACACAACCTAAGACTACCATCTTTCTTCTTGACAACAAAACAGGGACTCCCCACGGGAACACACTAGGCCTAATAAACTGCTTTTCTAAGAGGCCTTCTATTTGCTTCTTCACCTCAACCAATTCTAAGGGGACATCCTATAAGGATCCTTGGACACTGGTCTTGCACTAGAAACTAAATCTATGGAGAATTCTGCTTCCCTTTCCGGTGGTAAGGTGAATATGTCACCGGGAAACACCTCATGGTATTCACTCACCATGAGAATTGCTTCTACACTCAAACTAGATTTCATTTCCATCCTATAGAAAATCATGTATCCTTGAATGCTACTAGATGGAGTTTGGACGGAATAAAAATTGAGAGAGTGGGAATATGATATACGGTCATCAGTTGGAGGAATAAATATAGTTTTATTTGCACAATTAAGAACAACATTATGAAAAGACATCCAATCCATACCTAGAATTATATCAATGTTACTCCTACGTAAAGAGAACAAGTTCACACAAAAGGTTCTACCTTGATAAGCTAGAAAACATGGAGTACATAGAGATGAGGTGGACAATTTTCCCTCGTCGGGGGTGGAAACGGTTAATTCAAATGGGAGTTTAGAAGTGGACACTTTTCACTTTATTAAAATTGCAACAATTTTTTTAGAGATAGTGTACTATATACACTTGAAAAATAATGTGTTTTTTGAAGAAAAAAAAATGAAAACTCAATTTTTAAATAACCTAAATTATTTGAAGCTTTCTGAAAACAATATATTATTTACTTTGAATTTTCTAACTCAATTTATGTAACTTTTTATATTTTTAAAATTGCAATAGTATTTTTTTTGAAATCATGTACTATACAATTGAAGAATATGGTGTTTTTCTAAAGAAAAATGAAAATCCGATTTTTAAATTACCTAAATTGTTTAGAGCTTTTTGAAAATAATGTCTTATTCACTTTAAACTTTATAGCTCTATTTACATAATTTTTATATTTTGAAAATTCAACACTACTTTTAGAGAACGTGTACTATATACTTGAAGAATATAGTATTTTTGAAATAAAAATGAAAAATCAATTTTTAAATAATCTAAATTATTTGAAGCTTTATGAAAATAGTATATTATTCACTTTAAAGTTCTAACTCAATGTAAATAATTTTTATTATTTTTTAAAAAATTGCAATAGTTTTTCAGAGATCCGAAGAATATGATATTTTTCGAAATAAAGAATAACAGTGTGTTATTAAATTACCTAAATTACTTATGCTTTCGAAAAATAATATATTATTTACTTTGAAGTTTCTAAATATATTTACATAATTTTTAGTATTTTTACAATTGCTAAAGTTTTTTTTAGAGATCGTGTATGTTCTATTATTCACTTAAAGAATACTGCGTTTTTCGAAATAAGAATGAATATGGTATTTTTAAATTTCCTAAACTATCTGAAGCTTGTCTGAAAACAATGTATTAGTCATTTTGAAGTTTCAAACTCAAATCACATAATTTTTAATATTTTAAAAATGCAACAGTTTCTTTAAAGATCGCGTACTATACACTTGAAGAACATGATATTTTTTGAAATAAAAATGAAACCTTGATTCTTAAATTATCTATATTTTTTAAGATTTTTAAAAACTATGTCTTATTCACTTTGAAAGTTCAAACTCAATTTACATAAATTTTAACATTATTAAAATTGCTACAATTTTTTTATAGATCATCTATTATACACTTGAAGAATATGGTGTTTTTCGAAATAAAAATAAAAATGCGATTTTTAAATTTCCCAAATTATTTTAAGAATTTTAAAAACAATGTCTTATTCACTTTGAAGTTTCTAGCTCAATTTGCATAATGTTTTATATTTTTAAAATTGCAACAATTTTTTAGAGATCATGTACTATATACTTGAAGAATAGGGTATTTTTTCAAATAAAAATGAAAACTCGATTTTTAAATAACCTAAATTATTTGAAGCTTTCTAAAAACAATGTATTATTTAATTTGAAGTGTCTAACTTAATTTAGATAAAATTTGATATTTTTAAAATTGCAACTAATTTTTTAGAGATCGTGTACTGTACAATTGAAGAATATGATATTTTTTGAAATAAAATTAAAACCCCAATTTTTAAATTACCTAAATTGTTTGGAGCTTTTTGAAAACAATGTCTTATTCACTTTGAACTTTATAGCTCTATTTACATAATTTTTTGTATTTTGAAAATTCAACACTATTTTTAGAGAACGTGTACTATATACTTGTAAAATAGGTTATTTTTCAAAATAAAAATAAAAAATCAATTTTTAAATTATCTAAATTATTTGAACCTTTCTAAAAATAGTATGTTATTCACTTTAAAGTTCTAACTCAATGTAAATATTTTTTATTATTTTTAAATTGCAATAGTTTTTCATAGATTTGAAGAATGTAGGGTTTTTTGAAATAAAAATTAATAGTGTGTTATTAAATTACCTAAATTATTTATACTTTTGAAAAATAATATATTATTTACTTTAAAGTTTCTAAATACATATACATAATTTTGAATATTTTTACAATTTCAAAAGGTTTTTTTAGAGATCGTGTTGTATTATTCACTTAAAAAATATGACGTTTTTCGAAATAAGAATGAATATGGTGTTTTTGAATTTACCTAAACTATCCGAAGCTTTTTAAAAACTATGTCTTATTCAGTTTGAAAGTTCAAACTCAATTTACATAAATTTTCACATTATTAAAATTTCTACAATTATTTTAGAGATCATGTACTATACACTTGAAGAATATGGTGTTTTCTGAAATAAAAAAAATCAATGTTTAAATTACCCAAATTATTTTAAGCATTTTAAAAATAATGTCTTATTCACTTTGAAGTTTCTAGCTCAATTTGTATAATGTTTTTTATTTTTAAAATTGCAATAATTTTTTAGAGATCATGTACTATACACTTGAAGAATAGGGTATTTTTCGAAATAAAAATGAAAACTCGATTTTTAAATAACCTAAATTATTTGAAGCTTTCTGAAAACAGTTTATCATTTCCTTTTTGAAGTTTCTAACTCAATTTAGATAAACTTTTCTATCTTTAAAATTGCTACTATTTTTTATAGATCGTGTAATGTACAATTGAAGAATATGGTATTTTTTGAAATAAAATTAAAACCCCAATTTTTAAATTACCTAAATTGTTTGTATCTTTTTGAAAATAATGTCATATTTACTTTGAACTTTCTTGCACTATTTAAATAATGAAATGGATTTGGTGCTGTAACAGCACCATGTTGTAGTGATGTGTCTCAATCTTAGCCTTTTATTTTTTTACTTTAAAAAAATTTGATAAAACAAAAAACATGATATTGTTGTTACAACCATTAGATCCGAAACAACAGCATGCTATAACAGCAGCAAATCCAGATCCTTAAATAATACTTTATATTTTCAAAATACAACACTTTTGTTAGAGATCGTGTACCATACACTTGAAGAATAGGGTATTTTTTGAAATAAAAATAAAAATGCAATTTTTGAATAACCTATATTATTTGAAGCTTTCTTAAAATAATGTATTATTCACTTTGAAGTTTATACCTCAATTTACATAATTTTAAATATATTTAATATTGCAATTGTTTTTTAGTGATCATGTAGTATATAGTTAAAGAATAGGGTATTTTTCGAAAAAAAAAATGAAAAAACATTTTTAAATTAGCTAAATTTTTTGAAGCTTCCTGAATACAATGTATTAGTCATTTTGAGGTTTCATACTCAATTTATATAATTTTTATATTTTTAAAACTGTAACAGTTTTTTTAGAGATCGTATACTATAGAAGAATATGGTGTTTTCGAATAAAAATGAAAACACAATTTTTTAATTACCTAAATTCTTTGAAACTTTCTAAAAGTAATGTATAATTCACTTTGAAGTTTATAATTAAATTTACATATTTTAAATATATTTGAACTTTCAAAAGTTTTTATTAGAGATCGTATACTATTCACTTGATAAATATGATGTTTTTGAACTAAAATTGAATAGGGTGTTTTTAATTACCTGAATTCTTTGAAGCTTTCTAAAAATAATGTATAATTTACTTTGAAGTTTATAATTAAATTTACAATATTTTAAATATATTTGAACTTTCAAAAGTATTTATTAGAGATCGTATACTATTTTTTTGATAAATATGGTATTTTTTGAACTAAAACTAAATAAGGTGTTTTCAAATACCTAAATTATTTAAAGTTTTTTAAATACAATGTACTAGTCACTTTGAAGTTTCATACTCAATTTAAATAGTTTTTATATTTTTGAAATTACAACATTTTTTTTTAGAGACCGTGTAGTATACACTTGAAAAATATGATGTTTTCTGAAATAAAAATGAAATTGCGATTTTAAATAACCTAAATTATTTGAAGCTTTATGAATACAATATATTATTCACTTTTATTTTTTTTTACTCAGTTTACATAACTTTTTATATTTTTAAAGTTGCGAACATTTTTTTTTAGAGATCGTGTAACACTAAAAGAATATGGTATTTTTTGAAATAAAAATGAAAATGTGATTTTTTAATTACCTAAAGTGTTTGAAACTTTCTCAAAATAATATATTATTCACTTTGAAGTTTTTAGCTAAATTTACAATATTTTTAATATTTTTAGCATTTCAAAATTTATTTAGAGATCGTGTGCTATTCACATGAAGAATATGATGTTTTTCGAAATAAAAATGAATAGGGATATCTAAATTATTTGAAGCTTTGTAACATTCCTAAATTTCCAAAGTTAAGACTAAAATTGGGGAAACATCAATTTGGTCCCTAAGGGTCACTCTTTGAAAGAAATGGGATGTTAGGGATGTAATTGCAATTATTATGAGAATGGGAAGGAAGGACTAAAATGTAATATTTTAAATTTTCAAGGAGGGACTAAATAACAACAGTTGAGAAATTGCCAGAAAGGGAACAAAAGCTTCATTCCTTCCCTCTCTCCTCACTCACGCCTTCTCTCCATCACTCTCATACACATTTTCATTTTACTCTCTTCTCCTATAGGGTTCTCCATTTTCTTTCTCTCAAAGGTTGATCATCATCATCATCATCTTCTTCTTCTAGTTCTTCTCCTCACCTCCAAGGCTTGGTTCTTTAACTTCAAGCTCAAGTGTTACCGAGATGAGCACATGTAACCCTCTTCTCTTCTCCTTTAGCTCAAGTTCCTATTTTGGGCAACGGGTCTCCAAAGCCTTCCATTCCACATGCAACCCACAAATTGGGTTAATATGAGTGTTGATGATTTGGTACTTGTGAATTTTAGGGATTCCAAGTGCTCTTGGGTTGAGATTGAAGAGCTTTGAAGGAATTGGAAAAAATTGTGTTTTTGGAGCTCAAATCAAGGTAACCTACTAAAAACCCCAATTAGGGCATCTAAAAACTAGAGATTTTATGAGGTTAGGATTTGGAAAAAAAAAATTGTGTGTTAGTTGTGATGAATTAGGTTGAATATGATATTATTGATAGATCAAATGTGAATGCATGAATTTGAAGGATTCGGCTATTATGTTGCTTGATGTTTAAAACTTAGTTAAATCTTTTGGAATTGTGATGAGTTGATAATTAATATGTTGTTGAGCATGTTAAATTGGTGAAAGTGTTGAATATAGAATGAATTGATGATTTGAAATGGTATGAACTTGTTTAAATGTCGTTGAGCATGATATCATATTGATATGAGAATTGGAGGAATTTCTTTGGAATGTGAATTTAAGTTGTGAACAAAAGCCTAGTTCATTGTCTCACGAATTTTGACATAGTTTGGACTAGATATTGATCTGTTTTTATTTAGATTCTGATTTTGTGGTTTTTAAAAAAGTTGTAGCAAATTTGTTAGCTTATTAATGCTACAGGTTTCATGAGAATACAATTTGTATAGCTTGAGTTATATGCAAAACATTGAGAGTTGCCACAATTGGATTTTTGTCATGGACTAGTGAAATCAAGTGAAATTATCTATTAGAAATAAATTGATTCAGATCCTTGGTTATAAACAAAATTTGTAGATAATTTCATTAGCTTTCATTTGTGACTGATTTCACTCAATTTAGAGATCTACAACTCAAGTTATGGCCCAAATACCAAGAGGATGCATTTTTTAGTGAAACACGAAATTTGCTATATGTGACTGGCACTTAAGCGCCAGAGCCAAAATCCTGGTAGCATGAAAAAGGTGTTTGGCACTCAAGCCTGCACCTGTTTGGCCTGTTTTAACTTCCAAAATGCAATATAAGTCTAATTAACCTATTTCTAGGATGGGAATGAATAAAAATAAGTTCATGGGACTTAGTAACATGCACTAGGGTCATGAAGCTATTATGATATGTGTTGTGTTATGAATGATTGTTGTCTTGGAACATGTAATGAGAATTGATAAAGTGAAAAGATGAATGTCTTTCCCATCAACATTGGTTGAGGAAGCGAGTTGACTCCCACCGGTAGTATACCGGGTAAGAGGATTAGCAGGAAAAATGGAAATGAAATGCAAGGTTATCCCGAAAGGGACAGATAACCTGAAGTACAAGGGTTATTCCGAGAGGGGCAGATGACCTGAGGTACAAAAAAGGACTACCTCGAAAGGTGTAGATAGTCCTGGGCTATCCCGAATTTCACCAAGCTGTCCGTTAAATTGAAAGTTCACGGTATATAAATCAACTATACAAAATTTCATTTGATTTCAAAAGTTTTTTTATATACCATGTATTATAGACTTGAAGTATATGATGTTTTTCGAAATAAAAATTACAACGTGATTCTTAAATTACCTAAATTATTTCAAACTTTTTTGAAAACTATGACTAATTCACTTTGAAATTTCCAGCTCAATTTACATAACTTTAGCAATTTTAACATTGCAACTATTTTTTTTAGAGATTGCAAATTATACACTTAAAGAAAAGGGTTTTTTTGAACTAAAATTGAAAATGCAATTTTTAAATTACTTAAATTATTTAAAGCTTTCTGAGCACAATGTATTATTCACTTTGAAAATTAAAATTGCAAGAGATTTTTAGAGATCGTGTACTATTATACTATTATTCACCTGAAAAATATGATGTTTTTCGAAATAAAATGAATAGGTAGTTTTTCAAAAGCCTAAATTATTTGAAGTTTTTCTGAAAATAATGTATTCATCACTTTCATGTTTCAAACTCAAATTACATAATTTTTTATAGTATAAAAATTGCAACAGTTTTTTTAGAAATAATGTACTATACACTAAAAGAAAATGGTATTTTTCGAAATAAAAATGAAAACGCGATTCTAAAATTACCTAAATTATTTGAAGCTTTTTAAAATCTATTTCTTATTCACTTTGAAAGTTCAAACTAAATTTACATAGTTTTTCACATTCTTAACATTGCAACAGTTTGTTTAAGAGATCTTGTACTATCGACTTGAACAATATGATGTTTTTCGAAATAAAAATGAAAACGCGATTTTAAAACTACCCAAATTATTTGAAGCATTTTGAGAATAATTATGTTATGTACTATTAATTTATATAATTTTTATTTTTAAAATTGCCACAATTTTTTTAGATGTCGAGTACTATACACTTGAAGAATATGTTATTTTTCGAAATAAAAATGAAAACCCAATTTTTAAATTACCTAAATTGTTTGAAACTTTTTGAAAACAATGTATAATTCACTTTGAACTTTCTAGTTCTATTTACAAATTTTTTTAAAATTTTAAAATTCAACATATTTTTAGAGGTCGTCTACTATATATACACTTGAAGAATATGATATTTTTTGAAATAAAAATGAAAATCACAAGTTTTAAATTATTAAAATTATTTGAAGCTTTCTATAAACTGGGTTATATTCACTTTGAAATTCTAACTTAATGTACATAATTTTTAATATTTTTAACATTGCTACAGTTTTCTCAAAGATTTGAAGAATAGTATGTTTTCGAAATAAAAAATGAATAGCATTTTATTAAATTACCTAAATTATTTGAACTATCAGAAAACAATAAATCATTTACTTTAAAGTTTTAAACTAAAATTTCATAATTTTCAAATATTTTAAAATTGTAATAGTTTTTTAGAGAACATTTACTATACACATGAAGAATATGGTGTTTTTCGAAATAAAAATGAAAATTTAATTTTTAAATTACTTAAATTATTTGAATAATTTTGATAACAATGTCTTATTCAGTTTATCGTTTCTAGCTCAATTTACATGATTTTTTATATTTTTAAAATTGTAGCAGTTTTTTCTAGAATCATGTGCTATACACCATAAGAATATGATGTTTTTTGAATAAAAATGAAAAATACAATTTTTTAATTACTTAATTTGTTTGAAGTTTTCTAAAAACAATTATTATTAACTCTGAAGTCTCTAACTAAATTTAAAATATTTTTAATAAATTTAAAATTTAAAATTTTTTTTTTTTGAGATCACATAGTATTTAGTTGAAAAATAGGGTGTTTTTCGACATAAAATTGAATAGGGTGTTTTCAATTACCTGAATTCTTTGAAGCTTTCTAAAAATAATACATTATTCACTTTGAAGATTCTAACTCACTTTACATAAGTTTTTTTATTTTTAAAATTTCAAATATTTTTTTTAGAGATCATGTACTATAGACTTGAAGAATATGGTGTTTTTCGAAAAAAATTAATTGAGTGTTAGTAAATAACCTAAATTATTTGAAGCTTCCGTAAAACACTGTATTATTTGAAGCAGTATTTTTAGAGATCGTGTAATGTAGACATTGCAAAAGTTTTTTTAGAGATCATGTACTATATAGTTGAAGAATATGGTATTTTTAAAAAATAAAAATGAAAATCCAATTTTTAAATTACCTAAATTGTATGAAGCTTTTTGAAAACAACGTCTTATTCACTTTAAAGTTTTTATCTCAATTTATATATTTTTATTTTATTTTTGAAATTACATCTATTTTTTTTAGAGATCGTGTTTTATACACTTAAAGAATATGATGTTTTTATAAATGGAATTGAAAACACAATTTTTCAATTACCAAAATTATTTGAAACTCTCTGAAAATGATGTATTGTTTACTTTAAAGTTTCTAAAGAAATTTACATAATTTTTAAAATTGCAAAATTTTTTTTAGAGATCATGTACCATTCACCAAAAAAAAGATGCTTTTTGAAATATAATGAATGTGTAATTTTTCAAATGCCTAAATTATTTAAACCTTCTCTGAAAACAATGTATTTGTCACTTTCATGTTTCAAACTCAAATTATATAATTTTTTATATTTTAAAAATTATAACAGTTTTTTAGAGATCATGTACTATACTATACACGGGAAGAAAATGGTGTTTTTGGAAATAAAAATGAAAACGTGATTCTTAAATTACCTAAATTATTTGAAGCTTTTTTAAAACTGTGTCTTATTCACTTTGAAAGCTTAAACTAATTTTACATAAATTTTCACATTATTAAAATTTCAACAGTTTGATTTATAGATCTTGTACTATCAACTTGAATAATATGGTGTGTTTTTTTTAAATAAAAATGAAATGGCGATTTTAAAACTACCCAATTTATTTGAAGCATTTTGTGAATATTGTCTTATTCACTTTGAAGTTTCTAGCTCAATTTACATAATTTTTTATTTTAAAATTGCCACTGTTTTTTTGATATCGTGTACTATACACTTGAATAATATGTTATTTTTTGAAATAAAAATGTAAACCTAATTATAAAATTACCTAAATTGTTTGGATCTTTTTGAAAACAATGTCTAGTTCACTTTGAACTTTCTAGTTCTATTTACTACAATTTTTAAAATTAAAAAATTCAACATTTTTTTAGAGGTCATGTACTATATACACTTGAAGAATAGAGTTTTTTTTAAATAAAAATGAAAATCGAATTTTTAAATTTTTTATATTATTTGAAGCTTTCTAAAAACAATGTAATATTCACTTTGAAATTCTAACTTAATATACATAATTTTTAATATTTTTAACATTGCTACACTTTTCTCATAGATGTGAAGAATAGTGTGTTTTTCGAAATAAAAATGAATAGCATTTTATTAAATTACCTAAATTACTTGAACTATCAGAAAATAATGTATCATTTACTTTAAAGTTTCTAACTAAAATTTCATAATTTTTAAATATTTTAAAATTGCAACAGTTTTTTATTGAACGTTTACTATACACATGAAGAATATGATGTTTTTTGAAATAAAAATGAAAATGCGCTTTTTAAATTACTCAAATTATTTGAAGCATTTTGATAACAATGTCTTATTTACTTTGAAGTTTTTAGCTCAATTTATATGATTATTGCAGCAGCTTTTTTAAAGAGATCATGTTCTATATACCGGAAGAATATGATGTTTTTTGAATAAAAATGAAAACGCGATTTTTTAATTACTTTAATTGTTTGATGCTTTCTAAAAATAATGTATTATTAACTTTGAAGTTTCTAACTAAATTTAAAATATTTTTAATATATTTAAAGTTTCAAAAGATTTTTTTTGAGATCATGTAGTATTTACTTGAAGAATAGGGCGGGTGTTTTTCGACATAAAAATGAATAGCGAGTTTTCAACTACCTAAATTCTTTAAAGTTTTTTGAAAACAATATATTATTCACTTTATAGATTCTAACTAAACTTACATAAGTTTTATTCTTTTTAAAATTTCATTTTTTTTTAGAGATCGTGTATAATAGACTTGAGGTATTTAGTATTTTTAGAAATAAAATTTAATTGAGTATTTTTAAATTACCTAAATTATTTGAAGCTTCCTAAAAACACTATATTATTTGAAGCAAAATATTTAGAGATCGCGTAATCTATACATTGCAAAAAAAATTTAGAGATCATGTACTATATAGTTGAAGAATATGATGTTTTTCAAAATAAAAATGTAAACCCAATTTTTAAAGTACCTAAATTGTATGATGCTTTTTGAAAATAATGTGTTATTCACTTTAAAGTTTCTATCTCAATTTACATTTTTTTTTAATTTTTGAAATTGCATCTATTTTTTTAGAAATCGTGTTTTATACACTTGAAGAATATGGTGTTTTTAGAAATAGAATTGAAAACGCAATTTTTCAATTACCAAAATTATTTGAAACTCTCCGAAAACAACGTATTATTTACTTTGAACTTTCCAAAGAAATTTACATAATTTTTAAAATTTATAAAATTGCAAAAGCTTTTTTAGAGATCGTATACTATTATTCATCTAAAAAAATGATGCTTTTCGAAATATAATGAATATGTAGTGGTTCTTAGGAATCTATGACTATATCCCTTTGGTCATGGGTTCGAACCACGGAAGGTTCTCAAATCCTAGAATAAAGGTAGATTTATTCGTAGGGGGTGGCTAAGCTCTTAGAACACCGCCGGGGATGGTGGTTAGCGTCCCACCCGGGGTGTTATAGTTTTTTTTATTGATCGTGTACTATACACCTGAAGAATATAATGCTTTTCGAAATAAAAATAAAAACGCAATTTTAAATTACCTAAATAATTTGAAGATTTATGAAAATAATGTTTTATTCATGTTGAAGTTTCAACCTCAATTTACATGATTTTTTATATATTTAAAATTGCAACAATACTTTAGAGATCGTGTAGTATTTGAAGAATATGGTATTTTTTGAAATAAAAATTAAAACACTATTCTTACATAACCTAAATTTTTTTAATCTTTTTTAAAACTATGACTTACTTTGAAATTTATAGCTCAATTTATATACTTTTAGCAATTTTAAAATTGCAACAGTTTTTTAGAGATTGTAAACTATATACTTGAAGAATATGGTATTTTTCGAAATAAAATTGAAAATGACATTTTTAAATTACCAAAACTATTTGAAGCTATCTGAAGATAATATTTATTCACTTTGAAGTTTTTATCTAAACTTACATAATTTTTAATATTTCTAAACTTTCAAAAGTTTTTTTTAGAAATTGAGTACTATAGACTTGAAAAATATGATGTTATTTTCGAAATAACAATTAATTAGGTGTTTTTCAATTACCTAAGTTATTTGAATCTTTCTGAAAACACTGTATTATTCACTTTGAAAGTTCAAAGTCAATTTTCATAATTTTTTACTTTATTAAAATTAAACAGTTTTTTTGAAAATAATGTACTATACACACTTGAAGAATATGGTATTTTCCGAAATAAAAATGAAAACGATTTTTAAATTGCCTAAATATGTTATTCACTTTGAAGTTGCTAGCTAAATTTATATAATTTTTTATAATTTTTGAAAATTACAACAGTTTTTTTAGAGATCGTATATTATATATACACTGAGTTATTTTAAAGATCGTGTACTATACGCGGGAAGAACATTGTGTTTTTCGAAATAAAAATGAAAATGTGATTTTAATTACCTAAATTATTTGAAGCTTTCTAAATATAATGTATGATTCTCTTTGAGGTTTCTAACTAAGTTTTTATAATTTTTTTAAATTTCAGAACTATTTTTAGAGATCGTGTACTATTCACTTGAAGAATAAGGTATTTTTCAAAATAAAAATAAATATATTAGGAACTTAAGATTATATCTCTTTGGTCTTGAGTTCGAATCCACGGAAGGTCCCAAATCCTGGAATAAATGGATATTTATTCACGGGGGATAACCCACTTAAGGGAGTGAGTGAAGCTCTAGGAACACGGCCAGTGAATTCCTAGACCATTGGTGTTGCAGGTCAAGGCTTACGTGTTACATATACACTCGAAGAATATAGTACGTTTTCGAAATAAAAATGAAACGTGATTTTTATATTACCTAAATTAGTTGAAGTTTTTTTTAGAATAATGTCTTATTCACTTTAAAGTTTCTAGCTCAATTTAGATAATATTTTATATTTTTAAAGTTGTAACCATTTTTTTAGAGGTTTTGTACAAAACATTTGAAGAATAGGATGATGTTTTTCGAAATAAAAATGAATATGGTGTTTTTAAATTACCTAAATTATTTGAAGCTTTATGAAAACAACAATGTATTATTCACTTTGAAGTCTCAATTTTATAATTTTAAAATTGCAACAGATTTTTTAGATATTATGTACTATACATATGAAGAATATGATGTTTTTCAAAATAAAAATGAATTGGGTGTTTTTAAATTACCTAAATTATTTGAAGTTTTTTCAAAATATTTTATTATTCATTTTGTAATTTCTAGCTCAACTTACATAATTTTTATATTTTTAAAAATGCAACTATACACTTGGGTAATATGATATTTTTCAAAATAAAAATGAAAATGCGCTTTTTTAACTATCTAAATTATTTGAAGTTTTTTTAAAACAATTTATTATTTATTTGAAGTTTCTATCTCAATTTTCATAATTTTTTTATTAATATTACAACATTTTTTTTATATCTTGTATTAAACAGTTGAAGAATATGGTGTTTTTAGAAATAAAAATGAATGTAAATTACCTTAATTATTTGAAGATTTTCAAAAACAATGTATTTTTCACATTGCTAGCTTAATTTTCATTTGTTTTTATATTTTTGAAATTGCAACAGTTTTTTTTGGAGATTGTGTACTATACAATTAAAGAATAGTGTTTTCAAAATAAAAATGAATATTGTGTTTTTAAATTCCCTAAATTATTTGAAGCTTTTTTAAAAAGTTTAATTATTCACTTTAAGTTTCTAACTCAACTTACGTTATTTTCTTTATATTTTTAAAATTACATTTTTTTTTTGAGATAGCTAGTTAACTATACACCTAAAGAATAGTGTTTTCAAAAATTTAACAAAAAATTATGTTTTTTAAACTAACTAAATTATTTGAAGCTTTTTTGAAATAATGTATTTTCTATTTGAAGTTCCTAGCTCAATTTCTATTAAATACATACATAACCTAGTGAAAAAAATATTTTAACACAAGAAATGAATTATAATAAAATATTACATTAAAATTTTCACATAATAATAATTAAAATATATATATAATAATATTATAATTTATTATTATTATTATTATTATTATTATTATTATTATTATAGGTTGACCTATTAAACTTAAAAGGCTTTCTGAAGAACCTAAAATCTAACTTATTTAATTAAATGAGATTTTTAAAAAGTCTTAATTTGAGTCTAATATGAGAAATTCTTGGATGGACACAGACCCAACACATCATCTTTAGGTACAACCGGTAGAAAAAAACCAACTTACTAAAATTTATCCAAGCTAAAAATTCAAAATAAAATTAATTTTTCTTTTGTCTCCGTGATGCACGTCTGTTTGCTTCTCCATAATTCCTGTTCTGCTTTTTCACTTTCTACAGTTTTTAGAACTCAATAAAAAAATAACTATCCATTTCTATTGTTTTCTTCTCCCGCTTTTCTATCTTGCTCCGTTTTCTCCCAAGACATGCATACAAGGTCATAGAGAGCGGCTGAATTTTCTTCTCCTATACAAGTAAGTCTAATATAGTTTAACCTCTCTTGCTTTCTATTTCACATTTTTTTAGTTTTAAATATACAATCACCACCTGATTTATTATTGGGTCTTTGTTCATCCAAGAATTTCTCCAAACACAGACACATGACACGAATAATGTCTAAAATATGAAAGATTGGGAGACCGCCTATATATACTAAAAAAATAAAATATTAAAAATAATAAAAATATGAATGAACCTAGAAAAATATTAAGAGACATTATCAATAATATAAGTATTATTTTTTTTATATCATGTATTAAATAGTTGAAGAATATATATAAATTTTGTAGACATGATATTTTAAAATAATTATTTTTAAAAAAAGTATAAAAAGCGTCTTGAAAGTGTCGAGCTACATACTTCGAGTCGATAAAAAATAACTTTAATTGAATACTAATAAAGACGTGAGGTACGAGTATCGCATGGGTGTCGGTGTTAAATGTGTGTTCAACACGCTGACATAATAATTAAGAGAAATGTCAGTGCTTCATAGGATATAACACAAGTGGTGACGGATTTATTTTGATCCCTATAATAATAAGGCTTAAAGATTATTTCCTTATAAAATTTGCAATTTTTCGCAAGCTATGTCCTATTTCCTTATTTTGATGTACAACCTATTTTTGAGTTTTTGGGTAATATCATTATAAGAAAATTCAGGATTAGTTACAAAAATATGTTTTTTAACTAATTTATAGTTAAACAAGTTTTAGTTAAAAATTAGCAACAGATTAGACACTAATTTTTAAAATTTAATTACGAACTAGCTACGGAATATTTTTATAGCTTGCTATCTAGATTTAACAAGAAAAATTCCGTAGCTAATTAATAGTTAATAATATGATTTGTTACTAGTTAATTACGGATTAGCTATGAAATTTTTCGAAACAAATTTAAAAGATTCTCGTAGAGTATATATAAAAAGAGATAAAAAAATTCTGAAATAAATATAGATAAATAATGATTATACATGAATTATTATCCATATGTATTTTCTTTATCACTTCAAATATCAACTTCATTCTTTTTCTTAAAAGAAAAAAAACCTTTATTCTTTTTCTTTTACTCGTTCTTACTTTATATAGCTTTTTAATTTTCAGTGTGTATATATAAAAAAATTTTGTTTAATTTTCTAAATACTCATTTATGTTTGCAATCCAATTTCACCCCTTTTCTTTCTCTTGCTTCTTAAGTTAGTTTGGCATATTTCACCCCATCCCTATCCAATGACCATAAACTTTTTTAATTTAACAAGGAGACATTAGATAAAGGTGAATAAAGTAATTTATCCTATAATGTCATTAAATTTTGGGGTTTGGAATACTTACTAAATAGAAAACGACAAGTTAAATGTAACCACCCTATAAATTAAGTGGGGGTATTTGGCCCATTTGGGCGTATGTAGGGAAGATTGGAGTCTAATTTTGAGAATATTATTTAATTAAATATTAATGAATTAATAATAGTAAAATATATGGATGTTATTATTAATACTATGGAAATAGACTCTTAGATGTAAAAAAGAGAAAGTGGGTTCTGATCAGGATTTGCATGAAATGGGCACCAAGGAGGAATCAGGAATATTGTAAGTCCTTTTAAATTGGAAAACTTCTCAACTTTTAAGATTATGAAATATTCTTTTTTTATTTCATAAAAAGGTTATATTTAATAGTATATATACTTGGGTTTGTTTGGTCGTTGGATTCGGAATTAAATGTAACTTACACCCAAGCTTTGAATAACAGAAATAGTCATTCACTCACAACTCATTTCGTAAGAAAATAGGTAATTTAATTATTGACTTTGTATTTTGTAAGAGGTTTTAGTTTTCACATTATGGGGTAGTTACGGATTGACGTAACACATCATGGTTTTGTTTGGTAAAACTAGCTTATAACTTATAACTTATGACTTATAGCTTATAGCGTGTAGTTTATAGTTTGTAGCTTATGACTTGTGACTTATAATTGAGTAGAGATGTTTGGTAAAATTAACTTATTAGGTAACTTATATTTGTTAAATGGCTTAAAATGACAAGTAATAATTACATGTAATAAATTATTTAATAAAGTAAACATAATAAATGACTAGAGAGTAAAATAGGAAAAAATTATTGAAATTTACTTTTCATAAGCTATAAGCTACTTGAAATAGCTTTTCATTGAAAGCTAGCTTATACCTTATTTACCAAACACCTCCATTATACGATAAACTACAAGCTATAAGCTCTTAAATAAGCTATAAACTAGCGTTATCAAACACACACTATATATTATGTAAGACTCTTTTAATCAATTAATTATGACCAATTAATGCATTAAGGCTTCTCTATCCACGAAGTTTAGTCCTAAAATGAGATTAATTGAAGAATGCATATGTTGTTCCCAAAACCGACATTAATCGAATTCGCCATTATAGAGCTAAAACTTGTGAATCTGAGAGCTTTAATTAATTAATTTGTCCTAATTAATCGATTAAAGAGATTCCACGTGACACTTAATATGTCACACAAATCCGTAACGGTAAAATAACATTATGAAATAAAAGTCACATAATAAAGTCTGAGATTAAACTGCGTATTCTTCTAAGTCAGAGACTAAATAGCGTAAATGTTACTCTTTCTTTAGGGGTGTTTAGGTATAGTTAAATTTGATTTTAAGGTGAAAAGTCATTAAAACCTATCATTTTTATTTTTTTTTTGGGTTTAGTTTAGTTCAATTGAAAATTTAAAAAAGATAAAAATAAAACCAAATCAAACTGCTGATTTGCGATTTGGAATTGGTTTATTAATTCAGTTTGTTCTCATCAAATAAAATATGAGGTTTATAATTAAATTTAGTTGAGTTTGTTATCACTATAATTTTCTTATCATCACTCCTTTTAAATATTTTTTATTGTAACATATAATTGATTTAATTATATTTTTGGTCTTTATATTTTGTCAATTGTATAATTTTAGTACTCTGAAGTTTTGGTTAAGTGATTTTCATACTTATAAAATTTTAAACGTGAGAATTGAATTAAGTGATACACTTTTCTTTCTAAATTAAACAATTTGTTTTTAACTTCACTAAATGTTATAGTAAGAATTGCAATCAATCTTTGATTGTTAGCAACACTAACAAATAGTATTGTGTTGTTTAAATTGGACATAAACTTAAAGAAATAATTACCATTTTAAAATTCAAATTTTATATTTTAAATTTTATAAGGACCAAAATTGCTTGATTAAAATTTTTAGGATTAAAATTACACAATTAATAAATCATGAAGACTAAAAAATGCATTTAAACCAATATAATTTTTTACTAAATAGAGTGACAATTTGAAGAAATACTTATTAAACTTCAATATATATTTTAACACACATATCATACCTTTGTGTTGATAATACACCCTACATATAACAATAACAAAAAAATAATTAATGAATTATTTCTTGAAAATATAATAGGCTTACAATTTTATAATAAGACTGAACATTAATAAGGTTAATCATTGTGTGATTTAGACTGATTTTAAACATTTCAATTGAAATCCAAATTCCAAACAAAACCACAAGAAAAGATTCGATTGAGGTTTTTGGCTTTTGGTTGTTTCAACTAACGGTTTTTCCAGTTTGTTTATTCAATTTAAAATGGTTTAATGAAGTTATTAGACACCCCCTTACTTTTTTAATTTTATTTTATAGGGTAAATTACATTTAGAAGTTTGGCTAAATTACACTTCACTCTATTTTATTAACTATAGTTAGTTTTATTTCTTTCTTTTTTTATAATGGTTAATTAATTATTTTCTACATTAAGATGGTTAGTTTTTAGGTTTGAATAATTTTTAATCCCAACAATTTTTTTTTTTACATTTTAATCCAACTTAATTTTAAAAAAAATTAGTTCTTAATAATGTTAAAAATTTTAATAATATTTTTAGGGAACTAGAAGAAAATTAAATAATAGGATTAAAGTTAAAAATTTTAAAATTTTTATTGAAAATTAAAATTTAAAAATTTAACGGACTAAAATAAAAATTTTGAATTAATTTTGTCAAAAATTAGAAAAGAAAATTATAGGGCGAACCACCCTTTGGTTAATTCTAAACGTTTACTTTTAATCCATTTAAAATTTTGTTTCATGAAAAATATATAATTTTTTAATCCTTGTAATTACTAATTTTTATATTTGATCCCTTTTTTTCTTTCTTTAATTTTATTATTTGATTTATTTTTCTTTTGATCCCTGAAAAAATATGATGCAAAAATTTAACATTATTAGAGACTAAAAAAAATTGAATTAAATTATATTAAAAGAAAAAATAAAAATTATTAAAACTAAAAATTTATTTAAACTTAAAAATTGATCATTTTAATGTAAAAAAAAACATTTAAGAATTAAATTAATTCAAAAATTTTATTTTTAGTCCCTTAAATTTTTGTAATTTTTATTTTTAATAAAAATTTTAAATTTTTTAACTTTGATCTTATTATTTAATTTTCTTTTGGTTCCCTAAAAAAGTGTCATGAAAACATTTAACATTATTAAAAACTAAAAATAAAATTCTTGAGTTAAGTTGAATTAAAATAAAAACCAAAAATTGTTAGGACAAAATCTTATTCAAACTTAAAAAATAACAAAAATAGGGTAGAGTGCAATTTTACTAACCATTATAAAAAAACGAAAATAAAAAAATAAAACTAACAATAGTTAATGAAATAGATTAAGTGCAATTTTACTTCAAAAATAGGATAAAATACAATTTAGTCAAACCATTGTAAAAAAACAAGAATAAAAAAAATAAAACTAACTAATTAATAAAATAGATGAAGTGCAATTTTACTTAAAAATAGGATAAAATACAATTTAGTCAAACCTCAATGGTAGTGTGTGTAATATAACCTATTTTATTATAGGCAAATGATATTTAGTGCCCCCAAGGACACAATTTAAAAACCCAATTGTAATAAAAAAATATTGAAATGTGTAATTTTTTTGTATTCCCGTGAGACGAAACAATGTGCTCTTGTAATTATTTTTCTAATTCTAGTAACTTTATCTAGTACCCTAAGAACACTATATATCAAGACCCTTTATTATTTAGAATAATTCTAAATCCTCCTAATTCATGTTCCTAAAAATCCTCCTACTTATTAAAGAATGTTTTTAATGCTTTTTATATTTTCAAGAGTGAGAGTGCATTTAATTCCATACTTTATATGATATTAGAAAAATAATTAAGAAGATATAGCATTGCTCTATTATATAACAACCCCCTTACTTTTCTTAAGACTTCTTTCCTTTGCATTGACAGCGTATAATTTTAAGGGTTTACAGTGACTTTACGGAAAGAATAAAGCCAGGCACATTCTTGAAGCATTCTATATTTGACATACAATGCTATAAATTAAAAAAATGACTTAAAAAAGTTATTTTAAATGACTAAAAAAATAGACATAATCACAATATATTTTGTTTTGAAATAACTAAGAAAAACATCAAGAAAGTGTCAAGCGCCACATAATTCAAGCCCAACATGGGTGCCAAAGATGTAACCTGCGAGTATTGCATGGGTGTCGATGTCGAAAGCGCACCCAACATGCAAACACGGCAGTTAAAAAAAGTGTTGGTGCTTCGTAACATGTAACACAAATAATAAGGCTTAAATATAATTTTAATCCTTATAAAATTTTCAAGTTTTTGGAAGCTACTTAGAGTGGGATTTATGCGGCATGGTGGATTTAGCAACTCTGTAGGCCGGAATCCTCTCAAGAAGTTATAATCTTTTCAAGTGATTCTCACACGGTGCAGTAATAAGAATGCACGAGGCATTTACGAATGATTTCTTTCCTCAAGCTAGTAAAGCTGTGTTATAAACGAATTCCTCTTATTAATAGAAAGCTAAACACAGTCAACAAACATGTACTAACTACACAATAGAAGCAGACTAACTACATAGTAGAAACAAGTTCAAGACGTGGAGAAACTTTTATAGACAACTGTTTCATGTTTCATGTTTCATGTATAGAGACTAGTGAGAGGAACTGTCACCGAGCTAATAGGTAGGAAAATTAATCTCTTCTCTTTTTCTTCTTTTCATTTTTCTCAGCTGAATTCTTCAACTGGAACAAGATAACACATAAAAATCCACTCAATACAAAATTATCAGGAGAAAACAAATCAATTTAAGGCAGAGTAGATGCAAATCGAGAAAAGGCTGTTTAAGGATGCAACTCACCATGATAACCAGAATCCGAACAAAAATTGCAGCCAGATCAGTAAACAGGGTCAAGGCATGCTTCACGTAATCCAAATCTCCGGAGTGTGCCCTCTCAACTATTTCTTGGGTGTCCACTACGATGTACCCCACAAACACCAAAAGTCCAAAATACAACTGCAACAGTAGAAAACAAAACCCATATAAGAAATCTTGTTGCATTACAATAAGTGAATAACAATGGTATACCCTGACGGCAGCTGCTCACCTCAAACTTAAAGAGAGCTAATGAACCTCCAAAGATGGAAGAAGCAAAGTGCAACCAAAGCAGAATGGACAACCCAGATGAAACCAAGCCACCGAGGTATAGGTACTCCCTACGCCTTGCCACCAAAGCTGCTCCTGAGAAACATGCAAAGGCCAAGGAAGTTCCCACAAATGCGGTAAAGATGATACTGGAACAATGGAAGAAATGTGTCATGAATTTATACAAAACTAAAAAAGTTATCCACATGATGCACTAGCCAGTAGCCAGTTGTCATTGCATTAACTAGAAAGAAAATCCTGAGTGTGACAACCGGAAGGATGGATGAAAGAGTTCTTTAAAAAAAATTCTTCTTTATGGTTCATTGATAGGATTGAAATCACGTGTGATAATTCCTTGTCTCTTCTTGTATCCCTCCAATCAAAAGATACACATAATTAAAAATGAGCAAAGCTATATCCTCCTAAAACATCCTCCTATAAATCCTCCTAATTACTAAGTGGGGAATGTATTTTATAGTTCCAAGACAAAGGCACTTAATTTTCTCCTTCAATACATACTTTAAAAGGAATTAGGAGGATATTTAGGAGGATAAATAGGAGGATAAATCAAAACATTGGACAGAAGATTTGAGTCTTCATTAATGTAGGTTAACATCAGGACTCCTTGTGTCCCTTCAATCAATAGATACACATAATTAAACAATGATATTATCTCTCCTGGTTGTTACTTTTCGCGGATGTGCCAATTTCTTATTTGATGTTAGACCAAACATGGGATAAAGGATTTGAGTCCTCATTATTGTAGGTTAACATAGGTAGAAAGCCTCTCTTTCCCTCAAACCCCCCTTAAATTCCCTCGGTGAAGGAGGGATTTGATCCCCAAGTTCTCTTCTGGTAACACACACACACAATGCATATGCCGCAGCATCAATGCTAAAACGCTGTGAAATGTTATGGAAGCATACCTTGGATCAACCTGAATGGCCAAATCAATCAGGGGTCCAATAGAGGCACCTTGAAACATTGACGAAGCCATCAACAAGGTCACCCTCTTTCTCTGCATATCAAACAAACACAGTAAGTAACAATTGAATTACAAAAACACGAAACAATCATAATGCTCCAGGAGTCAGCGAATGCAAACCTCTTCAAAAGGAGGTGTCGAGAGTAACCAAATCATGCTTCCCATGCTTGCTACCGAAGTGAGCAAACCACCAATGTTAAGGAGGACATGGAGGTATGACCCAACAGCCGCAGCAACCACCGCGAAACATAACGTAAAGTAAACCTACAATCAAATAAACAAACAGCAAATTAAAGAAATCAATAAATTATAGTCAGATTATAGACGGCAACAAAGAACGACATAAAAGAATAGCTCCTATATGGGAATATGAACTTGAATGCGCAACTGAAATTCTTAAATCTGAATATATCCATAACCCATCATCGAAAGATTCAATAGAATTAACTACGGTAAACCCTACAATCGGCGAATTTGGCATAAGCGACAAAAGAGACACTATTATTAAGACAAAACAAAAAAACCCTAGAAAATCCGGCGTCGAAGAATTTGCTCGTTAATTGATGAAAGTAGACAATTATAAAACCCTAGAATCGATCTCGAATCAACTGATAGCATGATTTGTGTGTAAAAAACAAAAAAAAAAAAAAAAAAAAAAAAAAAAAAAACAGATTACCTGCTTGAGGTGATTCTGAACGACGGGAGAAATCTGACGGAAGTTCTTGAGAGAATCGTAATTCCATCGGTTTCTTGAATCGAAAAAGGAAGTGAAGGCGTCCATGGCGTTTTGATCGCAGAAACAGAAATTCGCAACACAAGGATAAGGAAATGAAGATTCACCAAAGAAAAAAAAGTTAGAAAATGAAGACTCGCACCCCCAATTTATATATGATATATTTCCTTTCAAGCGACCAAGGATAATTTCGAAGAAGGTTCCGGACAGTTTTCTTTTAATTTCTACAATAAAAAGTAAATACTTCCTCATATCTTAAATATATTTCATATTTTATTTATTGATGAATAATAGAGTAGGAATTGTTCACTTTAGAATTTTTTTAATTTTTTAATTTTTATTTTTATTTATTTTTTCAATGTACCAAAAAAAATTTCATATTTTAAAACAATTTTTTATTTTTAAATATAAGTCAACGACTAATTTATAGTAATAAATCATTTTTATACACATTTTCATATACTTATGATAACTAAGACACATTATTTTGTCTTTCAAAAATATTAAAAATTATATTTTTTTAGAGTTTTTTATTACAATTAACTCATTAAAAATATTTCCTTATAACACTAAATATAATTTGTCATAATATTAATCAAAAGAATTTATCTTGAAGTTTAAATTCGATTTTAAAAAATCGTTAATCAATAATATTATTATTGATATAATAATTGAGTTACATTATAATCGGACATAATCACATTTAGAAATTTAAAAAAAAATATTAATTAAGAAAGTAAATTTATTTGTTTACGTTTAAAAAATTAGTGTTTTATCTTGATAATAGAGTAAGAAATACAGTTAAAATTCAATGAATTTTTATCTGTTCTTATATTTTTATTTTTTTAACGTTTATCACAAACTAATTACTTTTTAAAAATACAACAAAAACTGATTAAAACATTATATATAACTTAAAATTAATAATTTAAAAAATGACATAATTAATATTTTAAATTCAATAATAAAAATATTTACTTTTATTATAATTCATCTCAAGTTACTTAGCTTTTGATCATAAAATAAAATAGAGTATATTTTAATTTTATTAAAATTACATTTTAATTCTGACGAAAAATATACTAAAATCATTAAAAAAATATTTTGAAAACATGTAATTTTATTAAAATAGTAGATTATATTATTTATTCTTTATTTTACATAAAAGCCATTAAACATACCGTTGCATTCGAAACGCGATTTTTTATTTTTTTTTCATTTTGGAAGCCAATATCCACGAAACGCAACCAATCAGAGGTGGACAAGTCAGCCCGCCATCAAAATTGTTCGGTAGATCGAGCTTCATGAAGAAAATTAATACTATCTCACTAGTTCTTTTTATAAGATCTTCTCATTAACTCAAATAGATTAAAAAAATTATTAATAATTTTATTTAATGTCTTATTTTTTAAAAAAATAGTACAATCTATTAAATTTACCCTTATTTAAAGTTAAAATTTTTAACAAATGCATTAATTATACCTACTATTTCTTTATTTATTAAACGGTACACAAGAAAAAAATCAATAATTGCGTCTTAAACTTTGTAGAAACCAAGAGATTTTGAATATAGGATTAACAAATTTTCTCAAAAAGATTTTATATTTAGAATCAGAGCTAGTATTTTTTTTTCCCCAAATCAAGGTATAAATTAAAGTGTCTTATTAAAATAATATCTTCATGATACTTTTAAAGTTGTTAAAATTTAAAAAATAATTAACAAACTATACAGTCTCTGTAAAATATAAAAAATTATATTTTTAATAACTTTTTATTATATTTAATTTTTTAAAAAGTGTCATAAACATATTAAATAACATTTATCCAAATTAAGATGTAAACTCGCATTTGGGAAGTCAATAAAATATAATTATTTTATTTACTGTTAAAATCTAGGATGACGAAGTCCATTCAGGCATTATCACATTGCATTTTGTGCTCCCAAGGACCCGTTTTTATTCTCGGTGTGGCACTCAAAAGCTCCGTTGAAGGTTACATCATTTGCATGGCGTCTCCTCCTTGATCAGGTTCCTTGCAAGTCGAACTTGTCACGTAGAGGCGTGTCGTTTGGAGAGCTGAACTGTTGGCTTTGCAATGCAGTTCAAGAGACAACTTCTCATCTGTTTTTGGATTGCCATCATGTGACATCTGTTTGGTATATGGTGCTTCATCGGTTTTGGTCGAATCTACGCTACACAATAACCTGCAGATTCGATACATACAATTTTAGAATGTTATTCGTTTTTCCAAAAAGGAGATGGTGGTATTTGATTTGGTTCTCAGTAATTTGGACTATATAGATAGCTCATAACCAAGTAATTTTCAAAGAGGCTTTATGGTATTCCCAGCAAGTTTTGGATATGGTAAAGGTCCACTCGTGGCTCTGGATCAATGCATCATCGCCGCGATTTGGATACTCAATGATGGATAGATTCCTTAATCCTTATCATTCCTTAGCTTCTTGAGTCTGGGCTGTTAATCTCTTAGGATTTAGTTGTTTCTTGTTTTCCATTCATAGGGTTTGGTTTAGGAATATAGTTCTTCTTTGTGTATCATGCATTATGGATGGTGTGGCCTAGCTGATCCTGGGTTAGCCATCTTGAATCTCTTATACCATTACAAGAGCACGTCTTATGCTCCTTCATAATAATAATCTTAGCTTACTAAAAAACACATAAAGGAATAGTGTTTAATTTTCTAAGTATAAAAAATTAAGTAATTTAAACATGCAATTTTGAGTTTTTAACTTTTATGTTTAGTTTATGACTTTTCATTTAAAAATTTGAGAATGGATATTGCCACTCTTTTAGTTGATATTGTCACTCCTTTTATACACATGTAAGTATAAAATGTCTCTTATAATAACAAAAAAAATAATTAAAAAGGAGTGGTGGTATCAACTCCCTAAAAATTTTTGGTACATACTTTTAGATTTAAAATTGAGTAATTCATAATCATCCTATTCTATGTTCTTACAAATCCTTCTACTTACTCATTAAAGAATATTTTCAATGCTTTTTATGTTTCAAGATTCAAAGTCCACCTAATTTCATACTTTATATGGTAATAGGAGGATAAGCAGGAAGATTTTTAGGAGGATATAACATTCTTTAAAATTTAGGTACCGTTTGACCCAGTTTATTTTCCCCTTAAAAGCCACTTTTAAACTAAAGTTACAAATAAGAGACTAAAAAAAGTCATAAGCTGTTTGAAAATTTTATTTTTTTTAAAAAAAAATTGACCGGCGGCGGCAGTCTGGTGGCGGCGGGCGGCGGAGGGTGGTGGAGGGTGGCCATGGGTGCAGTCCGGCCTTGGTTATGGTGGTTGGTGGATATTTAATGAAAATAAGATGTTAGAAAATAAGCAAAAACTCATATATGTGACTTATTTTTAAAGCTCTTTTTTTTTCTCTTTCCTTCAATAAAATAAATAAGAAGGAAAAGTGGAAGGAGCCAACGCCGACCCTACAGACCATTATTGTGCATTTCTGACATTAAAAGGTTGAGTTATTATTTTAACACGCTGATTAAATTTAAGTGACTTTTGAACACTAAAATAATACTATCTCAATTTTTTTATATAAGTGAAAAATAACTAATTTACACCCTTTATGAAAATTAATTATATCATTTAAACTGATTAAAACTATTTATAAAAATAAGTAATTTTTTTAAAGAGCCCTTAGTCAATTTATTGTCTTCCCATTTTACATACACTTTAATAAATGAGGGATTGAATTGAATGAAGGACATTTTAAATAAATTTTTATTAAATACTAATAAAAGTAGTTAATTTTGCTCATATTAAAAAAATTTAATACTCACAAAAATTTGCTTATAACAAAAAACAGAGGTAGAATATGAATTGAATTTTGTAAAAAGGGTATATATAATTACTGTTATCATTCTTTTATAAATGTGTTACTAATGGGTACACAGATCTTCCATCGTAATAATGCAACCGTCCTAGACAGGTTATTGTATAATCACAAACTTTAATAACTTGTAGGTATAGATAAAGAATTCAAATTTAGTATCTTCAAATTATGTTCTTAATTATGTCTCACAAATAAAATATTGTCAGATTATTAAAAAAATTTATTAAGAAATTAAATATTAAAATTAAAAGAAATATTTTTACAATTTTTTATAATAGCATGCTGTTGAGAAAAGGCTTATATCATTTTTTTACAATTTTTTTTTATACTATACAAATCTTTACATTACACGATAAATTTAGCAAATGCTGATTTATAAGGAATGTATGCTCTTGTATCATATGTTTATAAAAGAATGATAACACACTACTTTGATATAGTCATTATCTATGTCGATATTTATACTAATTTTTTCCTATTACACTTTAATTAAGTTATTAGAGTCATTAATACTGTATTTACCTTCTATCTAGAGTAGTTAGAAAATAAAGATATTTTGATTAAAAATTAATTAATGATGCAAAAATTTAAGAGTTGAATTAGTAGGAAATTTATTTAAATTTAAGAGTTGAATTTGGATTTTCACGTCAAATTAGTTCCTCGTAAATTTAATATTTTCTTAAATTAGTTTTAAAATGTTTTAAATACTTTTAAATTAATCTCTTAAAGATTTCAAATACTATCAAATTAATAACTTAAAGATTAAGGGTCCATTTGGATAATAGTTTGGTAGAATGAAGTTTGGTAAAATGAAGTTTGGTAAAATGAAATTTGGTAGAATGAAGTTTAGTGGAATGAATTTGCGTTTGGGAATGATACGGTAAAAATGAGTTTGACATAATGAAGTTTTTTTGGATAGATAAAGATATAAGTACTTTTGGATATAAAGTTACCAAAAAAGACATGATTTTCAATTAAAAAAAGGACATGAAGGAAGTAATGAGAGGTAAAGTTGTAAATGACCATTTTACTTTTACAAAATGAAGTTTGAAAAGTAGGTAAGACTTACTTCTCCCAAACTTCATTTTCCCAAGCTGAAAATGAAAATTTCCCAAGTGAAGAAATTACCCAAACATACTTTCATTTTGGCAAACTTCAAACTCTCTTTTAACAAAATAAACTTGCTATCCAAACATGTACTAAAACACTACAATTGAAGGGAATGACAAACAATGTTAAAAGTTTTTGAAATTGCTTCTGTGTAAATTAGAAAATCAATTGTTACAAAAAGCAAATTGATTTCTGGCACAAATACCCACTAATGTATGCCTGAAAGTATTGCCGAGGGTTTGTAAAAGCTAAAGTTAACATGTTTAAGGCAAAATACATAAACAGGCAACTGTAAATAACTAATAAATAATATGAGCAATAATCACATAAACATCTGTGGTATACACAAAAGAGGAAATCTAGTGTTTTATAAATATCTAATGTTTTATAAATAACATTTGAGTGTTAAGAAATTCAAAAAATAAAATTAAAGAATCATATATGGAAAATGCTTTGCGATCATACCAGAACACCTAACCGACAATCCACTTTTCGGAAGCTAGGTGATACAATCAGTGCATGTCGAAGGAGAGCTTTTCTGATAATGGAAAGGCAAAGCAGAGGCAGATCAGAGATAAATGGAATAGAGGTGATTTTAGCTTTGAGATATCAACACTTTTTGCAAGTTTTCTTACCGAAAGCGTGATTCGATCTACAATTCGGAAAGATGCTCATCTGTAGCAATATCGCCAAAAAAATTTAACTCAGCCAAATAGGTCAACTAAACCCTATGCATTTATATTTCCATTATAGTGAAATAATCAGTTTTTTAAACACGGCTTGCTAGAATACAGCTAATTGTATAGATACTACATAGTCTAAAATGTATTGTGATGAGGACACCAACAAGACTAAGGGCAAAACTAAAGGCAATGATCTTTTGGAAGGGCTTGGAGAACCTATGACTAGGGCAAGGACTAAAAAGGCACAAGAAGCTCTTCAACAAGTGTTAACCATGCTTCATGAATTTCAGCCCAAGTTACAAGTGAAGAAGCCTAAAATGGTCAATTGCATCAAGGCCCAAGGTGAAGAAGGAGGCGCACAAGCTGCAGCCATTTAGGGGTTTATTTAGCATTTCTATGTTTGTAATAAAGGCCCAAATTTGTGTTAAGTGGCTGCCAATTTATCTTGGATTTGCACCACCCATGGGCTCTTTAGTAATTAGGTTTAATCTAGGTCAAATAAGCTAAAAGAGGAAGAGTTGTGGCTGCCTTGTAGCCTCAAAATTTCGTGCCTCTTAGCCTCATTTTACACATGTTTTATTTGTTTAATGAGTCTTCAAAGTCACCTTGAATGTCCATCAATGGTGACCGTTTCTTCTTTCTTCAAGTTGTAACCTTAGAAGCAAGTTTCTCTTATATAAGAGCTTGCTTTCTCCATGAATAAACCAAGTTATCTTGAGTAAAAATTCAGATTTTATAATCTATTTGAGTGTGATTCTCATCCAAGAGAGTGATTCTCTTGTTAGCTCTTGAGTGATTCAAGACTAGGTTACTTGTGTTCTTCACCGTTCTTTCTTAAGCTTCATAATCTTCATCTTCTTCCTTGCCTACCTTCAACTAAGTTTCCAGCCACTAAACCATCATTTTTGGTCAGCCCCAAGCTCCAAAATTCAGCCACAACTCGCCATTAATTCCCTTAAACACAATCCCCCTTTTTCCGCCTTTTGCATAATTACTCATCAACTCTTACCTAACCATTTCTCTCACCTAAATTTGAATAATTTAGACGCTAAACACCTCAGCCACCACGCCCCAAACAGCCCAAAACACCTTCCCATATCCTTCTCCTTTTCATTAACTTCTTGTCTCCTAGCCTTTAAACTCTAATTTGCACCAAGACCAAATCCAAGCCACATTCATCCATTCTTAGTCAGCACCCAACCAAGCCTTTAAACACCATTATTCAGCCCATTTCTTCCTCCTATTCATTAAGACTTTTGTCTCCAAAATTAATTTCCTATTGAATTAGTCCTTATATCTAAATTCTGCCCAAAGCCATTAAGCCTCAACCCTAAACCCAATCAGCCTACCAAACTTGCCTAACTCTTCCTTTTTCTTTTCTTCATTATTATTTTTTTTATTTTAGATCAACAAGAATAACCCACAAAAAAAAGGTCCTTCAAGTTGCCCTTAAAATTAAGGGATACCCTTAACGTATAGGATTCGTATCAGTTGGTATCAGAGCTCCGGTTCTTTGGGGTTGTGATACTTTCTTCTCTTCTCTTGTGTATACAAAAAAAAAAGAAAGAAAAAAAATCAGAATAAAAAAAAACTAAAATACAAAAAGAAAATAGAGAGAGAAGGTGCCATTGTATGCTTTGTGGGATTCTTGTTGAAATCATTCTTCTACTTTTCTCTAAACCTTTCTACCCTACCTCAAACTATTCTAGCCTACCCTAAACCTTACCTTTAGTCTACCCTAAACCTTTACCCTTGTCCAAAAACAATTGGTGAAGAATTCTTAGAGTAGTCTTGTCTTGTGTTCTTGAGAGCTCTTGAGAGAATCTTGAGTGATACACTTGTGAGGCTTGAGAGATACACTAGTGAGGTTTCTTTTCTTCTAAATTTCTTTCTTCTCAAAATGTCTGGAGAGGAAGAACAACAATTGGATGGAAGAGAAAAGTTCTTGTTGGATGCTTTCAATGCTCAAATGGCAAGGCTATTGAGAGAAAACAATGAAGCATTGCATGAGAGAATTGAGAATTTGGAGGGACTCATCCACCAAGGAGATGGTAGGCGTGATGGTGGTGAAGGTGGTGGTCCTAGGCCTAACCACCTTAAGGGAGTCAAACTCAACATTCCTCCCTTCAAAGGTAGAAGTGATCCGGATGCCTATTTAGAGTGGGAACTCAAAATAGAGCATATATTCTCTTGTCACAACTATGATGATGCCACAAAGGTGAAAATTGCAGCCGCAGAATTTTTCGATTATGCCCTCATTTGGTGGAACAAATTGCAAAAAGAAAGAGCTAGAAATGAGGAGCCTTTGGTGGAGTCATGGGAGGAGATGAAGAGGATCATGAGAAGGAGGTATGTGCCCTCTCACTACACTAGGGACCTAAAAATCAAACTCCAAAAATTGTCCCAAGGTAGTAAGAGTGTGGAGGAGTATTACAAGGAGATGGAGATTCTTATGATGCAAGCCAAGGTTGAAGAAGATGATGAGGTGACTATGGCTCGTTTTCTAAATGGCTTGGAGAATGATATCCGTGAAGTGGTGGAGTTGCAAGAGTATGTGGAGATGAGTGACTTGCTTCACAAAGCCATTCAAGTGGAGCAACAATTGAAGAGAAAATGGTGGCCAAGAGAAGTTCATACAACCAAGGAACTTCTTGGAAGGACAAGGAGAAGGTGGCTGCCACGCCTTCTAAGGCAGCCCCCACACCTTCAAAATCCTCTCCAAATTCATCACAAGAGTCCTCAAAAAAAAGTCGGGATGTGAAATGCTTTAGGTGCCAAGGTCTTGGACATTATGCATATGAATGTCCTAACAAAAAAACCATGGTGATTAAAGGTGGAGAAGTGGTAAGTGAGGATGAGAAAGATGATGATGATGATGATGAGGGGAGTGAAGAGTTCCATGAACCGGAAGGAGAATTATTGATGATCCGACGGTTACTCAATAGTCAATTGAAGCCAATGGAGGAGTGCCAAAGAGAGAACATCTTCCACACAAGGTGTTTGATCAATGTAAGTTGTGTATCTTGATTATTGATGGTGGAAGTTGTACTAACGTTGCTAGTGAAAGAATTGTGTCTAAACTGAATTTAGTCACAAAGCCACATCCTAAGCCTTACAAACTCCAATGGCTTAGTGAGGATGGAGAGGTTGTTGTTAAAAAGCAAGTGGAGGTGGAATTGTCTATTGGAAAGTACCATGACAAGGTACTTTGTGATGTTGTTCCAATGGAGGCTTGTCACTTATTGTTGGGAAGGCCATGGTAATTTGATAAGAAAACTAACCATGATGGCTTCTCCAACAAGATCACTTTCATGCACCAACAAAAGAAGGTTGTACTCAAACCTTTGAGCCCAAAAGAAGTGTGTGAAGATCAAAAAAAAATGAGAGAGAAAATCTTGCAAGAAAAAAGAGAGCAAAAAGATGAGAGCCAAACACTTGAGTGTTCAAAAAGAGAGAAAAAAGGAGTGAAATACTTGAGAGTGAAACACTTGTGGTGAGGGAGAGTTTCTTGGCTACAAAAAGTGAGGTCAAAAGGTTGTTTCTCTCAAAACAGCCCCTATATCTTTTGGTTTGCAAAAACTATGTTTTGACCACTAACATTTTTAATAACCATGATTTGCCTCCTAGTGTTTTGTCTCTTTTGCAGGATTTTGAGGATGTATTTCCTAAAGATGTGCCAAGTGGTTTACCACCAAAAAGAGGAATTGAGCATCAAATTGATCTCATTCCGGGTGCATCTCTACCAAATAGGGCAGCATATAGAAGCAATCCCGAAGAGACCAAAGAAATCCAAAGACAAGTGGATGATCTTATGGGTAACGGTTGGGTACGAAATTCTATGAGTCCTTGTGCTGTCCCGGTTATTTTGGTTCCTAAAAAGGATGGTTCTTGGAGGATGTGTTCCGATTGTAGAGCCTTGAACAATATCATCATCAAGTATAGGCACCCAATACCTAGACTTGATGATTTATTGGATGAATTGCATGGTGCTTGTTTCTTCTCAAAAATTGACTTAAAAAGTGGTTATAATCAAATTAGAATCAAAGAGGGTGATGAATGGAAAACCGATTTTAAAACAAAATTTGGTTTGTATGAATGGTTGGTTATGCCTTTTGGCTTAACTAATGCACCAAGCACTTTCATGAGGCTTATGAACCATGTTCTTAGGGACTTTATTGGGAAATTTGTGGTTGTGTACTTTGATGACATTCTCATCTATAGCACTACTCTTGATTTTCATCTTGAGCATTTAAAACTTGTTTTGAGTGTGCTTAGAAAAGAACAATTGTATGCAAATCTTGAAAAATGTGTTTTTTGTACCGACCATGTGATTTTCCTTGGTTTTGTTGTGAGCTCCAAGGGAGTTCAAGTGGATGAAGCAAAGGTTAAAGCCATTCAAGAATGGCCTACACCTAAAAATGTCACGGATGTGAGAAGTTTTCATGGCTTGGCTAATTTTTACCGGCTTTTTGTTAAAGATTTTAGCACTTTGGCTACCCCCTTGAATGAAGTTTTAAAGAAAAATGTTGGTTTTAAGTGGGGAGAAAAACAAGAGGAGGCCTTTAATGTTTTAAAGGAAAAATTGACAGATGCTCCTATTTTAGCCTTGCCAAATTTTGCTAAGTCTTTTGAGTTGGAATGTGATGCTTCAAATGTGGGCATAGGTGCTGTCTTACTTCAAGAAAGCCATCCAATTGCTTATTTTAGTGAGAAATTAAGTGGCCCCACACTTAATTATTCTACCTATGATAAGGAATTGTATGCCCTTGTGAGAGCCTTGAAAACTTGGCAACATTATCTCTTTCCTAAAGAGTTTGTGATCCGTAGTGATCATGAGTCCCTAAAGTATCTAAAGGGACAAGGCAAGCTTAACAAAAGGCATGCCAAGTTGGTTCAATTTCTTGAACAATTTCCCTATGTCATTAAGCACAAAAAGGGAAAAAGCAATGTTGTGGCCGATGCCTTATCTAGAAGGCATACTTTGCTCTCTATGTTAGAGACAAAGATGATTGGTTTTGAATGTTTGAAAGAAATGTATGAAAATGATGAAACTTTTGGAGAAATCTTTCAAACTTGTGAAAAAATTTCAAATAAGGGTTTTTACATACATGAGGGCTATCTTTTTAAAGAAAACAAATTATGTGTGCCCAAATGTACTACAAGGTTGTTGCTTGTAAGTGAAGCCCATGAGGGTGGCTTGATGGGTCACTTTGGTGTTCAAAAGACTTTGGAAATTTTAAATGAACACTTTTATTGGCCTAAGTTGAAAAGGGATGTGCAAAATTTTTGTGAGCATTATATTGTGTGCAAAAGGGCCAAGTCAAAGGTAATGCCTCATGGACTTTATACTCCTTTACCAATTCTGGAAAATCCTTGGATTGATTTATCTATGGACTTTGTTTTGGGGCTGCCTAGAACAAGTCAAGGCAAGGATTCCATTTTTGTTGTGGTTGATAGGTTTTCTAAAATGGCTCATTTCATTCCTTGTAGGAAAAGTAATGATGCAAAGCATGTGGCGGATCTTTTCTTCAAAGAGGTGGTGAGACTCCATGGAATGCCTAGAAGTATTGTAAGTGATAGGGACTCTAAGTTCCTAAGTCACTTTTGGAGGACCCTATGGGGAAAGTTGGGTACTAAGTTGCTATTCTCCACTACTTGTCATCCACAAACGGATGGGCAAACGGAAGTTGTGAATAGGACCTTGGGAACTTTGCTAAGGACGGTCTTAAAGAAGAATCTTAAAAATTGGGAAGTGTCCTTACCCCATATTGAATTTGCTTATAATAGAGCTTTACATAGTACTACTAATTGCTCTCCTTTTGAGGTAGTTTATGGATTTAACCCACTAACTCCTCTTGATTTGTTGCCTTTGCCTCATCTTGTAGATTTGAAGCACAAGGATGGACAAGCTAAGGCGGACTATGTCAAAAAGCTTCATGAGAAGGTCAAAGAGCAAATTGCAAAAAGGAATGAAAGCTATGCCAAACAAGCCAACAAAGGCCGCAAAAGAGTGGTTTTCCAACCCAGAGATTGGGTGTGGGTTCATATGAGGAAGGAAAGATTTCCGGAGCAAAGTAAGTCTAAGCTTCAACCTAGGGGAGATGGACCATTTCAAGTGTTGGAAAAGATCAATGACAATGCCTACAAGATTGATTTTCCCGGTGAGTATAATGTTAGTGCAACTTTCAATGTTAGTGACTTAACTCTCTTTGATGTAGGTGAAAAGTCCAATTTGAGGACAAATTCTTTTCAAGAGGGAGGGAGTGATGAGGACACCAACAAGACTAAGGGAAAAACTAAAGGCAAGGATCCTTTGGAAGGGCTTGGAGAACCTATGACTAAGGCAAGGACTAAAAAGGCACAAGAAGCTCTTCAACAAATGTTAACCATGCTTCATGAATTTCAGCCCAAGTTACAAGTGAAGAAGCCTAAAATGGTCAATTGCATTAAAACCCAAGGTGAAGAAGGAGGCGCACAAGCTGCTGCTATTTAGGGGTTTATTTAGCATTTCTATGTTTGTAATAAAGGCCCAAACTTGTGTTAAGTGGCTGCCAATTCATCTTGGATTTGCACCACCCATGGGCTCTTTAGTAATTAGGTTTAATCTAGGTCAAATAAGCTAGAAGAGGAAGAGTTGTGGCTGCCTTGTAGCCTCAAAATTTCGTGCCTCTTAGCCTTATTTTACACATGTTTTATTTGTTTTTAATGAGTCTTCAAAGTCACCTTGAATGTCCATCAATGGTGACCGTTTCTTCTTTCTTCAAGTTGTAACCTTAGAAGCAAGTTTCTCCTAAAGAGCTTGCTTTCTCCATGAATAAACCAAGTTATCTTGAGTAAAAATTTAGATTTTATAATCTATTTGAGTGTGATTCTCATCCAAGAGAGTGATTCTCTTGTTAGCTCTTGAGTGATTCTAAGACTAGGTTACTTGTGTTCTTCACCGTTCTTTCTTAAGCTTCATAATCTTCATCTTCTTCCTTGCCTACCTTCAACTAAGTTTCCAGCCACTAAACCACCATTTTTGGTCAGCCCCAAGCTCCAAAATTCAGCCACAACTCGCCATTAATTCCCTTAAACACAATCCCCCTTTTTCCGCCTTTTGCATAATTGCTCATCAACTCTTACCTAACCATTTCTCTCACCTAAATTTGAATAATTCAGACCCTAAACACCTCAGCCACCACGCCCCAAACAGCCCAAAACACCTTCCCATGTCCTTCTCCTTTTCATTAACTTCTTGTCTCCTAGCCTTTAAACTCTAATTTGCACCAAGACCAAATCCAAGCCACATTCATCCATTCTTAGTCAGCACCCAACCAAACCTTTAAACACCATTATTCAGCCCATTTCTTCCTCCTATTCATTAAGACTTTTGTCTCCAAAATTAATTCCCTATTGAATTAGTCCTTATATCTAAATTCTGCCCAAAGCCATTAAGCCTCAACCCTAAACCGAATCAGCCTACCAAACTTGCCTAACTCTTCCTTTTTCTTTTCTTCATTATTTTTTTTTATTTTAGATAAACAAGAATAACCCACAAAAAAAAGGTCCTACAAGTTGCCCTTAAAATTAAGGGATACCCTTAACGTATAGGGTTCGTATCATATTGTCTTTAGGAAAGTAAGAGAAGTGCTAAATTCAAACTACACGATAGGAAGAAAATGACAAAATTAAATTCATCGCTAAGTCCATTTTAGAATTAATAAATAATAGAATGATATGGAACTCCTATACTGTACCAAAGGGAAATAAGTATATGAGGAGTACTGTAACATTGGAGGCACAAATGTAATATACTCAATATTGTATAGCAATGATGGAATTTCACGTTTGATGCACTGGCCCATAAATCTCCCCTAGTTGACTTTAGTTATAATCTGATATAAAATAACATAACCCAATAAAAATAAAACAAATATTGTCCTGCGTGCTGGGAGGCCCAAATATTACACACAATCTCTATATTTCAGATTGTAAGCTATGATTTTAATAGTAAGCATTGCTTTTAAGAATAAAAGATAATTTCATTGTGTAATATTTTGATCTAATGGAATGATTTTGGTAGTTAACTTTGTTATCTATATGTATTTATTCTTCTTAAGAAGATGTTTTCACATATGCAACTAAAACTATTATTTGAAGAAAATATATAAAAAAAAAGGTGTATTTTATTGAGGCGTTTCATCAAACTTATGATTTGCATTTTGTTAAGAACTAAAATTTATTTTTCTCTCACTCAAGCCGTAGAAATATGAAATCAAATGTTTAAAAATAAATCTTCTATAAATGGTGGCGTTTGCAAATGTCTCAAATGCTTAAACTCAACCACCACTAAGTTAACAAAATTTGCAAGCAACGTATTACGGCTGTATTTGAAAGAGCTTATGAGAGAATAACTTATTGATTTTCATAAGTTTGTTAGAATAAGCTGTTCTAGCTTATTCAAATAAGTTTTATAATTATATCTAGGGATAAATTTATGTTTAATAGAATCTTATTGTATATGTGCTTAATTAAACTATGTTTTTAAACACGCTTGATATGTAGTGCCAGGATTAATAATGAAAGTGAGGAAGATGAACAAAAAAAATTGTAACAGATGCAATTGAGGTGGTTAAGTGTATATTTTTCATTTTTATTTTATTTTTATTTTTTTGTTAGCTAGTTTTATTAGTGAAAGAAAAAGAATAACCTCTAGAAAGATTTTTATAGAATTTGTTTATGAAATTTGATACTCCTTCTAATCTACTTATAAGGCACTTTTAACTAAATGATAGATATCAAAGAAAGTAGTTAAATATATTTAATTGTCTCTAAAATTATACACTCTCCGTTCCATAATACCTATCATTTTAGCCGTTTTAATTTTTTAAAATTAGTTTTCATTTTACTTTTTTCAATGATGATATTAGTTGTTGTTTTCTAATTATACCCACAAAGGATAGCAAATTAATGTTGAGTATGAAAGAGAAAAAGGTATATTAGGAATTTAAGTAGTTTATTTTATAAAACCAAGAGTATTAAATATTTTTCTTAATTATTGTGTCAAAACCTTAAACAACGTGTATGGTGAAACATAGAGTATAAAGTACTAATTTTAGCTTTAATTATTGTTCATAGCTAGTTGAGAGTTGAAATTCTCTAACGAACATTGAAGTGTTTGTCTAGTAACTCATGAAAGAATATAGAAAATTTTATGTTTAGAAGAAATTTTTTGAAATAGTCAAAATTAACAACAAGGGTAAATAAGGAAAAAGAATGTTAGAACTATCTACTTTGCAAATCAGTCCCTAAAAGTATTATTAAGTTTTGCTGTTCAATCATCTTGTTAAATGCAATTAGGTTTCCCAATTAAGAGATGAAAATTCTTCCTTTAGTTTTTCTATGTGTGTATATATAAGCCCTTTGAATCACAACCTTTGTAATGTTTGAAACTTTTTTTTTTCATTTTCCAATAAAATGTGGTATTTCTGATAAACTCTCCTCTCTTCCTTCGTGTATGAGTCATGGTGAATTCTGCATTTATGAGAATGAGTTTTATCAAAGAAATTAAATGCTTCATATATATTAGTGAATGCGTTATAAAAAAAAACCATAAAAATCTTCTAAAATATGCTCTTTAAATAGAATCACAGAGAGTATTTAATATCGCAAGAGTGAAAAAAAAATGAATGTTGTTAGTGAATGGTGTAGAGATGAAAAGTTGAAGCTTAACCCGTCTCTCATTCTATTTGGACTTTCTCAAACTCAATATTTTTTTTTTGGTATATCGAAAAAAAAACTCAATATATTTTAAATATATGGATATGATAACAAATTATCCTAATTAACTAGTTAATAACCAAGTTCACCTTAGATCATCTAATTATGCCATTATTTCTTTTTTAAAAACAACATAACAGTGTGTTTGTTTTGAAGTTTGCAAACCAATGTTTCCTCTAATAGAAAAACAATTTTTTTATTTTTTTGTTTTTGCCCAAATCAAATTGAAAAATAATTTAACTTGATTTTTGCCAAATATGATATTTTCACTAAAAAGCAAATTTAGTTATTGCAAACCATAGTTTGATTCATCCAACTAATAACCAAACATGCACTCAATGATTGAGAATCCATTGTGCATGGGTGCACAAAAAATTCACCTGGGCACCGATGTCTCCTTGTTAAGGTAGGTTGTTGTGAGAAAGTTTTATGATTCTCATTCATTATCTTTATTTGAAACACATTAATTTGATCCATTGAGTGATGTCGTGGCACACCACACCATTTGATACTTCATGCTAGTTGACAAGTCATTACTTATATATAATGATTGAGCATGATTATTATAGGAATTTGACAAATCACAATATGATTTTCGCATGTAGAATCGTCATAAATATTCATGTCAAGAATCTAGCTATAATTATTTCTATAATTACTCATATGTATTATTGAGTTAGACTTTAAAATGAGTAAGACCCAAAAAAGTAAAAAAGAAAAGGAAAGGAAAAAGATTTGTCTAATACTTTTTAGAGTTCAAGGAGAAGCAATTAAATGGGGGGATCTAGTTCAAACTCCAATGAGAGAAAGAAGAAACCATTGCTAGAAAGGGTTATATCATCATTCAAGTGTGGAAAAAAGAAAGATGTTAATAAGGATGCTATTCAATCCAAAAGAAGAAGACAAGATGGTGATAAAAGTAGGAAAAAACAATCACCAACTATAGAACAAGAAAAACTTGAAGGAATACTTAGGAGACTAAATTTGGTACCTATACAACAAGATGAAATTGAGGAAAGTCTTAGTCATAGACAACTAACAACAATACAAGAAGGTGAAATTGAGGAACAAGCATCCAATCGAGATGAAAGTAGGATTGTGCACAAGTGAATTTGGATAAATGGTGGTGATACCTCATTCTTAATAATAAATTAGCTATAATTTTTTCTTTTTAAAATGTTAGTTTTGAAAGTAATCATGTTATTCTTTAAAGTTTTATATTATATAAGAATATAAGAATTTTTTTATTCATAATTTTTTTTTTCATCAAGCTCTTGGTTATAAGAAATAAAAATCCCATCAAGATTGGTTCAAAGAAGAGGAGGGGAGAGATTTTAATGAGGAGACGACGGGAGTGAAAATAAAATTCTCCTAAGTGTGTTTGGTTCATATGTAGAGAGAAAAAAAAATGAAAGGAAAAAAAAATAGTGTTTTAAGTTTGATTAAAGGGGAGGAGAGGAGTTTTAATTCTTTTACTTTATATTTTATACTTTTCCTCCCTCGTCTCCAAATCCCACCACGTGTGGAGTTCAAGTAAAAGCCCGTACTTTCTATGTCCTCCCCTCCCTTTTTCTCTAATTAAATCCTTCCAACTAAACATAATCTAAGCTCTTGTTTGTAGGAAACTAATTAGTAAAAGTAATAATAATAATATTAATAATGTTTAATTTGGTTATATGTTAGAAAGTTAAAATCGGGCCCCGTTCATTTTCTAAATGATGAAATTAAAATTTTACTTTGTTTCATTTCATTCCATTACATTTCTTCATTAACTATCTGTTAGAGAATGATTTAAAATTTTTATTCAATTCTAGTCTATTCTACCCACTATTCCATTATATATTCCATTTCACTCCATTTATTTTCATCAATCCAAACATAGTTTATATACTCTTTCTTGACCATGTGTATATGGAATGTGAGCATGGTTTTCAAAATCCAAGTTAATTGGTAAAATCTTAGGAGTTTACGAGTCTAGATCGGCAGAAAGGGTTAACTCACTCACAATCACTTTTTTTTGGTAGATTCTAGTAATTACGACAAACTCTTTCAAACTCTTATAGAATCATGAGTTTACAATTGAGTCAATTTTGTATCAAACATACCACTTTATGTCAAGTGGAAGCACACAACACAAATAAAAAAAATGAAGCCTCATGTCTTTATTATGTTCATTAATTTTTTATAACTCAACAAACTCATTATACAATCAAAATACATGCTCATCATCCATTAAAGCTTTGAGTTTGTGATTTAGTTTTTCTAAGACTGCCGAACTTTGTTGTATATTAAAATTATTTATTGCAAATATGTTATATTCTAAGTACTATATACAAACCATTAGATAACTTATATGCTCTCTATTTTCATTGTATTTTAGTTTATTGAGTTAGTTTTCAAATTTATATCAAGTCTACAGACGCTCGAAATGTTCATCTATTTCGTTTAGTTTATAATATTAAATTCAACATGATTAGCTATAAATTCACGTAATAATCTTTATTCATTTATAGATGTAGTATACTTATTTAGCATGTTCTCCTTTCTTTCGTGGGTAAGTTAAAAATATTTTTTCCTCTTGAACAATAATTAACTTTGGGTGCACGCCGAGAGTTTGTAGCTAAGTAGAATAAGGAGGAGCTCTTAAAGCTCGAGTAATGAAGCCTCCTCCAAGTTTATTTAACTAAAATCTATAATACTATGACCATACATCTAAAGTTCTACTTTTCAACTGTACAAAAACGAGAGCCGTCAACAAAACCAAACTATATACCATGATCTTCCCTCCAAACTTATCCAAGCTCCGACAATGGAGGTTCATTTGCAAAGTGATGGTTTGATACACAACATCTAGTTGAATTTGTACTAGACACGAATTTTTACCACAATATTCCTTATCTCGTGGATTATATACGGAATTAAAAGCAAAACTACATTGATACATAGTATGTGTTAGGAATGTCAATGTTAATGTTAAACAGAAACACGATTGAAAATATTTGACCTAATTAATACAAACAGTTTATTTTCATTTGTTTCCTTTACTATATTTACTACTATTTAAATTTCTAGTTATTTATATTTATTCATAGACTCTCAACTATATTTTAGCAATTTACATTTCATTTACTTTTAACCATGCCAACCAACAGCTTCTGAAGTATGTTGGGACACTACTGCATGACCCTTAGCAACATTTAAATAATGTTTGTTAAATTTTTAAAAAGTATTGTCAAATTGTTCAAAATATTGTATAAAATTGCTAAAAGGTTTCAGCAACGATTAAAAAATGTTACTAAAATGATTAAAAAAATGGTTAAATATATTTTTGGTCCCTGAACTTTGGGGATAATCTGTTTTTAGTCCTCAAACTTTAAAAAGTATGTTTTTAGTCCCTAAAGTTTAGCGAAAGTTCGTTTTTGGTCCTTCCGTTAAATTTTTACTAACTCCGTCAATATAATTTTTTAACTTTTTAATTACTTAAATATCTTAAATTTTTTAAAAAATAAAAAACAAACAAATCAGAATTCTTCATCCAAATCCAGAAATTCATCCCCAAACCCATAAAACTCCATCCCCAAACCCAGAAATTCATCCCCATACCCAGAAAACTCCATCCCCAAACCTAGAAATTCATCCCCAAACCCAGAAAACTCGCCCCCAACCCAGAAACCTTCATCCTCAACCCAGAAACCTTCATATCAAAACCCAGAAAACTCACCCCAAACCTAGAAAACTTGCCCCAAACTCAGAAAATTTAATAAAATCCATAAATCCATTTCAAATGGGAGAAAGCAAATCGAAAATCTAGGCAGAAAAAGAGCAAATCAAAAACCTAAATCTCAAATCAAAAATCCAAATCCACAAATCAAAAATCCAAATGCGTAAATCATACAACCCCAACTCAAGAAGTAGAAGAGAAGGGTACTAATGGAAGCAAAAATCGATGAAAAGAAGAATAAGAAGAAGAACCCTAAATCTCCAAATCCCCAAATTCCAAATCAAAAATCGCAAATCATACAAAATCAACTCAAGACGCAAAAGGTTGAGAGAGATTTTAATGGAAGTAATACTAGATGGAAAAACAACTTGACAAAGAGAGAAAAGATTCGATCGAGAGATTGAGAGAGGTATTTAGGGTTTTATTTTTTTGATTTTTAAATTTAATTGAAAAAAGAAGAAGAAAATGATGATGCAGAAGAAAATGATGAAGAAGAACATGAAGGAGAAGATGAAGGAAAAGGAAAAGAAGAAGAAGAAGATGAGATGATGAAGAAGAGGTTAGCAGAGAGAGAAAGAAAAGAGGGTCGTCGAAGGAGAGAAAGAATATTCAGTTTTTTTTTAAAATTTAATTTAATTTCTTTTTGAATTTAGTAATTTAATTTATTTATTAAATAATAAAAAATGTGACACGTGGTCGAATAAGAATTTGACACGCGTAAGCCGTTTGCCATGTCAGCATAAAAGTTAACGGACATTAACGGAAGGACCGAAACCGAACAAATCGAATAGTTTAGGGACCAAAAACGTACTTTTAAAAGTTTAAGGACTAAAAACAGATTCGAGTGAAAGTTTAAGGACCAAAAACATATTTAACCCTTAAAAAAATGTTGTCTCTATATTTGTAATATTTTTTTTACAAATACTACCTCCGGTCCTGAATATAAGACCCTTTTGGAGGAAAATTTTTGGTCCTATATATAAGACCCTTACAAAGTTCAATAAGCAATTATTAATTTTTTCCTTGTCTACCCTTGTAATAAAGGAAGAGATAGTGGATACAATTAATGTATAAGGGTAAATTTGGTATATTATACTATTTTTTAATAAGACAAAATATTAAATAAGGTTGTTAATAGTTTTTCTAATCCATATAAATTGGTTAGAAAATTCTATAAAAAGCACCCGAGATAGTATTGTACAAAAGTCATGTGGCTTAAAGTCAATTATGTCTTAGTGAAAAACTGCAACTAAGGCACATAACCCCTTTCTTGGTGCATGGAATCTTCTGATCGAGAGAGGAATCGTGTTCTGTCTCAATCGATACACATTCTAGCACAGTTTTCCTGAGAAAGTGTTTTGCAGATAAGTAGTTTCTCATATTTTTTTACCAATTGACTTACCCAGCAATAATGGAGATGATGGTGTCATAAACCACTTCAATAGGAGCACTTACGTCACAAGTATCTTAAATTAGTAACTTTCCTAAAAAAACTTTAACATACCCACATCTTGAGATGGAAATGATTTTTCATTCCTAAGAATGTCAATGACCGGAACAAATTTTGGAATACCACTAAACACAGGTAAGTCATTATTTTAAGTAACTTTCTCGATAATGAAAAAATATTCTTAATGTTAGACACTATCTTAAAAGAAAACTCTACTTTACACTTTTACAATGAACAACTGGACAAGTCTGCATGCAAAGGAGTGTCAATCATTCTGTAGATGGTGAAGAGAAAAAAAGTTTGAAAAGAAAGCCAAGCAAAACTCCTAGGAGACCCACAAAAATGGCAGAGGTGAAAGAGAAACCATGACCACTTCTTCGGTTTTTTTGCCTTTTCAGCATGTCCTATACACATTCAAGAAAACCAATGAAAATTGGTGATATTTTTGCTATAATTCTCAAGTATCAACAATGAATACATCAGATAACTATTATAGATTCAAGTGTTGCTCTAAAGAAGAAATAAAAATTCAAAAAAGTTAAAAATAACAACAAATCTTTTTCCTACATGAGTCTATTCTTTTCTCTTCTATATTTTTCAATGGTTTTGAAGGAGGAGAGAAAGCTCAAAACAGATTTATAGGCTTCAAAATTCTAATACTAACTTTGAAGTTTAGTCACTATGCAATCATTTTTAGCACAACAAATCAAAATGATCTCATGACAAATTAAAGGAGTAAAATTCTGGGAAACATGTAACAAAATTACCAGTTCCTGTTGAAGCTGTCGCGTTTGTCGAGCAGCAGCATCTCTTTCTTCCTTCAGTTGCTGTAAGGCCTGATTTTTTTCAAACATATGAAATTTAAGTATGAATGTGCTAAATGATAGTAGCAACGAACCAAAAGACGCGCAATACAGAGTTATATTGTTTGGAAAAGATCACTCGAAGACAGTAGACACAAGACAAAACTCGAATAAATATCCAACCAAAACGTATCTCGTTGAAAACAACCAATACAACTATTTTAAACTTAAAAAAAAAAATTGTTAAAAAAGGATCAAGAAGAGACTCACAGAACTATCAAGTTTTTGTGAGGAGTTCTTCGACGCGTCATCTTCGGAGCTTCCATCGGGCGAGGAAGGAGAGACATATGAAACTCTTAGTTTCAACTCCTCTATTGAATTACCACTCTCCTTAGTAAACTGCAATCCAAAATAACAATATTTATCTATGATCAATTTTTTTTTTTTTTCAAATTATGTAGTTGATAATGTGTTATATTGAATCTCTTACAGTATCTGCTGGAAGTTCATCAACATCAGTATTTGGATTCACAATTGTACTTTGCAAGAGAAACTTGTCTTTACATTGCATATCAGGAGGGAGTTCACGCTGGGCTTGAAGGGTCACTGTAAATTGTAATTTTCTTTTTTATTACAAATGACATATTTTAAGTATTTAACAAAAAAAAAGAAAAAAAAAGAAGGTCACTTAGAGCTGTGAGAGCCAAAAAATAATGCATCACAATTCACATTTTCATGCCGCAAGGTTATGGTTTTGACAGTCATCAAAATTGCATTAGATTATGATTGTGGTTCGCATTGACCACATCTAATCACATTTAACTGCGGTGAATAAATATGACTATAACCGCATTCAATTTAAAACCTTAGTCTTAATATAAGCTTTTAATCACTTTTTCCTAACTGTTTGTATTCAATTAATAATTTCTATTTTTTTTATGTCCCTGAGATTTGCTATAAAGTAACTCAAAGAAGAAATGACAAAACTTAAGTGAAGATGATTAAGTAATTTTTATGTCGTACTCCAATCAAAATTAAAGTTTTATCTCAGTATCCTGCAACGACTTTTAATCTTGATCTTTAGTTTTACATAGATCTTTATTGTTCCATTGATTACTAAGATGAAGTTTCAAGTTTAATTAGAGAATAGAGACCAACATCAAAAGCATCTATGTAACATTGTAACTAGCCTAAGTTTTGTCCAAAAAGAAAATGATTTTCCTAACAAGTGTCTTAATGAACGACATTAATTAAGGACTTAAGGTGCGATAATTACGTCTCATTCAATGCTTTCCATTACTTTTAAAAAAGTATGCATGGAATGATTATTTGAATGTTCAAAATAATAAATGTTTTCATTGTAAATAAAAAAGTTTGCAGCAGTAAGAAGCAGCATAGCACCTCTGATAATACATGAATCCCATGGCTGTACAACACCGGTGTTAGGTCGTACAAAGTATTTCTTAGGTGAAGTGGTTTTGACCTATCAAACACAAAATTAACATTGGAATCAAAATGGGGTGAGAGCCAACATATATATATATATATATATATTCAGAAATTACAGCAATTTTTTCTGAAGTTTAAGCAAATTACAGCAAGACACAATATGCTTTAACACATTACACCAACTTTTTATGAAATTTGTTTTATGTTACATAGACCTCCTGTGAATTTATTTTTTGTTACACCGACATTCCCTGGTGAATGTCTTTTTGTTACACTGACCTTCCTTGAAATTTACACATTTTTGGGTCCACTAGAGGTTGGTATAACGTCGTAAGTATGTAGGGTCTTGTTGTAATATACACAAATTTTAAAAGAAAATGTTGTAATTTTCTTTTTTTGTTTTGGCATGAAGGGTATCTCCTGCCGACAGCCAAATATTAATCCTTTCGAGGCGTAGAGATCAATGGTGTTTCTATCTCTATCAACAAAATCTTTTCTATATGCACGATCATGATTTAAACCAATGTCAACATACTTAAAAAACCTATATACCAAATACGCGGAGTTTTGTTGGTAGAGCCAACATATTTGGTGGATGTGAAGTTAGAATTTACCTTGAAAGCAACATAGTTCTCTGTGTTATTCAAGACTTTAAGATCGCAAAAAGTTTGCTTCTCCAGCTCCACTGTTTACATGAATGATGAATATTACCACAAACAATAACTAAATAATAACAATGCAAGTTTATGAAAATTATGAAAAATTATGGCAGAGATGATTATTAAGAAGCCAGGGATGAATTTCAGAATGAAAGAAAAAGAAAAAAGGAAAAAGAGAAAGAGAAGAGAGGGAGAGAGGGAGAAAAACGTACAATGGAACCTGAGTTCATCTGGACTAATAGAAATAAGTTGAGAAGCAGTCATGACGATGTGTTATTGTGGAAATTAAAGAAGAAAGCAATGAAGAATTAACATAAAAGAGAAAAGAGAGAAAAAGAAGAAGAAATATGTTGATTAAGTCAGAGTCAGAGTAATAGAGAAAAGAGAAAAGAAAGAAAGAAATAATTTGTGGTGGAACGAAGAAGAAGGGTGTGCCAATGGTTACAAATTCCTAAACAAATAATGCTATTTTCTTGCCACCATTATCGCTGTTACAAACTCAATGTATCTCTCTCAAACAATGAAGCTACATACACAGTCCCAGATTGATTTTTTTTATAGGTGAAAGTGCACTCACGTTGAATTTAAGCCAGAGAGTTGTTACTTAAAACTTCACTCCCTAGTCATGAGACCAACCTATTGAGTGCAATCCCAAATTGATCAAGAGAAGCATAATAAAGTTTTGCATCAAACATGTTATAAATTCAAGTTCCCACTTGTTCCTCCACAAGATCTCTGAGTCCGAAATCTTTTCTAGCGGTAGATTGGAGAATCAGTCCCTCAACCTACAATTTTGTAACCAAAAAAAAAAAATCAAATAAGAGGGGCGAGAGGCCACATTTAAATTTGGGTCCGAAATGCGATAATGCGCCAAAACGTAAAGGTTTCGTATGTCACCAAGACTGCATCCTTGCATTTAGCCGTATTTAGTGCAACACAATTGTAACTGCAAACACAATCACAATCGCAATTTAAAACCTTGACTAAAATATCCCTTAGCCATGCTAAACAGCAAAAGTTGTTCTTGTTCATACAAAGTACAAACTCTGGTTTTCTAGTACACTTGTCCTTCTATATATACCTAATACACAGTGCACGCATCAAACAAAAGTGAGACTGCAAGATTCACTATGCCCATAAACTACAAAAATTTTAGATTCAGAAGGATTTCATAAACAAAATCAGAGACAGCCAGAGAAGGATTGTATCAAAGAAAGAATACAGAGGAAATGTTTCAACTATTGTTTATTATTAAAAATAATATACCGTGCGTGGTTCTTGAAAATGCGAAGCAATACAATTTTTTTGTTTATTAGTACTAGTGACTGTGTTTAATTTAGCGTTAGAGCTAATGAAACGTGTATCTAAATATTTTAAAATTCCTTTTAGTTATATTGAAATGAATTCATATTGTATTCCTCTTAGAATAGAATCTAATCACACACTAGACGAAACATCAAAGTTGCTGCTTTTCAAATTAGATCCCTGCTCCTGCTGTTCCATTTTTTACAGCAGTTTTCATTTTTTACATTAAAGTTATATACTATATACCCTTTCTTCATCTGTTTTTCTGTTTTTCAATTTTTATACAAGATTTCTTCATCTGGCAAGCACGTAGAGGTTCAAATTCAAACACTGACATGAAGTTGCAACATTTACGATCGTGTCAAAATAACTCTGAAAATAATCAACGGTTAACTATAGAATGTTCATAACTACAAATGGAGATTTAAAAAGCTGTGAATAATACTTGATTGATTATTGGAATCAATAGATGAAAGTGATTAACATGTATTTGTCAAAACTAAAATGATAATTAGAAAAGTAGCTTCATCTTTTCAATAAGATCACCAAAAATATCACACAAATCTCTTTTCATCAAAAAAAATCATTAAACACCAAAGAAAATACAGCCTCCCATACTAATTCTTACATACAGCTACAGAAGCTGGAAGCTGTTCAACCAGAAAATTTTGCATATGCAAGTACACTTGTTTCCATTTCCCGGGAGGATGGATTAAGGGGAAGAAAATGAAATATTCTACAACAAAACAATCAAATTATGGGCGTGCAATCACTTATCCTGGATCTGCATACTACTCCGAAGACGAGCAAAAAGTTGGCGACAGTATCATTTGAAAGTGGATAATCTCGGAAGCTTGTCTCTTAGATAGTACAATCTCGCCCTCCGGACCTTACGGTGGTTAACCACTTTGATTTCTTTGATGTTTGGTGAGTAACTGTGGCAGGAAACATAGGCATCATAGAAAACATAATATATGCCACAGATGAAAAATTATTGGGTCATTGCACGTGTTTATCAGCAACCAATAAGTATGTCGTCGGACACACATTTAGACAGATCTGAATATCTCATCCTCCATTCTTGTAGCAGGAGGAGATATCATTAGAGTTCAAACTCAGGTTGATTTCTCAACATTTTCAATATACTAATTCCAGTTCCCAATGTTAAGGATTCATATTTCCCAAGCTTTGCTTAATCAGGTTTGTTGGTACATAACACAGAACAAGATGGTCTTTCTAGTTAGTAGTTAAATCCTTCTAATGCAAAATGAATGAATCCAATTCATAGCAATCAGTTGTATTGAACTAAGCATTTTCATGCTAATATGGATTCCTCAACAAGGTTATCATAGGCTACATTGATTAGTCCTCTTCAAACCTCAATCAATTTCCGAACAATTTGTACTTTTAAAAGGTGCACAGTTGCAGATTGTAACGGGCAAGTGGGCATCAGTACTATTGCACCATCAACAACATAATGTGGGGTCCGGAAGTAATCTAAGACAAAAGCATATAACTTTCCTTTTTCTCCTTTTTAGTCATTCAATGTCTTCACAAAGAGACTTCAATAAATTTAAACACAACTACACAAATAAAAATGTTCACATATCATTCCAAATTTCCATCTAATAGTTAGAATCTTCTGGTAAGGGAGAAACTTACATTGGGAAGACTATCTCAACCCCTGTGCCAGCAATAATTCTTCGGATTCGAATGGTCGTGTGAATACCGGCATTTTGTTTTGAGATGACGATACCTTTATAAATGGACAATCTACGTTTGTTCTCAGGAACCTCCTGCAAGAAGGACAAAAAGAAATAGATAACCATATAATTCATCCCAGGGACCTTATTAAATCTATTTATTTCTTTTTTAAAAATACCAGTTTGATTTCCACAATATCACCAGTCCTAATGTCTGGTGTAGGCCTCTGCTGATCCGATGCCTCAATTGCCCTCTGATTCAGTATCTGCACCAACAACACCATGCATTTTGTGTCACCTAATTACTAAGTGCTAAGTGAAATTACTCAAGTAAAATGACAACTTAATCCTTGAACTTTCAGGTGCCAATCAATTTACTCTCTCAAATCACGAAAATGAAATTTTAGAGCAGACATTACCAAACTCAATCTCAGCATTACTTGAAAATGGCTCAAATACATCCCTCACATTTATAGGCTATGTTGATCTATTTTTAATATTTTAAGGGACTAAATTGATTGCATTAACCAAATTGAAGTACAGTTAAAACTTCATGAACTAAGTTGAATTTTTTCTCAAAAAATTAACATTTCCACCGTAACAATTTAGAAACTATATGCGATATGGAATAAATAAAATTACCCCCATAATGTCTCCAAGCTTGACACGGGGTTTTCTCGGCGGTTTTGGTTGCTCAACCTCAGATTCTGAACCTTCTGCTTCAGCTTCCGGAACTTCATCGACGTTATCCTCAACGGCACCATCTTCAGCGGCTTCAGCAGCGCCCTCAGGGTTGGAATCGGCTCTGACAACAAAACTAGGCCTAGCGATAAGAGAACTGCAAGGGCGCGAAATTGAGAGCGAAGAAACCCTAGAAATCAACGGCACATTACGAGAAGGAACAAGAGAAGAAGAAAAACTCAGCTTCGGAGCAAACAGCGCCTGCTGCAATGCAATTTCGGAATCAGTAAAAAACTGAAAATGCAATTTCGAGTTTGATAAAGAGATGAGAGTAGAAACCTGAAGAAGAACTTGAGAAGCCATTAAGGAAGAACGAAATTAGGGTTCAACTTCACTGAGTTACAGTCATGGAATGAGAACACCGGTAATGTAAAGAGGAAGAAGGAAGCTGGAAATGGAGAACGCCCTTATCTGGTTCTATCCATTCCTTCCACACGTGTGTAAATCACGCTTTTTTCTGTTTTTTTTTTGTTTGGGTTCGGCCCAGCGTAAAAATCTTGCCGGGCCCAATTCGTCAGCCCAATTACTATATCCAATCCAGCAGGCCCAATTAGGGGTGGCAAAACGGGCCAGTCCAGCCCGTTTGGCCCGTAGTCCGTCATAAAATGGGTTGGGCCAGCCCGCCAAAGCTATGCAGTCCCAATACATTGGCTCGGCCCGTATTTTGCCAGCCCGCCACCATTGCAAAAAAAAAAGAAAAAAGCCAAAAAAAAACTGGAAAAACTTTTTTTTGGATTGTTTCTTTTTTTTTGGACTATTGACAGTTTTTTTATAAAACTGAACCTTTAAACGTAGTTTTTTTTTTACATGGACATAAGGTATTAAATATTTTTTTTATTTTTTTAGCCTAGTTATGTTTTTTTGTTTAAATTGGATCTTTTTTTAAAAAAAAACTTTAATCTTAAGGTTCTAAGCTCCCATGTACAGCAAAAAAAAAAACAGCCCGTGGGCAAGCCCTGTTTGCCACTGGTTTAGCCCGCCGGGCTAGCGGGTTAGGCGGGGCGGCTACATTGGGTTGGCAGTCCTCAATGATCAGCCCAGTTCGCCTATTTTCCATTGACCTGCGGGCCGGACTTCTAGGTCCAACCCGTTTTGCGACCCCTAGGCCCAATGTTGTCCAACTAGTGGATTTTTTTTTTCGAACAAGTAGTCGATGATAAAAATATGGGCCAATACTTTTCGCACCACCTATATGTCTTAGGGCACCACGTATTGGCTCGGTTTCTGAGAATACAAGCAAATAAGCATATATTTTGTGAAGAAGATTCTTAAAATCCGATAGTGTAATATATGGTGTTATGAAAAGTGTGTGCGGTGTCAAAAATACTGGCCGAAAATATGCTAATTATAAAGAAAACATGGGTAATGGGTTGATTGGTGAAGCCTTGCAAAGCCAAACCAAATAACAGGAATAAAGGGATCTAGATCCTCTCCTGCTCTCTTTAGCCACCAACAAATAATATCATAACCACTCATTCATCTTTATACGAAAATTGAAAAAAAGAAACTGATGTAAGCAAAATATACGATTTAGATTAAGCAGGAGAGAACATGAACTAGAGAAGATTCATTTCCGGAATAAAGAGGTGGCTCACCTTGTAATAATAGTGCCACACTTTGTTTTAAATATAAATTTGCAAGTGAAAAAAATTGTAGTTCTAAATTAGTTTTTATAAAAAGAAGTGTGATGCAGATATCAATTTGTCTCGTGTACAAAAAAAAAAAAAATCAAAATCTGATCCATATGAGGTGAGACGTGAGAGTAGTCATGAATAATTTTTTTTGAGGATTATGCCTTTTATAAAGTCACTATAGTATAGCTTGAAATCTAAATGACTAGCATAATTAATTAAGCCTGCATGTGATTTTTATATTAATTAATTGTTTGAGTTGAGTGTAAATATATATATAGCTACTTCTCTCGTCACGATTAAAAACGACAAGACGTTGTTCTCCACTTATTTGGATCTTATTGCAAAGATGCTGGACCAGCATAAGTCGTTTTGCCTAAGTTCCAATATGTATGCATAAACACATACATGAATCCTAGAAAACTTCTTAATTTAATGTTTGTCCTAATACTCATCATTGTTTTTTCGTTTGTCCCTAAAAGAAAACATTTTTTTGTATCTACACATCTAGCCTCCACTATTTGGTTTTGCTTCCTATATAGTAATTATTACCATTATTCTTCAGTTTTAACTAGTTGTTCAGTTTGATTTACTAAATAATTTTAATTTATAATCTAACTGCATAGTTATAATCTCACAATATTTACTCAACATAACTCTTAACTCATCAAATTGACTCAAGGGACAGAACACATTTTGATGAATCTATTCGTAACGTACACTAAATGTATACATATTAAGCAATAAAGTCTGGCATAGTTAGTAGATAGTTGGGTCTTTTAAGCATGCTGACAAGGGTTTTAGTCGTGCATATAGAAAAGACTTTGTTAGTAAAGACAAAACTCACTTCAGTGATCTCTATACCTCAAAAGGATTAATTTACCGAAAAATACCTTGAGTATTAAAAAAAAAAAAAACCGTATATGTAATATATACATCTTACCCAAAAAAATAATAAAATAATCTATGTATGTATCAGCATGTATCTCAGTCCATAAGTTAATGGCTTCCAAACCCAACACGTGATACAATTTATGGTGAGTAGTGATCACTAAGAAGTACATTATCAGTACTCTGTACATCAAGACTTAAAAGACCAAAGAGTAATATTTCTTACCTGCTTATAAATTATGTTTATTTGAATTTAAAATCAATCATTTAAAACTGTACAATATTAGTACTCTATATTAAGAACACAACTAACTACACTGACAAAATTAATACCATAATTGTGTAACAAATTAACAATTTCCTAGCGAATTAACACAACATATAAGATGCCTCTGATTTATTCTGATTTCATTTCATTTGGACCTCACAAGTCACAAGAATGCAAAGATGGATGCCTCTGAGTTTTATCTCTTCCCTGTACACGTAGCAATCCCAACATTCATTGCGCATCACACAAATAAAACTTATTCTTTGAAACTTTATCTTTTATCTCTTACATGGTTGTGTGTAAAGTAATTTTCTTAAATTAGGGATTATTGCTAGGACAAAATTTAGTATATGTTTTCTAAGTGTTTTGGTTTATTTCCAACTAAAATAGGAGTTAAAGAGTTTTATTTCGATAATCCACATAATAAAAATCGCTATTATGAGCTTTTTTTTTTATAACTACAGGTTTTTTTGATAAAACTAATCAATTGCTATTATATATAAGTTAACATCATTAATAATAAGATGAAACTTTAATTTTGATGGAAGAACACCAAAAATATTTAAAAGAAAAACACTCAAGTTTTGTTCTTATTAGTAGTCTCTTCAATCTAATAGTTCGCATTGTATGAAAAAATTTATGTATATATTATTTAATTTAATTTAATTTAATAGATCAAATGATTCGAGATAAAAAAATTATCGTGATCTCTAACCCAAACAACTACCTTAAATTCATCCCATGTCGTATATATGCTCTCATAGTAGCTCTATGTTTCTATATATCAGTATTATTTATTAGTATCAATCACAAAACCCACCAACTCCATTGCTCTGTTCCTCTTCATAACCAGACCCAAAGCGTTCACTTTCTCCTTCAAGCAATCATGGCACTCGCACGTGCCGCGCTCGTGCTAGCCATGTCCTTAGTTCTCGTAGCAATGTCCGAAGCCCAAGCCCAAGCCCCATCCCCTGCACCCACACCTGCCACCACTCCTTCACCTGCCTCCACCCCACAAGTCTCACCTTCCCCACCTGCTGCCGGAAGCCCAAGCCCAAGCCCATCTGCCATTTCATCGCCACCTTCACCCTCTGCCCCTACTCCAACTTCACCACCATCAACCGCTCCATCTTCATCGCCGGGGACATCACCTACTCCGTCTCCATCTCCATCCGCCAGAGAACCCTCGTCTGATACTCCGGCGGCCTCAAGCCCAAACAACGCGTTTGTTCATGGAAGCAACGCGTTCTTGCTAGCGTTGTTTGGGAGTGTTGCTGTGTTTCTTTCTTAAACTAAAACGAAGAAAATGGTTGTTGATTCAAACTATGTTTGGTTTCTCATTTGGACAGATGAGTCTAAGAGTAACTGCTTAGTGCTTTGAGTTAACGTGAAACCAAACACTCGAACACATTCAACTTGACGTACAATAAGTCACTCTAATATGTATTTGTGTAGCTCTTTTACTTTTGTTTTTGTTTTTTTTCAAATAAAAAAAATTGCGGATGATTCTTCGGTGCTTCATCAGTGTTTTGTTAGGGAGAGTGATCAACCATTATATTGCAGGTATATTTATATGTGCTTGTATTATTTCTCATGTTGTAGCATTTTGTAGTTTAACTAATAAGAGAGATTCAGTTATTCGTACTTTTGTATTATATTTTGTTTTCTATTTGACAAATTTACATTCAGATGCATGCTCTCAACAAAAAAAGAAATGCAATTGTTATGAAATTACCTTCTACTAGATCAATGTCTTTCATATTGTTTGCCATGTAAAATGTAAAATAAAAAACTAAACAATACTAACCCCTGTTGTGAACAAAGTTCATAAAACACCTAATAATGAAAGAAATTGTTCCAGTAGAAGGTAATTCCTAACAATTGAATCTTTTTTGTTGAGGTCCAAATGTAACACTAATATAAGGTTTGTTACACTATTAATTATTCCTGCAGAACTATTAATAGTATTATCCACAGTACTCCCTACAAGGGTAGTCACCAATATAAATTTAACCTACATTAATTGTCCATCTAGAGGTATCATGTGTAATTTTAAGAAAGATTGGGGGTATTTAACCTAATTGTTACTTCCTCTGGAAATTAATTTCACAGTTAAAGTCAAAAAAGGGGACCTTAGTGGGGTAGGTTAGCATATGAACATATGATGAACTACTTCATGTGGCATAAATCCTGAGGTCAATTCTGCAGTGGAGTAGGGAAAGGGAAAGAATAGAGAGAGAGAATGTTAGTTGGTGGTGCTAGGTTATCTGTTAAGAGAGGAACATGTGGAGGAAGGTGAAGGTGGTGGATGTGGCACTTTGGAATTTTATGAGTGAAGAAGAAAGGGTTAAAGGAGTTGTGGTTGAAGAATTCCTACGGCATATATCAACATAAAGCAGAAAGTGATGTGCATGTGGCCTTTCCTCATCTAAAAATGTCAATGTTAATTGAGATATTTACTACTAAGCTACGAGGAAAACAGTTTAATACAAATATCTCACTTCAAACACAATTTAATACTGTTTCTGTCGCTACACGTGTAAAATAACACTGGAAGGTACATTAGAACTCAAAGACAAGCCTGTGTTGGGAGCAACAGAGCTTGTGGATTGATTAAAGGATGCATCTATCTTCTATAGTGGTCTTGTTATGGACTGGCATTCCGGCATCCATGTGATGTCGGTCCATAGCTATGAGATATCATCCCGGTCTCGACTACCGAGATAAAGTTTACCGCCGGCCTACACACCACAGTCCAATTGGACCAAAAGCCAAAGTCTAATAGTCTCTAAGGGCCCAAACACGTACACGGAATCCTAGGGACTCCACTATAAATGTATAGTATGCACATCATGTAAAGGTATGTAACTTCCTAATTAATCATACAAACCTTAATAATTCGCTGATTTAGATGTTAAGAGTCTCTGCAGGTACAATGCCCCACGCTGAAACACCCTCATATAACGGAGAATTTGAAGATCACTTCCACTAGTAACTCAACTTTTATGATTGTGATTTAACCCTCAAAGATTAGAACACATTAGGTTTTAACTGGCTCGAGTGAAGTAGAATTATTGTCTCACTTAGAGGATACATGCAGTTTTTTTTGAAAAAAAAAATGCTTCTAAAGTCCTTACAGTGTGATATGGTAAACAGATATTTTAGTGTGAATTGTTAGTAAAGCATAAATTTGTTATTGTAAATTCAGTCGCTTAAGATATTATGCTTCATCAACGATTCATCCGAGTATTTATCACCATGTCAAGATAGAAGACTTTTGGAGACTCCTTGATTAGAAGCTGAACGTGTGGACTGTATTTTGTTGAATAGTATTCTCTGTATAGCCCAATACCGATAGTGGAGAACAGGGGAGGAGGACACATCCATGGCCTCATTTTTTCACGTTTGACAATAAAATCTTATACACAATTCATAAACAACAACCATTTATGATTTTTCTAATTATAACAATTGGCAGTAATGTATGGCAAATGTTAAAAGAATTTATTCATTTATGATCAAAATAAACAGAGAGAATTTAGTACCTAACTATATAAAGCATTAGATTCCATCGTAAATGACTTTAAATTATATAATTTCTAGATGCCCCTGTATATATCCCTTTTCTGGATCATGATGTAAGAATTTTCTGTTACCTTTACTCTTTATTACTGTCATTCTCTCCTTTTGGAATTGGGGATGTACCTGCAAACACAAGACAGAAATTTGTGTTTCAAGTAAGCTCATATATGTCCAAACTTGAGAATGTATTAATTTCATTTTAAACCACAGCAAAGCTTTAAGCAGTAGCTTCTCAACTCAAAGCTACGTTGATGCATTTGGCTTATTAAAAAAAAAACGTTATTAGACTTTTTCATTTTCTTAAGCTGGTTTTTTTTTGTTCTTTTTAGCATTCAAAGCAACTAATTCTAATTCTACCTGAGGAAATTGGTTGAAGCCCGTTAGATGATACTTTCTGATCCTCCAGTAGTATCTGGCGAAGCTTCTCATTTTCCTCTACAAGTTCTTCAATGATTTTCTTTTGTTTCAAAACCTAAATCCAAAAATCCAAAAGAAAGAAACCAATAATAATAACAATAATTGAAGTGACTGAACCATTGAAAAGTTCTACATAAGATATTTTATGTGCCCTAGCTATAAGACAAAATATAATTTGTATATATGCGAGCATGTTTGGAATTTGGAAAGGATTAATTTTAGAGAAATAATCGCTTACTTATCAAAAGTTTTCTAAAGTAAGTTAATTCAAACGCACATTATAAAAACTAAAATGTGATGTTCTATCAATTATGATTTAACATTTTGGCTACAAAATCAACAATAATTAGATAAGATGAAAAATCACCGTTTGAAGCATTTTGTTCTCTGAGTGCATGCGTCCAGCCTGCAATGTATCTTAGAATCAGAATACCATATAATAATTGATAACTCAGGAGAGACTCACAAACACTTTGTAGTTCGTTCTCATGCATATTGATTGGGAAAAGATGATGATTTTGTCCAATAGTACCCTTTTTAGTCATGAAAACCAGTTCATACGAACTAAACTTCTAAAGATCATTAACAATCTATTTGCAAGTAAGTTATGTATTTAAATACCAGCTAACTAGCATTTACCATATATTATATTATAAACAAACAGTGTTTAGTCCTCCTTCATTTTTCTAAACTATGGAATAACAAGGTAACTAACATAAGTTGCATACAGTAAGAGGGAATAAGACTTAAAAAAGTCTGACACTCGTTCCTTTCAAGTTTCAACAGAACAATTTCAACTAACAGAGCTTTTGTTATTCGAGTCCAATCAGATTCAATAGTTTTTTTCTGAAAGGGTGGGGGTTGTACAAATAAATACAGTGACACGTTTGATTTGAAACGCACCAAAACAAGAGATGCATTTTCAATACCGCAGGATTCCATGGAATACTACAACATTCCCGTGTTTAGATCTAGTTTAAAAACAGGTTTAAATAAATTTAGTCTCAACAAAATGAATACCTTATGGTTTTAGTCCCTACAAATTCTGTTTTTTTTCTTTACATTTTAGTCCAACTTAATTCAAAAGTTTTGTTTTTAGTCTCAAACATTAAAGCTTTATTTGTATATGTCTTGCTTCCACTTTTTGAGCCTTGAAAACTTAAATCACAGATTTCAATACAGGTAACGTGAAAGCAAAAAAAAAAAGATTGAATTTGTGTTGCATTGATAGCAAACGCTTTTTCCAAACACACTATAAGTTTTTTTCTATCACATTTTCAACCAAATTAAAAATATTTTCAAATTACAAGGGCTAAAAAATTCAATAATTATAGGAACTAAAAAATTAACGTTGGGGACAAAAACAAACGTGTTGAAAAAAAAAATAGAGGGACTAAAATCAAAAAGTGTAAATTTTGTAGGGAATGAAAACTTTTTTAAACCTTTAAAATATATCCTAATTCCTAGAAAATAATGCAACATTTCCATATTTTATTCCTAAAGGCAAACTCCTCCAACAGTATGTGTTTCTTCTTTCAATAGTCTGTAAATACAGAATCCAAATTCTAGTTTCATACACTTGTGTGAAGCATGACTGCATAAAGAGTAGGTAAAATATCTCTGTTAGAACTTAGAAGGCATTTTAAAAAGTTTACCAAAACCAAATCAATGATTTTAAAGAACGGAGAAAAGGCATGGCATCTAATCTAATTATCTAATTATCATATATAAAAATGAGAGCATACTGCTTCATCGAGGCCTCCTTCTTGTTTCAGCAATGGATTCTTCGGAAAGTCACTGATAACCTTCTCAGATGCGCTGCCAGATGCAGAGTCAACTGCATTGTTTTTTGGTGCAGCAGATTGAAAAGCTGAACCAATTTGCAAATGTTGAGAACCCGCGAGACCTTGGGGTACTTGCCTGGCTGATTTAGTTGCCAACTGCATGATGCCCCCAGCTGAAATTTGGTTGTTATTGACTGTGCTTACGGCACTTTTTGTGGATGCTGGAAATCCACCCTGACTAAAGGGTAATCTGGGAGGAGTAAGTCCATATTTCATCGCCATCTTTGTCATTGTTACCTAGCAAATTCATTATTTTAAACATGAGATATATAGAAGGAAGAAAGTAGAAGACAATACTTCTGAGATGAGAGGAATTTCACATACCACAAGAAAAGAGCGTACTTGATTCAACACCCCACTGACCCCAGATCCCATGCACAGGCCTGTCAAGGTAAAATAAATAAAAAACACAGCTATCAATCGAATAACGAAGAATGTAAAGTGAGGCTTTTGCGCATTGTGGCAATATATAGGAATGGCTTATGCATAAGAATTTATAAGTTCAAAATTTAGTATAATTCCTTCTCTTGTAGATTACATGATATATCATAGCTGAATGGCAGCATGCAGTGACTCATAGCCCCTTATGCTTTATGAATTGTAGTAAATATGCATATGATATGTCATATGTGATATAGGATAACTTAGAATCAGAAAAACTTGACAGCTACCTCCTTGAAGCGCATTTTCAAAAATAAAAATGTTGGAAAATCAACATGTCAGGTTCTGAAATGGATCATTTTTGGAACAACTGAAAAACATGACTTTTTCTTTTCTAAGTTTAAAAAAAAATCCAATGGTAGCATAACAGAACAGTTAGACTCATACACTGAAAATTCAAAATATTTCCAGGACAAAGATAAAAAAACGCAATGACATGATTGTCCAATGTATAGACTTAGCAAGTAATCCATATCATGGAATGTAATATCTACTGGTGCAGAGCTGCAATGTAACTAAAATCTAAGGACATAAAAGTCACAGAAAGCTGAAATAACATATATATTATTTTTGCAAAAGACTTGAGACATATACTGAAAACATAAGGCATACCAACTCCAAAACCATGACCAAAACCAACTCCATATCCAATGCCCATTTGAAAATTCGTAGCTCCTAGGCTACTCCACTGTATAAAATAAGAGAAATAAATATTTCAATAAAAGCAACCAAAAAGAACAAATATTAACATGATAATTAACAAGGGCATAGCTTGATATGACTATGAAGATGATGAATTTTGTCTTACCGAACTGCTGACCTGCCTTCTAACGCCAGATACTGCATCGGTTGCACCCTTTGTGACTCTCACTGCTGGATTCAACATCGGTATTTCACCTGCATTGAAGGAATAACATATATAAATATGCATTATCCATAAAGAAATTGAAAATTTCACCAATATTTTTTCCAGTCATAATTCTCAATTTGAACGAATATGACCAAAATCCTAAGAAAAGATAATCAAAATTTTCCAGCTCAACTTGAAAAAATAAAAAAGAATTACTAAAAAATTGAGTGAATATACATATGGAGATTTCAAATTTTCAAATCAATAAAACAAATACGCGATTTGTGAGGAGAAATTTGAGTGGAAGTGTTGTTAGGTTTAGGTTTGAAGAAGCGTCCGAAATCCATGTGATTGTGTCTGTGTTTGTTCAATTCGACAGAGAAGAAATGGAAGAGAAGGTACCTGAATTTAAAGAGGGCGTAAAACAAACGCCGATTCCAGAAGCTGTAAATATATACTTGAAGCGTCATCGAAGTAAATGGATTCTCGGTTCGAATTGCGTTTTCCTGATGCTAATTGTGCCTCCTTCTTCCATTTCCCTAAACCTCTAAATTTTTTTTTTCTTCTTTCCCGCCAAAAGCAGGGCCAATCAGCCAAACTTTTATTCTCTCTTTTTTCTGTTTTCTTTCTTTTTCAATATAGTATTTCGCTTGTTGAGACAGATGAAATGTGACCGATTACGAGGTGTGGCGTAGTAATAACTCATTTTGTGACAGTAAAGTAATATTTGTAACCACCTGATAACTATTTCGTGCAAACTTAACTTTAAATAAAAGATTAATTACCATTCCGGATGATGAATATCTAAAGAGGAAAAAAAATGAAATGTGACCCACAATGAGTATGAGATTATCAGTTGGAAATTTTGTTGACTCTCCCCCAAACTGTCAACTGCTATCGGTGATCATGATTTTAATTACATAGAAACAACTAACTCCACCCCACCCCCACCCCTTTATATAGGATCTCTTCAAGAAAGATAGGGAAAAAAAAAACTATTGGTTACTTTTATAAGATTTTTAAAAGAGTAAATTGCACTCATCATCCTTGAGGTTTGACAGAATTACATTCCACTTCATTTTTGAGTCAAAATTGCACTCCGCCCCATTTCATTAATTATAATTAATTTCTTTTTATTTTACAATAATTAATTAATTTTTTTGGTACATTAAAATTGTTAGTTTTAATTTTAAACAAATTTGTAGTCCCAAACAATTTTGTTTCTTGTTTTAATCAAATTTAATTCGAAATTTTTAATTTCATGAAAAAAATTAATATTATTCGGGGTCTTCAAAAATAAATTTTTTTAATTACATTAGATTAAAATAAAAAACAAAATTGTTGGGACTACAAATTTGTTTAAAATTAAAGCTAACAATTTTAATGCACCAAAAAAATAATTAACCATTATAAAATAAAAAGAAATTAATTATAATTAATGAAATGGAGTGGAGTGCAATTTTGACTCAAGAATGGGGTGAAGTGTAAATTTTGCCAAACCTAAAGGATAATAAATGTAATTTACCCTTTTTAAAATTTTGTGCATTTAAGAAACAGGAAAAAGAGTGATATTATGATGACATGAGGAGTACTTTTAGAAATTAATATAAATTGTTTGATGATTCTAAAGACTTGAACAAGTATTAATTGAAGGGTGTTTTTTTTATGAAAAAAATATATGTTTAGTCCTTGACATTGTGGTGCTTTTCATTCTAGTATAATTTTAACTGAATTTCAGTTTAGTCCTTAATATTGCATTTTGTTTGACATTTTAAACTTAAGAACTTAGAGATTGAATTGAAATTTTTTAAAAAATACATAGATTAAATTAAACTTTTTAAATCTGAACTGGAGGACAAATTTGAATTGTTTAAAGTTTTAAAGACTAATGTGAAATTGTAATTTTAGCATGTTACTAACTAAATAATGGACTACTAACTAAAAAATGCACTGTAATTTCAAAGACTAAACCCTACTAAAGTAAGGTATAAAGAGAGATTCAAGTGGTATATCACTTTTTTTTTTATTTCATGTGAAATGAAAACCTCCAATTTTTTTTGTATATAAAGCGGGTGTGGTTTTTTTTTCTCTCAAAATTACCCTTTGTACGGCAACTAGATCGCTTGGTAATAGAAACCAAGCGAAACGCAGACCAGACTTCCAATTTTTAGTTTTTGTAGTTGCTCAAGATTTAGAACCCATTTATAAACGAGTTCTAAATTCTAGTAGTGTAATTTTTTTTAAAAAAATTAGAATTATAACTTTTAAACCATCCATTTCTAGTTTCCGTAGTTACTCGGTATCTAAAAACCAAGCGAAAATGAATTTTTGAATCCGATAGTATTAACTTGTGAAATACTATATCACTACCAGATTTTAAAATCTATTTTTGCTCGGCTGTTAGATACAATTTTCTCTCATTTTCTATAAACCGGACTAAGGTTAAATTCAGAAGGAAAAAATGGTGTGCCGTCAATAGTAGCAGGCCGGATTCAAGCCAATACGCCAACCTACCCCCAATGTTGGAGGATGGGATTAGCACCATCTCTATTAGGAGTGGCACCATCCTTTTTATATGTAAGAATCATAAATTTATATACTAAAAATGATGGTGCCACTCCTAATAAGGATGCCAATAGGGATGGTGCTAATCCCATCCATTATATTGAGCCCTACGGCCGATCAATGGCCCAAAAGGCTGGAACACTTACATTACCAAAATAGCTAATAATAGTAGTGCAAAAAAAAAAAAAAAAAAAAAGCTAATCATCAAATGCTAATTCTCTTTGTTGATGAAAAAAAATCTCGTTGAAAAAGTTAACCCACCATGATATAGATATTCCCTAGCTCGGTCAAACAAAATTATCTTCTATGAAGGATACATGATGTTAGAATAAATGCTAATTCAGCATGTACTTGTATTTATAGGCATCCCAGTAATATGCTGACCCCTAATTTGCAGACTTCTAGCATATATACTGGAAGGAACGTAAACCAAAAAATAAAAGAATTTCAAACAAGCAATTTAATGAATTTATTATTAATCTTAACCTATTTTTTCCTTTGTTTTCTTCGGCACTCAAAACAATCATTACATGGCAATGTATTTCTAGTTTTACCATAAGAACTTGCTTGAATTTTGCTAGATGGTATTTTCAGGTCTTCCAGTAGTATCTGCCGAAGCTTCTCATTTTCCTCCACAAGTTCTTCAATTATTTGCTGGTGTTTCAAAACCTAAAAAATCCATAAAAGATGCTAAATAAATAATATAAATAATATAAATAATAATAAGTGATTAAACCATTGAAAATTTACAACAGAACGTATAAGATTGAGAATCTAACTGTATATATGCCATAAAAAATGAAGTGCTGTCAAGTGTCAACTACAATTTGACATCTTAGCGACAAAATAAATACTAATTAGACAAAATGAAAATTACCATCTGAAGTATTCTGTTCTCTGACTGCAAGCGTCCAGCCTGCAATGTAACGTAGAATAAGAATTTCATATAATATTGGATTAACGTGAAAAAAAAAAAAATACACTAACCTGAGGAAAGGGGGGAATAATATAGAGAAATTAACATTCTATCATTCACATGCATATTGACGGAAAACGGCGATAATTTTGCTAATATGATATGTAAAGCATTTCATCAACAAGAACAAGAGTTCTGAAGATCATATTAGTCCTCGTTATGGAGGTAATATCAACATTTATATTAGCCAACGGAAGATGCATGCAGGAAGACAAAAAAAAAATTCAAACTCCGATACTAATCCCTCTCAGCCGGTTAGTGATAACTGAATCTTTCGGAGCTCAACAATTTCAACCAACAGAACTTCTGTTACTCAAGTCTAATCATGTACAGCAACTTTTCTGAGAGGGAGTTGAAAACAAATACAGTAAGATTTCCATGTTTTGATATTTAAAACATGCAATAGAGAGAAAGAGATTATCAACGCAGGAAGCTTGCATATGTTTATCAGGGTTCCAGGGAATACTACAGAATTCCCCCATGTTAGGTCTAGTTTACAAAATATATGCCAGTCAATGATGTAACATCCCCCTGTTTTGGCCAAAAGAATCCCATAGGGAGAGGTGGGTTTTTCTATAATACTCAAGAGTAGCATGTAAAAAGACTTCATTACCCAACCCTAATCACTCATTCCTCCACCCTTACTACCACCTACACAGCAGCACCATGACACCAGCATTGTATTTCTGATGCTGACATAACTGTTATCACTATGGCTACCACGTACTTATGAATTATTTGGGAATTTTACAAAAAAAAATGATTTTAGCAAACAAAACACTTTTGGCAACATATCCAAAAGTCACAATACACCCAAGCGCAATAACTCAAATGGCACCAATTCCCTTTGGTGGAAACTACTTGATTCCACCAAGAACTGATTTGAAGAAAACTGTTTCACAAGGCAAATGCCTCCTACAGCCTATATATCTTCTTTCAACAGTCTGTACAAATACACAATGCAAATTCTTTCATTTCATCCACTTGAATGATGACTGAAGCATAACGGTATGTGAAAGTTCTATGTTAGACGCAATGTAAAAAGTTTACCAGAAATCATTAAAAAGATAAATTAGTCGGCTTTAAGGAATAAAAGGTGATATATAAAAATAAGTGCATACTGCTTCATTCAGTGGGGCTCCTCCTCCCTTCAACAATGGATTTTGCAAAAAGTCGTTAAGAACCTTCTCAGTTCTGCTTCCATATGTAGACTCAAGTGCAGAGCCTTTTGTAGGAGTATTTTCAAAAACCGACTTAATTTGCACCGATTGAGAGCCTGCCGGAATTTCAGATAAATGATCAGCTGATATAGTAGCCAACTGACTAGTGCTTCCGGCAGAAATTTGGTTTGTATTGACTGGGTTCATGCCACTTTGCAAGGATGCTGGAAATGCATCCTGACTAAGTCCAAATTTCTTCATCATCTTTGTCATTGCTACCTAGCAAATTCAAAAACATGAGACACATAAAAGGCAGAAAATAGAAGACAATACTTTCTGAGAAGAGAGAAATTCACATACTACTAGACAGGATTGAATTTGATTCAACACCCCTGGTTTCACAGCAAGGCCTGCCACAATGAATAAATATAAAAACTCAGCTACCAATTGATGATATCAAATGTAGAAAAATTACAAAGTCAGGCTTCCTAAATGATAGAGGACATAAAAGTTATAAACATTGTAAATAGAAAATAGTGGCACGACAGATAGACATACTTCACTTGAAGTTATAAGGACAAAGACCAAGATAAAAGAATGACATGAATCAAACGAGAAAATTGAAGTAACAAATGATTATGCAATGTAAAGACTAAACAAGAAACTGATATCATGCAATAGTATCCTAAATATAATCTAACGGCATTAAAGTTGTAAAATGCTGAAAACATTAGGAGTGTGTTCGGTAAAATTAGTTTATAATTTATGACTTATACTTTTTAACTTATAAGGTTTATAACTGTGTAGAGCTGTTTGGCAAAAGTAGTTTGTAGTTAGCTGAAATTTGTTAATTGATATTATAATTACGAGGAGTAAAAGTTACCATCACTTAAAAAAGTTAAGGGTAATATAGGAAGTAAACTACTAGAAGTCAGCTTATAAAATCTAGATTTCATAAGCTAGAAAAAGCAAGTTTGTAATTACCAAACAACTCTTAAGTGCTATAAGCTATAAGTTCATGAATATGCCATAAGATAACAAACACACATTATATTAATTGACAATGAAGTGGGAAATGCACTGAATACATAAGGCATACCAACTCCGAAACCATGACCAAAACCAACTCCACATCCAATGCCCACTTCAATATTCTTAGCTCCCAACTTCCTCAACTGTATTTTAAAAAGAAAATGACAAACAAATATCTCAATTTTTTTTAAGAAAAAAAGAGAGTAACACGGTAATAACAGCAATCAGTATACTTTAAATTCGCAGACAATCATGAATTTAATCTTACCGAAGTGTTGGCATGCCTACTAACACCAGAAAATGCATCCGTTGCACCCCTAGTAGCACTCATTACTTGATTCAACATCGGTATTGCACCTAAATGGAACGAGTATCATCAATGACTATGCATTGTTCAATAAATTAAATAAACAAAAAAATCAAAATTATGTGTGAAGGAGCTAGTTGAGTGATTAGGATTAAGGAACTAAGAGAAATTACCCAAATTCAAAGGGCGTCCAACGCCGATGCCTACACCGCAACCGATTCCGAAACCAGTAAATACTTGACCTACCTTCAAAGTAAATGGATTCTCGAATCGAATTGCGTTACCTTGATTCGTGACTCTGCCACTTTCCATTTCCGTTATCTAGAACCTCTTCTTCTTTTTCTTTCTCGCCGAAAGCATGGCAGAACAAAACCCTTTCTCTTTTGCTCGTTCTTTCTCAAAATTTCCCTCCGTCTTCTTCTACTGGTGCAGTGGGCGCATCTTAGGTGTGGATTGTGTGCGAACAGGACAAGACACGTTAAATTGCAACTGCCAACGTGGCCGTCGTGGAAGGTCGCCACGCAAGCGCGGAAAAACGTGGATTTACTTGGTTACCCTTGCTAACACACGTAAAATGCCAAAACTGTCTAAGCAAGTAAGAATGTGACGTGAGACTGATAGAATTCAGATCAACATCCGACCGTCAAAATTGCCATAAAGTTTTCTCAACTTTATTAGATAAAAAAATATTAATACAATATTTTTTTTTTTTTACGGACAAATACTCACACACTCACTAGGCACCCTAAACTAAACTATTCGTCTTATGATTTTAATATATAACTATTTGAGCTAAAGCAGTATTTTATTGGTTTCACTTATTTAATATAGTTTAATAGTAGTAAATGATTTGAGCAAGGTGTGTAGTGTGTAACACCAAAATGGATAAATATGAAAATTGTCAAAAACAAATATGAAAATTAAGGGATGAGAAGAGACATTATTGAATGAGATCTGAAAAGCATCTCTAGTGAGTTTGTTTTTTATATTTAAAAATCAATGAATATTTAATTGTATAAAAAGTGATTATCTTTTTTAGTAATTATGTCAATATTTATTTATGTTTGATAAAATATTAATAAGTATTTCAATTAAGAACTTATTAAAGCATCTTCTTAAAAAAAAAGTAAAATTAATTATTTTGTAAGACTAACACAACAGACAAAAATTAAATGTCGGTATATAATATATCATTCAATCCCTAATATTGTAACAATATAACAATATTATATTATATGATAAATTAAACATGTAATCCATAAACAACATATAACAATATTTCTTATATGATTGCATGATACACTACTTTAAATAATACATAATATTTCAATTTAAATTCAATAAATATTACATCTCTCACAACATGACTAATTTGATCATGAGCTAGTAGGTTTGTATACCAAACAGCAAATCAGAGTCAAGAAAAAAGAGGGTGTGAAACTAAAATCACAGCACATGCATTGTCTTTAGTACATACGAGTGGAATTGCCATAACGTATTTTTCTACAATCGATCCAATCCAACAAGAAATGCGAAAAGCTTTATTTCCTTTATGAAATTCCACCTCATACACTCCAAATTCATTCAATGTGCTAGAACTAATCTCATTCAAAATTTCCAATTCCCTCACATTATTCTCTATACTCTTTAAACAACTTTCCACCTTAATCACATCCGGTGATTCATTCATAACCACAAAAAAGTCATGAGAACCCATTTTCTTGTGTATCTTTTCAACACAAAGCGTGGCTAATTCTCTATATGATGATTCCTTGAAGAAGTGTGAATCTTTTGTGGTGATTTTGAATATTGTGCTTTCAATCCTATTTTTGCTTTGAGTGGGGGTGATTATGTCATTTGGGAGAGGTTCGAGGTTTTTGAGACAAGGGTGATAAAATATGGGAGTTTTGTGGAATTCTTCATTTTGGGATAACATATTAATGTGTAATTTTGTCCATTTCTCGAGAAAATTCTCAGATATCAAAATATCTGCCAATAGGAGACTGCAACTAATTCCAATCGAGTATCCTCCGCATTCGAAATTGGTCACCTGAGGGGAGAAAAAAAAAACAAAAACACACACAAGCAATTAATCCATTCAAAACTTTAAACTTCAAGCTTAATTTTAGCATTAGAGTGAAAAGGAGGATTTGTTCACTCACCAATCGATTTATTTCCAAAGATTATAAAGAAAACATTTTAGTTCCTAAATATAAAAGTCAATCAATTTAGTCCTTAGATCTTACATTAATTTAATTTAGTAAATAAATTATTCAAACCAAATTAAAAATGTTTAACCGACATTTACTATTCACTCTTACAATCCACAATTCATTTAAACCAAAAATTTATTTTTATGGTTAAACAGGATTACGTGTTATAAGTAGTGAAGTGAATATTAATCGTTAGTAAATCATTGCTCAATTTTTTTAAAAAAAAAAAAAAGAAGAAGAGATAACTTTGTTCATTATATTCGAAGATTAATTTAATTTGTTTTTCAATATTTAAAAGGCCTTAATAAATTGACCGTTTAATTTTAGGAAATTTTTCTTTTCATGATTTTAAAGATTAATTAAATTGATTGATGTAATTTCATAGACTAAAGTTTTATTTTCCAAAACTTCAAGAATTAAGTTGATGTTTGACCGTTAACTTATGAGTAAACTATCAATCATCCAATTTGCATATGTCAAATACTTTAACTTTTGAGATTTATAAAACATTAAATTAGCCATTAACTTTAAAAAGCAACTATAACTTTATTCCTTTTCAATTTACTTTTTTCGTGCTGTTTTGATAATTAAAAGGATTAAAATGTTTTTGTCATTATGCAAAATCATTACTAATTTATTGTTTCTTAAATCTCAAGGACTAAACTAGTAAACACTTGCAATTTTAAGACCGATCGGAGAATTTACTCAAACAAAAAAGTAAATCAATAAAAAAAAAGTAATTATAAAATATAAATTTGCCTGAACATAAAAGAGGGGAGAAAACTCCGGATTCTGAGGATCAATATCCTTCCAAAAGACAAGTTCTGCTTCAAGATTTTCCCTCTCATCCAATTCCACAAATTCCAACAAGCTACTTGCATAGCATGCTTCCAAGAGTCGAATTCCAGAATCATTTGACACAATTTCAAATCCATTCACTTCACCAAAATCTCCCGTTTGGATCCGACCCGCAAGTAATGGATACTCCAGAAGAATTCGCGCAAGAGATTCCACTATCCAACCAGCCAAACACCAACTTTGACTATTTTCCTCCTCCAATTTTTCGAAGTATAGAACTATTCGGTAGCATCCTTGAATGGTTTTAGATTGATGATCGTGAGTAACCAAGACTTTACGACGTCGTCTTGGTTCTGTTACTTTCAATGGTGGAACGCTCATTATGGCTTGAATTTGCAATTTCTTCCACAAATTCTCACTGTGGATGCCGTTTTTTTCTTGCGCGTCCATTTTTTTTTTTTTTGTTCTTGCAATTTCTTTTTTTGTTATTGGGTAGTTTGTAGTGATCTCAGATTTTGCAATGGGTGTCTATTTATAAGGACAAATTTTCTAAGGGAAATTAAAAAGTGGGGTAGCATAGGTGAAACTAGTATGGGCCCGTTTTATTTGAATTTTGTTTTGGTAAAAAAATATTTTTTATGAAAATTAATAATATTGTAGTATTAGGTTTTGTGCATTAATAAATTAAACTAACTCTAAACTACTAAATTAGTATTCCTTCTGTTCCTATTTAATTGTCTGAAAAGAAAAAATTACATATATTAAAGAGTGAAATAATATTATGATTTTCATTAAAATAAATTTCGAACACTCTATAATATTCTTTATCCCTTATTATTCAATACTAATACATAAGATTAGAATTGATAGAAGTACAATTAGTATTACATTAAAAATATAAATAGACAGATAAATAAAAATAATTTTTTTCTCTTTCTAGACAAATAAAAAGGAACCGAGAGAATAATTTAGATGATAGGCTAAGGATAGATTTTAAAAGAATAAATACATTATTTATTTAGTCTCTGACCCTTAAAAAGAGACTTTACATTCGTTTTTACATTTTCAACAAAGTTTATTAGGACCTATTTTGATATTTTTTTTTAGCTATTTAGAATTGTATCATGAAATAGTTTTTAGGAATAATTTTTTTTTTAAAAAAAAAAGAGTTCTCAATGTAAATTAGTATGAAAATTTTAAAAACTAAAAATTAGAATAAATTTTAGATGTTTTTAAATTTAAGTTTTCAAAAATAATTAACACATGCTGTTCCCAAAAATCATTTTTAAAAATTGGTGTGCCGAATAAATTTTTTAGTTTTTTTTTTAAAAAAAATAGAAAAATAGTTAACAAACAAACTCTTAATCTATGAGACTATAAAAATAATTCATTTTAGTCTTTATTGTCAGTTTATTGTTAACATCACTAATTTTAATTCACATTGATCTCTAAATTTTAAAAATAATTCAAATAAAGTTTTGTGTTTGTTATTAAAAGTTAAATTTGGTTCTTGAGTTTTTTTTTTGAAAAAGTTCAATTTAGTCCAAGACATGAGCCATTTTAATTATAAACTATCGATATGACCAAAAAATACAATATGAAGAAACTATTCACACGATCGAAAAGAAATAATATGAACAAACTTTCAAAAGTCAGAAACTTAAACTTTGCTCGATTTTATAAATTCTAAGGTAATGTCAGAGTTTACAAAATCATGAACATTGCTGAGAACTCGTAACTCGAGTGGCATAAGGAAGAGCTCTTCAAGGATAAAGGTTTGATTCTTAGTGGAGTAGATTTAGAAATAGTATAATGTGGGGTGTGTATTTGACCGATAAAAAAAACTATGAATATTATAACTCTAAAAAAATTTAAAATGTGTCAACATTTTACAAAATCAAGATTTTATTTTTTTGTTTCGCTATTACAAAATCAAGAATATAATTAAATTAAGAATTTGAATGACTAAAATAATGGATGCTAGAAGAATTCAGGGTCATAGTGTAAAAGAATGGGGTCCGGGACAAAGTCTGTCTTATTTAATTAATGTCAACTAATTTCTCCCAACGTCTTTAACTTCAAAACTACCTTAGACCTTAGTTATCATTATCATTATCATTTAAAGAAACAAAATGTGCTACCACTGTTGGCCAATAGTATTAAAAAAACCGGTAAGGGGGGAGTATTAAAAGAAAAAAAATGATATTTGGTGTCCTAAGTATACTATTTAAGAATTAAAATATAGTAAAAAGATATTGAAATATGGAAGTTTTTATATTCTTGGGAGACGGAACAATTTGCTCTTATGATTATTTTTCTAGTTCTAGTAACTTTAACTAGTGTCCTTACGGCACTGTATATCAAAACCCTAAAAAAAACACATTTTCGTAACTAAATTGATGTGAAGTGAAATGTTTTATGGGCTTGCTGAGAGAAAAAAAAAAGATTTATTGGCTTGATTCACTTTAATTTAATAAAAAATTGTAGTCATATTTATTTTTTTTTGTCTTTTTCTATTTTTGGAAAAATTCCGGATCATTAGATTAAGTTAAAGTCTATAACAAAATTGATGGAGTTTTGTTTTAATTTCTAGATTCAATTATCAAAATCATGAATTGTTCTAATTCCTCTTTGTTATCTCTATTTTGGAATGATAATGTTCTCCTAAGCTTTACACTAATAGAGATATTAGACAATAAGACCTCTTTAATTTTCCTTAATTATTTGTGCTTTGCATGAAGAAATTGATTTTCCTCATGAATGACAATGAATAATAGATATTGAAAAAATTGAAGAAACTGCTTTGCATACTAAAGGCTTGAATGCAAGATCATTAATTAAGTTAACAAAATCCTGTATCAGTTGATCTACACGTTCAATGAAAAATATAATACTACTTGAATTTCTTATCTTTAATCAGAAAATAAATAAGAATGACTTTAACTTCATTAAAGAAAACACGAACAAATAACTTGCGTTTTGGTAGAAGAGTCTTCTTAATAAAGGTGGTATGCTTACTTTAGTCTCACAAGTTTTTGCATCTATCCTCACTTAAACAATGCAATGTAACTTCCTGGCTCCATGTGTCATGATATTGATTATATTGTTAGAAGTTTTATTTGACATTCATTGCTTACTAAGAGAGGATAGCATGGCAAACCCCAACAAATTTTAAGACTTAAAATAAATTTTTATGATCGATCTTTTTAAGGCCTAAAGCAAACTTTTACCCCTAGGATCTACCATTGAGGATGACATCTTATGAATTGAATCGCGTGGTTATCCTTTAAAAAACTTGGAGGATAGGGTGTAAGGAAGTTCGGCTTACGAATGTGTCTCAGTTGGGCAGGTTAACCTGGTTTGATCCATGATTATGATAACTGGAGTTCAAATCCTTGCTAACAAATATCTTTGTGAAGAATTAGTATTTATTAATGCTTTTTGTTTAGGTTTTCGTTAGATTAACTACCATTAGTATAGACTTTATCTAATAATTTTTTTCATTAATATAGCCATTAAAAATTTTTAGTAATGGTCTTTCTAGTGCTTTGCAATTGAATCTTTAACTTTTTTACACCTGTGTTCCTTTGTTAAGAGATAAGACTCTTTGAGAGAAAGAACACAAATTTAAATTGAACGAATGTGAATATTGGCATGAATCTCACACTTCACACAAAACTCCATGTCCTTATATATACATGAAGATAGAGCAGTGAAAATATACAGAGCATGAAAAAATTATAACAAATATAATAGAAACTAACCAATTTTTATCTACTAGGTATTACCCCTAAGAAGCATGTTCTCAATTCGTAGATGTCAAGTATTTGTTCATGAATGATAAGTGGCATTTTAAGAAAGAGTAGTGAAGTAGTGATAGGTATACACTTATGTAGCGTATTACTCATTTGTTTGCATCCAGTTTTGTAGTTAAAAGCAAATAAATATGTGATTAGTTTAATACATAAATTATTGTTACGTAATAATTTAACTATGTTTTTATTCACTTTTAACTTCATATAAAATATGTAGTAAAATTACTATATAACAATTAACTAATTCAGGTATAAATTTAATCATATATTTTTTTCATATTTAACCACAAAATCAAGTGTAAATATACACAAATAATTTTCCTTTAAAAAATTGCAACATCCTTGTTAAGTGAATTACTTAGAGGACCCAATTGTATGGATTGGGGATATAATTAATATAGGGACCTATGTGGGCGGCAACCTGCAACTTTTTTTGTGCCTACCACATGGTACCACCACTCTTTCAATTTATTTATTTTTATTCAAAACAGAAATTAAATATTCTTATAAACAACTTCAAATTAAAGTTGTCCCATTTTAATAAATAATTTTTAAAATTACATTATTTTGTCAGTCTGCCTATTTTAGCAAGAATACTTTAGCAATTAACTTTTATATATATTATTTTTAAATTAAATAATAAACATAATATTAACTTTTATATATGTTTTTTTATACAAAAGAAAGAGATATCATATACTTGTACTCCCCCCGTTTTCAAATATAAGCAAATTTTTTCACAATATTATGTTTTTAAATATAAGCAAATCTAATTATTTGTACTTGTATTTAATAAAAATTTATCTATTATACCATCAACTCAATTCACTCTCTCATTTATTAGAGTGGTTTTGAAGAGGAGATAGAGTAACTTAATAAAGGGTAATTTAGGAAAACAAATTGACCTTTTGATAGGTTTAAAAAAATTAAATGAGGCTAACTAATTTTCTTAAAGGGTGTGAATTAAATAATTTTTGCTTATAATCAAAAACTGAGGGGTATGTTTTAACTTAACTGTAATATATGTCCTGAACTTTTAAAAATATAATTACACTCTCTTGAGATTTACATGTATTATATTTATTTTTCTGTTTGTTCTTGAAATTATACGAGAAGGAGTAAATGTAATAGAATTTTAAATATTATAGAATAAGTATAATGTCTCGAGAGATAAGAATAATGGAGTTTAAAATCACAGAAAACTATGTATTTTTAAAAATAAGAAATAAGTATAATAAACACAAACCTCAAGAAAAATAGTATAATTATCCTTTTAAAAATTATAATGTGTGATGTCTTGATGTTTATATGAAGATCTGAATAGTATAAAAGTTAAATCTCAGTTTTTTAATAAAGCATTGAATTATGATTTTTTTTTTAACTTATGTAATATCACACAGGTGAAAAAAATAAATAATTTTTTTTTTAATTTTTTAATCTGTTTAATAAAATTAGAAAAATCCTTGAATTATTTTACTATCCCAATTTGTTTAACTTTTTCGGTAACAACGAATTTGTTTAATTTGTCAACACTAAAATGAATGCAATCCGCAAGATTTGCTTTTTTATTATTCTTAACGATTAGATATCACACCAGGCTATAAATGGCCGATGGTACTGGTGGCGGATCATTCAACGTACCCGATCACCTACGGCGCCTCCAAATTCTTTTTAGGAAAACAGTATAATCGGAGATCGAATCTCGTACTCACAACTAAATCATATGACCGGATAATTTTATGAGATAATTATACTAATTTTTTTTTAGGTTTGTGTTTATTATACTCCTTCAGTTCCTATTTATAAATCACATTTTAAAAGTTTCTATTTATAAGTCACATTCTAAAAGTATTTGGTGTTGTTTTTTATGAGTTAGTACTTTTTATAGTAATAGAAGTATTAAATACTACCTTCGTTTTTAATTATAAGCACCTAAAAAAAGTTAATGTTCTTTTTTATAAGCTCTTAACATAGGAAATTGAGATATTTATTATGATTTTTCTTTTTTACCCCTAATTAATGAAGATAGAGGAAATTGATTTTTAAACGAAAGTGAATTTTAAATGGAGGAAAAATTGGAGATTTATAATAGGCAAATGATATTTAGTGCTCTAAGGGCACTATTTAAGAATTCAAATGTAGTAAAAAGACATTGGAATGTGTAGTTTTTTGTATTTCCAAGAAACGGAACAATGTGCTCTTATGATTATTTTTCTACTTCTAGTAATCTTAACTAGTGTCATAAGGGCACTGTATATCAAGACCCTTTATAATAACTTTTTAAAGTATCAATGCATTTTCGGGATGTTAACACTTTTCTTAATATGTGAGATATTTTTTTGATGACCTTATAATTAGAAACGGAAGGAGTAATTTTTTCCTTATATGCCCTTGCTATATTTAATTAGTTTACAATTTTCATTAATAATGTCAACATAGTATAACTCAATTTAAGGTGAATAGAGAGTGTTTTTTTTTATAATCAAAAGCAATATATTACTAGGAGTATAAGGGGTACCCAAAACTCAATTACAATGACAAACTATAGAGAAAATAGTCTACCATAACAAATTACAGAATCAAGAACATATCCTAATAACACAAAGTAGAGGATTTAACTCTCAATCTGATAAAAAAATGGCAAACCCATCTCAACACTAACAAGCCATTTTCAACTCCTTAATTTAACCTTAAACAACATTTCCATAGAATCCAAACACAGTTATTGAAAATGATATTGTTACGATGTAACCAAATGGTCCAGACTACAGCAACCCAAATGACAGGCAAACACCTCCCACATTTTTTATCATAAAACCAACCATGCCAATTAAGAAAGGACGCTGAGAAATCATTTAACAGAGCCGTTTGGGAAGCCAAGCCATTTGATTACCTGACTCCATAATGAGATTGCCACTTCAGAATTCAAAAATAAATGAATAACATCCTCGGGCAAAGATCCACACAAGTCACAAGAAGGATCATCTATATTAACGCCTCTTTTCTGGAAAAGCACGTTGAAAATCGATTATCAAATTACCTCCAAAACACCGATATAAAAAGTCGTAGGTAGATTCTTGAAGCATTACAGAACCAAACATCCTCCTGATTTGTTTTGAGTTAAACCTGCGCCTCCTGATTTGTTTTGAGTTGAACCTGCGCCAGTAATTGTTTTAAAAAATCAAGTTGTTCAATCTCCCATTGAAATAAGGGAGGCCTCCAACCAAAATACCAAGACCAATGCTCATTCTCAAAATAACCACAATCCTGTCCAAGAATATTTTCAGAAACAAAAGCAGAGAACAAGCGGGGGAAAACCTCCATTAGTCGAATCCCACCCATCCAGCAAAAAGTCCCAGAACCAAGTAGAAGCACCATTACCGATCTTCCTAAAGACATTATCATCAATCCAAAAATCGACTAACCTCACGATTGACACATTAAATCCCGCCACCACTTAGAAGCTTTTCTATTAACCAGAACAGAATTCAGATAATTTTCTGAAGGTCTCATACCTTACTTCGAGAACATTTACCCATAATTGACCTGAGGAATGCAAAGTCCTCCACACCCATTTTCCCATCAATAACCAATTAAACCACTCTAAGTTTTTAACTCCCAAACCTCCATCACATTTTGGTTTACCAATCTCTTTCCATTTTAACCAAGCAATCTTAGAGCCATTCTTTACTCCCTGCCACAAGAATGAATGTTTGCTGAATAGTAACCAATTCTTTAAGAACTGATTAATTTTGTTAAACAATTGGCTTAATAAAGAGTGTGAGGAGAGAGGTTTGTAAAACAAAAAATAAATAAATAAGGGTAGTGTTGAAAAGTCAACATAAATTTGATTAAATTCAATATCACCAATTAATTTTAAATACTTTTATTAAAATGTGTGAATTAGTTAGAAGTAACTTATAAATAAAAATAAATGGAATACTTACTTTTCTTTAATTTTTAAAATTATACTTATCCCTATATAAAACAAGACAATAAATATAATAAATTTTAAACCTAGTAAAATAATATACATTATAAGATTTTTTAACCAATTAAAAACAAACTCATGGATACTCATTTCAAAGATATATATTTAATAGAATCAATCAATTCTATAACATCAAGAACTCTCACATTAAAATTAATTTTAATTTGATAGTATAACTATATAAACACTATATAACAAATATCCAAATAGACAATAAGGATTTGTTATTTGTCTCACCATTCTACAATGCATGCATTGTCTAAGCGAAAGAAGTCAAATTATTTGGAATAGTTGTAAAAAATCTCAATGAATCAAAGATAGCGTACCAAACATCTCAACTAACTCAAACAATTTTAATAAATACTTGGATAGATGAAAGTTACAGAAGATTTTTCTTTGCATTATTTCTATCTTTAGAATTCTCAACTTCTCTTCTCAGACTCCTTTAGCTCCTAGTGAATGAGGCTTTTTATAGAGATCTAAAGTGATTTATCTTTGCGATAAAATAATATCAGATAAGGTTGCTTCAGATCTTTTTTCCTTTTTTTTCACCCTTATTCTTTTATATATTTACCTGCAATCCAATAATTTAGGAATCAAATTTTATCTAAATTAGTGCAAGATAAGGATGAAACTCAAATAATCAACCAACTCTCCCTGATAAATATTGAAATTTACTAAATTTAAGAGAATTTAATTAAAAGATAAACATAATATCATAAAATAGTTTAATAATTATCCGTCATCAATAAAGCATTTAGATACACATCTATTTCCATAGATATTTATTGTTTTTATATCACATAAAAAATTTCTACACCGATGACTCAACATCTTTTGTAGATTCTAATAAAGGGACAAGTGATATTAGATACAAACGTTATAATTGCTATACTTTGCATCAACGTATCGTTTTAGATTTTGATAAAATGATAAGTAACTAATCTAAATTTTCTTTAAATTATTTACCTCAAATTTAATATGGTTCTTCCTAAAATTTCACTCAAAATTCGTCACTATATTATCAGAAATTAATCATAAATAAATTATTTGTTTCTTTTTATTTGAATTTTTTTTTTAAAAAAGGTAAATGATGTGATCTAATCTTGAGATGAGATCACAATCATAAAAGATGAAACATACCAAAAAGAAAACGTGCACAAGTACATTAACGAGAGACTATGTCTACAAAAATTCCAACACTCAAATCAATTATTATATTAGGATTTTTAGTGTTGTAATAATGTTATGTATCTAAAGTGTTCTGCATGATATCATTTTATATAAAAGTATCTAGGGTTTTTAGCTAGACACATACTAACTACATGCTTAATGAATTTGGGTATAAGGCCCAAATCCAATGAGACTCAACCTCTACTGAATAATGTCAAAAAATATCATGTACTCTTGACTCAATTAATATCAAAACAGCCTAATTAAACAACATTATAATCAACGTAACGATATGATACGAGCATTGATATGTCAATCCACATCAATAAGAAAAGGTAATGGACCATAAGCCATGTTTTATTTAAAAAGTGACCACCATATACAAGTTGTTGATATTTGATTTGGAGTAATTAAAGCACATGGATCAACTACTAGACATTTATTATGAGCCAAAGAGACAGATAAGTTGAGATGGTTACATATATACTATAAATGATGATTGAATATATAGTAACGCTAAAGTTGCTATGATTTTGTTTCACAACATTTAAAAGCAACAGTAACGATGAAATAATTAATGAGTTTGCCCCCATATGTTTTTAGAATAAGATCTCTCATTCCAGCGATGCGTGTAACCATTTCATGTATACTAAGAATGATATAAAAAACATAAAATAAAAATAGAATAATGATAATGTACATGTTGTCCATCATGTTTAATTGCTTATATATAACAAAATGGACCCTATACACTATACATATGCTATCATATTTTTGACGTTTTTTCATTGGTTAAATTGTCATCGTATGAGTTCCAACCCGAACCGAGAAATTAAATTATTATTCAAAGTAACATTCTCTAATTACTCGACTAATTTGTTAGATATTTTATTTTAACGCTTATTAAACACTATTTTTATTTTAATTACATCACCGTCTAGTATTGTTGATCTTTTTTAAGAGATAATTACATTAACTTTTTCTAAGGTTTGTGTTAATTACATTTACTCTTTTAGTTTTTAAAATTACATTTATTCCTACTGAGGGGTAAGTGTAATGAATTTCAAACATCAATGTAATGTCTCAAAATGATAAGTGTAATAAAATTTCAAAATTTAAGAAGTAAGTGTAATTTTAAAAACTGAAAAGAGTAAGTATAATAAGCACAAACCTCATACATGGTGTAACTATCCCAATTTTTTTAAATGAATCAACTTATTGAGAAAATATTGAATTTAGTTCCAAATATATGTACAGCTAGGATATATACTACTTTATGTGCTGTGTATCATCATGCATGAATTTTTAAAATACACAATGCTATACAATTTTCATGTCATTAATATAAATAATAGTTTTTGGGCCTGATATTAAAATAATATTTTTCCTGTAGCCAATATTAATATAATATTTGAAGGTGGTCACTGGTATGTGTTTCTTTCTTTTGTCTTTTTTTTTTTGGTAAACGTTTCTTTCTTTTGTCTAAACTGGCGAGGTTTAAAAAATGGTGAAAATAGCAATTCCCGCAAACTTTGATTTTTTTTACGCTAGCCCATAAAAATCATCCAACCCAAACCAATGACGGAAGGATTGACACTATCCTAGTTGGGAACAAAATCACTTTATTTCAAATATCAACGTTTGAAATGATGTTTTCGGATGGTATAATCTATAAAATAAGAGTGATTTTGTTTCACATTTTCACTATTTTACGAACAAAAACACTATTTCAGATGTCGATGTCCGAAAAAAAAATGTTTCTATTCCTAACTTGAATGATGTCAATCCCAATATCTCCAAACCAATAGCACCAGTAGTGAGGGTTGAGAACACTATTTGTTCATCATTGAAAAACAATTTGATTATATTGTATAAAAGAACCCGCTTTGGAATTTTAAAATACAACTGTATATGGTATATAACCACGACTTTGTGAAGGGGATTAGTTGTCACTGCTTCCGTTGTCACTCAACATTTCGTGGTCATTCGACAATCACTTCGTGTGAGCTCAACTTTAGAGAAGAAATTAGTCATTGCTTCCGACAATGGATATCCTTTTTTTTCAAAGACAATAGACACCCTTAAAATTACAAAAAAAAAAGAAAAAAAAATATAAATACAGTAGTTGTCATTTGCACCACTATTTTCTAATTACACCTCCCCATTTTATTACTTTTTCGTAAACTAATTTTTAAAAGTGATTTTCTTATTTCATTTTTAAAAATTAGATTCAAAATCACTCCCAAAACTTAACTCTCGGAAGTGACTAATAAATAGGTGGTATCACTCCCAAAATTTTATATCCACACCACTTCTTTTAATAATTGCGTCCTAGAAAACATATTTTAGAAGTGAAAAAAAAAATCTAAAAAAATGTGCTTCTAGAGAAGATTTTCCATGAAAAAAAATGGTTGCACAAATATTAGCAACCTTGTCACACAACATAAACTCTTTTTAAAGATGGTTCTCTCAACAAAAACATGTTGAATACATTTTTAAGTTTTTCTCTTATTTAGAATAAACAAAATGCAACTACATAGATTTAAACAGAACATATGTTATTCAAAGTTTCACTTTTTAAAACTTTTTAACCAAGTAGGTGAGATCAAGTGTAAACTAAAATGTGAATATTTATTAGTTTTTTCACTTTCTGCTCCTATGTTTTTAAACTGTTCAGCACCACTAGTTTATATGGCTCAAGACAGAACACACGCACACCTCTATCTCTATCTCTTCACAACTCCACATTATTTCTTTCTTTATTTTTCTTTTTCTTTTTCTTTTTTTCTTTAGCTACTATGAAGCAAAACTGAAATTGGAAATTCATCATCCATGGCTACATCAACAACCTCGTCTTTTGTCTTTCTGAAACCTCATTCCTCATCGGTTTCTCATGCAACCACAACATTTTTCATGCGAAGTAATGATGTGTTTGGATATCGAATTGGAACCCACAAAAACAATTATAAACCCATTTTCAAAGCTCAATTTGATGATGCTAGAAAGGAAAACGTTGTCATTGTTGGTGCTGGGATTGCAGGTCTTGCAACTGCTCTGTCTCTACACAGGTTTTCTTTCCAACTCCCAAACACACTTTCTCTTTTATTTTATTATTTTTTATTATAAGTTAACTACACTATATGAGTTCGAACCGAAAAACTGATATTGTTAACTACTAGGTGTGTCACCTTTTCGTTAGATATTTTGGGTTTAGGCCTAACTCACTCCCAAAAGCTAGCTGATAGGAGGAGGATTGTCACACCACTTGTATATTTTTCTTTACTTAATCCACGTGTTTTTTTTCTTGGGAATTTTTGTTAGGATTATTATAATGGTGTGTTAAGTATTAATTTAATATTAGAATATCATTATAGCTTTAAACAAATTTTTTTTTTGAAAAATATTAATTTAATACAGATTTGTTGATTCAACTGTTGAATGGATCAGGCTTGGAGTTGAATCCCTAGTACTAGAGCAGGCAGAGTCACTTCGAATTGGTGGAACTTCACTTACCCTTTTCAAAAATGGATGGAGGGTGCTTGATGCTATTGGAGTAGCAAATGATCTCAGACCACAATTCTTGGAAATTCAAGGGTATGTACATAAATACATGATTCTATAACCTAACCACTTCTTTTTTAAGGGGAAAAAATCATTCTTTTTTTAATATCAGCTCTACAGGATGGTGGTGAAATCCGAGGATGGAAGGGAACTACGCGCTTTCAATTTCAAAGAAGAGGATCAAAGGTACGCTCTATGGTGCATGTGTTTGTTTTACTAGTGACTCAACGCAAAAATAGTAAGAAATTATTGTTTTTGTTAAAAGTAGTTGAAATTTGGGTTGAAACAAATTGTAGCCGTTTGAATACTAGGGTAACATGTGACATAACAAACTTCTACCGAATATAAACATATTATAAATTGTTCTCAATGTGCAATTATTAAATATTTTAGTCTCTATCTAAGAATTAATTTGTTCAGACAAATTTTAAATTTGAGAAGTTATAAAAGAGTTTCTTTACTTTGAGGATTAATGTGACGAACATTGCATTCGTAATTCGTAAATTTGGAGATTAAGGCTATAAATTTTTTTTTAAGGCCATAACAGTTTGTAATATGTATGTTGCAGCCAAGAGGTGCGTGCAGTGGAGAGGAGGGTACTTTTGGAAACTTTGGCTGGTCAACTCCCAAGTGACACAATTCAATATTCTTCACAACTTTCAAGGATTGAACCAACTCCAAATGGAGATACTTTGCTACAACTTGCAGATGGCTCTAAGCTCCTTGCAAAGGTCACTTTATACTATATGACTTATCTGGCTGCAGATATTAGAAAGTTATGAATTTCAATGAAATATAACATCTTTAGTTGATTGCTTGATTCACTATGATTGACATTTGAAATTTGTGTGTATGGTTTCACCTTGAGATGAAGTAAATATGAATAATTTAACACAATTGAGAATAACTTTCATGTTTAGTTAATTACTTGATATACTATGATTGGAATTTGAGATATCTGTGTGTGTGTTTGATTTTGCATTGAGATGGAGCAAATTTCAACATAATTGAGAATAGTTTTCACGTTTTGAATCTATATTTTATTTATCTTAACATAAAACTAAATGCACACATACGTTGTTTTTGGAAGAACTTATGGAAGGTTCATATATAGTAGTAGAATTTGGCCATACGGGGTTTTTATAAGATCGACTCTTCGAATAATTTTGTCTTTCTCACATTTTACATTAGCTATCTGGTGTAGCATTTAGGTGATATTTAAAAGAGTTTATATAAAGTTTATGAGAATAGCTTACAAACTCTTATTGTTTTTAATATATTTTCATATTCTTCTTGCAGTAGATTATCAAAATAAGTTGTTTTTAACTTTTTCAGTAACTTTCATGACTTTATATGTGAATAAGAGCTTATTAATTAGGTGTTTAGGGTTTATTTTAGTTGTGTTTTCAAACGCACTTAAAAAAATTTAATGTTTTCGAGAAATTGATTTTTGAAATCAATGTAAAAACAATTTATGACATATGCCAAATTTTACTTCTATTAGCACTTCTTGAAAAAACTCATCTAAACATGGCCATAGCATTAGAACTTAGAAGTAGTGGCCAATTATGAAACCCTTTTGTCCTAAAAAGTGTTGACAAATAACTTGATGTATGAACAGATTGTGATAGGGTGCGATGGAATTAGATCAGCAATAGCCAAGTGGATGGGTTTTCCAGAACCAAAATATGTTGGTCACTGTGCTTTTCGAGGACTTGCATCTTATCCAGAAGGACAGCCATTTGGTCCAAGAGTGAATTACATCTATGGAAGAGGATTGCGTGCAGGATATGTTCCTGTTTCTCCAACCAAAGTTTACTGGTTCATCTGCTTCAACAGTCCTTCTCCAGGTTCATAACAATATACCCTGTACATTAGAGTTTAGAATTTCAGATAAAGATATTAGCATGATATGCCATCTAAAGTTTTAAATTACGGTTGCTTTGTGGATACGATTGCGTTGCATTAAATGCAACTAGATATGGCATTGCAGACCACAATCATGATCGGATACAGTTTCGGTGGCCTCCAAAACCTTTACATTTATACACAACGTTGCATCTTAGACCCAAATTTTAAACCCTGATAACATCATCTATTTAATTTTTGTGTAGGTTCTTATATAAGTGCATGTTTGGAATCACTTTAAATTTGAACGTACTATGGACTTGACCACATTCAACATGTTTTGATGGATGGTTTAGAATCAATTAAGGTGTTGAATGACTAAAGTTAATTTATACACAATAGTGTCTCATTTTCAGTCTTCCACAAATAAAAATTAACAAGTTATTAAGAAATAACTAAAATGAGAGAGAATATCACTTTGTTTTTTATTAGGGGTCATGTTATAATTGGAAGGACAAAACAAGAGACACTATTTTAGTGAGATAGGTGATTTCAATCCTGTGTTGAAATCATGATTATAAGAGAAGAAACTTGGAGTTGTTTTTGTTTCCAAGAAAATCAATTATGCACTAGTGTAATGTTTGTTCTTCAATTTGAAGCTCTCTGTAAAGATCTATACATGCTAAAGTTTATTTTAGTAGGTTTTTTTTTTTTTTTTTGGAATTATTTTAGTAGTTACATAGTCCAAAAGCAATTTTCATGAAGCAAATTAAAAAAATCTTAAAAAATCACTTTTCTGATACCAGTTTATTTAAATAAAAACCACATTATTTCAAGTTAAAATCATTCTTATAAAATTACATTTAACGCAAAATTAATTTCAATTGTAACACCATGTATCCAAAGACACTAGTTAACTTTGAGTTGTATGACAGGTCCAAAGGTAACTGATGCATCAGTGCTGAAGAACCAAGCGAAGGAACTAGTGACAAATTGGCCACCAGAGCTATTGAGCATAATCGATTCTACGCCAGACGACACGGTGACCAGGACACCCTTGGTAGACCGGTGGCTTTGGCCGGCCGTAAGTCCTCCAGTTTCATCAGGCAGAGTTGTCTTGGTCGGAGACGCTTGGCACCCGATGACTCCGAATCTCGGTCAAGGAGCTTGTTGTGCACTTGAGGATTCAGTTGTTCTTGCTAAAAAACTTGTTAGAGCCATAAATTCAGGGGACCCCTCTGTGGAAGGAGCTTTAACTTCATATGGAAGTGAAAGATGGCCTCGTGTGTTTCCACTAACTATACGTGCAAATCTTGTTGGTTCTGTTTTACAATGGGAGAATCCATTGGTGTGTTCTGTTAGGAATAATATTGTTATACCTAAGCTAGTGAGACTTGGACCCTTGCTTGAGCATACAAATTTTACTTGTGAGGGTCTTTGAAGAAGAAAAATAGTGATGGATAAGGTCACTACTTTATTTTATAGATGAATATAAATTACTGTATTATTTAATGTAAAGAGAAATGTTTATGTTCATTGTTCTGTTAGGTTACAAAACCTAATAGTGAAATTTTACTGACTTTAAGGACTTGGTACTTTTACTTTCTATTTCAAGTTTTGCTTTTTCTTTTTCTTGCCTAATGAGTGGCTTGCCAAAAAATAACCTAGTGTGCTTTTACCTATTATTGGAGATTTGCAGTGTGTTTGGAAACAAATAATAAAGACTTTGTAAACAGGTTCCTCTTTTTTAGGTGGAGAACCTGACAGCAAGACTTTTGATCAGTTGAGTTCTGTTGAACCCGGTTGAACAAGATTGATATCCAACCATACTTTTAGATAGGGTTGTGCAAAATAATATTAATAACTGGAAGTGAACTAATTATAAAATAACTTTTTTTTTTTTGTTATAATTCATGAATTGAACCAAAATTTTAAAATCAGTTCAACAACCGATTCATAACTGGTTTCGAACTAATTTAGAACTGTTTTTATTTTCCTCAAAACTGGTTTAGAACTGGATTTGAATAGTTTTGAACTGATTTATTATCCGAAAGTAGTTCTAAACTGTTTTGAAAACCAGTTATGAACAAGAACCGAATCTTGAACCAATTCAGAACTGATTTATACTAACAGAACCAGTTCACTGAACTAGAAAACTAGTTTGGTTCAGTTCATTAAACTGCATAAACAGTTCTTTTCTGGTCACTGAACGGAACCATGACTACCGCTACTTTTAGAATGTGTTTGGGTTTTTTGTTTAAGTAAATAATCTCAGTTTGATTTCCATGTAACAATATACTTATGATGTTTGTATTACTAGATGAAAGTGAAAATGGTTTCAAATCAGCGTTAAATGAAAGTATTACTTTCATTCCGTTAATTTGACACAAACTCAATTTTATTAACAGAAATCAAAACAATTGCATTGTCTAAGAACTAAGTTCTGGAATAACTGTTACTATGAAACAGTAACAACAGATGCATTAAGAGTTCAAGATGCACTTAAAATAGAGCTTTTCTTCAGATATCTGATAAATCACTTTAGTTGTAAACTTGTAATACAGTCAAAATTGAAAGATTGCTCCGAGTGTATCACTAAACAATAGAAGCAATCTATTAATACGCAATCTCATAAAATTACAATCAAATGAGCAATCTAGTAATACACAATCCGCTAAAATTTCTATCAAGTTTCAAGTGCCGGTAGATGTACACCACAATTTTCATTCATTCTTTCTTTCAATAATCTTCAGTTAATCCAGCTTTTGGCAAAATGAATAGTAAATAAAATAAAAAACCATTGCACAAAACTAAAAAAGTTGTTCTGTTTTCTTTACTGTAGCTTCCCTAAAATCCTTTGTTTTCGCTTCAAGTCAACACATAGTCATATACATACATGATGAGCTCCAAGTTAACCATATGCTGAAATTGTTCAACCATCAAATTCTGTAACAAGTGTAAAAATTAGACTAGTTAACAACCCTAACACTTCTTCAACGGAAGCCAATCTTGTTTCGTTTGACTTTCTAATTCGCGATTCTATTTCCTATTTTCATAAATAATAACAAAACACCTAATTTCCGATTGTTCTTTACCGATTGTTTCCGGTGTTTCTTATACAATTCTCTGACAGGAAAGAGGAAACAGACCTAAAGTTGTGCAAATTGACGGAGAGAGGAGAAAAAAGAGAATGATGAGATTCAAGAGATAGAATTAGAACCTTTTTACTTGTGGAGAGAAGAGGAAGGATCAGAGAAGAACCAGAGGATGATAGCGCAGAGAAGAACAAGCAGAGGGATAAGGTGAACAGCTTGTTGAGCTGATCTGAGACGAGAGATGTCCCTTTGAGCAACGCGGGAGAGAGGATCGTATGTGGGAAGGTATAGGTGGTCAGCATCCATGGCGGAATTGAAAGATTGGGGGAATTGAGAAATTTCCCCAAATTGAAGAAGCAATATGTGCTGTTTGATTCCTTTGTAATGAGTCCAAGTTTGTTCTTCTTGGATCACTTGCTCTTTACACGTTACTCTCTTGTTGCCGGAGTTTATTAAGGCGGCCAAGGCAATTTTTTAATGAAAAATGTTAAATTTTTCAGATAAATCTTTTTATTAATTTTATAAGTGTTTTTTATTTTATTAAATATTTTTTTATTAATTTTTAAAGATACATGACACTTATAAAAATTAAGTGAATAAAAAAATTTAGCATTACTTATTTTTTATTCCCATTTAAATTGTAATAAAAAAATAGTCACTGATATTTATGTTTGGTTGAGTTTTGGCTAAATTATATTTTTAAGTCATTAAATTGTAACAAAGTTTCAGTTGAATTTTTCATATTTAATTTGATTCGTTTTGGTTTTTTAATTGTGTTTTTCTCGTCAATTTACAATAATTTTGATTTATTTTGACATAATAACTTTGATATAGTTTTTCTCATCAATTTAGTCCCTTTTCTCATATTTATTTTTGATTATCTTGGAAGATCTTATATATAGGATCAGATAGAGCGGTCAAAATGAATTAGGCTCGCGAGTCAAGACTCGACTTGGCTCGTAAGTGAGTTAGGTTGCAAAAAAAATATTACTCTACAAAATTTAATTCAAAATTAACTCGGCTGGTTTAACTCGCAAGAATTGTGAGTCGAATTAAGCTCGCTAAACCCACATTTAAATTATTAATGATTTTTCATGCACCTTTTGAAATTTTAATGATTTTTCCCAAAATTTTCATGTACTTTATAAAATTTTAATTATTTTTTTCTTAATTTTATTTTGTTTAATATTAATGCGAACTAGCTCGCTAGTAGTTTGCGCGAGTTAAGATTAGTTAATATATTTCTTAGCTTAATAGAAAAACAAATAGAGTTAAATTAACTCGTTTTTAGATCAACTCGCAGCAAACCAACTCAATGAACGCACTCTTTTTAACAACTCTAGTATCGGAGACAGAAACGAACTATGAAACTCTATTAAATTGAGAGTGGCATGAATATCATAATGCACTCCTCTTACTTAAACCAAACACTCCCTATAGGGTGGTATCAATATTTTTTCCTTCCTTTTGGATGATTGTCATTGGTTATTTTCCATAGAATAGAAAAGCCAACAGATAAACAGTCTCACATGTTTTCAATAATTCAAAACTTTGAATTGGTGGACAACTAGTGAATCACAATTCCACCGACCACCATTGCTGCTCATTTTGAACAGGTGTATGGACTCTAGAGTATTTGGATTGTTTGTTTGATTCACATTTTACTTTTGTCAGCGGGTATGGTTACATTACTGCACAAACTTGTCTCGTTCACATCGTTACTCTGTGTCTGTTGTAGCATAAAAACGCAAAAAAAACAAAAGACTTTCCGTTGCCGGGACTCGAACCCGGGTCTTTCGGGTGAGAGCCGAATATCCTGACCAACTAGACTACAACGGAGTTGCTATTGCACTTCGTTGAAAATTATTTATCGTTATTTAATTACCTCTTTTTTTCAACCAAAAAATTGAATCTTGAAAGATATACAAAGATTACAGTGCAATATGTTGAATCACAAGTATGGATCCTATATAGACAATAGCTACCTATGTCTGTTTTCTATTTTTATATCTTATAACAGTAATAGTTATTTTCTGTTAGGTAATTAATTAGCTTAGGTATTTCTCCCCTGTTCCCTGTTCCCTTTTCTGCTTTTTGGTTCTTTTCAAGGGAAGTAATTCAATTTTTTTATTTGAAGTGATATAATTCATAATAACGTTGTTTTGAAGAATGTCATATGCACTGATGTGTAGTGAAGAAAATTAATTAGGAAATAACTTTGCATTGGATTTGACTACTGAATCTCCAAGGTGAAGAAGCTAGGGCTAAAAAAACTGTTTTTGTGTTTGTATATAAACAGAATTATATTGAACTACTTACAGAAACTACTATGTCTATTTATGAAACAGTTGTACAACTGCCTATCAAATATGATATAATTTCGTTTTCGGTTAAGATATTCTAGTTAGTTTGATAAATTTGGCAAAAAGATAAACATAATAAGTAAAGAGAAAAGTATATGTCCAACAATGTCTATATTCACATTTGTTGTTGTTGTTTTTTTGTTTTTTTTTCATTAAGATGGACTAGGCAAACAAGTAGACATAGGCATAGATCCCTGTCTATTAAGATTCAGAGTCAAGGATTTAGCCTTCCTAGTATACAACTTCTTTACATTGGAACTATGATCTTGCATTAATCTAGCCAAACTTCTCTTAGCATTTGCTCTAAACGGACAATTAGAAGCCAAAAACCCATCCACCAGATGCAAGTAAGCCTCCAAGTCATGACAACATGCCATGTCAGCATCCGGCCTCAGGTACGGCGACATTTTCGTGTCGACGCGTAGCTCCGTTCCCACGTGTGAGTACGCCAGCGGCGTGTTCTCTTCGAGCATTTCCAATACTTTAGAGTTTTTCAATTTTTGTTCTAGCTCTTCGCTAACAAAAATGCCTGGGACCCTAGTAATTACGTCTTGGGAATTCACCATTCTTAGCACTTTTACATTTTTTGAAGTGATTCTGTCTCCGAAGGCCTTATTACCCACACGAGGCCCACCGAAGGAAAAAACCGCCACCGGGGGAATGTCTGGCCCGCACGTGCTTATCTCATCGGCTACTAATAAGGCTAGTGTGGCTCCAAGGCTGTGGCCCGTGACGGTTATGCTTAGCTCTTCACCTTTGTAAAGCTCTACGAGACGCTTGATTTCATCTACAACGGACTCAGCTAGGCTCGGCACGTGAGCGCCTTTGGTTTTATATAAGCTCAAAAACCCGCATTCAACTTTGGGCTTTCCTTGGGCTTGGGCCGCTGAATTGTCTTCACCTGCAATGTCGATTAATTGGGCCCGAAGATTCTCGGCCCATTCCAGACACGTGGAGGTTCCGCGGAGAGAGATCACGATGTCTCTCCTTCCCATCCGCGCGATCTCTCTCTTGTCGTCGCAAACGGCAACGTACCCGACCCAGCTGGATCGCTGGGTCATCCATCCAAGATCCGGTGCCACGTCATCGACCCATTTAGGCAACCCGATTGATGAGGTGGCGTATAAGCTCTTGGTTACTTTGTATGACCTGTCAGGTAATGCCACGTGGCGAGGCTGCGGAGGCTCCTCGGTAGACATGGCTGGATCGGCGTGAAAGGCGTGGTAAGCCGCTTGGACGAATTCGCCGTAGCGGATGACTTCACGGCGGAGATTCTCGTCGAGCGGATCGAGCATCCCTTTCCAGTCGTTGCTGCCGTGGTATTCCCTCCACCTGCCGCCGATGATGTTCCTTGGGGAATATTCCATGGTCTTGGAGAGCAACCGCTGAAGGCGATTCAGATTCCGCGGGGACATTTCGTCCGTGGCTTTCATCTCCGGCCATAACCTCGCGAGATTCAAACCTTCCAAGAAGTTTCTCCCCTTCTTATTATCCTTATTGATGAGTTGCGGTTGTTGTTGTTGTTGGTTCTGGTTCGCCGGAACTGGAAGTGGAACTGGAACCGCGGGCTTTTGGCTTTCGAGGAGCTTGTCGAGGTTAGCGAGGTGAAGGCGAGTTGACTCGGTGGAGATGAATGGCTTTTGAGTGTGAGATTGAATTGAAGAAGAAGAAGAAGAAGATTGGCATCGGAAGTTGAAGCTAGGGCATCGAATGGCTTGAAATTTGTGGAGGTTGTGAGCTGGTGCGGCGGAGGTGATCTGCATCATAGTGGTGGTGAATTGATGAAAATTGGGAGAAAGAAATGAAGATTGACAGCGTCAATTAGAGAATGGTGGTGAAGAGGGAGAGGTGGTTGATAATTGATGCTGCTCAAGACTATTGAATTGATCCCGTCATGAGGAAGGGTGTATTTAAAGAGGTGGGTCTTACTTTGCTTCCTTTTCTTAATGCCCCTGCTTTTTCTTATATTTACGGATTGTAGGTCTCACTCTCCCCAAACTTTTTTAAATAATTTATTGCTATAAATAAATATTATGACTCTAAATTAATTTTTAATTTGATTTTTTAAAGGTTTGTTTGTCATTTGTTTAGTCATTTAAAAATTTTTATCATAGAATTAATTACTCAAAGATTTTTTATGTATATTTTAAAAGGATAATTTAATAATATTTAAATTTTTAATGAATTAATTTGATAATATTTTAAAATTTTTTATACACTATTATAAATCTTTCCGAGACTAGTTTTGTAATAAAAATTATTGAGAGACAACATGACTGAGTAACATTACAAGAATTAATAAGACTAAAGATACTTTTAAAAGTTAATATAATAAATTATTAAACAAATTTAATAAATTTAATTAAGTTAATTAATTTTCTTACTCTCATTTTTTTTTGGTTCATAGAAAAGTAGTACAACCGGGATTCGAACCCCGTACCCACACACATGTCTCTATACATTTACTAACTGAGCTATATGACGGGACTACTCTCATATTTTTTAATAAGTTATACAGTAATGTTTGGGTACAACCCCAAAATATATACAACTTGTACAAACTAATTATTTTATTATTTTCCTTAAAAACAAACCCACCAAAAATAACAGTAAAATATTGAGTTGTAGAAATTGTAAAAACTCAAATTATACACTAAAATTTACTGAGTCATATATAGGAGTACAAGAACAAAGCTAGTATTAACAAAAGTACAAAACACTCTTTTAAACCTTTTTCATTATTGATTTATTACATAAAAATTAACACACTCTGCAAAGTAAGCCTACTTTTTAATTAAATATTAATTTCTTTCATCATAGATTTATTACTCAAAAATTATCATAATCCCCAAAGTGAACACACTTTCTTTTCTTTTACTATTAATGATGAAGAAGGAAGAAAGTTGTAATAATTTTAAGGTCATGCTTTTAAGGTGTTGTTTTTGATTCATAATATAAACATATAAGCAATTTTTTACATAGTTTGTTTAAAAATATTATTATATTAATTAAAAATAATTAATTACTCTATTTTAATTTATCCTTAAATAAATATAAATTAATAATTAAGAGTGAAGTTAAAAAATAATAGAAGTACTAATAAATTTTATATTTTATTTTAATACTTATAATATAAAACATGAATATTTAATATTTGGTGAACAGAATAAATACATTAAATAGTGTTTCAATTTTGAAATCAATAAATATTTGTTGTAGTTGTGTAGTTCATTTAGTGATCATATTCGATTTTCGATTGTTGTACTCTCCTATAAAAAAAATCAATAAATATTTGTAAACTCAATAAAAATATTTAACCCGAATTCAAAGTTTTTTTTTTAACTTTATGTTTTATATTTTTATTGTCTTGTAAGAAGAGGAAAAAAAAACACTTTTTTTTGGTGAATAAAGGAAAAAACACACTTTATTTAAAAGTATAAAGTACTATAAAATATAAAGTGATAATATAATAATAATAAATATGGTCCGCGTGTCCGCGTCTCTGAGTTGAGTGTGACTACTGCATTTGCCTTTTTTTTTTCGCAATTGCATTTGCCATTTAAGTTAGGGAATCTAACAATGCAGTCTCATTCTATAATAGTCTGCGACAATAGCGTAACGCTATCACTCGTTTTATCCTGAAATGACAAATTTGTCCCTGACTATTTCAATTACAAAAATATTATATTTTTTTACAAATTTTTTTATTCACCTAATTTTAACAATTGTTATTTATTATTTTAAAAAATAATATTTATTGTATTCTTAATTATAAACTAGTAAAAAAATGTAGTATTTCCTTTCATAAGGCCTTATTACACAAATGAAAAGAATTTATTACGTCTTTTTAATCTTATTCTTAATTAATGAGAGTAGTTGAATTTAATTAGTTTTAAAAGATATAGATAATGAAGTCAGACTTATATAAGGATAAAATTGTAAAGAGATCATTATCTTTTTAAAAATTAATGCATTTTATTGATGTCAATATTTTTTTTATTACGTGTGAATTTTGTTTTAGAGACTTATAAATATGAATGGAAGAAGTAAAAATCAATAGTTATTTAATATTTAGTGAAAGATGGATCACAATTATCAAAATTAAATTAGTAGTAAAAATTATAAAAAGATTTAATTAAAAAAATATAGCATTTCTCTTTAAATTATTACATGCAATTTGACTTTAAGAAATAAACAAAAAGATAACAGTTATTCTGAAATTTAAATGTTGCGAATTTACATTACAGGTCCTTTAAGTACGTGGATAAGAGTTGAATTTTGATTATGTATATTGAAAATATTTTATTAAAAGAGAATTCACATATTTTAGTAAATTATTCATTTCAAAAGGATTAATATTCAACTATCAGTTAGAGGTTTCCTAAAATCAGTTGAAAAAAAAATTATGGTTAATAAGACTATGACTTGTTTTAGTTTTTTAAACAATTGATTAAAAATCTTAATAAAAAAATGAAAAATTAATGCATATTTTAGGTTAGGATAATAGTATAGTCAGATTATTTTATTGATTTGTTCATGCATGCAATAAGAGATTGGGAGGGATTATTGTCACTCCTGTTAATTAGTTTATTTTCATTCCAAATTCATTATTTTATTACTTCATCTGTTATAAGACCGACCATTTTTTTACGATACCGGTGTTTTAAAATACTCCTTTCGGTCCTTTTTATAAGGACTCAATATGACAATTGCGGTTATTAAGAAAACATGTAATTAAGTTAGTTAATGTCTTGGAATTTTGAAAAATTATATACTCTTCCATGTTTATTCCTATTTAATGTATTGGGAAGTAGTAAAAGATATTAAGGGCTTGTTTGAAATAGTTTTGGTTTTTAGTTTTTAAAAATTGTATTATAAAACAGTTTTCAGAAACGGTTTTAAAAAAAAGTGAGAGGAGTTTTCAATACAAATTTATGAGTAAATTTAGAAAACTGAAAACCAAAACATGTTTCAGATGTTTTCATATTTTGGTTTTTAAATACTGAAAAAAAAACTGTTCCCGAAAACTATTTTTGAAAACTCGACGGCCAAACGGCTTTTTTTGTTTTCTGATTTTAAAAACAGAAAACTGTTTTCAAAAAGAGAAATCAAACAAGCCCTAATTCTTCTTGTAATCAAATTTTGGAATTAAAAAATTTTGATTCATTATAAAGGACAAACATGGAAAAGGATAATTAATGTTTGTAAATTTTGGTGGAGGGTCTTATAAAAAGGACCACTAACATTATTTGAAAAGAGTCTTATAAATAGGACCGGAGAGAATATATGATTCCATGCAATTTTCTATGAGTATTCATTATATTTTTTTATGTTTATCTATTATAATTAATAAAATTTTATAAAGAGATATTAAATATAATTAATGCATGATGAGGAGAAAATGGTTAAGTTAAGAAAATTATATACAATTTTAAAAATTAATACATTAATTAATTTTATTATATATTTTTTTAATAAGTATAACCATTTAAATATGACTTTATAATATGAAACGAAGAAGTGAGTAATATTTAATATTTATGTATAAATACTTAAATTTTATTAATTATAAAAATATATTTTAAATTAAAAATATTAAAAATAAAGTTATAATAAACATAGAAGAATGACAATAATGTCATGGATGAGAGCATTTGAGTAACGGACTAACGGGATTGAATTGGTTTTTTCATCTGTTTCAAAGAGGGGACTTTATTTTTTTGGGTAAACTTGATTGAAAAGAAAACTTTAATTAGATATATATAACGCTTTGATGACGTTTTAATTTGACATAATAATAATAATTTCAAGAGGCTCAAGCATCCAAAATTGTTGGGTTACATTTCAAAACAGGTCCGAAAGTTTGATGATCCCATTATTATGTGATAATTAGTAAAAGAGTTTGAACATTGAATAACACAAAAATAAATAATATAGAACAATTCAAGTCAAATACTTTTGTCAAAAGCCAAAAACTGATCAAAACAAAATAAAGAAAACATCAATATTGGACATTTTCATCAGTTTCTTAAAGCCAGTGTTGGTGGCTTATTTTATTTCTTCAACTGTATCAAGGAATTTATATATTCCTATATATTATTAATTTATTCCTATTATTAAGAAATTAAAGCTGTTACATAAATAATAATAAACCGTTTAAGTGTGTATGATGAGCAAGGCTTGGACTTTCTGATAATGCCGCCGGATGCGCGCAGTTGAAATTCTGCTCGATCTAATATTGTTTAATTACTTAATTAATGAGATTATATAATACAAAAAAAAAAAAAAAAAACTCTTATAAGTAGTAACCTTTAACATACCCTAGAAAAGAGTAACTTTTAACACTGTGCAATATAACTTTTTTATAAAAAAAACTAGTTAAAGGATTGGTTAATTACCTCGTTTAGGGACATAACATAACTTACAGAGAAGAGTTATAAAACGTTCACTAATGAGGAATAAATTGAGATATTGAATTCTAAATTTAACAAATGAGGGTTCAAGACGCCAACTAGATAGGTCAACTCTCGTTACACATTGTACAATATTTTTAAATATAAACAAATAATTTTGACGTAATTTTATTATCAGAATTCAATGATAGAATCTCCAAAATGTCCCACGATTTTTATTTTTGAATTGGGGGACAAAAGCACAAATGTCCCTATGATTTATGCTGCATGATGTTGTTTTCAATGAACATATATATACATATGTCTCGCTCTCTATATACAACAATTATAAACTTCTTTGTTCTAAGGAAAATATAATAATTAAAAATTAAATTCAAATATTTACACATACTTATTTTATATGTTTATCAACTGAGTTATATAGTAGATATGATAATTTAATTAAGATAATAAATTAAAATACTTTAGCATGGAAAACAAGAAAACTAATTGAGTTTAATAATTAACTCAATTGATGAATTATGAATATGTGATAGTTATTATGTTCTTATTATATTTGAAAGTGGAGGGAGTACTACTGAGGTATAGTTTTGACCTTTTTTTTTTTTTTTTGGATTTCTATTCTTCTTATAAGTAAAAGTTGGGCCAAATAAGATTTGGGGTAAATTTTTGCTGGCTTTTTTTCTGTGTATAAAATACAAAAAACTGGCTTTTAAGCCAAAAGCTAGAAATATAAGTTTTTCAAAAAAAAATTGGCTTATTTTGTGGGCCTATCGTAATTAATATTCAAATATTCTAATTAATACTTGAAATCTTTAATATCTTTTCCTTCCCTCTTTGTAAAAATAGCAATTTGCTAAAACCTTTAAAAAAGTCTTCTTCTCATTTATCGATTATTCATTTCACTTTAATATTTATGAATTTTATTGTTATTTAAAAGTTTACAAATTTAAAAAATTTTAATGTTAAATTATTATTTTCATAAATTTATATTGTGTTTAGTTTTTTAAAAAAAAAATTAAAATATTGAGTTTTATCAAAGAATTATTTTTTTATTGCAACTTTCATTTTAAAAAATTATATTAATAATTTATTTTTTTTATATCAAAGAAATGTGACAGTTATTGATAAATAACTTTAAAAAGTTGAGAAAAATATTTTGTCAAACAAATAGCTATTTACTCATAAGTAGCTTATAAAATACAAAATAATAAAACTGTCAAATAACTTTTTAGCTTTTTTTTAAAGCTCTTATTTTCAGCTTTTACATAAAAGCCGCTTATAAGCCAAAAATAAACCGGGCCAAACAAAATCTTAGTTCCCAAATTAAAGTGAATCTATCTTAATTAAATGTTGCATTTAAAATAATTTATACACAATTTATAAAAATTAAATAGCATAACTTAAAATTCTTATAACCTACTTTTAACTTATTTCATATAACTTTTTTAAGGACTTTATTAAAATGAGTTATTTTTTTTATTAATTAAGTAAGTTTCACAATTTTACATATAAATAAATTAAAAATTTTTCAAAAAAGTTATGATGTTTGTTTAATTAACCTTTTAAAAGTAACCAAAAGTAAAAAATAAAGAGATTTCTTTTATTAAATTTGATAAGTTACCTTGAGTTATTTTAAAAATAATTAATTATAATAGAAAAAAGAACATAAAATAAGTTATTGTCACTACAACTCAAAATAATTAATTAATAAAAAAGAAAACATAAAATAAATACTTATTACTATTGTATGATATATATGTGTGCGTGTGTGTATATATATATATATATATAGGGTTAGGTCAAATGACATTAATTGGTTTGACACTAATTTTTATATCAATCAATAACGTTAGATCAGAGTTTTTTTGTCATGAAATCTACCGTCAGATTGAAACTACTTGTATAGATCATGTGTACAAAATTTAACCTTAATCCGAGATCGATTAGTACTCCATCAATGTATTTAAAGATTAATGTAAAATATAATTTTAAAAATCGTAAAAATAATCAGTATTTTGATAAAATACTAAACAATCTCGGATTGATATTAACTTTTGTACACTTAATTTATACGATAATTAATTTGAATCCAACTGTATATATGATCCACATAGACTCGATTATAATTTGATGGCCGGTTTGGATTTTTTTCACATAATATATATGTGAGTGTGTGAACGAATATGCAAGCCCACATCTCAATGTATAAGTGGATTTGTAAAGTCAAAAGTGGAGCACTCTAAAGTGTGCAAAGAGTGAACATTATTATTATTCTTGCAACCTGAAAAATGGAGGAAGATTGTGTGATAAGTGCTGGGAATAAATTATGAGAGGGTAAATACATTCACAAAAGAAACATATAAAAGAATAACAAAACGTTTAACATGATTTGACATCTCATGCATGTGTATCCACGTATGAACACATATACAATAATTTTTTTTATATATTTTTAAGATAAATGATATTTAGTGTTTTTAGTGTACTATTTAAGAATTTAAATATAATAAAAAGACATTGGAATGTGTAGTTTTTTTGTATTCTCGAAAGACGAAACAATGTGTTCTTATGATTATTTTTCTATTTCTAATAACTTTAACTAGTGTCCAAATTAGTCAGAAATTAAATTAGTCTTTTAGTGAGACTTATTACTCTTTTACAATTCTACTCCTAATTAAATATAATAACCACCATCTCTACTAGCAATAATTTACTTTAATAAATAAAAGTAAAATTGAAAAAATGTTAATTAATGAATGCTTCTTATGTCTGGTGTAAGGACCTATAATATGTAGCACCAACTTTATGGTATAGGAGCCTATGTTATCAAACAAGGAACTATTAGAAAAAGTAATTAATACTCTCTCTATTTTTTCTTATAAGATGTTTCTAACTAAGTTATATTTGAATAATTTGCTAAACTGTTAAAAAAAATAAATAAAAAAGTCAATATCTTTAACAAGGACAAATAAAAATTTTATAAGAAATAAATAGAGTTAACTATCAATTTGGTCCTTCAAAGATTATTATGTCACCAATTTAGTTCTCCAAAGAATTTTGCCACCAAATTAGTCCTCTAAAGATTACTTTATCGCCAATTTGATCCCCTAAAGAACTTGGTTACTAAATTAGTCCTCCAAAGATTTAAAAGTCTACCAAATTAGTCTTCCATCATGGATCAATTTGATAAATTTAAATTTTTGAAGGACTAATTTAGTATACTTACACATCTTTGGAGAACTAATTTGGTGATAAAGTTTTTTAGAGGACCAAATTGGTGACAAAGATAATCTTTAAAGGACTAATTTGATAACAAAATTCTTTGGAGAACTAAATTAATAATAAAATAATCTTTAAAAAACTAAATTAATAATTAACCCAAATAAATACTCCATAGAAACTAATACTAAAACTTTTAAAATGTGTAATGGATGGATAATTATATTTGTGACATGAATGTGATAAATATAATACTAATATCCTCCCCGCATATAGTGCTCCAATGTTGCGACATGCTGCCCGCGTTGTCAATTATCAGATCTTAATTACCCACAAATTAAATTTAATAATATAATATTTAATTGAGCTTCATTTATCCAGCCGTTGTTCTCCATTACTTTCACATTAAAGAAAATATAATTGAAGATAACAATGAGTATTTTATTCAGCTTGTTAGTTACTTAATTACTTTAATTAATCTTATTATTTTTTATTTATATTTTTTTTTTGTCTTGATTAGTACTCACAGTCGTGTATTATGGACTTTGTACCAAAAAAAAAATAGTGTGTAAGTATATACACGGTGTTGACATTAAACAAAATATTCTCTTCCGCGGTAGATTAACAATATTATATTTAATTAATAATTTGCATAATCTTTTGTTCATCAAACCTTAATATAATTATCACACGAGGTATATTAAAAATTATAAAGCATGATTATTGTCTTATGTAAAAGCAACATCACGTGCATATTCAACTTGAGTTAGTTCATGAATTATATAATTGTGATTAGTACAAATCAGCATATATATTAAACCAGATTGTCTTTTAGCACTTAGCAAAGTTAAAAGTGTTTGTTCCTTTATCCGATGAAAATAAGATTTTTTTTATTAAACATGAAAATAATAATAATACTTTAATTAAAAGGACAGTGTCACTGCAAACCTGCTAGGCGCGTATATATTTTTTTGATGTACTGTTTATTAGGTCACGTGTTTTTAGAGTGACTCAAATAATTTTTTCTTTGTTTGGCATATATAGAGCAGGGTTAAATATGTTTTTGCTCTTAAACTTTTGTGAGAATTTATTTTTAGTCTTTAAACTTTAAAATGTCAGTTGTTAGTCTCTAAACCTCAAAAAAAAAATCACTTTTAGTCCTTTCGTACATCTTTTTGGTGATGCGACAAACTGATCTGCTAACGTGTAGACATGATGAAGGACCTTAAGTTTGCCACATTACAAAAAATTGACCTGTAAGACTAAAAGTGAATTTTTTGAAAGTTTAGAGACTAAAAACCAATGTTTTAAAGTTCAAAGGCTAAAAATAAATTCTTACTAAAGTTCAAAGATGAAAAACATATTTAACCTTATATAATACTACCTCCAGTCTTAAAATATAAGCAAAAAGAGACTAAATTACATTTATTAAGAAAAGTATGTAATTGTAATTAATTTCTTGAATTTCATAAATAAAATCATTGCAATTCATAAATTATCATTTTCTAAATTCTTAAATAAGAGTCTTTCTCCTCTCAACCATACAAATAAATGTACAGTACTTGAAACTTGGAAATAAAGACTAAATTAGTGCAAGAACAATTTTTTAATATCAACATTAATTAAAAGAAAAGTAATTAAATTTTGCTTATATTTGAGAAAAGAAAATAATCCAAATTTACTTATATTTAAGACTATAGATAGTAATATTTTTGAAGTCACTATAAACAATGAATTAAAAAGCATCATTTAGCTCTAGTTATGGATTAGATTATCTTCTGATCCTGCTATTTCTAGCTAACAACAAATAGTATCTTAACCATACAAAAATCAAGAAAAAAAGAGAACACGGTATAAATAAAATAAATAGTCCAAATTATGTGAGGAGAACAGGAATGAAAGATGATTCATTCTCTCTAGTGATGTACTATAAAAACTAATCAATTCGAGGTATAAATTAAAAATAACCCAGTTGAGATTTCTTATTTCTCATAATAATTTTTTTTATTTATATAAAAATTTAAACTTTAAAGGACTTAACTATGTATGAATTTTATCGGGCTTGCTTAGATTTTTTGTATCTATTCAATTAATATAAAGGTCTATTTCTGCATGTGTCTGATTTTATTTTTTATTTAAATATTTTATCGTTAAAATATATTTTTAATTAATAGTACAACTTGTGCATATTTATTTATTTTTTGAATATTGTGCTTACTTTATTTAATAATATATTATCAGTTTGATTATAAAAATAAATTTTTAATTGTATATTAAAACAATAATGTATGAATACTATTAAAAACATTTATGGGGCAATACATAGGCACTCTCAATTCAACCGAGGGAATAAAGAAAATAAATACTTGTTTAATTTAATTTTGCTTTTTAATTTTTTAAAATTGTATGATAAAACACTTTTTAAGAAAAATTTTCAAAAAAAATAAAATGAATTTTTAATGTAAATTTATATGCAAATTTAAAAAATAAAAACTAAAATAAATTTGAAATGTTTTTGATTTTTTTTTTAAAAAAAAACACATTACTTTAAAAAATAAATCTACCAAACAGATTTTTTTAATTTTCTATTTAAAAAAACTTTTTTAGAAAATAGATATTAAACAAACCCTTAGGGGGATCTTATTTCAAGGTTTAGAAAAATATTTCCGAGAATGTATACTTAGGAATATGAGATTCCCATGTTTGTTTCAAGGTATAAAAAATGATTCCCGGGCATCATTTATTCCCAGGAATATGTTTCCTTTGTATTTTGTATAATTTTCATTCCCATTATGAAAGGTGAGTAGTAGAGGTGAAAACAGGCCAGACCAGACACTTTGGCTAAACAGATCTAGGCCTATTTTATAATTGATGGAGTTAAACCTGACATATTTGTTTATCATAAGCTCATTTTTCAGGCTAAGTCTAGCCTATTTGAAAGTCAATAAAGTCTGAAAGCCTATTTATCGGCCTATTCTGTCCTAAGGCCTCTAAAAACGCTAACAATTCTATCTTAAATATGCCAACAAGCCACTAAATAGGCTAGTAAGCTTTTTTAACAAGCCTCTAAATAAGCCTAATTTATAAACATATTGTAAAATTTATTGTATTTACATTTATAAAATTTATTATATATATATATTTAAAAAAACATAATATTTTATTTGTATTTATAATATATATATATATTAAAATTTAATAGGTCAACTTTTTAGGCTTAGTAGGCTTTTTTAAAGGCTTGTACCTAACCTTTTTACTTAAATAGACTTTTTAAAAAGCCTAAATCAAAACTTTTTATTAAATAAGCTAGGCCAGACCATAGGCCCCTGTTAGGTCGGCTGACCTTTTTTCACCCCTATGGGTAAGTTACTTTCCCATGAAAATATAAGTAATTATTTTGTATTTAATAACTTGTAATCACCATTTTTTTATTTTTATTTAAAATTCAAAAAGTATTCCTTTAATTTATGCCGAACACTCTCTTATAAAATGCTAAAAAATATATATTTTTAGAAATATATATTACCAAAAATAAAATGGTTGTCAATGTTATGTATATAATTCATTGTATATATTTTTTTTACTTAACTTTTATAATTGTATTACATTGTTGTACGACTACTTGTTATTTTTTATTGATTAAATGATTAAAACAAATAAATAATATTATATGCAATGAAAACATTTTCATAATTATTACATGCAACATGTATGGTAAATCAGATAGACTTTAAAGGTCATTGAAATTTCTTTAAAATATTCTTAGGAATAAAAATTAAAATCAAACAACTTTTTTTTAAAATGTCTGAGAATAAATATTAATAAAAATATATTTTTAAAAATAAAATACCCATAAATATATTTTCAAACCTTTAAACAAACTGTCGTTAAGATTTATCAATGTTATTTGTCATCATCTCCTAATCAACTACATTGAGTATCGAGGACTTCGTTCCCTTGTATTTTGATGAGCGTTTAATTTCTTTTTGTGTATGCCTCGTTGTACTTTTTTTTAATTACAATTTTGGTTAGGTACAAATACATTTTTGGTCTTTTATCTTTAGAGGTTGATTCAATTTAATTTTTTATTTTTTATATTTAATTTGGTCCTTTATCTGTTAACGTTGTTGGTTTACGTTAGTCCTCGACGTCAAAAATCCGTTAAAAACTAACGGAAGAGCATTAACAGCGTTAAAATCGGACACGTGTCACAATCTGATTGGTCCATTAATAAAATAATAATAATAATAATATATTTTTAATAAAATAATGAATTTTAATAAATAATAATAATAATAAAAAAAAAAAACTCATCTTCTTCTCCATCCCCACCACCACCCCTTTCCTTTCCCCGGCCATCACCGCTTCTGGACCACCCATTCCCCTTCTTCCACTGTCACCACCACAATCCCCTTTCTTACCATCACCGCCACCGCACCACCCAACATATTCCCCCACCGTCACCACCCCTTCATTTTTCTTCTTCTCTGCCTCAGCTTTATTGGATTTCCTTTTTGCCTAATTTTGGAGTCATTTTCCTACTCTTTTGTACTCTACCACCACATAGCATAAAAATATGATTTTGGATAGAAATTTCACAATCCTTTGTAGAGAAAAATTATGGGTCCTTCATCCTCTCTCTCCTCTCTCTCTTTCTCTCTCTAAGTGGAACCATGTGAAGAAGTACAATGGTTGAGGGTGGAGGAAGGTGATAGGTGGAGCAGTGGTGGTGACGGTGGGGGAGAGGGTGGCCCAGAGGCGGCGACGGCGACGGAAAGGGAATGGGTGATGGTGATGATGGTGGTGGTGGTGGGGATGGAGAAGAAGATGGATTTTTTATTAAAATTTATTATTTCATTAAAAATATATATTATTATTATTTTATTAATGGACCAATTAGATTGTGACACGTGTTCGAATTTTAACGCTGTTAATGCTCTTCTGTTAGTTTTTAACGAATTTTTGACGTCGAGAACTAACGTGAACCAACGTTGACAGATATAGAACCAAATTGAATAAAACAAAAGATAAATGACTAAATTGAATCAACCTCTAAAGATAGAGGACCAAAAGTATAATTTTGTCTTTTGGTTATTTAATTTAGTCAATTATGTGATTTTAGTCCTTAATTTTTAATTATGCAATTTTAATTTTTTAACTTTATCAAATATATAATTTTGGCCTCTTAACTTTCAATAAGCCATATTGGTTATTTTGTCCATTTTTTCTTAAAAGGTAATGGCTAATAATGCAGTCAAACAAATATAATCAAAAGTGTGGGGGCTACAAAATCGCACAATCAAAAAAGTTTAGGACAAAAATCACATAATTAAAAAAGTTAAAAAACCAAAATCATAAAATAAAATTGATTATATAAGTTTGACCGTGCTGACCATTAGTACAGTTTCTTAAAGAGAGATGTTAAGGTTTTTATGAGGATCAAAATAACACAATTAAAAATGTCGGAAAACAAAAATTGTTTAATTGAAAGTTAAGAATCCAAAATTGTATGATTAACAAAATTTTGGATCAAAATCGTGCGATTAGAACTTAAAAGACTAATATCACATAATTAACTAAATTTGAGGATTAAAAGTACAATTTATGAGACTAATTTTTTTAACTTTCAGTACTAATTTTTAATGCATTTCATCATCTTATTTTAAAAAAACTCAAATGCAAAATATCATTATAGATCATAAATCTCTTATCGAAGGAGTAGTTGAGTCTGTTGCAGGAATCTAACCGTTTTATTGCAAAACTAATGAAATCAGTTTGATTCAATCGCTACTACATTCTTCTTCTTCTTCATGGATTCTGTTTTCATATGATTTCTTAATGTTGCAATATTTTCAAAATTTAATTAAATTCGAGATTTATAGTTAAGTTAGAACAATCATGAATTTGTTATTCAATGATTATGATTTATGATTTATGGTAGAGCAGAAAGGTTATTTGACAAGTTGTGTTAAATCGCAGTTAAAAATATTTTAGATTTGGTGTTTGGATTTTTAAAAATAAAAAATGTATGTGAATAGTTATATTGAAGAAAATTTCATTAAAACATGTCTTCGGTTACTGTAAACTTTGTTTTTCGTCGCATGATTATAGTGGAGTGTGAGTGACAGTGATTCTCTCTCTTCTTTTTTTTCTTTCTTTCTTTTTCTTTAAAAAAAAATTTAATTTTGTTTTTAAAATTAATAGAGTGTTTCTTCCACTACTAAAAAGTATTGATATGGTTGGTGGAGTGTCAGCGTAAATATATTTGAATTTTGAACATGCACATTTCCACGTGTTGGAAAATAAAAGTATATTTTCAAGTGTTATTATTCTTACTACATCTATTTTAAAACACATCACACTATTTTTATTTTTTATTTTTTAAAATAACCTTTCATTAAATTTTTAAGTTTGAGTGAAATCGGATTTTAAAATTTAGTTAATCCCAAAACGTTATACAACACAACTCAAATTGTGTTTGGGGATTTTAGAATCCAATTAAGGGTTTTCTATTTTGTGTTTAGGGATTATTTGGATTCTTAAATCTGGTTTGGTCTAGATTTATGAATCTAATTGAAAGTTAATTTTTTTAAAAAAAATAATATGAATGATACATTTTTAAAAACGTGTGTTAAAAGTAATACCCACCTACATTTCCTAGTGAAATAGGTGATATGCTTAAGGCAAGAAGAAAATATTAAATAAATATATAATTATGTTCTTTTCACTAAAAAAGATTTCATTTACACCACTTTTTTTCGTCTTCCATTATATTAACTAATGTTAGTAGTAACTTTATCTAACATAATAGTTTCTTAATATATATAACTATTAAAGATTTTTATTAATAATATATAAATTAGTAACATATATTAAATATTTATTTTAAAAAATTTATTTGTTAATAATTATATATTTATATATTAATATAAATATAAATATTTATATATACTTACTTATAATAAGTTAATTTCGTTAGACAAATCTATACTATCAATAGAAACTAACCTAATGTTAAAAGTGTTAACAAATTTCAATTTTTTATTAGGGTTCGTGCATCTCGCTTAATTTTATTTGTTCTCTACACCTTAAAAAATTTATATATATTTAAATCAGTAAGTTACTATCTTTTGATTTTTGATGTATGTCTATGCTGGCATTTTAGCTTAGCACTTGTGTTTGCCGAGAACTTGTAGCTCAAGTGGTATAAGGAGGAGCTCATTGAACTGAAAGTGTGAGGTTCAATCCTCGGTGAGATATAATTATGAGTAAATTTAATAGTAATGTAGTGTGAGACTACGTGTATTTGACCGATAAAAATAAGAACTTAGCACTTGTGTTTAATGCTCTGTTCTTATTTATATTTTGTGTACTGCTTTTGATCTTCTGCCCCTGGCCAGTTTATAGCACAAGTGCTGATCTTTTTAATTGTATCAAAATATTTTTGTAATTTTAGTTAATTTAATATTTTAATCTCCTAACTTTATCATAAGTTTCAGTTTAGTTTTTTTTTTTATTTTTTAATTTAGACTTTTATTTTTTTTTTTAGTTAATATATGGCCATTTTTCACTAATTCTTTTAATTAAATGGTTGTGAAAATGCTTAAGACAATGCTAATTTATCTTTATCTTCTTCTTTTTTACCTCTAACATCTATATTTAACATTCTTGTTAACCATTTAATGAAGGAAAATGAAACAAAAACAAATAAAAAGATTAACATAAACTCGAAAAAAGTTAAGAGACCGAACAAAATCTTAATACAAAGTTAAAAGAATCAAAATACTAATTTTTCTTAATTATTTTTTATCTCTTTACTGATTGGTTAATTTTATTTTTTTTTAAAAAATTGATTCATAGTATTAATAGTGTTTTTTGTTTTAATTTTTAAAATGATTATAAATATAAGAATAAAAGATCAAATATTCATTATTATTTGGAACTAAGATAAAAATTATGTTCAAGTATAAGAGTCAAAATTAAATAATAAAAGTTAAAACGCCAATAATGTTAATATATGTATTGTTTTTTATAGGCTAATAATGTTAATATATGTTATATATATTTGAATCAAAACAAATTTATTTTTTTAATCTAAGAACCAAAATAATTATAACCACTAGATTCTTTATCAAACCAAAAGAAAACATGGGCTTTATAGACCCGTTTCATTATTAAAAGAAAAAAAACCAAAAGAAAACAAAGAAAAAAAAAAAAGAAAGAGAAGAAATTGGCTCCTTGAGAGTCAAAGTCCCTCAGAGGAAAAGAAAAAGAAAAGTACTGAACGTTTTTTTTTATAGGCCAAACACACATTCAGCTCAATGAATTTCTTCTTATGTCACTTGAGCTACAAACTCTTGGCGAAAAGTATTGAACGTGATATCCATGTGAAAAAGGAAAATATTTTGTATGCACTCATTATTTATGTACAACTTCTTTATTTTTATGTTTAATTATTTTTTAATATAAAAAAATTAAAAAGTGAAATAAAAAATTTAATTTGATTAATATTAAATGAGTTATAAATAAATTATATATACTAATAATTGTATTAAAATCGAGATTGTGTGAGAAATATGTGCTGATGGAGCATGCTGAGTCAGGTGTATCATGTTGTGGTCGGTTGTGAGGAAACTAAATTAAACTAATTTATTTTTTTTGTTTAAATTAATTTTTTAATCTTTATACTTACAATTTATATTCGTTTACGTCCCTATAAAAAAAACGTTTTTTTTAGTTTTTACACATGTTCTTTATTTTTAATTTTGCCCTTTCGTTATTTTTCATTAATCTCTACCGTTAAATCGCACAGCTCCACCATCGTAACAACCACGACCATCGCCATTACACAATGTCAGACACAAGATGAGAACAACGACGTCAAGAGCTACCGAAGAACTACCATCACGCATTCACCTGCATCAAAAAGTTGTGATACAGGTGAGTGTGGCGAGGAAAGAAACGGCACGTGACAACGCGTCTCTAGTTCAATGGCTGCCAAACTTTGGGGATGGACTTGTCTCAGTGAGACGCAACCGATGTAGGCAGTGGTAGTTAGAGAAACCATCAATGGCGATGACCGTGGTGGAACTGTTGAATTAAACGGCAAGGATCAACAAAAACTAATGGGAGAGACTAAAACAAAAATGAAGAACACATGTAAGAATCAATATTTTGAAAACCGAGCCGATCATTAAACCGTCAAAGTATTGGTTCATGGTTCATCGATTGGCCCGTGGTTAGGCCGTAGTCAAATCGGTACTAATAAAATAAATATTTTTTAATTTTATATAGCAAATAAATATTTTATCATGATAATTTAGTAATATATGTTATATAATTAAAAGATATGAAAAAATAATAAATTTAATTATATGTATATATATATATAAATTAAAAATAAAATATGTGATAGTATTTTTAATTTTATCATAAATAAAGTATTTATATCTTATTCAGTATGTGAAAATATTATATATATTATACTTACGCACGGTAGACTATGTAAGTTAAGTAGTTTAGTGGTTAGATTATGTCATTGTTGCTTTAGTGTCTTTGGTTTGAATCCTATTGGTCACACTTTTTGTTCTAATTAAGTAGAATCTAGTTTGAAGTTACGGTCCGGTTCGAGCGTCGGTTATTGATTATGGTTGGTTTTTCTGGTTCTAAGTTCAATTCAATTGCAGGTCGGTTCTTTGAGTTAATAGAACCGGTCACTAGTCCAATTTTCATAATAATAATAAGAATTAAAACAAATGTTTTTTAATATAGGAACTAAAATAAAAATAAAGTGATATAAGGACTAAAAAATTAATTTAATTTTTCTTTTATTAACAAGTATTTTGTTATTCGAGTAGGAAATTTTTACCTTATAGTGAAGCTAGTTTACTAAGGAGATTTCTTTTGTATCTTAAAGAATTCGAACGCGAAATTGTTTATTTAAGCAAAACACGCATGTATTACTTGAGCATAACTAACTACTCATTGATAATCCGGATGATATTTCCAGAAAAATTCCAGATAAAATTTTCTAGAAAAGTAAGGATATTTTTGTCATTTTAGAAAATAAAAAATTAGGAAGTAATGCCACATCAAATTTTTTTTTGGACAGAATGCCACACCAAAATTGTGTAGTGCATTTGGGCCCAAAGTCAGTTTTACCCTCCCTACTGCTAGGCCCAAAGTCAGTTTCATACACCTTTGGGCTAGTTGGGCCTCACAACCCACAACCCTCTAACAAATAGAAAATTTTTTTTCAGAACGGCCCAAACCACTTAAGGCCTCCTTTCCTCTTGCAGCAACGTTGCCCTTGGTGGATGGGATTAGCACCCTCCCTATTAGGAGTGACACCATCCTTTTTAGTATATAAATTTATAATTCTTATATATAAAAATGATAGTGCCACTCCCAACAGAGATGGTGCTAATCCCATCCTCCGTTGCCCTCCGATTCTCAAAACCATAAACCAATGTAATTAACTTTGGTTCACAAGGAATTTAAATTCAAAAAACCTACTTCATTCATAAATGCATTAAGGGAGAATATATATACTCTTAAGATGTACAGAAATGCATATTTTAATATAGTTTTATCATATAGTTAATTAATAAAAAATATAGTACTAATGAAGTTTATATATTTTTTTAAAAAAAATTTATATGAGGCATTAACGTAGGAGAACAAGTTATTGTATATTTGATGAGGAGTAATAAGGATAGTTTTGGTTTTTTTCATCAAATCTTAATATATTCACCACCTCAAGAATTCTTGTTACCCATGTTTAAGAGTGAGAATGAAAATTTACCATAAGGTGAGAAAGTGATTTCTTAGAAATCTTCTTCTTTTCCTAGGAATATTTTATAAAAAAACTTATATCAAACATGGGAATGCTCATTCCCAATTTAACATTCCTATGAATCTTTTTTAATTTTACAAAACAAACGCCCCCTTAAATATTGAATGCTAGCTTAAGCGAAATCTTAATTACTCCCTCTAGTCTTTTTTATAAGAAACCAACATGACAATTGTGGTTATTAAGAAAACATGTAATTAGGTTAGTTAATGTATTGAGATTTTAAAAAATTATATACTCTTCTATGTTTATCCCTATTTAATGTATTGGAAAGTAGTAAAAGATAATAATTCTTCTTGTAATTCAAATCTTGGAATTAAAAAAAGTTAACTCATTATGAAGGGCAAACATGAGAAAGAATAATTAATGTTTATAAATTTTGATGGAGGGTCTTATAAAAAGGACTACTAACATTGTTTAAGAAAAGGTCTTATAAATAGGACAAAAAAGAGTATATTTTTTTTCTCCATTGAAAATTACATCAACTAGGATAGAATCCCGATACTCACACCCCACATGTCTTTATACTTTCACCAACTGAACTAATTGATCTATATAAAATTTGATATCATTCAAAAACTTAATATTTTAGGACAAAATTTTAATTATATGAACTTCCTCAATTTTTAATATTGAATTGGTATGCATACTTTTATAATGAAATATTCTTATACATTTTATTTATCTCTAACTTATCAATGAAGATTAAATATCTATAGTAAGCAAGGGTCACTAATTTAATAATTAAGGTAGACACAACTAATAGCTCCAAATTAAAGTTGTAGTATTCATATAATGATAAAATTAATGATTCAAATATTTTATTGTAGAAGTACTCACTACCGATTGATACCTCATATTGTCATTTGATTTTCTAAGAGCCTCAAAGGATGAAATATTAATGCAAAATGTTGAAAATCAATAATCCTACTAACATTGCATTATTTTCTTGAAAGAAAAATCAAAATTTATACTGAGTTATATTCGTTAAGCACTAAAAGTATTCTTCAATTTACTGAAAAGACTATAATCCCTTCGAGGTCATCAAAAATAAGTTTTACATAAGCATGATATTGAGTTAAAGGAATTAAGGTTGCTAGTTATTTTAAAGAGACACTAAGTTTATTTAATTATGTCTTGTTTAAACCTTCTATAATACTATATGATATTGATATTAAGTTGAATTACAACCCAAATAAATAATATTAAATTCATCCAATATAATAATGTGTCTCTTCAAGTAGCTAGCTAGGTAACAAACAAATTATGTATTTCAAAATTCTATTGCAAAAAGTTTTATTTATATATAGTTGTCATTAACTCTATCTCCCATGATAAAGTTTTACTAGATATCTAGGTAATTAAATAAGTAAGATTATTATTAAGACATACATATAGTTGCCATGGAAGTTGGAAAAGTTATTAAGATGTTTATGGTTTTAGTAACGGTTGAATCCTTAGTTATGGTGCTATTTGCAGCTAATGTAGCTGCAATTGAATTTCCCTCTTCATGGGTTACTAAAACTTCCCAATTAGTTATGGAAAAATCAAGTCCTATGATTTTTTCTGAAAAAAATTGCTTACATGCTTGTCATAATTCTTGTGGTGAAGATAAATCATGTTGTTGTCCATGTTTGGTGGAGTGTGGTATAATATTTGGAGATGGTTTCATTAATTGTATGGATATGTCCTCTCCTTGCAAAATCTCTTGAGCTAAACATACACTTACCCTGCATCTCTTTCTCTTACTCACAAGTAATGTTATATTCTCATACTTATCAATCTTATTCTTGCAAAATCTCTTATAAATATTAAATGCATGAAAGATTAATTGTATTTAATTTCATGTCTTAAAAACATACAAATCACTCAATACATTGCTTATCGACTATGTAGGAAGATTTATAATAAGAGTTTTAATTTGCTACTCAATTCTCTTATTGGGAGATAAAGTCCCACATTGCATAGGATAAGAGTCATGATAGCCTTTATAAGGTCATAGACAACTCTTTCCTTATGAGCTAGCTTTTGAGGAGAGTTAAGTCTATGTCATTTCTAAAATGTCATTTCCACCATCCTTTATATCAATATGGTTAAGTCATCTATTTGTAAAATTTTTATTGGAAATGACTTGGTAGCATTAAATAATAAATACTATACATTATATTTTTCAATACATAATTTTTAGCAATACACTATTCATTTGAATGATAGCAAAACACTTTCACAAAACAGAAGTGATTCATGCACGCCATTAAGAAGGATAACTCATTTACAATTGTCTATGTCAACTTTAGTATGTCCGGTTTTTCTTTTTTTCTTCCCTTAAGTTTGAAATTAACCCAGATTAATCAAAGTTATAAATTAGTTGCTTGAATTGTAGTGTGCAACAATAATTTTTTTTCAAAAATAACAAATGAAATGATGTGATTCTTCATTCTTATTATTTCAACCTTAGTATGGCTGTTCATTTGAACAATTTCTATAAGATAACGAATTTCAACTATTTCTTGATGGGAATAGATTTCTTCATGTTAAAAAATAACATGACGTATCTTTGTGTCTATTTTTTTCCTAATATGTATTAAATATATATTAAATTTATGAATTTCTATAAACATTAACGAGAAGAGAGATAGATACAAAAATATTTCTATCTCTTGACATATTATTTAGAACTGGAGGGAGTAAAAGATAGAATCTTCTACTTTAAGACAATAACACTATAGGGCCTCGTGTGAGTATCCCTTTAATAAGGGTAATAATTAAGTAATTTTTGATAAAAAAATTATATTGAAAACATATAATATTTAATGCTATAAAATTATTTTTAATATTATCTTTAATACAAAATTTCTATTAATAATTGGTTGCTTAACCATATTTCTAGTAGGCTTTGTCGTATAGTGGTGCTCTATGATAATTGAACTTATTACTTGATCTTCTGCTAGTTGTAATATGTGATTGGAATCATTAGTAATATATAGTGGTTTTCTTGACAGGTTCAAACAAAAGTGGAAGGATACATGGAAGATTGTTATGAGAAATGCAATGGATATTAGTTCTTCCACGTGCTCAATAAATATTAGCTGAAAAAAAAAACTTTTGAAAAATTATCAAATAGTAATAATAATTATTAAATAATACACTGAGAGGATGGACAAGTTATTCTAGTTGTTAATTGGTGTGTTTCACAATTTATTTTATGTTAAGTATTGTTTTCCTATATTTCGTTGTGCCAATAATAATAATAATTAATTTCATGTATTATTCACTATAAAAAGGTTGTTGTTAATTAACTTTTTAGTTTCGTGTTAGTCCCATTAATATAAACTTTGTTTAGTGAAATTTATAATTTCACATTTCAACCTTAAACTCTGTTTTCAGTTATACTCTTAATCATCAAATCAATGATCATAGGTGGTTCCGGTGTTTCTTTGTGAGAAGGAACAAATTTATTTTTCCATGTAGCTCCACTTAAGTAGCGACATTTGTTATAATTTATTCATGTCATCTAATTTAATATAACTTTATAATATTGCAAACTCATTCTTTCTTTTAATAACATTTACCCTTAATTTAAGCACAATATTTGTTAAATTTTTTTTTTTTAATAAATTAAAATGCAACATTCACAACTAAATTAAAATTAAACGCAAGTGATTATGAAAAAATAATTGAAAAAGGATAAAGAACAAGTATTAAAACATAATAGTGTATGACTACTTTTGATGTATTCATCCACAACACAATAATATATTGTCCATCATAAAAGACAAGTATTCATTAGGAATACATTATACACAATTCTATCGCAAATTTTGATAGTTTTTTGGGTTTAGTATGTAATTTATGATTTTTTTAATGTTGTTTTGATGTTATTATATTTTAATTTTTCTTGTCAAATTGATGTAAAATATGTGTTATTGCTGTCCAAGTTTTGCTATAATATTCATAGTTATTCTTAATTATTCTTGCTATTACTTGATAGATATTTACTATGGTGTCATCTCTATGAAGATGATAACATGCTCTCTTATCCAATCAAATAAAAAATTTGACATGAGACAATCAGAAATTCAATAAAGTTATATTCTCTATTAAATCATTTAGATTTGGTAGATATTAAGTTGATTTTGTTTTTTAATCTAATATTTAGTTTTTATTTATGTCTCTATTTTTTTAATCAAAATATCAAATACTTAGATTTTTGTTACATTATTAAAAATGTATTTGAGCTTTAATTAATTAAAAAAAATGAGTTTTGATTAGTTGAAGGATAAATAAATTAATGAAAAATATTATAATAAATAAAATAAGGTAAAAATAGTATTTTGGTTCCTAAACTTTATATTAAATTTTAGCTTGGATCTATTTTTTTTTGTTCATATTGGCTTCTTTACTTATTTTTTTATGTTATTTCATTAAATAATTAATAAAAATGTCTAAAATAGTCGCTAGATGTGAGAAAGAAGAAGACAATGATTAAAAAAATATTATTATGGGCATTCTTGTTAATTATTTATCAACAAAAATTAATAGAAAAGGATTATATTATATTGAAACTATAAATTAAGATTATGAAGAAAAAATAAAAGGTTCAATTGGTTGAACCGATTTAACACGATATATGATAATATTTTATAATTTATACTAATATTTACAAATGTAATATATATTTTACCGTAAAATTTAATATATTAAAATTTTTTTGTGAATTAATCACATATTAGTACTAATATTAATTAATATTTATGCAAAATTGAAATATATAAATATTTTTAAATTTAGATTGATATATAAAATTATAGGTTAGATAATATTTTTTTAAAAAAAATAAATGTAAATACACTAAAAAACTAAATTCATAAATATATTGTAATAAAATTTCCATTAAAATTATATAAATATATTTATGAAATTATTTATATTGTACAACTAACACATATTTTACAATATATTTTAAAACCTTTTAATATAATAATATAAATGTGTTTATAAAAATTTTATTACAATATATTTATAATTTTAGTTTTTTAATGTATTCACATTTATTTTTTTAAAAAAATGTTATCTAACTTATAATTTTAAATATCAATCTAAATTTATCAATATTTATATAGTTTAAATTTGTATAAACATTATTTAACATTAGTATGATTAGTATACAAAAATTCAATTCTTTATTATATTAAATTTTATGGTAAAATATATATTACATTTGTAAATATTAATATAAATTATAAAATATTGTCATATATATATATATATATATGGTTAAACCAGTGACTTACTGGTTCGACTAGTGACCTAGAACCTTGACCGAGTGCATGACCGGTATGATTTTTATAACTATAGATATAAGTAACTAATAATTGAGTCTCAAGCAATTATTAGGTCGAAAAGAATATGACATAGGCAACTTATATTCCAGTCTGAAACAACCTAGAAGAAAAATACATAATTAATGAATACCGAAGCAAATTGTATTTCAAAAATAATATAATGTAAATAATTCATAATTGGGCCTGAACTAAATGATAAGACTTAGAAGAATCTCATACAAGTAAATGATACTTGAGCATATGAATGACAACGTAATGAGACGGGTACTAGTTATTTATATGAAAATAATATTATTTAAATACATTATATTATTTAAGTGTGCTTTATCCGTGTTATATTTATAAAATAAATTTTTTTATTGGAATGGTTTATTCTTTTTGTGTTATTTTATGAATTTTCACTAGAGAAAATTTATAGAATGATATTATCATATTTTTTATGGTTAAATTTATATTTTAGTCTCATAACTTTGGTTGATTTTAGGATACATCACTTTTTAAGTGGTGTACCATACACCAATAAGAAAATATAAACTACATGTGATTTTAAATTAAATGTATTATTCCGTACCTCTTTTGTTTATTCATATCTGTTATATTTTAGGTTTTTTAAACCTGTTATAGGTGGATTTTAACATTCACCAATTTTAAAGTGGTGTATCATATACAAGTCATAAAATTATTTAATTGATTATAGCCATTTAAATAAAAAAAATCAAAGAGATATGTATACATACAAAATACATAATTTATTATTATATTAAATGTTTTCAATTGAGTTTTTTTATATATTTTTTTATGTGGTGTACCATACACCACTTGCGATGTGGTGTATGGTAGAAGGAACCCATAACTTCATCTCAAATTTTAATTTAGCCATTCTATTTTTCTTCTTCATGATCTTAATTTATATTTTCAATATAATATAATAATTTTCTATTAATTTTTGTTAATAAATAATAATTAACAAGAATGCTCATAATAATACTTTTTATTATTGTCTTCTTCTTTCTCATATCCAACAATTATTTTAGACATTTTTATTAACTATTTAATGAAATAAAATGAAACACAAATAAGTAAATGAGTCGATATACGAGAAAAAAGAAAGAAAGAGATCAATATAACATCCTTATTTTTGTTTAATAAATAAATAATAATAATAATAATAAAAAATAGAAAGTGGGATATTTGGTGGCAAGTGGAGCATAACCAATACACATTTTATAAAAAAATATTTATAATAAAGAAAAGAAGATGGAGTTGCCGAAAGTGGCACAAGCCACTAATGTTTTTATAATTAAAATTTTTTTTTTTGGAGGTAGTAGTTACACAGCACTATCAATTATATATATATATATATATATATATATATATATATGTGATGTACATGGTGCCATACCATCACATGGAACACATTCTCCATTCATTCATCATTCTAATTTTTTTATTCACAATCTCAACCTATATATAGGCTATCAATTCACACGTTCCATGCACCATTCATTTGCTCAATTCTCTCGTTATTCTGTGAGCATATGTACTCAAACGAGTGAATAAAATTATTTGAGTGTTATAATTAATATCAAGTAAGGAGCTTTTGAGACACCAATTTCCCAAAATTATTTCTAGAAGAAATCAAGCAAATACCCGAGGTAAGGGGGATGTTAGTATACATGCAAGGGGACTAGTAGCTATATTAGAGGTGTTATATTTGAGAGAAGCCTTAATCTCTCGTTATTATTATATTATATAAATATTATTTATATAATATTTATGTGATATTATTACTATTACGATTACTCTTTCTGTACGTTTATGATTTATTCAAGAAAATTATTTAATTGATGATATTTGTTATATTGGATACTAATAATCCTTGTATGTTACTTCGCTGTGATTGGTGAAATTACGGATTATCCTTATTGGCACTAAATTCACCATGATTGGTGGTAGAGTGTACCGCTGGGGTGTTGCATACAGTTAGCCGATATGAGATGTGATATGACATTGTATGGTACCTAGGATGGGTGTTGCATACATATGGCCAAAGAAGATGTGATATGGCACTGTATGGTACCTTGGATTGCGGGCACGTACTCCTAATCATGTGTGTGTAATTTATTGACACTATTCATATATTTGATTTCTTGACAACAGAAGATTAATAAATATTCATTTTAAATGAATGATTTATTAATTAACATTATTTGTATGTGGTTGATTGATAATAATTATGTATTTGATTTCATTGAAAATTATTATTCATGAAAGATTGATAAATATTTATTTGGATGATTAGTTATTTATTAACTAATAATATTGTGTGTACTTTTAATATAGTTATCATCTCCGTTTAAATTGTGTGTATACTACTCACCCTTTGTGTTTTTGTGACTGCATGAATTATAATATATTATTAGATCAAGACGATCACGTCATGGTCAATGAGGAGCTAGTCGAGCACAGTAGATCAATTATACCTACTTGGTTGTTATTCTTATCAACCAATTGGATTTAGAAGGTGTTGCTTGAAGGGAATAATTGAATACACTCACGTGTTCAATATACTATTTTATTGGGTGGTAATTATTGATAATTATATTCATGATGAATAAATTATATCTTTTTATAATAAATACGGTTTTGGTAGTTGGGTGTCACAATCAAAACTAAAATTTAGTGTAAAGTTTAGGGACCAAAATATTACTTTTGCCTTATTTTATTTATTATAATATTCACCATTAATTTATTTATCCTTCAACTAATAAAAACCCATTTCTTAATTAATTATAGCTCAAATACACTTTTAATAATGTAACCAAAATCTAAGTATTTGATATTTTGATTAAAAAATGGAGACTTAAATAAAAACTAAATATTATATTAAAAAATAAAATCAAGTTAATATCAATCAAATCTAAATATTTTAATAGAGAATATAACTTTATTGAATTTTTTATTACCTCATATCAAAATTTTTATTTGATTGGATAAGAGATCATGATATCATCTTCATAGAGATGACACCATAGACACTATAGAAATACCTATCAAGAAATAATAAGAACAATTAAGAATAGCTATGAACGTTATAACAGAACTTGGACAACTAACGCATATTTTACATCAATTTGACATGAAGAATTTAAATATAACCTCGAAACAACATAAAATAAAAATCACATATTACATGTTAAACCCAAAAAAGATCAAAGTTTGTGCTAGAATTGTGTATAATATATTCATGATGAATACTTGTATTTTATTATTGATAGTATTATTGTGCTACACATGAATACATAGAAGGTAACAATAGACTATTATGTTTTAATACTTGTTCTTCACACTTCTTCGATTATTTTTTCATGATCACTTGCGTTTAATTTCAATTTTACTTGTGAATGTTACATTTTAATTTGTAAAAAAGATAAAAGATAAATGGATTTTAAGAAATATTTTGCTTAAACCAAGGGAAAATGTTATTAAAAGAGAGACCAAATCAGGAACTAATTCGACTTACGGTATGCAAAGTCAGGGACTAATTCAAACATTTTAGAAAGTCAAGGACTAAAATATTCTGTGGCTACAAAAGTGAAAGACCAAATTCGATAGGATGCTATATGATGGAAATGGTGAACGCGAATGAATAAGTGTGTGTTTGGTTTAACGTTGGTAGAATTGATTTTGGATTAACGTGATTTAATAGAATTGATTTTGGATAAAATTGATTTTAAAGTAACGTGATTTATGTTTGAGGATTTTTTTCTCAAACGCAAGTTTAGAGTAAAAATACAGTGTAAATTTCTCAACCCAACGAAAAAGTAAGTCTTATCTTGCAACCAAAATCAATTTTGACAACTCAAAATCAATTTTAACTTTTTTCCAACGCAAAAACAAACAACTAATTTAGCAATTAAATCAATTTAGACTCTTCAAAATCAATTCTAGTCCAACCTAACATTTTTCCAAACATACACTAAAACCATAATAAAATAGCTGACAACACGCGAAAAACATGGTGGGGCAATTTTTTTGGTTTTTTGCTTTTTTAGAACAAACAACATATCATATTAATTAAAAAGTATCAGGTACAATAATAGATAAAAAAATAGCTGTCAACACGCGAAACACATGGTGGGGTAATTTATTTTTTTAAAACAAACACCATATCATATTAAAAAATATCGGCACACACCCCTATTCACGCACAACTAATGGATAACGGGTGTTAAGTAGGGTTATTTCCTAACTTTTAAAAAAAATAACAAAAGATGTTAATAAGTAGGGTTAGTAATAAGTTGTTTGTATAAGTGATGTGCTAAGGAGTAGTTAAGATGATAAAAATAGTAATATTTTATTGAAAATTGTAGAATTTAATATTTCGAAACTTGAAAATCATTTAATGAATGCTTTTTATAGTAACTCCAATCATTTAATAAGTTATATTTATTACTCCTTACCCTTAGAGCACCGTTTAGCATAATCCTAATTTAAAAGCAGCAGGTACAATAATAGGGATTCAAATCTAGTGTCTCCAAATTATGTCTCTAATCATGTCTCTAGAATTTTTTAATGACGTGGCGATATTTTATTCGTAGGACATAATTAGAAACATAATTTGGGGACACCAAATTTGAATCGCAATAATAGATGAATCCTGATTTTCTTACAACCAGAAAACCTCATAACTTCACGTAATTGAGTAAACATGAATAAATTTATAGTTAAATCAGCACATGATTTGGTAAACCAAAAAATGCATTGATTTAACTAAATTTGTCCATATTAAAGTTTTTTATTAAATTATGTACTGATATAACCACATATTTATTCACGTTTACATAATAACGTGAAATTGTGAGGTTTTCCGATTGTAACAAAAACATTTTCCATAATAGATTGTTCACCACCTGAGGTGGAAATTCATCCAACCAGATTTTATGTCAAACAGATAAACAAACACATGGTGGTGCAATTAATTTTTAGGGTCTCATTAATAAGTATATCCATAAAGTACTACTAGTACTTGTTATGGTTATTACAAGTTAAAAATTAATTATAAGTGCATATATTTGTGTCTTTTTAAAATACAAAAAGTTATATTTTTTAAAAATATTTTATCATATTTATGGAACCTTTAAAATTTTAAAAGTGCTATTAGGATAATTGTTAGTATTTTTCATGACAACATCTTTAGAATGGAGTGAGTAATTTTTATTTTCTTTTTTTTTTTTGGTAAAAGCTAAAACAATGGAACAGAAAATTATAAATCTCAGCACATGTAGGAGTAAATTTTTAGTATTCTTATAGTATTTATTACCTTTAATAAAAGAGTGGTAGAAATTAAGAATGGTGGACCCACAATACATAATGAGTGGTAGAGATCAAATTTTTTTTAATAATTTTTTTTTAAAATGAGATACTTGTCATCATCAAAAAGGATGTTGTACCCACAATACATTTTTTTTTTTTTGGAATTTTGTCAATAGATACATAATTTCCTCGAATATACTTACCCATTATTTCATAATAAATCAGGAAAATAAGGTAGTTATTAATTCAATTAACATTATAATTAATATTAATATATAAGTATTAAGAGTTTGTTTGAAACTGTTTTGGTTTTTAGTTTTTTAAAATTGAATTATAAAACAGTTTTCAGAAATATTTTTTAAAATATGTTAGTAGTTTTCAATACAAATCTGTATGTAAATTCAGAAAAATAAAAATTAAAAACAAAACAAATTTTAAATGTTTTCAAATTTTAGTTTTTAAATACTAGTAAGGAAAACTGTTTTCCAAAATTCATCTATCAAACGAGTTTTTTAGGTTTTTATTTTTAAAAATAGAAAACTATTTTTAAAAATAAAAATCCTAAATCTCTTCCAATAAACATTAAAAATATGAGTTTATCATTAGGCAATTCTCCTTTTTTTTTAAACAATAGCTAAATTAGTCTCTTTATATGTTATTTATTTTTATTTTTATCCTTACACTAAAAAAAATTTTTTTTTTATCTCTATAATAACAATAGTTGCATTTTAATTCCTACTGTTTGATTTTTTATCCTTCACTTACCATTATTCTTTGGTTTTATGTTCTTAAATTTGACACTAGTTTTTATTTTAGTCTTTAATTAACACCAAGTATAAACACTAAAATCAGAGTAGTTGTCAAGTATAGATACAAAATCGAATTATAGAAATTCAAATATAAATATATGTTGCTACATGTAATAATGACCAAAACAAAAATAAATTTTATATATATATATATATATAAATAAAGATCGACTAAATTTGAACACAAGTACGTGAAAAGTGAGGAAGTCTTAATTGTAGTGGTATGGTTTCAACTTGGGTAATTTATTGATGAATGAATGAGAGTGTTAGTATATTTATAATAATGTTGTGTCTTGTTTTGTTGATTAGAAAAATCAAGTTTTTTTGAAGTCAAGCTAGGTTATAACCTTAATTAAAGACCTCTTGGTTCTTGTTTTGCATGTGTATATGATTTAATTGTGAAATGAATAGCAAAATTAAGTTGTGAAGACTTAATAAGAAATTGATCGAAACACTTACCTAGTAAGAATTGTGAGTCATTTTCCCTTGACTAAATTGGTTGATATGTTTCTCTCTCTCTTTTTTTTTTGATACTTGGATTGTTTTAGAATCTTGTTTTCAATTGGGGATTTGGGATTATCATTTTTACTCATTGATATGTTCTCTTTTGTCTCTAATGATTGATGTGTAAGTTTCATTTCTCTTGAACTAGGCTTAGGTACGTGATTAGGACTTCAGTTTTTAATGATGGTGGACTTAAGTTCTGAGACTTTGTTTGAGGACAAACAAGATTCTAGGTTGGGAGGAGTGTTAAGTGCAAAGAATTGGTTAAATTAGATAATATTTGTTTGCACTTTAATTTAATTTCATCTGTCTTTTAATCTAATTCTTCCCTAAATCTAGTTGATTGTTACCATTGTTTTATTAGGAGTTGATGATTAAATTGAGTTTAATTTGATGCATCTTTGGTTCAATTTTGTAGGTACGCGAAGCAGGGTAAAGGAGCACGCGTAAAGAGGGATGAAACCCGAACTATGGCATAAAGGAGCTGTTGTGGCACCACTAGCAGACGGGAGGGCGCCATCTTGTGCATAGAGGAAGGTTTTGGGCGCCAACTACAAAGAGGAGCTATTGAAGTGGCGCCAAGGCGCCATTGTGGCAGCCCGGGTGCCAAGGGCCTTTTTCAGTGCTTAAAATGCTAATTTTTCATGTTTTCACCCAGCTCGAGCATCGTGGGCCTATTTAGAGTGCTGGAGTCAAATTTTATCTTATTTTAACTGATCTTAGTCCTAATTATCTTATGTTTTCTATAAATAGGCGTGCTAGGGTTCATGTAACCCTAATTTTTGATTCGAAAGAGTCTTAGAGAGAGTTTTTAGTGAGAGAAAGTGTGATCATAGTGGATTCAAGTGGTTGCTTCAGATTCACACTTGGAGCAACTTATCTTCACCTTGGTTATTGTTGATAGCTACTATGAGTAGCTAATCCTCTTGCTCTCAAGATTGAATATAATCAATCATCAAACTCCTTTAGTTTGTCTTTCAATTATATAATTATTGATTTCTTTTTATGATTTAAGTTTTTATTTCTTTGCTTAAGGCTTATGTTATTTTGGCCACCTAATTCACTTTTATAGATTATAGGTTTTGTTTGTGAAAACTTTATTTATATCTGAACTAGAATAAAAACCTCAACTCCCCATCAACCTTGAGAAAGGCGATGAACGACTTGATTGCTGTTTTCGAACAAACACTTTTTCTTAATGTTGGAGTGTTCTTCATATAATTCGAGGAGTCGTGTTATATGAAATATTACTCTTTGAATCATTAATTTGAAGAATAGGTTAATGTGAATGACTTGTGTTACATCAAATTGTTGTTAAACCAATAATTATCTTTAATTGTTTGCGAAGTAAAGGAGGTCGATCAATGAAATTCAATCCCGAGGTCTTTCTCATATTCAGATTTCTCAAACCCTTTTAAATTGCTTTCTTAAAATTTTAGCTTTCTTCTCTTAAAAACAATTCAATGTTTTCATCGCTTTATTACTCGGTAAATATTAATTGGGTGAAAAGAGTTAAACACGTTGCTCCCTGTGTGGTTTAACAACCTAAATCACTATACTAAAACGAGTTGAATTATAGTTCACGCTAAAATCTCATCAGGACCCAACACCAGCCATGTAACGCGAATAAGATTAGTCTCACCCTAAGAATATGGAAAAAAAATGTTTGTTCTATTCTAAATGAAGGAACAATTTTTGTTTCTCCATATGACTTCATTCAAATACCGACACATATCTTATTTTTGCAAAATGAAAAAAGAAAGGCAAAGGATTTTTTTGTGAAAAATACGAACTTGATAAATAATATAATCGTTTTTAATATAATATAATCGTTTCCTATTAACTTTTGTTGATAAATAATAACTAACAAGAATGCCAATAATAAAACTTTTTATCATTGTCTTCTTCTTCCTCATATCCAGCAACTATTTTAGACATTTTTATTAATTATTTAATGAAATAAAATAAAGCAAAAATAAGTAAAGAATCAATATGAACAAAAAAAAAAGATCAAAACTGAAATTTAATTTAAAGTTTAGGGACCAAAATACTTGTTTTGCCTTATTTTATTTATTATAATATTTATTATTAATTTATTTATTCTTCAACTAATAAAAACTCTTTTTTTTATTCATTAAATCTCAAATACACCTTTAATAATGTAACCACAATCTAAGTATTTGATATTTTTATTAAAAAATAGTGACTTAAATAAAAACTAAATATTAGATTAAAAAACAAAATCAAGTTAATATCTATCAAATCTAAATGTTTTAATAGAGAATATAACTTTATTGAATTCTGATTGTCTCATATCAAATTTTTTATTTGATTGGATAAGAGACCATGATATCATCTTTATAGAGATAACACCATAGAAATACCTATCAAGAAATAACAAGAACAGTTAAGAATAACTATGAACATTATAGGAGAACTTGGACAACTAACACATATTTTACATCAATTTGACTTGAAGAATTTAAATATAACATCGAAACAACATAAAATAAAAATTACAAATCACATATTAAACCCAAAAAATGATCAAAAATTGTGCTAGAATTGTGTATAATGTATTCCTAATAAATACTTGTCTTTTTTTATGGATAATATTATTGTGCTACACATGAATACATCGAAGGTAGCAATAGACTATTATATTTTAATACTTGTTCTTCACACTTCTTCGATTATGTTCTCATGACCACTTGCATTTAATTTCAATTTTAGTTGTAAACGTTGCATTTTAATTTGTTAAAGGATAAAAGAATTTTAAGAAATATTGTGCTTAAACTAAGAGCCGATGTTATTAAAAGAAAGGATTATTTTGCAATATTAAAAAACTATATTAAATTAGATGACGTGGATGACTTACAACAAGTGTCGTTACTTAAATGAAGCCACGTGGTAGAACAAATTTGTTTCTTATTTTAAAAGAACACCGGAGAAACCACCATTTTTTTAACATGAGAGAATCTATTCCCATCAAGAGATAGTTAAATTCGTTATCTTATAGAAATGGTTCAAATGAACAGCCATACTAAGGTTGAAATAATAAGAATGAAGAATCACATCATTTCATTTGTTATTTTGTGAAAAAAAATGATTGTTGCACACTACAATTCAGGCAACTAATTTACAACTTTGATTAATCTGAGTTAATTTCAAACTTAAGGGAAAACAAAAAGAAAAAACGAATAGACTAAAGTTGACATAGACAATTGTAAATGAGTTATTCTTCTTAATAGTGTGCATGAATCATTTCTATTTTGTGAAAGTGTTTTGCTATCATTCAAATAAATAGTGTATTGCTAAAAAATATGTATTGAAAAATATAATTGTTGTGATATAACCTGACAGGGATGTTGGACGAGCAAGGTGGTCTTCTTTATCAGCAAAGGGTAGTAGGATTGCTTCTGGGTCCTGAGCTCCGGCAGTGGTGGTGTGCACCTGCAAGCACTCCGACGCTCAAGTCAGTGAGTGAATTAGGGTTTGTGTATATGATAATATATCTTACGTACCTTCATGGTGCATTATTATAGTATTTATAGAGTGAGGTAAGTGACCTAATGCGGTCCGTATTGAGCCAAGATCTATGCCTGGGCCCAACCCTCATCAGCTAGGCCTTGATAATAGGCCGTGCCCAATATACTGGGATGCTGGCGGTAATTGGTGGTTACTTGACCCAGCATGTAAGCGTCTATCCGGGATGCCATTATTTTGGTCCACAACAGTTGCCCCCGAAGTCGTCAAGCTCTTCTTGGGAGAGGTTGGTGAGTTCGTTCGTCATGCCGGGCGGACGTTAAATTGCGATTCTGGAAATGTCACGAGATGACGATTGGTTTTCTTTTTGGGCGTGTGTGTTTCATGCACTCCACTTTGGGCTCTGTGCAAGATGATTAGCGTGGTCTTGAGCCCCACGTTCATTAAGGTGATGTGACGATTTTTACTTTATTTCTTTTCACCCGTTACATTTTACCTCTCTTCTTCCTTTCAAGTTTTCGTTCTTCTCTTTCGCACTTCTTGCCCTTTCATTTCTTGTGACAGAGAGCTTCTGATAACTTTTCGTCTTCCATCTTTGTGCTCGTTCATCAGACCCGTTTTCTTGCAACATTTTATCCTCATCTTTCAGGTATTGCTTCTACTTTGCTAACTTTTACCTTTGTTCGACTATTTCCTGATTCTTGAATTATTCTGTTGCATTTTTCCCCTCCATTAGGGTTTAGTTGTAGTTTCTGGGTTTCTTTCTTCCAAAAATGGCCGATGGTATTATCGTGTTGACGAGTAGTTCCTCTTCAGAATCAAATGATACTGAACTTCTTGAGAGTTTTGCGAGGGGTCTTCGCAAACATAGGTCTTGTAATGAGCCAAACCCTTGTCCTGGTACGCCCTCCATAGCCAATCTTGATTATTGTGAATCTTGCCATTTTTGGTTTTATCCTCTGTATTCGTGACGAGTAGAGAGTAGTGAATCAGTTACCCAAAGTGTGAGTGGGTCGTTTAACACTTTGAACCCAGAACCTTCTGCTCTTCTTCTTGCCTCAGCCCATCTTCCTGATGAGTATAGTTCTGAAAGTTCTGTGTCTGTCGAACAAGGTTCAGATCGTCGTGCCCTAGTTAATTTTATCCCGGTAGGGGATGAAATTGAGTCTTCTCATCCCGGGGATTCTTTAGGAGGTGAAGAATCTATACCGTCGTCTATGACTCATTCCTTAGATTCTAAATCCGACCCTGCATATGCTCCTTCTCCTTGTAGCCATTCATCCCCGGGATTTGACTCTACTTTCTCTGATCATGTAGATATGGAAACTGCTTCAGGTGACGTTCCCATCCCGGTAGCTTCTGATGCTCCAGGATCCTCTGATGGTGTACCGGCTTTGCTCGATACCGGGGACTTTGAAGTTGTTGTACGAGGGGCAGGGGAGCCCAGTACTTCTAAGCCTCAGATCGAATGTCCTCTAGATTTTTTGGAGCTGAAGAATATCTGGGGGATGTTGTGGGTTCACTGGGACATTATCCGGGAGGAGTGTTCAGTGAAGGATGGTCGCCGGCTTAGGAGAGTGGAGAAACATTGGAGGAAATGCTTTCACTATGGGCCCAATACCCCCGGGACTGACGTCAAAGCCGATCCTTCATCAAACCATAAGTTGGTTATCCCGAGTAGGAAGGAGAGGATTTGCACACCCGCATTTGAGGGCGAAGGTTCCTATATCATGATGCTGGAGTCTTTGTGGCATCAGCTTAAAATTAGGTTCCCTTTTTCCGACCTCCAGATTGAAGTTCTACACCACCTTCATCTTGCTCCTACTCAACTTCATCCCAACGGTTAGGGATTCCTCCAAACCTTTGAGGTCTTCTGTTGGGCTCAGGGCTGGCATTGTTCCTCGGCCTTATTCCTATACATCTTTGGTGTTTACCGCGGACCTACGAAGAAGAATTGGGTATCCCTCCGGCACCATTCCGGGATCCCTCAACTATTTGTCCCTTATGAAGAGTCCTTCAAGGCTCATAGGGACATTTATGTCAAAGTCGTCCCACGAACCAAAGATTGTACTCCCTTCTGGATGGGGAAGGATAATCAGCCCTTGTTTCCGCTCTACTGGACGAAAGATCATTTTCAAAGGTTGCTATCCTTGAAGGAGTTAGAGATTGGCTTCCTAGAAGAGGAGGACCAACAAACCTTCAGGAATCTTTGCGTCTTTGTCGAGCGAGGGGGGATTCCCATTCACTGCAAAGATGTGATAGGAGTATCTCGCCGCGATCAGGCGACATGCTTATGTAGGGATTTTCCTTCATTGTGCAGTGTCGTTGTATTTTGGTTATTTTGCCTTAGCTAACAAGTATATCTTTTTCTGCAGCCGAGGTCATGGCCAACTATGCCATCCGTTCTCAGAAACGAGATGCTAAAGGAAAAGGAAAAGTCGGTACTTCAGGTTCACCTCCTTCTCCTGCTCCAGTTCCTGCTCCTAATCTTGGACGCGGTTCCTGCCAGGGGAGCTTCTCCTGTTAAGAAATCCGTTCCTCCCTCCTCTGGAGCCGAGGTGGCTAATGCGCAGCCAAAGCGTCGTCGTCTTACCAAGTCTGGTATGCTCTTATAACTGAAATTTCTAATTTGAATGTGAATCATGTATTGTCTTCTCATCTGGATCAGTTCGATTTGTAGGTGACCAAGACTGTAAATTACATAGCTTAGCTATAATAGCGCCTTAAGTCTGCGACATTAAGCATTCTGGGAATCTCTTTGCCTTTGAGAGTTTCTAAATGATACACTCCGTTAGCTGCGATGGTCTTGACCCGGAATGGACCTTCCCAATTCGCTTTAAGCTTCCTGTCTTTAGCATTGCGATTTCCGATACTAGCTCTTCTTAGGACTAAGTCACCTGTTTGGAATCTTCTCGGTACAACCCTCAAATTGTATCTCTGTGCTACTTGTTGTTTCCGGGATAACTCTTTAATTCTAGCGACTTCTCGGATTTCTTCGACCATGTCGGAATCTTCTTTGAGGAGCTGCTCGTTTTTTTGTGCGGGGTACATAACCCTCCAGGATGGGTGTCCGATTTCTACCGGGATTACGACATCTGATCCGTATACCATTCGAAATGGAGTTTCTCCGGTGGAGCTATGGGGAGTTGTTCTGTAACTCCAGAGTACTTGAAAAAGATCTTCCACCCAACTTGTTCCAGCTTTCTGACACCTCTTTTTCAAGCCATTAAGTATGACTTTGTTGGCAGACTCTGCCTGTCCGTTTGATTGTGGGTGCTCTACACTGGCAAAGTATTGCTTGATGCGGAGACCTGCTAGCATTTCTCGGAATTCTTTGTCAGTGAATTAGGTTCCATTATGACAGATGACTTCTGCCGGGATACCAAACCGGCATATTATTTGCCGGAAGACAAAATTCTGAGCTTTAACTGATGCTATGCTGGCTAAGGGTTCCAGTTCAATCCATTTAGTATAATAGTCAACAGCAACAATGAGATGTTTGAACTGATCTGTGGTTGGAGTGAAAGGCCCCAAGAGGTCCAAGCCCCAAGTATGGAAGGGCTAGGGGGTGGAGATGCTGTGCAGATCTTCAGCCGGGATGTGGGACAATGGACTGTGTTCTTGGCACTTTTGGCACTTCACGTGATCAGCTGCATCTTTATTCATGGTTGGCCAGAAGTATCCTGCCCGCAAGGACTTTCTTGCCAACGATTTTCCACCAATGTGGTGACCACAGCTTCCTTCATGCACTTCGGTGAGAACATACCATATTTCAGATGGTCCAATGCATTTAAGCAAAGGAGTTGATAGTCCTCTCCTGAATAATTGTCCTTCTATCACAGAATATCGGGAGGCATTTTGTACCAACCGTTTTGCTTCCCGGGCATCTGCCGGGATGGTGCCTTTAGTGATATACTCTATTATTGGAGTTCTCCAATCTTCATTTTCAACCTGCAAAATAGAACAAGGAGAAGGGAGAACTTCTTCTATTATTGACTTCAAAGTTGAGGATGACTTGGTGCTGGCCAATTTGGAGAGTAAATCAGCGCGACTGTTCTCTTCTCTTGGAATGTGCTTGATCTCAAATTTAGAGAGGCCAAGAAGACTTTCTTTAACCTTTGCCAGGTATCTTTGCAACAATGGCTCTCTTGCCTGATATTCCCCTTTTATCTGGGATACCACCAATTGGGAATCTGAACATAAAGTAATCGCGGTAGCCCCTAGTTCTTTTGCCATGCGTATCCCGGCTAGACATGCTTCATATTCTGCTTGATTATTGGAGGTTGGGAATTCAAATTTCAGAGAATATTCTACCGTTATCCCTTCGTCATTTTCGATTAGTATGCCTACGTCTGCTCCTTTGGGGTTTGAGGACCCATCAACGAAAATAGTCCAGGATCCTTTTGGCTCCTCCCTGGGATGTGTCATCTCGGCCACAAAATCAGCCAACGCCTGTGCTTTGATTGCTTGTCGTGGTTCGTAGGAAATATCGTATTGTGATAATTCTACTGCCCAGGTCATCATCCTTCCTGCCAAGTCAGGTTTGTGCAAGATTTGTCTGATGGGTTGATTAGTTCTTACTATGATGGGATGACATCGGAAGTATGGCCTCAGCCGTCGGGATGCAAATAGCAGGGCATAGGCGACTTTCTCGAGCCACTGGTAGTTCAGCTCCGATCCCTGTAGCGCCTTAGAGACAAAATATACCGGACTCTGGTTCCGGGATTCTTCCTTTACTAAAGCCGCACTGATTGCTTCATTGGTGACAGCTAAATAGAGATATAGGGCCTGTCCAGGATCTGGGCGAGACAGGACTGGTGGGCTTGAGAGGATTTTCTTCAACTCTCGGAAAGCTTCTTCGCAATCTGCATTCCATTGGAAGTCTTCCTTACGTCGTAAGGTCCTGAAGAAGGGTAAGCATTTCCTGGCTGAATCTGGAAGGAATCTCGTCAATGCAGCGACCCTTCCGGTTAGCTGTTGCACCTCCTTAATAGTTCTGGGACTCTGCATATTTAACACGGCACTACACTTGTCGGGGTTGACTTCAATCCCTTGACTGGTTAGCATAAAGCCTAAGAACTTTCCGGCTTCGACCCCAAAAGTACATTTGTTAGGATTTAACATTAAATCATACCTGCGCAGCTGTTGGAAAGTTTCACGTAAGTCAGCCACCGGATCTTTGTCTTCTGGGGTCTTAACTATCATGTCGTCAATATAGACTTCGAGGATTCTGCCAATCTATTCTTTGAAGACTTGGCTCATCATCCGCTGGTAAGTTGCTCTGGCATTCTTCAAACCAAACGGCATCATGGTGTAGCAATAAACACCCATGTTGGTGATAAAAGCCATCTTCTCTTGATCTTCAGGGTACATTGGGATCTAATTATAACCAGAGTAAGCATCCATGAAAGATAGATATTTGTAACCTGTAGAGTTATCCACAAGTTTATCGATAAAAGGCAAGGGGAATGGATCTTTGGGGCATGCTTTATTCAGATCTGTGTAATCTGTGCACATTCTCCACTTCCCGTTAGCCTTGTTTACCATCACCACATTTGAGAGCCAATCTGCATATCGTATTTCCCGGATGAACCCTGCGTCTAGCAACTCTTTCACCTGTTTTTCTATAGCTGCTTGTCTTTCTGGACCCATTTTTCTCTTCTTCTGGGCTACCAGAATAGATCCTGGTTTTAAAAACAGGCGATGGCACACGAATTCAGGGTCAACTCCGGGCATGTCGGAAGAAACCCAAGCAAATAGGTCCTTATTCGTCTTTAACAACTTGATGAGTCGCTCTTTGATTGCGGGGGGTAAGTTTGCCCCTATCTTGACAGTCTGATCTTCTTTAAGTCCTATCTAGACTAAGATCTGGTCCCCTTCTGGTTGAAGTCGTTGATATTCAAAGTCTGCTCTGGAATCTAGGTTAGTCATCATGACCCCTGCATCCCGCATCAAATCACGTCTCTCCATCTTCTGCTTCCCTTTCTCTTATGTAGTGACTGGCAAAATGGATGGTGATTTCGTGATTTTAAGGCTTTCTTGATAACATTTTCGCGCATCACTGCTCTTTCCACGGACAATTACTATTGAGCCATCTTCTCCTGGAAACTTCATGGCTAAATGGATGGTAGAAACTATGGCGCCAAGGCTGTTCAGGGTTGGTCGCCCAATGATTGCATTATAAGCTGAGGGGCAATCCACCACTATGAACCTAGCGGGAATTGTTTTGGTATTTGGATTTTTGCCAAAATTCACCTCAAGGTCAACGTAGCCTTTGGGAATGATTGTGTCTCCTGTGAAGCCAATTAAGCTACCTTTATAGGGAATTAAATCCTTGGATCCTAATCCCATTTTATCAAACAAGCTCCAGAACATAATGTCGGCTGAACTTCCTTGATCAATGAAGATTCGATGGACTGGGAACAAGAATCCCTGACATCTCGGGTCATCTTCTTGTCTTCGAGACCCTTTAAGCTGGCTCCTCCAGCTATGACTTGAATTATTCCCCTAGAAGGGGATTCCTATGCTCGTCTTGGGCTCCGGGATCTTTGACGGGTTTCAGCTCGTTGATCTCGATTCCTAGGAGGGGATCTGAGTATCTGTGTCCGAGGAGATGGACTTCGGCGACGATCCCGCCTTTCTGGGGATGCTTGAGCGTAATTTCTCAACCTTCCTTGTCGGATCAACTTTTCAATTGCATCCCGGAGTTGAATGCATTCATTGGTAGAATGTCCATGGTCCCGATGGTATTCACAGTACTTATTTTTGTGCTTCCCAACTGTTTTCAAAGGTGGTGGCCGCTCTCTTAGTTCGGAATGCATCACTTCTTTCAACACTGAAGCTGGCGGGACTGTTAGCAGAGGGTAATTGTTGAAAAGACCCTTGCGCTTCTTGGGAGATCTATCCCGGGATTTGTCATCTTTACCCCGGGATTGGTTTGGGTGGACAATTTTTACTTTGTCATCCTTCTTGGCGGCTTGGGCCTTCTCCCATTCTTCTATTCTGATCCACTTTTCGGCCCTGACCTTCAAGTCATCCATGGAGGTGGGCTTATCTCCGGCCAGTTGCTTGGCGAAGGCTCCTGGCTTCAATCCTCTTACAAGGAAATATAACACCAAGTTAGGTTCAACATTCCTAACTTCTAATACTTCATTGTTAAAACGTGTTATATAGTCTCGTAGAGATTCATCTTTTCCCTGTTTAACAGTTTCTAAGTGGAATTCAAATTTGAACTGTCTTTTACTATTAGTGAAATGAAGAATAAACTTATCTTTGAGGGTTTTCCAGTTGCTGATGGATTTTGATAGAAGGTCTGAGAACCAACGACTTGCAGCCTCTGACAATGTGAGGGGGAAGGCACGACATACGATGGCCTCATTCACCCCTTGGAAGTACATAGCTTTTTCAAAAGTGCTGACATGTAGAGTGGGATCCTTGGTTCCATCATATTCCTTCAACTTCTTTGCAAACTAGAATTCATGAGGAAGGGCATGGGACATTATCCAAGGCGTGAAGGGATTGTCAATGTATCCAAAATCCGGGGCATTTTCAGCCATGTGTTCTTAGTTACCGGCTTGTTGTCTGGCTTGCTGGCCCCCTAGGGGAACAGGTGGCGGGTTGGCCTCCTCAACTCGAGATTGATGCAGGGCCCCTTCATGTCGGCGACTTATCCGTCCTTCCTGTTGCCTTTCTTGAGTTTTCAGATTTCCTTCTTTTTCTCCTTCAATCCGCGTTGTCGTTATCTTTTTCCAGATTCTCAGGGTTTGACTGGGTATGCCTCTCAGCTCTTTCCTCATCTGAATCATCTTTGATAACAACATGCTTGCCCTTCCGTTGTTGCTCTTTGAGATCTGCAATCTCTCTGGCTTGTGACTGCACCAACTGCTGCAGTTTACGGAATTCTGCTTCAATATCAAAGTGCTGGGATGCCCTTGCTTGATTCGACGCACCAGCCTGCTGTCTAGCTCCTTGGCTTTGCACGATGGGATCGTTGTAATCCCTATTTCTGGTCGAGCCAACCATTGTTGATGATAGATGGAGACGGAACTTTTTGTTGCGTTCCCCACAGACGGTGTCAATGTTGTGATCTAACCTGACAGGGATGTTGGACGAGCAAGGTGGTCTTCTTTATCAGCAAAGAGTAGTAGGATTGCTTCTCGGTCCTGAGCTCCGGCGGCGGTGGTGTGCACCTGCAAGCACTCCGACGTTCAAGTCAGTGAGTGAATTAGGGTTTGTGTATATGATAATATATCTTACGTACCTTGCATGGTGCATTATTATAGTATTTATAGAGTGAGGTAAGTGACCTAATGCGGTCCGTATTGGGCCAGGATCTATGCCTGGGCCCAACCCTCATCAGCTGGGCCTTGATAATAGGCCGTGCCCAATTTACCGGGATGCTGACAGTAATTGGTGGTTACTTGACCCGGCATGTAAGCGTCTATCTGGGATGCCATTATTTTGGTCCACAACATATATAATTCTATAAACAATTGTTGAATTTTTTAAGAAAAAATTTATAATTACATAATGAATTCGTAGTATTTTTTTTTTTAACTCAGCATCTTTAGCTCCTAATCGTTTATGACAAACTTTTTTAATTTTAAAATGATAAAAATAAAACAGTGTAATTATATTATGAATTTATAGTTTCTAAATTATGAATTTGAAGAATTGTTGTCGTTTTTTTTTTTTTTTTTTAATTCAAGCATCTTTAGCTCTAGATCCTTTAATTTATGATAGCCTTTTTCTTTCTTGTTAAAATAATAAAAATAATATAATAATGTGATTACATTATAAATTTGTAGTCCTTTTTTTTTAATTCATTCTCTTTAACTTCAGATCATTTATGGTAACCATTTTCAATTTCAGAATAATTTTTTCTAAAAATAATGTGATTACAATTTTTTCTAAAAAATAGTTAACAATTGTACTTAACAATCTCTAAAAATTAAACAATGTCCCAGTCACGTGTCGCCTCAATATTTCCTTATTAGTGAGCAACTTCCCCTTTCAGCAAAGGAAAGTGTAAACTCATCATCTTGATCCCATTTTGTCATGATATAATAATAATAATAATAAGAATAAGAGAGGAAAAAATAGGAAATCCGATAATACTTTTCGATTTTCGATTGTATTGGAATAAATTTTTAATTTGGTCCCTAAGATTATATATGTCATGTAGATTAGTCTCTTAAATTTTAAAAATTTTAAAATAGTCACTGATTTTGCAAAACGACATGTATTTTAGTTCTTTTACCTATTAAACGATATTAAAAAATTAAATAAAAAATGAATAAAATGCATATTTTTTACAAAGTCAGGAACTAATTTAAAGTTTTCATAATCTCAAGGATTAATCTGCATGATACCTATAATCTCATAGATCAATTATTTGGGGGGTTTACTCCTTTCCTGTGAATTAAAAAAAAAACTCTAAAAACAACAAAACATATTAAAAGTGTATTATTATAAATTATAATTAAAAAAATTAATACAAAACTTCTTTAAATTAAAATCTTAAAAAATATATCTGAATACAATTATTTTTATTTTATGAAAAGCATGAATAATATAAGTTTTTTCTAGGTATATTAATCAAGTATGTATTTTTTCTCAAAAAAATATTTGCCACTTTTTATTTTGTAAAATTTGAGATATATAGAAAATATAAAAATATGAGTTAAAAAAACTATACCAAAAAATTAAAATTTAAAAATAGTTGATTATAGAATAGACATAATAATGCATACAAACACCAGAAAAAATAAAATAAAATCAACTTGCGGGTATACGTTTGTGCAGCAATGGTGAATTGTGTTCATGAAAATTGGGTAAATTATATTGAGAGTCTATTCGTAATATTATAAATTTATTTTAAATTAGATAATGTAGATAAAATTAGACACGTGTCGATATTCGAATGGAGTTACGTAATCTTTCAAGATGAACACCAGAATAATAAAACAAGAAAAAAAAAAACGATAATGATTGCACGTGTTGTTGAAAGTTGTAACCACCAATTCACCATGTCATAATTCCCTTTTATACACGTCCTATCCACCATATACGGTAGGCCTTAATTACATTTTCGATCTCCTAACTTTTTTTTAATTATGTAATTTTAATTCTTAAATTTTGAATTACAGCAATTTTGATTTTGAAATTTTTTTAATTGTATTATTTTAATTTTTTTTATTATCTTTCGATAAGAATTTAATGGTCGACGTGATCAAACTCATATAATGTATTTTTATACGTGTGGTTTTGGTTTGAAATTTTTTTAATTTTACAATTTTGGTATTGTTACACACTTTATTTTATTGGTATTATTGTGTTAACCATTAGCTTCGTAACGAAAGGTGAATTAGTTGAACAATATAAAAGTTGAGGGGACTAAAATCGCACAATAGATAAAATTGGGGGACTAAAATCACAAATTAAAAAGTGAGAGCACCAAAATCGTTCAATTAAAAAAAATAAAGAGACTAAAATCACTCAATTAAAAATTAAAAGACTAAAGCCACACAATTAATAAAATTAAGTAACAAAACGCCTATATAATAGTATTCCCTTTATTCCCTTGGATTTTTATAATTTCCAACCAACCATCTCCCTCTTGAGTTCTGTTCTTACTCCAAAGTAAGCTCTACTCTACTACTGACATGGCTGAGGAGAAACTTAAGAAAGCTTTGAAATACGTTGAGGATATTACTATGAACGTTGATGAAATTCAGAAACGTATCCTCACTGAGATCCTTTCTTCTAATGCTCATGTTGAGTATCTACAACATCATGGCTTAGATGGTCATACAGATAGAGACACTTACAAAAAGATTATACCTGTTGTGACTTACGAGGATTTAAAGCCATATATTGATCGTATAGTTAATGGTGATATGTCCCCAATTTTATGTTCCAAACCCGTTTCTGAGTTCATTACAAGGTCAGTATCTATATACATCTCCACTTTATTTCTTCCATTTTTGTTTGATTATCAAAATAGAACAGTGATATATTATTTTGGTACTTGATTTAACAACTAAAATGATTGATAAGACTAAATGTCACAAAACCAAAATGACTGATTTGAGAAAATTAGACATAGATATATTACATATTCAGGGTATTTAACAGATTGGTCGGATAGTTGATAAGACCTGTTCTGAGTAACAAGTCCTCAATTCGAATCTCTGTGAATGCACTTTAACCTATAAAAAAAAAGTATATTACACATTGAGGGTATCTAATTTCATATATTTTAAAGCTATATTTAGTACATGATAATTTTGGAATAATGTGAAATTTTGTAGACATAATTTATAGGATATACCTATTTAACTGTCCAGAGAGAAAAAAAATTGTTTCTATTTATCTATCCATTAATCTTTTAAATGTAACATTAATTGTACTTTTATCAATTTCAATCTTATGTTTAATTGACGGATAATTAATGTTCCATTATCAAACCAATCGAACAATGAAATATAGAGTTTAAAATTTATTTTGAGGAAAACTATAACAATTATTACATTCTTTAAACATATGTGATTTTCTCTCTTCGGACAGTTAAATAAGAACGGAATGAGTAAGTAGTTTAAATCTTATGGTGAGTTTCGTAAAAACATCTTCAATTATTAATCAGTATAAAAATTAATATAACTTACACCAATATTATTTGATCCCTCACCGTATATATATATATATATATATATATATTGCTGCTGTCATATTTATTAATTTAATGCATGCAGCTCTGCTACATCCGGTGGGGAAAGCAAATTGTTACCAACCACAGAAGGTGAGATAGAGAGAAGGTTATCAATAATGGATCTTATGAAGCGAGCATTAATGGAGCAATTGATACCTAGTTCAGAGAAAGGCAAAGGCATGTATCTTCTTTTCACAAGATCAGAGAAAAAGACTCCTGGGGGTCTTCTTTCTAGTCCTCCTTCAACCTGCGTCTACAGGAGTTCAATATTTAGAGAAACAATAACTAATCCTCATGTAAACTATACCAGTCCCATTGAAACCATCCTCTGTTTAGATTCTCACCAGAGCATGTACACTCAATTGCTTTCTGGACTTTGTCAAAACGAGTCCGTTCTTCGCATTGGCACTTTATTCGCTTATACTTTAATCGTTTCCATTAAATTCCTCGAAAAATATTGGGTTCGTTTGTGCAATGACATAAGAACAGGTACCTTAGATGTCGAAATCACTGACTCTCGTGTTCGAGAGGCCGTTATGACGACAATACTCAAACCGAATCCAAAGCTTGCAACTTTCATAGAAGAAGAATGCAAGAAGGAGTCATGGAAGGGGATCATTACAAGGTTATGGCCTAACACTAAGTTTTTTGATACTATTGTCACTGGAACCATGTCACAGTACATCCCTGCATTGGATTACTATAGTGATGGTCTTCCTATTATGAGCACCATATATGCTTCTTCTGAGACCCACTTTGGCATTAACTTGAATCCTTTATGTGAACCAAGTCAGATATGTTACACCCTTATTCCCACCATGGCTTACTTTGAGTTCTTACCCGTTAATAATACCATAAGTAGTGGACATATCGATTCAATTTCTCAACCAGAGCAACAACATTTAGTTGATCTTGCTGATGTAGAGTTGGGCCAAGAATATGAGCTTGTCGTCACTACTTATGCAGGTATTTTTTTAATTCCATTTATATCTAACAAGAAATTTAATAATTTGCATGATAGATGAGAACTACAAATTTGCAAAAAATAGTTCACATAAGTCTTTGAAACTGAAATTGAAAAAATCTTGATTGTAAGATGTAATTAACTATGTAATGTGTGCATGGTGCATCCCAGGCCTTTATAGGTACCAAGTTGGCGATATACTGCGTGTAGCAGGGTTCAAAAATAAGGCTCCTCAATTCAACTTTGTATGCAGAAAGAACGTTATTTTGAGTGTTGCCTATGATAAAACTAGTGAAGTGGAGCTACAAAACTCTGTAATGAAAGGAGCAAGCCATCTTGGACAATTTGGAGCGTCGCTCACACATTACACAAGTTGTACTGACACGTTCACTCTTCCCGGTCACTACGTGTTATACTGGGAGATATCCATGACAGAACAAACCGCAATTCCTGATTATGTTTTTGAGGAGTGTTGCTTTTCAATTGAAGAATCTTTCAACGAAATATATCACCACGCCAGACGGTACACGACCGTTGGGCCATTAGAAATAAAGATAGTGGAAAAGGGGACATTTGATAAGCTCATGGAATTTGCTGTGAATCGAGGAGTATCCATAAATCAGTATAAGACACCTCGTTGTTTGAAAAATGTTCCCATCATTGAGCTTCTAAACTCCAAGACAGTTTCCAGTTACTTTAGTCCAAAATGCCCATAAATGTGATTCACCCTTCATTGAAAATTGATTTTATAAGCATACTTAATAGTTGTGTTTCTACTATTTATGTAACTTTGCTCCATTATGGTTATGGTTTGGTTGTTGGGTTTTAATTTGGAGATTATTGTTTGTGGACTGTTTCATTAATTCCTGGCCTAGTAGAGTGGGTTCTTAGGTTCGTTGATGTCTTTCTTAACTTATAGTGTTTTGGGGATTAGTTGTGAGTTGGTGTTCTTGTTATGTTTGTGATATTCCCATATCTGAAACACTTTTTGTGTTCACTATATTTAATTAATAACTAGTCTTAATTTTGCTGAAATTGATCCACTCCATTCAAATGTGAAACCCAACACTCATGCTGGATTTGTTTTTAGATATGGATGAATTCATGATTCTATGTATTTACTTGGTTGATTGAATTGATGGAACAAATATAATTTTTATTTCATGAAGGTGAGGGTTTATACAACACTACAAGTTGATAATGAATTAGAAGCAGCAAAGAGAGATTATTTGCCGTTAACAGTAGGAATTACAAAAACAAACAAGTTAATGATCCCAAAGTTACTAGACTGGTATTTGTTGACTTTGCAAAGGATTTGGAATCTTTTTTGAATTGGGTGTGCCTCCAACTACTTGTTGAACTGAGAAAAGAAGTAGTTAAGTGCCTTAAAAGAAGAGGAAGAAAGCCTCTTTCACAGATAGTATAAGTGATGCCATATGACTTCGATTTCAGATTGCTTTTACACCAATAGTTGTGTTTGTTTTAAAGTTTGTTCAAAGTAAAGTACTTTCACCAAAAGTCCAAAAAGCAAGACACTGTTGTTTTTGTTAAACGTTGTTAGGATATGTGGCTAAACAAATCATAACTAACCATATATTATCAAATGTGAACCATATTAGTCTAGCAAAAAAACAAACATATCAATTAGAGATACAATTCATCACTCAGCCCTTCAGTTAGTAGATTTTTGAACCTTGATGTGGATTTTTCTTGTAAATTGGATAGTTGAAATAGCAAATACTTGGTCAAACTAGGAAATTGGATTTTGACCTTATTTTGGACTCTGTAATAGCCTCCTTAGCAATGTTTTGATAAGATGGTTCTTAATCACATGAATAAGGACTTACTAGACGATGACTCGGGCAATGCGCAGATTTAAAAAAGAAAGCTACTATAATAGATAATAGTGTTTTTATATTAATTAAAATAATTTTTTTATTTATAAAAGAAGTGAATAATTTAGGCAAATAAACTTGAAATTCATGTAAAATAACTTATAATAAAAGTTTAGAAAAAACCATAAGAACAATAATTAACATTTCCAAACACCTTTTTCTTTCTTTTCTTCAATATTTTTTTTTCTTCTTTCTCTTAGCTTCTTTTAGAAACATAGTTACTTCATCTTTCTCATCAAATTATTTTTAAGAGCAAATAAACATTTACTAATAATACTCGGGATCCAATGAAAAATATTAAAGCTCAAAATGGTCAACTAAGAAAAAAACAATACTAATCATATGAAAGACAAGAAAGAAAACCTAAAGTATCTTAATCATTTTAAATCGTGCATAAAACAATGGTAGCCTCAAAAGGGTTCAAAAGCAAATTCTAGAGCAAATAGAGAGAAACAAATCACTAACAAAGAAAGTTAGGGGTAAAGTCAATTATGTATTATGTATATCCCTAACAAGGCTCAAAGTCTCACATATATATAGCTTAAGACAGAGAAAAATCACTTGAACTAGACCAATTATCAGCTCATAAGAAAATTTCACATCTGTATAGAATGGATATCTAGTTACACAAGCATTAAAATTAAATTATGTACTTCCCAAAATTGTTATGTCAAATTATCTTCAAGATTATCGTCGTACTTATGACAAACAAGTCAATGCAAAAGTTTTCGGCTAACTCAAAGTGTAGTTTGGATGAATCCCTCCACACACGTAAAACATGCAATGTCCCCAATGTGCAACGCTTGTTTAACGACGTGAGCCTGACGGGTTCTTCTAGAGCTAACCATACCCCGTAAGGGGTAGTTCATCCTTGCTCTTATGATGTGCACCCACTCCATTGACAAAATCATCGTGTCATGGTGTCTTTGGTGGTCAAGTGGCTTAGAGTCTTCATCAATATTCACAATTTGAACTTTCATACTAGACTTCTTTGTATTTGGATGCTTTGGCTTCTTCAAGGTGATAAAGGATACTTGACAAGAGCACTCATTTTCTTTATTGTGTTTCACCCTTTAGGAGAATTAATTTTAAACTTCGAAAGAGGAGTATCTTTCTTTTCTTTTAGAGGAAGAGATTGAGGAGCATTTTGCCTCTCTTTTGGAGGAAGAGGTTCATCTTGATTCTCCACTTTTTCTATATTCCCAACATTAGGAACAATGTCTTCCTCTTTTATAATGTCCCCATCAATAGGAACATGAGCATCCTTTGTAGTGGCTATTATAAATTGTTCTTCGGGATTGAGGACATCTTGACTTAGAAGAACTCCTCCAGTCTTTGTTAGTTGTGCCACTATGCCATCTAGTTGATTCAGTTGTGATTGCATACTCTAAATGGAAGCATTCATGTGTGACTCTATATTCTTCATGGAGGACTCCAAATTTCCCTACCTCAATTCATGTTGATCTGTATAAGCCTTCATAGTCTCGTGAAAATTAGACTCTTTTTCTTGCTCTTGGAGTTGTTGGTTCCTCACATACGGTGAAGGAGGGGTTTCATATTTATTGATGTAGTGAAACATTGTGTCAAGGAGACTAGGCTTCTTTTCCTCTTCTATGTAACCTTGATTTCTTATATTTAGAGGCTTATAGAAACCATCATATCGCCAACCATTCCAAGAGGGGTAAGGACAATTAGCCTTCCTCTAGTGAAAAAGAGCTTCTTGCTTGGCAATAAATGGCCACATGTCCAACTTCCCCACAATATGCACAAGTGGGAGGTAATGGTTTTGTAGCTCGTGATGCTCCAAGATTTTTCACTTGTTATGACAGACCTTCCAATTTATCTAGGAGGATGGTGTTAATCTCACTCTCAATTTTCATCCTGGGTGACACTCTTTCAGATAGTCATCAAACACCATCTCCTATCTCAACTCGCAAGATGTCTTTTTAATTTAACATTAGATGAAGAGACTGAAAGTGGGTTAGTAGGAAACTATGAAAGCAAGGGAAATAATAAGATAAAATGAAAAATAAAAAAAACTCTAAACTAGCTAGATTCTACTTCTGATATTACAAGTTACTCCCCGGCAACAACGCCGAAAACTTGACACGCAACGGGTTGACAAAAGAGAAAGGGCAAGCAGCCAGACTAAAATTTGAAGTTTCAAGGGACCTTTAACCTTCCATAAAAGAGATATTAAATGCACCTTTTGCTCAGAAAGGTTTCCATCACCAACAGAAGTTAAGTAAGCAGCATCAATACGTTATAAGCTAATTTAGAAGAATAGCCTTGTTCTGGATCAAGCTTCCCTTTCTAACAAGTAACTAATATCTTGCAAATAAAGAGAGGAAATAATTGTTTTTAGGTTATTAGTAAGTTCCTCCTCCTCCCACTCAAAGAGCCTTCTTCTCCATTCTAACTTCCAAATCAAATTGCTATTGATGATTTCGACACAATTTGCCATATTTGCAATAGGATTGTTTGCTATTAATAAAATCCTATTCATACAGTTTTTGAAATATCTCATCCCAATCCAAAGATCTTCCCAAAAATTTACGTCCTTACCATTGCAAATCCTCCTATCCACTCCCTTTTGAAACCAGAATGATAAGTTATTAGTTTTATATTCCATCCTAAGGATATAACGCCACAAAACTAAGGAATTCCTCAAGTTTCAGTTCATCTGTGTATTAGGGGTGGCAAAACGGGCCAGCCCGACCCGTTTGGCCAGCGGCCCGCCTAGCCCTGTCAAAAAGCGGGGCGACTCGGCTCGGCCCACCCAAGCATTACAGGCTCGTTTTTGCTAGCCCGGTATGTCACTTTAAAAATTAGGCAGGCCACGGGATGGCCTGGCTGCCCGCCGTACTAATTAAAAATCAATTAAAAAAATCTAAATTTGTCTCTTTTTTTTTTCAATTTTTGCTTTTTGCACCATACAAAAAATTGATTTTTTATTTTTCTTAACCATGGACCTAACTTTTTTTTTGTTTTTTTGTTTGGTATAGACATTTTTTGTTTGGCCCTATCAATTTTTTTTTATAAAAGAACCCTTATCCTCCACTTTTAACAAAAAAAAAATAGTCACTAGCCCGGCAGGCCAACCCGGCTCGCAACCTTTGTAGCCCGGAGGGCTGGTGGGGCGGGCTGCATAAGTGGATGGGCCAAAAATTCCAGCCCAGCCCGCTTATTCTTGGCGGGCTGGCTCGGCGGGCCAGGCCCATTTTGACATCCCTACTGTGTATTATGCCCACTACTTGTATTTTAACTTCCAGATTCTAGTCCAAAGAGCATCATCGTAACCACTTGGGAGATTCCTATTCCATTTCCCAAGCAGGCTTAGGTTAAAGATTTTTACAAATTTTACCCTTAGTCCCGCTTTATTTCTAGGCCTACACACCACATCCCACCGTACCTCACCCACGAAGACTTCCTTTTCGTCGTAGATCCTCTTTGTAGAAAGTCCCTTTGCATCCAAGACAAAATATTGATAATCTTTTTGGAGGCTTTGAAAATAGAGAAGAAGAAGAAAAGTAAGCTAGTTAGCACATATCGTTTAAAAAATCAAGTATATTCAATGCAACCTACTAACATATATTCCCTCCAGTCACTTCTAACTTAAACATCAGAACCAAAGAATAGTAGTTAACTCATTAAATTTTTTTAAAAAAATAAGTATTTTCCAATTATACCTATAACGTAGATGTGTTAATAAATGCTTAAATTATTTAATGTCTCTTTCTCTCTCTTATTTTACTCACTTTCTCACTTATTATTAATTGAATGTTTAAAATTTGAAGAAGGGGTAAAAGGGAAAACTATTCATTAATGGATTAGTTGGTGACCTATAATAAAGACCAAAAAATTATTGTAGAATGTGACCTATATATAAAACCGAAGGGAGTAATAGTCAAACTACTTCAAAACAAACATATACGATTATTCCTTTCATCATCCCTTTAGTCATGTTTTTTTATTCATAGATTAAAGAATGTGGCACCCAAATGGGTTTGGCCTAGTGGAATTGAGCTAGGTCCGTAAAGTAAGAGGGTGTGTACGGAGATATTCCATAAGGAAGTCACCGGCTCGAATCATTGCGAAAAGTATTCTTTTGGGGAGAAGATTTACTCATATCACTCTAACTTTTGGGACTGTTAAGTTCTCCCTCCATAGTTTTAATAGAAAAAAAAAAAGAATGTGACAAAAATTTTAGTAAGTCCACTTTTAGAAGTGTCATATGTAGGACCTTGAGCTAGCTAGGAAAATTTATTTTAAAAAATAAATATTAAGAATATCAATTATTATACAAAGATAAAAAATAAAAAATCTTAAAATAAAAAAAAATTAAAATTGATACTTTTAAATAAGTTTAGAATGAATTTGGATATGGATTCAATGATTTTTTATATTCAAAATTATAATAAAAATACAATAAGATTGAAAATCAAGTCTTTTTTTTTTGGATAAGACAAATAATATTATTAAACATACAAGAAGTACTAAAATATCATACAACAAAACCTCTAACAAGGACCACTCAAAATATAAGGAAACTCTTATGGGGACTAATTGTTACAATCTACGAATGCTAGCCATGGCAATGAGCAATGTAATCATACAACAATGTAATAATATCAAAACATCCCTAAACACAATGTCGAGTTGTTGACCCACTCCCACATCGAAGAATAAAAATTAGAATTAGAAGCTTTAAGCCATATCTAAAATAGCGATATAATTGTGTCAAGCACCTGTTTTGAGTCCCAACTCTTGTCATTGAAAATAACATCGTTCCTTGTCAACCAAATAGCTCAAACCACGAATTTAGTTTACCTCATTGGCTTTCCCACCTTAGCACCTCCTTGTTTTTGCAAAACGACCCATTTTCATTTGTTTAACTTAGTCGCGGTTGATAAACCATATGGTAACCGTAGGTACTTTTTTGTTTTAAATTAAAGGGAACCATGTATAAAAGGGAAATATTTTTTAAAATATTGAAAATATGGTCCTTTTGCAAGGGCAAGGAGGTGCCAAGGAGGGAAGGTCGAGGAGATAAACCGGATTCCTCAAACCACGACAAACCAAATAGTATGCCAAGCCAACCTTTTTTCGAACCTTTGCACAAACCAAGGAATTGCAAATATTGTGTACAACGGTCTATGTGCATTACCAAATAAAGACCGAACTACTTTAACAAAGATCCCAAACCTCGCTCATGATCTTACAATCAAGGAAAAGGTGAGAAGACTATTCTACTTTGTTATGACAAAAATTGCATAAAGCATCCTCCATTGATAAAACCACTCTACGAGCAAAACCTTCCTAGTACGGAATCTTATCCAACAAATACCTCTAAGCAAAAGAAGCCACCTTTGCTAGTATTTTTGTACTCCACACAGACTGCAACACCTTATTCTTGTGACCGTGCATCTTGATGCCGTAAGCCGATCTAACAGAATAATCTCCAGAATCAGTAGCTCGCCAACGCCAAACATCTGGGGTGTTCACCTGCAATGAAACTGGTTCCAGCTCCTGGCACAAACAATTATGCATACATTGTTCCCGATAAAATAATCATCAAACCCACTCCCACCGCCCATTAACCCTATCCCCACTCTCACCAACTGAAATTGCTTTAGTCACATAAATGCAAAATAGAATGCTATATCTTTCAACCAAGCAACCATCATTAAGCCAATTATCATTCCAAAAATCTGTGTTCCTACATCCCCGACCATCTTATACAATTTACTCATTTATACTCATTTATATTATGCTAAATTAATATTTTAGTTGTGGTCTTTTGACTTTTTTTGGCTTTATTTTAATCTTTTATCTTTGTTTTTTTTTCAATATAGTCTCTTTTCAGTATTTCTTTAGTTAAATAGTTAGCAACAATGTTGAAAAAACTTTAATTTAGCCTTAGTTCTTCCTTTTCACCTTCAATAATTATTTTAAACATTCTTGTTAATCATTTAATGAACAAAAATAAAGTAAAAAAAAGAAAGTTAAAAACTAAAATGAATTAAAAAAAAGTTAAAACACTAAAATTTAATATATAAAGTTAAAGAACTAAAACACTAATTTTACCTTTCTATTAATATTATCAATTTATCTTGAAAAAAAATCCCACCTACTTCTAGGTTGCGAGTTTGCTTATGACGTTTGGAGCAATGTGTTGATGTGGCTACAAGTACCAATTCTGATGGCAGAGTCTCTACAAGTGTGGTTTATGGCCTTTCGCTCGTCAGTTCGTTCCAAGAAGAAAAAGAAAGCTTTATATGGTATCTGGATAGTGGTGTGTTGGTCAATTTGGTTAATGAGGAACTCAGTAGCGTTCAATAATAGTGTTTGGGATGGAATCCAAGTCCTTGATAAAATCAAAGTTCGATCTTGAATTTGATTAAAACATTCTAAACTTCTAACTTCCATTTTATTTTCTGATTAGTATATGTGCCCCATTGAGTGTTTTTCAAACTAGAGTCTTTAATGTAATATTTTGAGTACGTTTGTACTATTGTATCTATATACTATATACAATGTACAACAACAAAAGTTGTCGTTTGGGGCTCAGTTGGATTATTTTTAGTCGGATTATTTTTAGTCCAAGACTCAGTTGGATCAAATACAATTGACACCACCTCAATTAAAAATGAAATTAGTTTATTTCAGGCATTAACATTTAAAATGATGTATTCAGATGTTATTGTCGTGTGATTTCTTTCTTATTTTGATTATTTCAAGGACAAGAATATTCATAAACACCATTTCCAATATTAATGTCTGCAAAAATAATAGTTTCGTTTCCAACTTGAATTGTACCAATACAGCATATCTAATTTTTGCTAAGGAGAATTTATAATAACACTTGGGCTATCTTAAAAAAAACAGTTGGGCTAGAAATTTAGATGAACCCTGATGGTTGGTAAGAAACTTTTTTTTTTTTTTTTCTAGTAAAAGGTTGTTAATGAGCTTAGCCGTATTCGTAGTTGATTACCATCTGTGTTGGACTGACTGTGTTGGAATTACTCCCAGACCCCTCCCTTATTCTCCGCCAGATCTCCTCATCGGCGACCACCACGACCGACGGCTCCTCCGCCTTCTGTCTCATCTTCTCAGCCTCGTGAGCTTCCCTCTCTATCTATCGCTCTGTTCATTACCTTATTTTCCGCTCTAGGAATAGTATAGCTGCGAGAACCTCTGCGAGTTTATTGTCTCGTTTGACCTAAACGTTTGAGAATTGAGATAGTAAGCGTTTTTACATATCATTGTGTTGTGCAGGTTTTATATTTATTAACAGGAAACAACATGTGCCGGCAAAATTCTCCGGTACACCATTCCGGGGAAGAAGAAATTGCTGCTGATGAGAGCCTTTTGATTTATTGCAAGCCTGTTGAACTGTACAATATTCTCTACCGCCGTGCTCTTCATAATGTAATATTATATGGATATTTCTAGCTGTATAGAATTTGTACTCTGTTGTGCCTTTTATTTGTTGAGCTTAGGTTTCTCTAAATGCAACGGAATTTCAAAATTTTTCATGCTTTTGTTGTATGTTGTCTGCGTATCTCTTCGATATTTGGAAGTTGTTCTTAAAATTTAATTAAATTAGATGCCAAATTTTCTTTTAAGAGTCATGGCTTGATTCTACTTTATAATTCATTTATTTTGCAGCCTTCTTTTCTTAGGAGATGTTTGCACTATAAAATAAAAGCAAGGCGGAAAAGGAGGTAACGTAAATATTCCTTCTTACTGCTTATCAGTTCGTTAACTTTAACTTCAATATCCCATCTGCTAAATTAAACTGCTATTTATATTTTTACGTTTATATCTTATGTTGATTGAATTACTTTTTATTAGGTGTGCTGCTGGACATCAGTTATTTGTTGATTAATGTACTATCATAAATGTTTGTCCTTTTGTTTATTTGGTAAAAGGAGAATTTATTGAGATTTAATTTAATTTAATTTCTAGGTGTCAGGGGATCTGGAGTCCTCCTGTAAGAGAAACAAAAATAAGAAAGGAAAATAATTAAAAGAAAAATAATTCATCCGTTTTAAAGAGTAACAGTCCCCTTGCATCTGCCTTACTCTGTTACGCAGCATTGCTCCCTTTAGGGCTATGGATGAGTCTTGAGGTGATATTCACCAAAAAACACATGCCCCGCGGAAGAAAAGCATTAAGATTAGGAAAAGGAGAAACAAGTAAAATATTTGGCTATTTTGTATGGTTTGTTTTTTATATAAATTGAAAATTGACTACTCAGTCAAGCATAACATTCATGTTAAAGTAAAAGATTTATGAAACCTAAGTTGCAAGTTACAGTTATCAGCATGGCTATTATAAACGGTGCCCTTACTGAGGGGTCAGCAGTCAGCACCTTAACCCGCAAGAGGTCAGGTGATTTGGGCACTCACCTCAGTGCCATAGCCACTCCTTTTGGTGCCTTTGGCTTCACTAATAAGTGATTGTTGTCATAGTTTTCAAAAACGTCAAGTAGCACTTCTATCTCGCCGTAGCAGAGCGTAATGGCTGCTGGCCGTTACAGGAACCTTATTGCATCACGTTTTTCCATTCCATAAATAACGGCTGAAATCCTGGCTGAATAGCGGCGAAATCACGGAGGATAATGCTGCTATTCACTGTTTGTACCTCAGTCCCTTGAATTTGGGGCCAAACCTTGATAGCCCACACATATACCGGCCTGGCTAACCCATGTTTCCTAATCCATCCCCTTTCTGTCCAAGGCCAAGCCTTTCAGACAGCTTATTATATGCAGTAACTGATTTAATTGTTCTTCACATCTCCAACCTATGTTTTGTAGTTTGAAAAACAGAGAGATGAACATGGCCATGGTTATCTGCCGCAACTTAAGTATGACATAAACAAGACATTTTTTTGCTAGTGTGCTCTTCATGCTTCATACTTTCATAGTTCCACACATTTCATAAAATTTGTTGTTGTCATCATATTCCCATTTTTTTTCTTTTTGCTTCATTACTGTCCACTCTTTTCTCTTATTGTTAATTGTTAATTATAGCGTGGTGAATGTGATAGAGACCTGGCCTAATGGGCCTAGGCCCAAAAGTGCAAAATAAAAAATTTGTATATTAGGTTGGAAATAACGGATTTAGAGAAGGGGGAGATAATTGTAATCTTTAGTGGATTTAGGAGACTTAGTCTCTGGTAGGATCTTTTCTCAGGGAGGGAATTTCTTCCCTAATCTTAGCTGTTTATATTCATTTTTGCAGCAATAAACCCTTTCTTTTTTATTCTTTCTTGTGAGTTCTTCCTTTTTCAATCTTGGGTCTCTATTACAGTTAGACTAAGACTTTGGATTGTTTAATTATGAATACATCTTTATTTTTTTTAACATTTAAGAACTTATAATTATGTGTACAGTACAGATAATAAATTATTTATCCATGATCTTCGGTATTGTGGCCAGTCCCACTGTACTGTTATAGAGGTTTTGGGGTCAGCCGCTGGGTTTATAAGGATGATTATTATTAAATTGTTGCTTGTTTGTTATTGCATAAAAATAAGTGATTTTGAAGGTGGGTAGACCGGTAGAGACTAGAGAAGTGATAATGATGAAAATTAGAAGCTATTTATGTTTGATTATTATAGTAAAACGTGCTTATTTTGCATCCTCTCTCTTTTATTACAATTGATTATTTTGAGAAGCTACTCAAAGTTGCTTCTCCAAATAAGCAGAAATTTGATTATTTGCATCTAATTATTTCTAAAAGCAAAAACAAAAGTTCTAGAAATTTCCAAAAATGCTTTATTTTTTTCATAAAATAGGTGCTTATTTCATGAAATAAGCAATAACAAATGTGCTCTTAATCTTTTATGTGTGCAAGAAGTTGTTCTCTTTCAAAATAAAGGAACCAAAATAGTAGAAAGGCACAGGCTGTATTGTTTATTGTTTCTTTTGGCAGAGTGATTTCTAGTTTTAGCAATCTGTCATGTCTTTTTCAAAATGTACATTTAACAACTGGTGAGTCTTGCAAGTTTGCTTTAATAGCAATCAGTGATAGGTAGTTCTTGTAAGTTGTAATGTCTCTTTACTTTATTTTTGTGGTAAATGCTTGAGCACTATCTTTTTTACAGATTAAGAGCAGGAATTGTGATTTTCAACTATAGGGACTGCTACAACATGCTTCGAAAGACTGAAGGTACACCATATTATCAATTACTAGGTTCAACATTGGATGTCACCATATTATCAATTACAACATGCTTGAGCACTATTTTTTGAAGGTCAATCTAACTTCTTGTTAACATTTTATTGTTTTTTTTGTTCTTTTTGCTGGTTCCAACATGTTTCCAGTCCCAGATGCTTATGGCTGAAAGTTTTTGAGACCAGAACTGCATCTGCCTTGAATTTGGATGATTAACATATTGTTAGGAGTTCAGATTCTCTCCATTTCCTAAAAGAATTGTAGCTTTCCATTTCCCACCCAATAATTTTTACTATAACCACACATTTTTTCATCGAATTTGTTAAAAATAGATAAATATTTCAATGGTCTAAGATGTTTTCCATTTCTTCTAAAAAATAAAGAGGATCCAAACTAATTTTGACTGTGCATCTCTCTTGAGTGGATGTTTCTTATTTCTCTTATTTCCCTTTTTGGTGCTCTTTTTTTAATCATCTTTTCTTCTAGCATTTTCTTCCATATAAAAGAAGGATTATGACAGTACTGATACATTTCCTGTCTCTTTTGAAATACAGTGACTGAAGACTTTTCTTGTCCTTTTTGCTTGATGCAGTGTGCGAGCTTTAAGGTATATAGTTATACATGGTGAATTGTACTATAGTGATGCTTGTTGCTCTCATAATTTGGTAATTAGGAAGTTTGTTATTACCTTTCTCTTGTTAGAAACTAAGCGAGAACTCGAAAACCTTTGTCATGGTAAAAATATAAATTTTTATCATTTAATGCCCATTCTCTTATTTGAATGGTAGAGTCTATTTAATAATTTTTTGAAGTGGTAAAAATATCTGATATTTAAATATTGATTAGATACAGAAGGGAACTTCAATATTTTTTCAAGTCTCACTTGCTCATCTTCTGGCTAAAACTTATTTTCCTAATTTGAGCTAGAATATAACAGGACAAATTATTGATGACTTGTTTGCCACACTTTCTTTTGGGTACTTATTCTGTTTAAATTTTTACTACAGAGATATTACAGTTTTTCCTTAGCATAGATGGTTTCATTTTCCATTTCCCTAGTCATTACTTAATATTTATTGTATGTAATGCTTGGCTATTTCATCAACTTCATTTTACTTTTGCAGGGTTTGCGATTTCATCTTTGTTCATCACATGATCTTTTCAATTTTGAATTCTGGGTTTGTAGTTCTAACTATAAATTCAGAACTTACACACTGGTTCTTTCTGAATACATTTTAAACTCTGCTCATTCTAATTTATAGGTTACTGAAGATTACCAAGCAGTGAATGTCTCTGTGAAAATTGATACATTGAGATCTGAGGTCAGAATATTACTTAATTCAGATTTCTGCTGAATAGTTTAGGGATTGTAAATTATTTGCAGAAGACTCTGTTGAATTGTTGATCAAATCATCAAAAGCAATTCATTGTGTACTGTTAAAACTGAAAATTCAAGAAGTTCCTAGCCCACTGGTAGATCTTTGTTTTTCTAAATGGTGTTGGGAGGTACTTTCTTCCTGATGGATTCATAGAATGTTTTCCTATAGAATCTAGTTAATGCAGTGATAACCAAGAACAGTGCTATTGAGTAGTATAGCTTGTTTGCAGGCAGCTTTTGAAGTTTTCTGGGTTTCCTTGTGTTATTGATGGTGGACCTTTTGTCTTAAAATGATTCCCATATTTGATTAACATCTTTGTTTGGTGTGTTTTCTTGCCACCATAGTGCAGTGATTAATCTAACCATAATATAGGTTATAGGATATATATCTTATATGCCTGAATCAGATGCAGATCATGTTTGTCTAATCAAAATTTTCTCCCAGAGTTAAAGATGACCAAGCTTTTGATTGTCATGCCTTGCAACATTTGACAGAACATTTTCTTGAATGTGCCAATAATTTCACTAAAATTTCCATTTTCATTTGAAATGTATGGAATTTTGTTTTGCTTATTCTTTTTCTTTTGTTAACACTTATCAATCTGGTTGCAGAATGTTGCTGATGGAGTATTTCCTCAATCACAAACCTTCTTCTTCTGGTTGGCTTGTCTATATTTATCTAAACCAGTCTCTAAAGTCTAACCACTTCATTTAATCTTGAGCAAGACTAACGACTTCAAATTATTTAAATGACAAAAAACTGTACAGTTCAAGACCTCGAAAACGTAGACGAAAGGACTTGGTTCAAAATGAAAAGTGTGCCAATGTAAAGTTCCTGGAGTTGGATTCACCTAAAGGCATACAGAATGGATTTCTACAGAAAGATGAAGGTACAAAATTATTTTGTTTCCTGCTGTGACTATAATTCTTTTTTTTTCCTGTAGGATGTTCCTATTTCTCCTATATATTCTCATTTATCCACACACAAACACACATTACGCTGATACAAACTGGACCACACTTGCACACAACAAATTGATTATTTTTTTATGCTATATATGGGGAGAGGCAAATACCTACTTTTCTTTACCCCTTTGTTTGTTTTAGAGAAGAAAATGTGAAGAAAGAAAGAGTGAAGAAAGAATGTGGAGAGAAGAGAAAGACAAAAGAAAGATAAGAGAAAATACTTGTGTTTGGTTTGAGAGAAAGAGAGAAGAGATAAAAGGAGTATTGTATTTTTTATTATTTGTTTAAAAAAATGGAAACAGTAATAAAAATTAAAATTACTTAAGTACCCATTATCATAAAGATTTGCGCACAGTAAACCCCAATCCAACGAGTTCTCTCGTAAAAGAAAACTAGTCGACTCACAGAGAAAGAGGTAGCCATTAGCAAGTAGAAAAAGAAAAGGCCGGCAATCATCATTACAGAAAATAATGGCACTGAAAAAAATGAGATGTTGATAAAAAATGAAATAAAAAGTTAATAGGAAGATGAACAATTACTTTTATTCTTCTCATGGGAATCAAGACACTGGGTTTTATGTTTGAGAAAGAAAGAGAAGTTTAATCTATACTCTATAGTGATATGCAACTTCTGGGGTGAAAAGATGAGGGTAGAAAGGGAAAGATGAAAAAAATTGTATCAGCCAGCACCACTTCCTTCGCATCAGAGAAAAATTATTTGGTGGGTCCTAGTCCCACGATTTCTTTCTTTCTCTCCCCTTTTCTTCTATCAACCAAACAGCAGAAAACTTCATTTTCTGCTTCCTTTCTCCTCTCCCGCTTTCTTTCTTCCCATAATCACCCTAACCAAAATAGGGCTACGTGTTTATAAATTAAATGTAATGTGTGTGTATATTGCCGGATAGACTGAAAATCGAAATTTACTTGTAGATATCCTGCCTTGCAAAGGGGAAAACATGTCTCAAACACCTTGTAGTGAGAAGATTTTGCAGAATGATAAACAGAGTGGAGGAAAATTTGGCACTGATCATCCTGGCACCATGGACTACCTCGAACATGTTGAATCCAGTTTCAACATTGAAGGTGTTTCGATTGCCATGCCCCAATCTTCTGGGGACCCTGAATGTAGTAAATCAATATATAGAAGTGATTCTGCTCTCCCTGCTAAAACTAAGAAGCTAAACATTGATCGATCAGACTCGAGAAAGTATGTCCACAAAACCTTCTTGTTTCTTATCTTTGAATTTTTGCAATTATAAACTTCGTTTTTATATCCTCTGTCACTATATTTTTTGACATTTTTTGTAGTTGTGGGATAAAGCTGCTTGTTGTTGTTATTTATGACAGATGGGGTATAACCATATAAATATAGTATCAGATAGTTATCGGTAATTTTTTTACACATGTAGTTGTATTTATTAAAATACCTGGAAGTTGAGTACTTCTGTGAGGGTGTCGAGTTGTACAATATCTTTATTGTATTTTGTCAACTGTTATTAGAGTTTCTCAGCTCACGTATGCATTATTACTGCTACCATCAGCATCTATCATCGGATAATCTTTCCTTTCCAAGAATATCTTCTAAACTTTGTATTCAGCCTGTGATGTGACTAGTTAGAGAGGCATGAGTCATAGCCATGATTCCTTTATCTTTCTCATGAATGTCTTGATTCTGGCATTTTGATTCAATTTTTTTATTCCAAATTCTTTCTCCAGTCGTATGCTCCTGCAGAAGAGACAGTTCTTTCACTCACACAGAGTTCAGGTGATTAATTATCATAGTACTCGTTGAGATTTTTTATTCCCCTGTACTCTTCTTAACATTCTTGGTGTATGGACTATTATGTGAAAGTTAATTGCTACAAGTGAATCACTTGCTCGTGATATGCTAATTAGAGCAATTTTTTTTTTTTTTCATATTAAACAGCTATCTGTCATACGCGAATATGGTACTATACTGATAATTCACATTGTAACTATCACTTGTTTTTGGAAATTTGATCTGAAACAAACAAGGGCACATGGGCTTAAATGTATACAGATGGACTACTGGTTTTCCTATCTCCTGGTTGTGGGAGTCATTTTCTCATATGCTAGCGTCGTCAACCAGCTTGCTGTTGAATTTATAGGGATTTTAGGTAGGTTAGGAGGTAAAGATAGAACAAGCTAATGAGGGAGGGTTTAGTTCGAGCTTAGAGAGAACTCCAATTACGAGGGCATCCAGATGACACCTGAAGGATTACTCTTCTACACTGGTAAAAGGATGAGAGAATGCCCGGGAAACAAAATGGATATTATGGGATTCTTTTCTAAATATTCTATCAGTTTTATTTTTTCCTGTCTTCCTGATGTGTTTTTTCGTTTTACTTATCTACCCTCTCTCTTGGCTTATTTGTTTGATTATTAGAGTACACCTTATCTTTCCCAAGTTCTCCTTTCATCTCTACTTTACTTCAGATATTTTTCCTTCCTTTTCTGAATTGCTATTAGGAGCTTAGAAACTCTATATTTGAAATTCTTTTCTGTTGGATATCAGATTGAACATACTTTTTAGTTTGCTGGACAATAATTCTGTAGCAGTAGCATCAGCTAGTCATAATACAATATTATTGAGTATTTGTTAGTTCTATAGATTTTGTTTAACTGGATCTTAGGCTTAGCTAAAAATTTAATTATCTTTTATGTCAAACCTTTTTATAACTTGATAAAATGTAGCATTCTTTATTAATGAAATTGAGGTTAATTCTGTTATTAGAATTTTTTTAGTGTTTTATCGATGCATTAATAAGATGTATGTTTGATTTGTTTCTAAGTCCCATCTCTTACTTTTTCCTGTGAGTTAATTGAAGCCTATGGCACTAGAACAAGTATTATCAGATCGTGATAGTGAAGATGAAGTTGATGATGACATCGCAGATCTGGAGGATAGAAGGGTAAGCTTGAGAAACCTTCCAAATGACTCCTCTTTTCACTCTCTCATCATCAAAAGTAATGCATTTAGGTTTGTTACTTTGATTCTGTTCACACGTTTTGTATAGAACTTTGACTCTATTGTTAAGTTATAGTTTGCTCAAATTATGCTTTACCTTTTTCAGTTCTTGAAATTCCTTGGTCATTTTGGTCCTTGCCTGCTCTAGTTGCTCCTCGGGGCCTGTTTGGTTTGAGGGGAATGGAGGGATTTTGGTGTTTTAAGTGTGTTTGGTTAAGCAAAAGCAGGAGAGGAGGGGAGGGGAAATTAACACTTAAAATCCCTCCTCTTCCCTCCAACCAAACACATAAACACTACTTTCCCTCACCTCCCCTTCATTTGAAACAAACACACTATCAGAATTTTTATTTTCCCTTCCCTCATTTGAACCAAACACACCCTCAAGATCTTGTGCCGTTTACTATTTGTTATTCAAAGTTCAAGTAACCTATATTAATGACCAAAGTTTAATGTTAAACTGTAATGCTGCAGATGCTTGATGATTTTGTGGACGTTTCCAAAGATGAAAAACAGCTCATGCATCTCTGGAACTCTTTTATGAGGAAGCAAAGGTTTTTAGTCCTGGCCGCCATATTAATCTTTCATTACTATTTCTTTTTGCTCATAATGAACACTTGTTCGCTCGTTGGTTTTTGCATGATGAATAAATACTTCAATAATGTGCATGATTATTCTGGTTTCCTGTGTTTTCACTCTGGTAGGGTGCTGGCTGATGGGCATGTTCCATGGGCCTGTGAGGCATTTTCCAAGCTTCATGGAAAAGAACTGATTGCATCCCCTGCTTTATTTTGGTATTCTTTTTGCTCCTTTCTTCCATTGATATTTCTCCAATTTTACGTAGTTTCCCTACTGAAACGATTCAGATCGAAGAATTATTGTTTCGATCCACTGTCCTTTACATATCTCATCTTGTTTATTTTAGAATTATGTTATTGCAAAATTAAATATCCTATTATGCAGGTGTTGGAGATTATTCATGATAAAACTTTGGAATCATGGTCTTCTTGATGCCTGCACAATGAACAACTGTAGTACAATTTTAGATAGTTACAAAAACGAGGGATTAGATACTGGCAAAAATTGAAGAACAAAAGGAAAACTCACTCAGCCACAAGAATATACCGTCTTGTAATTTGCTTGATTGCAGGTTCTAATTTTCGTATTTGCATAATTTAATATGATTTTATTTTTATTCATCATTGGACTGTACATTGTATCAGTATTTCCAGTTTATGACATTGAAATTTAGGGGGGTTGAGGGGCTCCCTCATAGTTGTGGTCAACATCAAGATGCAACCTAGTTTTGGAAGATAAATAAAAATTTGTAAATTGTTTCATGAATTATAAGATCCCCCCAAAAAAAACTAACAAAAAAATATGATATAATTAATTAATATATGTACTAATATCATTAAAATATAAGTAAAAATATAAAACATTTGTTTGAAGTTACTGCAATATTAATATCCATTTAGTTACCAAAAAATAATAATAATAAGGGAAACTGTACACTATCACTTCCAACTATTAACCAATTGCAAATATACATTTTTTCAATTACACCATAAGAGTGAGCTTTTTTTTTATTTTATTTATTGTCACTCTTATTTAAACATTTTGATAATATTTAAATTGATTCTTTGATTTTGTTGGTTAAAAATATGTTTTTAAATTAAACAATAATTACAAATGAATGACGATAGATATTTTGGAATGGCAATAGTTTATTTCAACCTTTAAGGCTTAAACATTCATGTTGATACCTATTTGCAAAAACTTAAATTTTGACTATGATGATGCTTGTAGCCATTTGTATGATTTTTAGTGTTGTTATTCTATGAATAAAATTATGATAGAATATAAATTCAAGACTTATTCCAAATTACATGTTTTCATTTTTAAAAAATTAGAAGTTTGAAACTTTATAATAAGCTTTTAAATTGCATTGAGTTCTTGAATTTTTTAAATAAAATTATAGGGTCAAACACTCAAATTGAAAATTTGATCCAAAATGTCTTAAGTAGTTTTTGATAATATGTGAGATAAAGTATACAAATGAAATAATCTTTCTTTTAATTGAAATAAAATTTAATATAAAGGAATACACAAACATGCTATCTGGATTCAAGAATAATTTGTTAGCTCTAACATACTATGTTGAATCATATGTTGATTGTCATGATGTCGAGAAATATAGATGTTTGAAATCAACAAAATTATCTCTCCGCAAACAAACCATGCGAGGAAAAATGGTTACTCATTTTTAAAATGTTGGCACCAATGGCGTAATTTGACTCTATTCTTTTTAGGTTAATTCTGTTAACGGGTTTGATGGGGTTGACGGATTGGACCAAAATAAAACGTTTATAAAATATACAGGACCAAAATGTAACCCAAAAAAGATGTAGGATCGAAAGAAAATGCGCATAATAAATACAGGACCAAAAGGTGCATTTGGCCAAATTAAATAAATTTACTTTTATGTTCATTGATTTATATACACACACAAAATAATAAATTAGATGAGATCGAACTAAAATAATCTTTATTCTAACTAACTTATTTTACAATTATCCTTTACACCATTTATGTCTACCTCTTTTAACATGATTGTTCCACACTTTCACTTATTCAAGTCTGGCAATGACGTCTTTGGGCGATTCTCTTGTGCTTCTTGGTCATTTTGATTTTCGGTTTGTTTATCATTGTTGCTCTGTTATGTGTAAGCTCAAGTTTTTGTACAATTTCAAAGTATTTGGAAACATCAAAATGTTATAGGAAGAAAGTTCTCTTTTAAACTCTTTGCTCAGCTCCTGGAAACCAAACTTTTGCTTCCACATCTCCAAAGTACGCGAAACTGATGGAATTACTAGATTTTTTACTTTAAGGTTGCATAAGAACTACAAAATAAAGGAGTGATGTGATGACTGATGACCATATCTACTATCCATTTAATGGACACCCTAAAATAGATCATAGGGCATTGTTAACCACTTACCCTTTCAATTATTATCACTAGCTTCCTGCAAATTCCTTGACCCCTGCATGCCTTTTCCGTGGCGATAAAAGGCATCTCTGCAACCTCGGCTCCATGAATTCTATAGAGCCATGAAGAAACAATTAAAAAATTATGTCATCTTAGTGTATGTTAATACTATGAAATTGGAGGGGGGAGAAGCTTATAAGGGTATAATAGTATTTTTAAGTTACAAAGAAGTTTACAAACTTAGCCGCCCAAAAGCTAAGAAGATAAAAAAAAGAATGTTACTTAATACAAGTAGCGCCGATGATTGCATCATTCTTTTCCAGGATGAATGTATAGAAACTGCTGAAATTAACCCTAGCTAAGTTTGATCTGAGTAGTATACAACAACAAAAATCAAAAGTTTGCATAGCTCACGCTTATACAAAAAGTAAATAGAGTGGTAGAAGTAAATAGATTTAAATGTTCAATACCGAAAGAAAACAAAAATACTATTATAGATGTTGATGGTAGCATTAAAAAGTTCTATAACAATGTAGATAGGTAAACATCGATGTGCTTACCCACAACTGTATAGTATGCTTTGAATTACGTCAATGCCCGTTTGCCTGTCAGTTATTGTGTTAAAAGTTTCATTCATCAACGTGAATGCAACTGCAACCTTCGAATTGTTTTCAATATATTGTCCCCTAGTTAAAGCCAACTTGAAAGGCATATCTGTTGGATGGATGACTCTCCAAGAATAGCTTTCAGAAATATCTATTCTAAGTGCAAGTGAGTTCTCCAACTTGTCATAAATTTTTCATTAAAAAGAAAACTTTGTCAAAATAAAGTTAGTAAGAAAACAAATATATGCATGAAAATAACAGGGAAAGCATATGTACCTCTTTGCAGTTTTGACTGCAATATAATCTTGAAGAGTTAATGTTCATTGATTGTTTTGTGAAACTCATAAAACATCGCCAGTGAACTACAAAAACATTACAAAGTGTCATGTTAACAACAACAATGGATTATGTAATTGAAATTGGAGAAGATTAAGGGGAGTTGTAATTTTCCCTCAGCAAATATTTAAATGACCTCACTTTGAACCAAAGTTTTAAAATGGAAAAGTAAAACCTTCAAGCAAACTCCTAAAAAATACAAGAAATAAAGAAAAATAGAAAAACATATCAAAAGAGAAATCTTACAGATTTTGTCACACTGCAAGCATGTGAAAAGATGCTTAGTTTCATCACCTAGTCAGCAGTATTTACAAACGCAATAAGGACACGACCAATCATGATAGGGAGCCCTCTGCAATTTGAAAATATCCAACAATTCTCAATGTTTGTGTATTCTCTCAAATATATTTGCTTTAAGCTATTTCAAAAGAAACAAAACCTTTTAAGAATCGAAAATAAAAACTCATTTAATTACTTCCATATTCATACAGCGTGCATGAAATGTAAAGAGGCACTTCTCACAACTGAATAAGTTTCCCCCATCTCCACAGACCGAACAAGAACCATCATTTTGATTTGACAAATTTTCTTTTTGTCTGATGGTTAATGTTTTTTGGCGTTTTCGTTCTCCAGCTTCATTCCAAGTAGTAATCAGTAAATCTTGGAGACATGTCCCTTTTTTAAGAAGATAAATGCATTCATAGGGCTGTTTGAGATAACTCAGAGCGTGTTCTTCAAACATCAACACCGATACCTCCTTTTGGAAATAGTCACAGAGAATTCCAGCTCTAGTAATTCTCCCAGTCGCCGTCACAGTTTCAGCTGTGAATTTCTGGTAGAATACTTGTTCGTCTTCCTCAACAAGTTTGAGATCTATCAACCATGATAAAATGGTTCTTTTTCTTATAGTTTCTCCTTCGGATGAAGGGGGAATTGCATTTTTGCTTGAATCTTGTTCATTGAGATAACGTGAAGCATTCTCTATGTTTGGTATTTTAGAGGAAGACAAAACTCCTTTTAAGCTTGAAGTTTGCCTTTCGGGGACAGGTAAGTCGTTTCCTATTCCTAGGTTTGGGTTTTCAAGAGGTTCACTTGTGTTGTGTTTTGTTCATCGGCTGTTTTCTTCTCAGAAGGTGGCTCCGTGACTCCTTCTACCATGTATATGACTTTCAACCAAATGAGCACACAAGTCCACATTTCTATTCACTACTGGAGTAGATGTTGATGCCATGTTATTTCTTCTGACACCTAGATCTTGAATCATCTTGACCATAGTGATTGAGTCACTTTTTGACTTAGTAAGATCTGTGTAAACAATATTATGTTTCCGTTGTCTTAATGAATATGGCATCTTGTTTTCTGTTAGTCACCGAAAGTTCTGCATTGACAAAGAGAAATTATTTCTAATAAAATTGGAAGATAGCTTTTAAAAATAAGTACTCATAAACTAGCACAATCATCAATTTAAGCAAAGTTTATTAGGTAGAGATATGAGGAAATTAATTATTTGTTAAAGTTTAAACAATTTCAGCACCTTGTATAATAATTAAAAGAGTTACTGGGTTAGTTTCTATCTTTTCTCTCTCCCCATTTGAGTGCAAACATTATACTTTTTGAGAAATTTTACTTTATATTAGTGAATGAACACCATTAACATTTCTTTTTTGTAAGGTCACTAACTTTTTTTCACTAATCATTTGTTTGTTTTAACAATGGACAAAAAAATGAGAGAAGAGAAGAGTGTGAAGAGATGTTTTGAGCAGCAATGGAAAGAGTCTAGAGAAAAAAAAATGTGAGACCCTTGATTTGTTTTTGCTGCCCATTGAAGGCAAAAAAATGTTCACAAAGACCCATAAAGGAAGAAAATCATGATTCTATTTCTGGTGTGCACACAAAGGGTTTGGTTTTGGTGAGTGGAGAAACAAGGTCAATCTTGTTGCCTCATGTGATTGGTTACGAATCTTTGGCTTTAATGATAAAGGGAGATGATTAGGACAATGGTTTTATTTCTATACAAATGCTACTATATAGACTATAGGACTAGAGGTCTCAAAAGGAGCCAATTTGGCAGGTTTATTAAAAAAACGACTCATCTTTTAGGTATGAAAAACGTAACCCAGCTCAACCCACTCAATTTGGTGGGTTAAACGGTTTGCCTCACTTGAATAATAAATATTTTTTAAAAAAGTGAAAAAACATTAAAAAAAATTTTAAAAATAATGACATCAATTAAATAATTAAAAACAAAATATCATTCATTAGTATAAAAAGAAATTATCTTAATTCAGCCAACATTATAAATTTATAATTCAAAAGTCATATTTCTACAACTAAAACTTCACAAAGTCATAAAATAGGTTATTAGGTTCTACAATATTAGATCACACCACAACAACAAGCAAGACAAGTAGGGCTATTTATTTCTTAACAAAGAAACAAATCTCAGTTTTTACAAATCAGCATGAAGCGAGAGCTATTTGTTTCCCAATAAAGGAACAAATCTCAGTTCTATCAAATCAGCAAGCAACAAAGGGTTTTAAGTAGTTATTTCTCAACAACGAAACAAATCTCAATTATAACTAATCCAGAAAACTAATATGTAAAGTTGATCAAAAATTTAGTAAATAAATGAAAAAAAAAGAAATTAAGGTCTAAGAACAACGACAGAACAATATAGTAGTGAGTAGCCTCACCTTTGCAGGCATGAACGAAGTAGCAGTGAGCGTGTTGAACCAACGAGAGTGAAGCAGCGACGAGTTGAAGAAGTATCAACAGCAGCAAAGGTGAGTGAACGAGCAGCAATGACGAACGAGGCAGCGGCAGCAAGTTGAAGAACAAGGAGAAGAAATTTAGGGTTTCAATTTATAATCAGTGAATCACTAGAGACTTTTTTGTTTGTTATATGTTAGCATTTTTTTCTCCTTTGGGTCTTAGTGAGTTAAACTTAACCCAAGTCAGGTACTTTTTTTTAAGTGGTAGGTTAACTAAGTTGAACCCGGCCTAACCTGCATTTGACAGTGGATTAAATGAACTGGGACAAACTTACCAGCGTCCTTAATGAGCCATTTTTCAACTCATTTTGACACCTCTATATAAGACCATAGTTAGAAGAGAAAAATATGAAAAAAATTCAACCAACATCACATCATATCCTATATGCACTTGAGAACGAAATCACTAATGAAATGAATGCCTAGAAAATTTATAAAAAAAAGTTTTGGCAACAAAAGATATACTAGAACTTTACAAAAATTCACAGCGATCAAGCAAAAGAAATACTAAACTTTCCTGTATACCTAATTGAATAGGTTTCATTACACTTTTTATGCTTTAGTTTTGTTGACCCAAAAGGGTGCATTCAAGTGTTTTGATGAAAAGAAAGAAATCAAGCAAGTGAAGGAAGAACAAGACTAAAGAAAAAGACAAGCTCTCAAAATGAAGATCTTATGTATTTATGTGCTAGATTACAATTACGTCTATATGTTTTATTTTTTTGGTAAGGGATTATGCCAGTAGTTATCTTATATGAGTTTGCTTGATTAATCATGATAATTAGGTCAATGTTGAATGAGCCCCAAGTATCTTCAAACTTCACACATGCATCACATGAAAATCTTTTGTGAATACTCATATGCATCATATCTTTGAACAAATTGTTTTCAAGGGTGTTTTGAAAGGTTTTCCAAATATGCATAAACAATGCTTTTGTCCTTGAACATGTTTGAAATGATGTTCAAAGTATTTTTTATGTTTTGAAAGAGTTTATTGAAGTGCAAATTGATGTTAAGGTACACCACATGCATGTACATAGTTCAACATTCCTTGTTTTGTGAAAACTGTGTGCAAGAAGCAAATTCTAGGTGTGCACATCGATGTATAGGGTATGCATATCGATGTGCATAGGCCAAAATTGGCTGGAATTGAAGTTTCGGCACCCAGGGGAAGAAAATGAGCTGTGCACATCGACTTGGGCTTGGCACACCACATCGATTTGGCTTGTCTGTAAAGTCTATTTAAAGAGGTTTTATGTTTAGAAACACAAGAGAACGAATCATTTTCAAAATTTCACAAATCTAAGTTATCCAAAACCTCTCCAAGGGCTTTTCAAGTTTTTGAGATTCTGAGATTTCAAATGGGTTTATCATCTTGAAGATTCATTGTGATTTTTCATTCAAGATTTCATCATTCTTGCATTCTATCTTCAAGAAGATTGTTGGGGATCATCATTCATTTGATCTAGTGGAAGATTTCTTCAAGTTTTATCATTGATCAAGTCTCATATGTGTGAATTGATGACATTCTAGGTGAACTCCTTTCAATTTCTTTGTTTTTGTTTCAAATTGTAATCTTGTGACATTGTAATTTGATTTTGATTGTTGGGTTTTAGTGAGTGCACGAGAGGGTCAAGTGCTTTGCACCTCTAACCCATAAATCTTGTACCCCTTAGAGGTTATAAGGATTTTGGGGGGGGGGGGGAATAGGCTTGCCCAAAGGGTTTTCCTTGTATTGTGCATACAAGGTGTTTGATAAAATTCCTAAGAGGAATCTTAGGTGTTTGATTGCGTAAATCTTAAGGAGGTTCCTTTAGTGGCTTATGTGAAAGTCCTAAGTGTGACTTAGGCATTTTGTGTGTTGTGATAAGAGTGCAAATTCTAGTGGATTGTAAGATTCAACAAAGTGTGAGCTTTAGGTGAAAATCCAAGGAAGGGAGTTTCTTGGTGAAAATCCAAAGAAGTGAGTCTTTGGTGGTGGCGTAATTCCTAAGGGGAGCTTAGGTGGCTTGAGAAAATCCTAAAGGACTTTGTGTGAGTGCTCAAATCCATTGAGAAAGTGTTCTCTTGGTAGAATAGTTGTTTGGATAATGGATTTCTAGGTGTGGGAAATTCTTGTAACTCAAAAATTATTGTATATTCATTTGTGTGAAGAATGGAAAATCCAAACTAGTATAAATTTCTTGTGTCTTTTCTCTGTTATCGCTTTCTTGCTTTATCACTTGACACACGCATTTCACCCATTCATATCAAGCGTTATTGTGTAAATTGAACCTAAAAACTACTTGGAAAAACATATTAAAACAAGAGTGTTTCAAAATCTTGCTGCATATTTATGGACCTGATCTAAACACATCTACATACATCATCTTTAGAGGATTTGCAAATTGTGATTAGCTCCTGCATGCCTAATCTTTGAAAAATCTATCACTACCTAATTCACCCCCTCTTAGGTAGTTCATACACCCTATCCGATCCTACAAGTTTAAGGTTTTTGTGATTTTAGTTTCAATTTTAATTGCTTGAATGACTTTTTATTGAAAATAACTTTTTATTTTCTATTGTTTAGATGGAAATAAGTTTGTTTAGTTTAAAGAGAAAGAGAAGACATATTAAAGAAAAATGACTTTTTATTTTCTATTGTTTAGATGGATAGAAAACTAAGAAAAAAGAAAATAATAAAAGGTAAAATATATGTTACAATGAAGATTAACAATTCAAATGAAAAAAAAAAAAAAGTAAAACAACTTAAGAAAAAAATAATACAAGAAATACTTATTAATTGCCAAAATAAATTATTTCATTGTATTTTATAATTTTGTCTAATTTTTGTCTTACATGCAGTTTAGCATAAAAACTTTTAAAGTGAGCATTTTGGAAAGTCATATTTAGCAATGATTTTTGTCAAAATTAGTGATGTTTTTTTCTAATTAGTTGCGATTAAAACATCACTAAATGTGACTTTTGTATTAAAATGCATATTATAAAGTACATAGGCTCAAAACTAGCGTTGTTCAAAATTGATCCATACCAATCTCGACCGACAAAATCGAACCGAAAATCAAATAAGCCAAAAAAATAAAAAACCAAAAAATCAAATTCTTTTTTTTGGATTGGTTTAAATTTCGGATCATCTCACCCAAACTAAATCAATCCAATCCAAACCAAACTTTTATATATATATATATATAATAATAATAATAATAATAATAATAATAATAATAACAATAATAATAATACTCACATTTATGCAAATAAATATTCAATAAAAAATAATACCAAAACATAATTTTTATATTTTTAAAACGTAAATATCTTCTTCATATTATATCTTTATACTTTTATCACATTTTAATAAATTCAAAATTGAATTTAATCTCTTTTTATGCTCTCTCTATATTTTTTTTGCTTAAATATATTTTTGGTCCCTATAAAATAGGTCATTTCTTATTTTAGTCCCTATATTTTCATTTTTATGGAATTAGCCCTTCAAGATAGAAAAAATTATTATTTTTAGTCCCTCTTCTCATTTAATAAGTTTCAAGCCAAACACGCCTTAGTAAATTGATTATTTAATTATTAAATTAAATAATAAATATATTTTAAAAAAAATTAAAAACCTTCTTCACCTTCTTTCTTCTTCTCCCTTCCTCGCCACCACCGTCACCCTTCTTCCTCTTCTCCCATCTACCTCCACCTTCCCTTTCCCCCACCATCACGATTTCTTTTTTACCAAAACTTTATTATCCTTCTTTCACCCACCCACAACAACCTTCCTTTTCTCTCTTCTCCCTTCCTCTTCTAACTTCTCTCTTCTCCCTTCACCTTTCCTTTCCACTTCCCTCCAACCTCTATCTCCAGCAACAATGGCAGCACCTCACCCATGACCTCACTTCCTTCGTCACTCGCCCCCTCTCCTCTCTCCACTAATTGGAAATCCGCTTCTCAAAGTTCCAACCTTTTTTTGATTTAAATGGATCTGATAATGAGAAGCTAAATATGAAATTATAGTATTTTTGAGCATCTCAAAGTTTAAACCTTTTTCTGATTTGTGTTTTTTATTTGATTTTTGTTTTGGATTTTGGAAGAGAGTTTGGGTAGTGGTGACCAGAGTTGGTGGTGGTGATATGCGGATGGTAAAGGATAGGGAAAAGGGTTTGGGTGGTGGTGGTTGTGAGTTGGTGGTGACCGGAGTTGGTGGTAGTGATGTGTGGATGGTAGAGGATTGGAAAGGGGAAGAAGATGAGGTGATGGTGGATAGAAGCAGAAAGGAGGAGGTGGAAGAAGGGTGAAGTCGTAGACGGCGCGCGGTGGTGAGGAAGGAAGAAGAAGAAGAGGAAGAAGAAAGGTTTTGCTGGTGGTTGTGGTGGGCTTCTTGGTGGTGATGGTGATGCTGTGAGAGGTGGTGGTGGAAGGAAAAAGAGGAAGAAGAAATGTTTTTTTAATATTTAAATATTTAATTATTAAATTTAATAATTAATTATTCAAATTTGTAAAGGTAGTTTGGCTTAAAACTGATTAAATGAGATGAGGGACTAAAAACAATAATTTTTTCTATCTTGAAGGACTAATTCCATAAAAATGAAAATAAAGGGACCAAAATAAGAAATGACCTATTTTATAATGACCAAAAACATATTTAAGCATTTTTTAAAAAAAAATTATTCTTTGAGTTTGATCGATTGTGTTTTATTTAGTGTCTAGTTTTACATATTCAATAATGTTTATAATTGATACAAAGTTAAAACAAAAAATTGATCTAATCCAAACCGAAAAAAATCGAATTAGTTCAGATCGAGTTTCATTTATAAATCAAATTGAAGGTGCAAAATGATTAGATCGAATGATTTTATCCCTCAAAATTGATCCATTCCGTACCAGAGATACCCCAACCCAAAATGACATTTTTGCACTAAACCCGTAAACCACACATAATAAAAAATTCAGGAATCAAATTCTAATTAACCCCAACTATTATACAATTGTCCCTCTTTGACCATGGAGACCAACTTAATGAATAATAGTTTACGTATTTTACGCTTTTCCCTCTTAGTTTTTTTTTAAAAAAAATACGCACCTCCTCTTAGGTTTAGAATGTTATTAAAGTTATTTTTTCTATATTATTACATTTACCTCTCTCTAGAGGAGGAGGTGTATGTTTTTTTCTAAAACTAAGTGTGTAAAGAACACAATTCTAGGGAAGTTAGTATAATTATAAAAATGATTAAATATATTTATGGTCACAAAAAAATAGAGCATTTTTAGTTTTGGTCCGTATTTTTTTTAAAAAAATTAATCAAATACTTAAAAAAAAAATGATGAGGTTATGGCCATTCATTGTATTTATTATCACTCCTTATTAAATATTTTTTAAAATTAAAATTTATTTTCTAACCAAAATAATAAATTTAGCTTAATTGTAATTTTGATTCTTTAATTTTATTATTGTGCGATTTTTGTCCTTCAACTTTTATTTGTGTGATTTTAATCCCCCAACTTTGTCTATTGTGAGATTTTATTCCTTTAATTTTTTCAAATTGTGCGAATTTGCTCAATTGATCCATCTTTCATTAAGAAGCTAACGGTTAAGACAATCACACCAATAACTCATCAGGTCCCACAACAGGATTCGTCAAGTTGAATGTTGATGGCAGCCTAGCTCATCAGATCGCTCATGGCGGCTTTGGAGGACTTTGTAGATGCGAGGATGGTTCGTGGATCTTTGGATTCCAAGATCGTAAGAAGGTTTCTGATATTCTCGTGGTCGAGTTGCTCGCTATTTTTGTGAAACTTAAGGTGGCTTGGGAAAAAGGATTTTTTCTTCTAGAGATTGAGTTCGAGGATGAAGCGCGGACTTTGACATAGACACTGTGACACGACACGACTAATGTCCAAAATATAGGACACCAGAACACGGCTTATATATAAATATTTAAAAAATTATAAAATATAAAAAATTATATGGAACAGGACAAAAAAATTATAAGTTGGTAAACAAAATGTTTATCTAATTTTTCTAAAATAAATTGTTAAATTTTATAGTTTAACTTGATAACAAAATGAGTCTCACAAAAAACATACCATGATGGGTTATCATAGTATAAACATTGTGCCTTTTCTGTCACTTAAACTTCAAATTTTGCCTAATCTCTACCATAATATATCTCAACAAAAAAGAAGTATTAAGCCTTATTACAATAAACTTTGAAGAGAAGTTTTAATTTAAGGTATGTGGTCATTTTCTTAACCTTCCTCATTGAAAAATATAGCCTCCAAAAAATTAAGAAAAATTGTCTTAGAAGTGTCGAGCTACACACATGTGTCGGCTCAGAAGGGTTGAGCCAAACAAAGGTGTCGGCTCGAAGTGCCGAGCCGATAAAAAAATATTTTTTATTGGACACCGCTAGAAAGGTGTCGGAGACGTGTCGAACAAGTGTTGGAGAGTGTTGTTGTTAGACGTGTGTCGGACACGGTGACACGGTAGTTGAGAGAGATGTCAGTGCTTCTTAGAGTCCGACTCTTTGGAGGCTATTAGATTGATTCATAGTGAGAAATGTTCTTGTTATCATGCTTACGTTGCTTTGACTGCGGACACTCGTTTCTTCCTTAACAAGAATTGGAATGTGAAGATACCCCATCGCATGTGGGAAGGAAACCAATGTTCTGACATTCTTGTCCACGAAGTTGTTCATATGTCGCAAGATTTTGTTATCCTTGATACTTGCCCTAATTCTATTTCACTAGCTCTTCAAGCTGACATAGTTAGAATGATGTTCCCTAGAGGTTTTTAGCTTGTTCTTTTCCTTCTGTTTATTGTTTTATTTTCATTCATTTACCAAAAAAACAAAAACCCAAAAAATAAAGTGTAAGAGCACTAAAATCGTGCAATTAGAAAAGTTTCAAACTAAAATCGCATAAATGAAAACTTACACAATTTAAAAAGTTTCATAATCAAAATTATAAAATTCAAAGTTAGGGGACTAAAATTGCACAATTGATAAAATTAAGGGTCTCAAATCGCACAATTAAAAGTAAAGGGACTAAAATCACACAAATAAAAAAATTGGCCAAAAGTGCATTAAGCCAATAAATTAAAAATGACTATAGACACAATGGAGTGGCAATAATTTCTCCCAAGAAAAAGTAGTTGTTTTTAGTTCTTATAGTGCAATAATGAGTTTGCTACCAAACATGTCCCTATTAAAGTAATTAATTATTAAATTAAATTATTAAATAATAATTTTTTTCATGAGCCAAGACAATTTTATTAAATAACGTTTGAGTACAAGGCGTTCTCAAACTAATTATTGCATACAAACTAGAATTAGTGTACAGCAAAAAAAAAAAAAAACATTTACCCCATCATATATAGTTTATAGGGTAATTACACATCAGAAAAATTATAATGATCTCTCCATTTGCATGAAACCAATTCTAAGAGCGAGTTTTAATAAAGTCCAAAATTTGTAAAGCATCCACCTCTTCAGATTAAAAAATAATGGCATTTCTACATAACCATAAAGACCAGATCACATTATACCAAATAATAAGCCATATTTTCTTTTCCTCTTTCCTAGCAAAAAAAAGCTCCTAAATAATAGAAACCAAGACTCCAATGAGGATGGGAGAACTGAAGTCCACAGCAATCCAGAGCAGTAACTTTCTCCAAATAAAACTAGGAAACGAGCAAAGGAGAAAAAGGTGTTCTGAACCTTCTTGTAGTTTATCACAGAAAACACAATTTACACAATTCCCACCTTTTATGGGGAATTCTATCTTCGAGAAGGCTACTAATAAATCTTCCTGCACGCCCAATCTCGCTTTTAACGTTTCAGACCATATGCTGTCAGAGTCGGATAAAAATCTACAGTACCATTTGGAAAGAAGGGCATAATTAAAATACAGAACATCCTTAATGCCCATAATTAAAACTAGTGAAAAATAATAATATTTTAATAAATTAACAAATAATGATATTTGCAAACACATGCAATATTTTAACAAATTCACAGATGGTGGATTTTGAAAAAAAAAAAACATAAGTTAGAGAGGGGTTACTGTCACATCTTTTAGATTATTATCACTTTTAATTTATTATTTTAATAATATTTATGTATTAATATTTGATTTTATTCATTATAAAAATATATTTTAAATTAAAAAATATTTAAAAGAAAAATACAATAGTATAATAAAAAAAAAAGTGACTAAGACAAAGAAGAGTGACAAAACTCTCACTCCATAATTTACTGTTGTAAGCAACAACTCAGATACCATCGCCGCTCTATGCATCGGTCACATCGCCAGCAATCTCAAGCACCTCTCCACGGTCGTCGAACTGATGCACATTGCTCTCCATAGTGTCTCCGAAAGCACCTTGACGAGTCTGAATTTATGGGAGGTCCAAAATCTTGAAAGATATGAATATATATTCGTATGAGATATGCCACTTAAGGGAGTGACAAAAGCTCTAATAACACACTTGGGGATGGTGATAACGTCCCGTTCGGGGTGTTACATGTGTGGTAGAGATGGTGACTGTTTCCCATTTTGAGAGTGGCGACATCTTGCACAGAAAGTCTTGGTTTTATGATGGGAAAGCTAGTTAAGGTTACTAAGTAAACATTTTTTTTTGTGAAGTTACGAGAATTTTGGACCCTTTTACAAATAATTTATTTTAAAGATATTTTAAAATAATGATTGTTTTACTAGGTGCATCGTGGAGATGTGGACCTTGAAAATTGGAGTTCAGGGTAGACAGCTACATAAATTGAGAGTATTTTGGATTAGTTGCAAAAATTAGATTATTTTGAGAATTGATTATATGTATAATTTGTTATTATTATTATCGATTATAACATTATTATTTTTTGTTTGAGTATGTTGTTGAAAAGTGAGTTTGAAGATAATCTTTTTATGATTGGATAGTATAAAAATTATTTTTAATAATAGAAATTTGAATGGTAGAAGAAGAAAGTATATTAAAACTAAAAAATTTTTTAATAAGCTCCAAATTCTTGCTTATTTAAAAAAATTATTTACAGTTACAACAAAAAAAAATCAAAAACTTCAATTGGATTTTTATTTTTTTCCCAAATACACACTTTTACCTTTTTAACAATTTTTTTTTAAAAAAAAGGTTTTGGGAAATAATGTTTTCCAAACACACTTTGAATGCAAGGCCAACCCAACATTAAAGTAGCTCAAGTCCTCGCTTTAGACCCCAATTTTGTTTTTACTTACTATAGGTTTTTTTTGGTAAAAACTACTTTTTTAGATAAAAATATTAAAGTAACGTCAATTACACAAGTATGTGACTCTTAGCTTGTTGGTCTCGCTTATTCTTTGCATTCTCACTGCGTCTAGTTTCAAACAACACAGCTTATTTTCCTCTATTTTTCGTTTTTTGTTTTTTTTTTCAGACTTTTCACATTCAAGTTTTTTAGCCTCTAGTTTCAGCCAATGATCTTCTTTGGCCATTACCTCCCTTAATTTTAGATGGATAATCACCCACAATTAATTATTTTATTTGTTACCATTTATTTTTTTAAAAAAATTCCTTTTTTAACTCTTTGTTCTTCTTCCTCTCTGGCTTTCTTCTACGTTTGATATTCTTGTTTTCAAAATTAAAATTAATAAAGCCTTATCTAAGATCAATAATGTCTCAATAAAGATTAAATAGATTAGTTTTATTATCAATTGAAAAAGAAATGTCAAATGAAATCGATTATAATAATTTAATAAGTGATTTTGCGTCGAAAAAAGCTCGAAAAATAAATTTAAGATGAAATTAAAAAAATTTAATAATTATTATTATTAGATTAAGAAAATGCCCCATTTAAAAAATTCGCTTTAGGCCCTTGAATTTGTTGGGCCGGCCCTGTTTGAATGTGTTGCTTTATTACTATCCCGTTTCAAAATATAAGCTCTTAACTATTTTTAACACAGTTTTAAAAAAAATGGTTATTGCATTTATTTTGAAAAAAATAATCACCCTATTACAATTTTACCTCTAAATAAATATAACTACGATCTTGAGAACTAAAAATTTTAATAGTAATTAAGTTATTTTAATAAATAAGAGTAAAGTTGAAAAAAAGTTAATAAATGTGCCTTGTGATTTGTTTATATGCTTATAACATGAAACATAATATTTTTTTCTATGTAGTTATATTTTAAAACTTGAGGTAGTAGCTATAAAGATTGGAATATTAGAATTGCTTTAGAGCACGGCTATATTCTCTTACAAAATCATCTTAATAATCCTCCTAATACTTTATAAGGAATGTATTCAATGAAAAAAAGAAGCGTAGGTAGTGTGTTGGAAACATAAGAAAGAATTAATTTTTACTTCATTTAGTATGTAAGAGAATTTGTAGGAAGAAGTTATAGGAGGATATAGAATTATTCATTGTTTTCTGTTTTTAAAAACAAAAACTGTTTTTAAAAACAGAAAATTAAAAAACTCGTTTGGTAGACAAGTTTTAAAAAATAGTTTTCGGGTTTCATTATTTAAAAACCAAAATTTGAAAACATCTAAAACTTGTTTTGATTTTCAGTTTTTAGTTTTCTGAATTTACACACAAATTTGTATTGAAAACTCCTCTAATTTTTTTTTGAAAATTGTTTTTTAAAACTGTTTTATAATACAATTTTAAAACCCAAAACTGTTTCATACAAGCCCATTTCCATCTTCTCCCTCCGTTCCACAATACTTATCATTTTAGTCATTTTAATTTTTTTCAAATTATTTGCCACTTTACATTTTCAATGATGGTATTAATTTTTTTTTTTCAATTATACTCTCAAAGGAGAGAGAGTTAATGTTGAATATGAAGAGAAGTTAATGTAATAAGAGAGAAATTTAATTATGAAAAAGAAAATATATATTAAGAAATTTAATTATGTAATAAGTAGTTTATTTTTAAAAACTAAAAGTGTTAAATGCTTTTGTTAATTACTCCTTTTGGTCCTTTTTATAAGACATTATCTAGAAGGTTTTGATGGTCCTTTATATAAGATGTTTTGTAGTTTCCATAAAGTATTTATTATCACTTTTCTTTTTTACCCTCATTAAATACTTTGACTATGTCAACTCTTTTAATTTTGATTGGCCAACACAATATTCAATAAAACATAAAATTGGTATCTCACACACTTTTTTAAAAAATTAATAAAGTTAACTAATCTAAATACTTTCCTTGGTCCGTGTTATTCGGTTGAAAACATCTTATAAATAGGACCAGAGGGAGTATGTGCTAAAACCTTAAATGACATGTATGCTGGAATGGATGGAGTATATTACAAGATATGTCGTGGTGGTAGTTTATCTTGTCTCTTTAACTACATGTGCATGGGTTCAATCTCCTACTGGGAATGGAGCAGATTCAAAAAGAGGATTAGTCATTGCTTCATACCCTGAAAAAAGAACAAAAAGAACTTGAATAGAAATGTGAATTTTTGCCGTTTGATTTACACCACAAAAGAAAGGAAAAAAATATATGGTGGGTCTCTCTAAATATTTTTTCTTCAAAATAATAATAAGAGTAAAACATCAATTTGATTTTTTAAAGATTCATTTATCACTAATTTAACCCTTTAAAGATTTTTATCAGTAAATTAATCCCTTAAAGATTTATTATGTGTATTTTGTAAGGCTAATTTGATAGCGTTTAAATTTTTGAATGACTAGTTTAATAGTGTTTTGAATCTTTGAAAATTAATTTAATAGTTATATGAAATTTTAAGATACTAATTTGATAACTAAAATCTGGACGAAATTGTGACGATAATCTTTAAAAATTTAAATTAATATTTTACTCTAATAACAAAATTGAACTTTTGGAGGGAGACTCCGACAACACCACTTTTTTTTTCTTGTATCATCATTTTATTTATCATTTCATTTTATTAGAAACAAAAATATAAAAGAAAGAAGAAAGTCACTCTGCTGAACAGTGCTGCTAAGTGCCCCATGAATTTTTATTTCTAGTTTCTAGATAAAAGTCAATGTAATTATAGTGATTTTCTTTACTTTCAATTTTCTTTTCAGCTTTCTATTTAATCAATCAATTAAATTTTTCTCAATTTTCTTTTGTATCTTTTCCTTCTCACACAATTCTTTTCTGATAAATTTTCTCTTCATCCAAACAAAGCATAATACCCCGGCCAAAACCAAAAAAGAAAATAAATCACAAAAAACTTGTTTAGTTTAAATTTTAGTAGAGTGAGAAGTGAAAAACATACCGACACAAAAATTGATAGTTGAGATTATTAATACACAAAAACTAAGACAATCCAATAAAAATAAGGCAAATGATATTTAGTGCCTTAAGCACACTATTTAAGAACTCAAATGTAGTAAAAATATATCGAAATGTATAGTTTTTTATACTCTTGAGAGACGAAACAATGTGCTCTTATAATTATTTTTGTACTTCTAGTCACCTTAATTAGTGTCCTAAGGGCACTGTATATCAAGACCCTAAAAATAAGAGTAATGCTTAATCCTCCTACTCACTTAATTTTGACAAGTGTCATCTATCTTCTAAAAAATAAATGTTAAATGGAAGATAAATGACACTTATCAAAATTAAGTGGATAGGAAAATTAGTAGGAGGATTAAACAGAAGAATTAAACATTTTTCTAAAAATAAATCATATTATCTTTGATTAAAAGTAATTTTGAGCTAAATTAAATTTAAAACAAACAGCTCCAAAGTTATAAAAAATGGCGCCTAAAAAATGGCGCCAAACTCAAAAAGCAAAATTTCAAAAATTCGACAGAGTGAAAAATCCCGAAAGAAGAAAACAAAAGTAACAGTAACCACACCATTTTTCGTTCTTCTATTGTCTGGCTGTAGCTTTGTTGAATGCATTTTTATGGATTCAATCCAAAACCTTCAAGGCTTCGGTTCTCAGGTACCAATTCTCCTTTCTTGCCCAATCTACAGCTGATTTTCCTTTTCTTTTTCCCTCTCTGGTTAGTTTTCTGAGAAAATGCCGAGAAACTGGAAAATATTTACAGACACTACTTGTATAATTTCTTTCTCTTTCTTTCTTTTCAGGTTCCTAGCTCGTGCCTTTCTGGTATGTATCCATTTCTTATTAACGCACTATTAACTAAGTAATTACAGTTAATTATCAAAATTCTCCTAATAGCATGAAGCATGAGAATAGCAATTACGAATGATTCATGTCTTTCAGAGCCTCCTGATGTTGGAAATTGGTTCTCAAGCTATGAATATCGGTCTCCTGAACCGGATTTGCATTTTACTATCGAAGGTTCTGCTTTAGAAGGATGCGAATCTGAAAGAGATGACAAAGAAGATGAAGAAATTAGGGTTCCTGATGAAGTGGCTGCTGGAGAGAAACTAGTTCAATGTAGCAGAATCTTTGTTAAAGATGAAAATCATAATGAAGATCTGCACTTGACCAAGGTTAGGCATCTTCTTAATTGTAGATTTCTGAATTGCAGAGAAAAAGAAAGTAAGAAATTCAGCTTATGGTTATTGATTGGGTGTAGTTCCTTTAAGAGTCTTCAGAGTTAGGCTCTTTGAAATTATGCTGAGAAATTGAGATTATATTATTTTATATCTGATTTTTTTTTTAATTCATTTTTTCGTTTTTTCCCTTGCAGATTCCGGATTCTTTCAGCTCATGCTCACTCCTTTCTGGTTGGTACTTAGCCATTTTTCTTCTAGAATTTCTTCCGCAAAATAGTAGATATGATTTGGTTTCTGTGTGAAATGTGAAAATTTACCTGAAGTTCTACATAAAATGAGAGCTTTTCAGTTACCTCAACAAGTTAACAATTATTGTCTGGTTTTTCTGTGCAACTTTGTTTTTTTTCTTTCCAATGATTCAGAGCCTCCGGACATCAGAAACTGGTTCTCGAGCTATGTTTATGAGTCTCCTGAGTCTGATACAAGCAATCTTTTTAGAGATGGAATTTCTGAAGAGAATGAGTGTGAGGAAGAAAGGTATAATTTTGAAGTCAATAATGGAGATGAAGACAGGTCTGAGAATGTCCATTCAAAAGGATGTATTGAACACAAAAACTCTTCTGATAGAAACATGAAGGTAAAGCAAAAGCAGCCTTACATTAGCACGGAATACTCATTCTTGATTTTTCTTTTGAAATATTTCTGTTATAAAATTACTTGGGAAAATAGTACATATTTACTCACAGGTGAATGTATATGCTCCTAATTTCTGAAATAAGGCACCATTAATAGTATGCCAATAAACATTTATGCTAGCACCTAGGAGTAGAACACTTCACTTCCTATTGAATTTAGAATGTGTTTGTTTTACCCGTGACTCACCATGAAGGTACCTTTACTGGAAATAAGAAAATGCTGCTTCCATTAAATGTGGTTAAGATTTATGTTAAAAAAAAATCATAACTGTTTATATATCATTAGAACACGTGTTAGGTTGGTCTAACAAGAAAACAAATGTGATCTTGATATGCGGAAGTTCAAAGGAAAACTTTAAATGTATGAATGCATCCAGTGCTTTCCTCCAAGTCATTTGTGTCTAACTGTTCTTCTTTGGTGTTGAAATCACAGGGTGACGGCAGTGCTGAAATGAAGAAAAAATTAACTACCGCAAATACTTCTCATTTGGAAAAGATTTTGCAGCCATGCATGCAAGATGAGACACTGCAACAAAATCTTGGTCCAACTAAGTATGAGGAGACATCGAGCTTGAATCAGACAAGTCCGGGTCGCAATTGCAAAGCACGTGTAATGCCATTGGATACCGACAGAAGTTCAGTGAGTCCTACAAAGATGCTACTAAAGAATGATATCAGCAAAACGAAATCAAAATCTGAAATCCAACATGAGAAGCTTGACATGAGTGCAAATGTAGCTAAAAAAAGCATCTCAGCAAGAAGTTCAACTTGTACAGGAAATAAAGAGAATGATGGTTTTGTTTCTGCAAAGAAGAACGGTTGCACAGGTAAAAATGATGAAAATTCTTGGAAGAAACCAGAGAAGATATCATTACAGTGTTCTAAAAATACAGGAGCAGTTCCATTGACATGTGAAAAGCGTGCTGTTACAAAGAGAAAGGCATTAACAGAAACAACAAATCTTCAACAATACAGTGGCATGGAGATAACAGGGAAATGGCAATGCCCACAGAAAAGTAAACCTAATTTTGGGCCTCCTCTGAAGCAACTTAGGCTTGAAAGATGGCTCCGTAGGGTTTGAAAGGATCTCCCCCTTGTTGAGACAAAAAAAAAACAGACAAAAACGTTGTGCTTTCACCGAGCAAACATTTTATTTTATTTTTTGTCAAAAACTTCACAATTTTATTCTAAAGATGGATTAAACTAAACCTTGAGGGCTATTGTAACAACTAATGACTTACTGATTATGGAACTAGTGCTGATATGGCATTAATTTGTTTTTTGGTTTTACCTTGCTTGACAAAGCCTAGACTTTTGTGTTACGAAAAGGTTAACCAGTCCATACAAGGACCCGAAATTCCTATAACAAATGCACCTCCTTCAGAAGCCGACACTTGGCGGCTTGGTGAATTTGGGATTCCCCCAATGCAAGGAGCCAGGATTCGAACTCGAGACATTGGGTTCGCTGTCAGGCTCTGATACCATTGTTACAAAAAGGTTAACCTGTCCATACAAGAACTTGAAATTCCTATAACATTTTGTGGTTGCGTTTTGCGTTGCATTGGGATGCTAAAGTTAGATGCACATTCCACAGTTATGGTTTGGTGTTTTGGTGATTATCAAAATTATGATGTTGTTGTATGATGTCAATGGCGCACTGTAATTTGAAATGTTGACAAAACCACAGGAGAGCTTGAGAGCAATATAACAGTTTACCATTTGTTTGTTTGACTTGGTTTCTGTAAGAACTTGTATCTGATTAACGGGTGCTACTTTTACACTTTTTAGACACGTCAAACCATTTTTTTTTCTTCCAAAATTGTTTTTCGCCGGCTTTTAAATACGGGATGCGCCCAGTTTTTAAAAGCTGGACGAATTTATGAAGTGATTCGCAAAACTCAGTGAATTTTAAAACAGTATGTGCTCGATATTTAAAAATTAGACGAAAATATATATTAAAATTTAGTAGCGATATATTTTACAAGTTTATACTAACGGAATTTAAAAACAGTTTTTACTCGGTTTCTAAATACCATGCGTCAAGCAGAAATCAGAAACCAATAGCTTAAAAGTTACAAATTTAAACTGTTTTTAAAAAAATTATACTAACATAATTTAAAAACCGATTGTAAACCGTTTCTAAATACCGAACGATAACAGAAATTAATAATTGGAAGTTTAATCTGTTTTCTATTCGTTTTTAAATCCCGTGCACACTCGGGTTTTAATTATGGATTTGGATCTTCTCCAGCAGGATTCTTATCCAGCATTCCTCCAGCCTAATTTGGTCTATTCATTGTATTCTCTTTCTTTCATCAATAATAAAATATGTGTTTTCTCAGTTGCTACATCTGGAGAGAATCCAATTTCTTTAACTACAGGACGAAGGATAATTTTTTAAAAAAATTGTGTGGTGTAGCAAGAAGAGGGAGAGGTGGGAATAGTAGTGACCTTGATTAACCTCTATTTGGTTTTATATTGATTGATCATTAAGTTCTCTAATATTCAAAAAAAATAAAAATAAAAATAATGTAACCTTTAGCAGGAACCAAACCTCGGTATCCAAAACTGAAACTTGGAAGTTGGATGATATAGAAAGTAACTGAAAATATCTTTTACAAGTGATTGGAAATTTAAATGGTGTAAGTTGTATTGATGTTTTAAATAGAATTAGTTTAGTGAATTAAATTATTTTTAAATTTTGGTTGATATGTTGTTATTTATGAAATAGATTTTTTTTAAAGGAGATTTTAGAATGTAAAAGAAATATTATTGTGTCTCACTTATTACAAGAGGGAGCATCCTTAATATAGAGAAAACCTAAGGGACCTTCAGAGGAACAAAAGGGCCGCAAGCCCAATAGGAAAAACAAAACAGAAAATAGCGGGCCCAAACGAGAAAAATAATAATAAGACCTAATCAAAACTATTTTACAAAAAAATAAACAAGTTATTTTATTTTATCCTCCAATATCCCTCTACAAGCTGGAGAGTATATGCTATATGCTCCCAGCTTGGAGAGGAGTGTGTGAAAAGGCTTTGGTTTCGGCGGCTTCGTAAAGATGTCAACCAACTGGTGAGAACTCTAAAATGGTAGTAATTTGAATAACCCTTTTTCCAGTCTTTCACAAACAATATGACAGTCAATTTCGAGATGTTTTGTTCGTTCGTGAAAAACAGAATTGTGTGCAATGTGTCTGGCGGAGTCACTATCACAAAACATTAATGCTGGAGTAGTATAATAGATCTGCGAGTCTTCGGGCATGTCCCCTAATCAGCATCGCTAAAAGCCTTTAGATGAAGATCATTAGTGGAAGGAAAGAAGATGCCTTATCCAAGATTGAGTATAAGGTATTTCAAAACGCGAACAACAACAACATAATGGTGTTTTTTTTTGGTCTACAGGAGCGGGATTACCACGGGGGAAGGGAATGCGAATTCTGGGATTCGAACCCCAGACCGCTTATTTACATCCCTGCCACACACACCAACTGTGCTGGGCTCACGAGATCATAATGATGTGTTTTTGGTATAGCCATGTATTGGCTGAGCTGTTGGACAACGAACGTTATGTTTGGCCTTATTGTGTTGAGGTATAACAGCTTGCCCACCAATCTTCTATATCCATTGGGGTCTGTACTAGTTTACCTGCAAGATAACCAATATTTTCTAGTAAATCTAAAATGTATTTATGTTGAGAAAGGTAAATGCCCTATTTTGATCTAGCAATTTCGATGCCTAAACAATATTTCAAATCACCTAAGTCTTTGATTTTAAAAACAACATCCATCATCTTTTTCAAAGCAATGATATCATTAGGTTTATTTCCACAAATAATAATGTCATCAACGTATATTAATACTATAGTGTAGGCAGAACCAATGTGTTTAATAAACAAGGAGCTATCATGTTTAGATTGAACAAATTGCAGATTTTTCAAAATGGTTGAAAGCTTGGAGAACCACATTCTGCTGGTCTGTTTTAAACCATATAAACTCTTATTTAGTTTGCAAACAATAGATTTATCCGAAACATTAGAAGGTAGGGGAGGGGATGTAGGAGATGGATGTATCAGTCACTGGGATGCCAGGCTGATTCGTTGTAGGAACAGGGAGTTCCATGGTTAAAGGGGTAAGTTCAAAAGTTTTTGAAAAATCATGAGGGTGTATAGAAAATTCCAAACCATTGTCACTACGAACATTTTTTACTTTAAAATGAAATTGTGTTTCAACAAAAATAATGAAGTTTTGTAAGAGATTCCTAGCTTCAAATTTAGAATGCATGAGAAAAACCCAAGTGTAACGTGAATAATCTTCAACAATCGTTAAAAAATATCGATGGTCATGAATGCAAGTAGCCTTTAAAGGGCCCCGTATATCAACATGTATCATAGAGAACAAACTCTCAGATTTATGATTGTCATTGGGGAAGGGAAGTTTGGTTTGTTTAGCAAAGTGGCAATGATCACAGGGAGAATGAGATTTATATGTAACATAAGGAAATTGATGTTTAACAGTTTGCAAAACAGGCATGACCGAGACGATAATGCAAAAGACCAAAACAAGTATTAGTAACCGTATTATTGGTATAGCTAGGCAAACAGTATTTCACAGAATGCATTAAGCTGGGGTCAACGACATATAGTCTGTGTTGAACCCTAGCCAGTCCAATCATCCTCTTGGATGCCGGATCTTGCAAAAAAATAATAATTTTTGTCAAAGATTAATAGCCAATTGAGATCAGAGACCAATTTATGAACCGAAATCATGTTAAATTTGAAACCTGGGATGTAAAAAACTCCGTCAAGAAAGATTTCATCCATCAAATGCACCCTTCCTAGATGTTTAGCAAGAGAGAAATCATTATTTGGCAAGCGAACAGAAATGGGAGATGTAGCATGTTATGAAACAAAACTTGTTAAAGAACTAAAAACATGGTCAGTGGCCCCACTATCAATTATCCAAATAGTATTAGCAAGAAAAAAACCTTTGATATCATCGGTGGATGAGCTATTTATGTTAACGTGACCAGTGGTGTGTGTGGAAGGTTGATTTCGAACCATGTTCAACATGTTGGCAATCATAAACAACTCTTCAGAAGTGAAATTCAGATTCGATGTATCTTGTGGTCGATTAACAGTGGTTTGTGTGTCATTTGTTGTGACAGAGTTAACAGCAGAAGTATTATGTTTTCTTTTGAATTTGAAATTGGATGGAAAATCGTTTTTGAAGTAGCAATTTAGTATGGCTTTCTTTATCACAGAAGGTGTAGATCAAACCCGAAGAGGAAGAACCATGGTTGGAGTGTGGTTTTCCTCTTCCTTTACCTGAACCACTAGGTTGAGCAGAGTTCTTGTTCCAAGATTTTGAGGCAACCATCGGCTGTGAAGAAGTGTTGAAGATTATAGCGTTAGGGTTCATCTTGTGCTCTTGTTACTGTGTTAAGAAAAAACCTTCGCAATCGGTGGGAGTGGCTCCATACAGAGAACTTGGCGACAAACAGAATTGTAGGAGTCATTGAGCCTCTTCAAGTAGCAGACAACATATTCGTTGTCTCTGTATTTCTTCAAATTTGGAAAGAGAGTGCAGGAACATCGAATGCTGCAAGAACAATCAAAACTAGGGCATAAAGAACCAAGTTCTTACCACATGATCTTTAAATCTATGAAATAAGTGGCAAGATGTTGATCCCCTTTCCGGTAAGAGTGAATTTCACCAAGTAAATTAGATAACCGAAATTAATCACCGTCAAAAAACCTAATTCTCAGATCCTCCCAAATCTCAACGGCAGTGTCAAAGTAAGAAATGCTCGTTGCGATTTGAGATGAGACAGAGCGCGTGAGCCAGGAAATGACTATAGTGTTGCATTTTCGCCACGTCGTGTATAAAGGATCGGTGGATTTTGGAGCAGGAATGCATCCATCGACAATGACGAGCTTATCTTTGCATGTGAGGGCGCTAGACATGTTGCGAAGCTAGATTTGATAGTTCTTGGTCCCTTCGAGAATGGGAGTGGCAACGACGCTGCTTGGATTATCCCCTGGATGTAGGAAATAAGGGCTTCTTGGATGTTGAGGGTCATCGGGAAGTGAAGGAACGATGGTGGGATCGCTTGGATCAACGACGGCGGCCATCGGTGAGGGAGACGAAGCGAAACCCTAAAAGAGCGCACAAAGAACCCTAACAGCGCATGATACCATAAAGGAGTTCTGAGAATGTGAAAGAAATATTATTGTTTCTCACTGATTACAAAAGGGAGCATCCCTAATATAGAGAAAACTTAAGGGACCTTCAGAGGAACAAAAGGTCCGCATGCCCAATAGGCAAAACATAACATAAAATAACAAGCCCGAACGAGAAAAATAATATGAAGGCCTGATCAACACTATTTTACAAAAAATAAACAATTTATTTTATTTTATCCTCTAATATTTTTTTGTGAAACTTTTAACCCTAAACAATCACAATCATTTTATTGAACCCATATCAGATAATTATTTTGTGATGTTTTGGTGTAGTTGATAGAATCAACATGAAAGAATGAAAAAGATAATTATGCATTTTGTAGCAAAAATCATAGTAAAAGAAAGAAAGAAAAGGTAATTTCAATCATGCTCTTTGGAAAAACTTTTTTTATGCAGTGAGAAAGTCAAGGTGGTAGCTACGGCCAGGGTTCTGAATCTGATTATCATTGTTTTGAAAAGAAATTAATTAATAAAATGAAGTCGATTAGTCGATGACCGGGTGTAGTCTCGACTAAAGTCTAGAGGGAATAAAACGACATAAAAAATTAGTCATTTAAGAATTTAGTTTGGTTTAGGTTGGGTTCATTAGAATTTTAAAATGCAAACTCAATATCTAACTCGATTTGGCTTGGGTTCACTGAAAAATACCTAAATTAACCCAATCACCCAACCTAATAAAAAAAACAATTTGGTTTGGTTTGAGTTATTCGAGTTCTTGGATTACCCAACCCGTTACCCACCCCTAATCAGAATTCAGAAAGATGCAAAGGTAATCACTATATCACCAGAAAGAACATTTGGCAAAAGGTGGCTTCCTCTCGAAACCAACCCTGACGTCATGAATCAGGTTTGGCCTACCGATTCTCTCTTAATTATGTTTTTCTCTTCTTTTATTGCAATTAGGAATTTAGGATAGTAACAAATTTGTAATCGAGATTCATTTTTAGCGTTTGTAGTTGCACATTGCTTTTGAATTAAAGTGGATTTTAAGTCATCTTGAGTTGTAGAGAAGTGATTGATTTTTCAGTGATTATGATAAAAATTAAAAGTCGATTTGAGAAGCTGCTCACATTAATTTGTTCGAATAACCAGAGATATTTCTACTTGTTATTTTTATTCTGATTATTTTTAAAATTTTAAACAAACATCCTAAAATCTTGTAAAGTGTATATAAAATAAGCAATAAAAACGAGCTCTCCAATGACATGCATTGCAGTTTCTATAGGGTCTTGGGCTTCCAGAGTCTGAGGCAAAATGCTGTGATGTTTATGGCTTAGATGAAGAACTTCCGGAAATGGTTCCAAAGTCGGTTCTTGTCGTGCTTTTTGTTTATCCCATAACCAATTAGGTTACAACAACTCTTTATTTTCTATGCATGAATCTATTTGAGTTTTTTTTTGTTGCTAATTTTTATTAAAATTTAACTATGGTTAGACCGAAGAAGAGAGGTTGCAACAGGAAAATGAAAAAAGGGTGAGTCAAAATATCTATTTCTATAATCTTTTAATCATCTAGCCTGCTTACACCATTTGCATATATTTTCTTTTTAACAGTAATAATGATTAATGGATTTTTAAGGTCAACTTAAGAGCATGTTTCATAATTTAGTATGCAAATATCCTAAGAACTTCAATTTGAACATATAGCATTGTTTCATTGAGATTTTAACTTCAATTATAATTTTATTGTCAGTTTAGATTTTGATCCTTATATTTTAAAAAATTGGTTATAAATTCCTTTAAAGTATTTTGTATGAATCCTTTAAATCCACTGTTGTAGCTTTCATTTAATCCGTCCCATGTTTTATTACCATCTATATGGTAAGAGACACTAGAAAGAGTTAGAGAAATAGATAAGAATTGAATGAATTTAATTTTATATTCATTGGTTTGATATATTAAGTTACAAAGGAGGACACACACACACATATATACAAAATAAGTTAGAAGAGATCAAACTGAAATAATCATTATCCTAACTAACTTATTTTATAATTATCCTTTACACCATCTATGTCTACCTCTTTTAACACGATTGTTCCGTACTTTCACTTACTAAACTTCCTCAGGTAGCAACATTCAAGTCTAGCAATGACATCTCTGGGCGATTCTCTTGTGCTTCCTGGTGATTTTGATTTTCGGTTTGCTTATTATTATTGTTGCGACTGCCATCTACATAATAAAATCATGATCAAAGAAAGGAATTAAAAAAAGGAGTAAAACTACATTTGAAAAGAAAAAAGAAAACCTTACATGACGGGGGGGAGAGAGAATCACTTGTTGTGTGTAAGCTCAAGTTTTTGTACAATTTCAAAGTATTAGGAAACATCAAAATGTTATAGGAAGAAAGTTCTCTTCTAAACTCTTTGCTCAACTCCTGGAAACCAAAATTGTGCTTCCACATCTCCAAAGTATGCGAAACAGATGGAATTACTAGATTTTGTACTTTAAGGCTGCATAAGAACTGCAAAATAAAGAAGTAATGTAATGACTGATGACCACCAAAAAATACCTTCGTGTAAAAAATTATATATTTGAATACCAATAATTGGAACTAATTAAGTAGATGTCAGTATCTACTATCCATGGTTTAATGGACACTCTACAAGAGATCATAGAGCTATGTTAACCATTTACCCTTTCAATTATTATCATTAGCTTCTTGCAAATTCCTTGACCCCTGCATGTCTTTTTAGTAGCGATAAAAGGCATCTCTGCAACCTTAGCTCCATGAATTCTATAGAGCCATGAAGAGACAATTAAAAAACTATATCATCTTAGTGCATGTTAATAATATGAAATTGGAGTGCAGAGAAGCTTATGAGGATATAATAGTATTTTAAAGTTACAACGAGGTTTACAAACTTAGCGGCCCAAAACCTAAGAAGATAAAAAAAAAGAATGTTACCTGATACAAGCAGCGCCAACGATTGCATCATTTTTTTCCAGGATGAATGTATAGAAACGGTTGAAATTAACCCTAGCTAAGTTTGATCTAAGTAGTATACAACAACAAATAATCAAAAGTTTGCATAGTTCATGCTTATACAAAAAGTAAAGACGAGTGGTAAGAGTAAATAGATTTAAATGTTCAATACCAAAGGAAAACAAAAATACTACTATAGATGTTGATGGTAGCATTAAAAAAAAACTATAACAATGTAGATAGATAAACATCAATGTGCTTACCTACAACTGTATAGTACACTTTGAATTACATCAATGCCCGTTTGCCTGTCAGTTATTGTGTTAAAAGTTTCATTCATCAATGTGAATGCAACTGCAACCTTTGAATTGTTTTCAATATATTGTCCCTTAGTTAAAGTCAACTTGAAAGGCATATCTGTTGGGTGGATGACTCTCCAAGAGTAGCTTTCTGAAATATCAATTCTAAGTGCAAGTGAGTTCTCCAACTTGTCATAAATCTTTCATTAAAAAGAAAACTTTGTCAGAATAAAGTTAGTAAGAAAACAAATATATGCATTCAAATAACAAGGAAAACATATGTACCTCTTTGCAGCTTTGGCTGCAATACAATCTTGAAGATCTCATGTTCATGGATTCTTTTGTGAAACTCATAAAACATCGCCAGTGAACTACAAAAACATTACAAAGTGTCATGTTAACAACAACAATGGATTATGTAATTGAAATTGGAGAAGATTAAGGTGAGTTGTAATTTTTCATCAGCAAATATTTAAATGACCTCATTTTGAACCAAAGTTTTAAAATGGAAAAGTAAAACCTTCAAGCAAACACCTAGAAAATACAAGAGATAAAGAAAAATAGCAAAACATATCAAAAGAGAAATCTTACAGATTTTGTCACACTGAGAGCATGTGATAAGATGCTTAGTTTCATCACCTAGTTGGCAGTATTTACAAACGCAGTAAGGACACAACCAATCACGATAGGGAGCCCTCTGCAATTTGAAAATATCCAAAAATTCTCAATATTTGTGTATTCCATCAAATATATTTACTTTAAGGTATTTCAAAAGAAACAAAACCTTTTAAGAATTGAAAATAAAAAACCATTTAATTACCTCTATATTCATACAACGTGCATGGAATGTAGAGAGACACTTCTCACAACCGAATAAGTTTCCCCCATCTCCACAGACAGAACAAGAACCGTCATTTTGAGTTGACAAATTTTCTTTTTGTCTGACGGTTAGTGTTTCCCGACGTTTTCGTTCTCCAGCTTCATTCCAAGCAGTAATCAATAAATCTTGGAGACATGTGCGTTTTTTAAGAAGGTAAATGCATTCATATGGCTGTTTGAGATCACTCATAGCGTGTTCTTCAAACGTCAACACAGATACCTCATTTTGGCAACAGTTACAGAGGATTCCAGCTCTAGTAATTCTCCCCGTCACTGTTGCATTTTCATCTGTGAATTTCTGGTAGAATACTTGTTCGTCTTCCTGAACAAGTTTGAGGTCTATCAACCATGATAAAATTGTTCTTTTGCATATAGTTTCTCCTTCAGATGAAGGGGGAGTTGCTTTTTTGCTTGAATCTTGTTTATTAAGAGAATGTGAGGCATTCTCTATGTTTGGTACTTTAGAGGAAGACAAAACTCCTTTTATGCTTGGAGCTTGCCTTTCAGGGATAGGTAAATCGTTTCTTGTTCCTAGGTTTGGGTTTTCAAGAGGTTCACTTGTGCTTGTGTTTTGTTCATCGGCCGTCCTTTTCTTAGACCAGTGGCTCCTGTGACCCCTGTGACTCCTTTTACCACGTATATGACTTCCAACCAAATAAGCACACAAGTCCACATTTCTATTCACTATTGGTGTAGATGTTGATGCCATGTTATTTCTTCGACTTTGCTTATTGGGCCTAGATCTTGAATCTTCTTGATCACAGTGATCTGAGTCACTTTCTGACTCAGTAAGATCTGTGTAAACAATATTATGTTTCCGTTGTCTTAATGAATATGACATCTTGTTTTCTGTTAGTCACCGAAAGTTCTGCATTGACAAAGAGAAATTATTTCTAATAAAATTGGAAGATAGCTTTTAAAAATAAGTACTCATAAACCAGCACAATAATCAATTTAAGCAAAGTTTATTAGGTAGAGATATGAGGAAGAAATTAACTATTTGTTAAAGTTTAAACAATTTCAGCACCTTGTATAATAATTAAAAGAGTTACTGGGTTAGTTTCTATCTTTTTTCTCTCCCCATTTGAGTGCAAGCATTATACTTTTTGAGAAATTTTACTTTATATTAGTGAATGAACACCATTAACATTTCTTTTTTGTAAGGTCATTAACTTTTTTTCACTAATCATTACAAAAAATTAGAGAAGAGAAGAGTCTAGAGAGATGTTTTAAGCAGCAATAGAAATAGTCTAGAGAAAAAAAATGTCAGACCCTTGATTTGTTTTCCCTTCCCATTGAAGGCAACAAAATGTTTACAAAGATCCATAAAGGAAGAAAATAATGGTTGTATTTCCGGTATGCACATAAAGGGTTTGGTTTTGGTGAGTGAAGAAACAAGGTGAATCTTGTGGTTGTCTCATGTGATTGGTTATGAAGCTTTGGCTTTAATCATAAAGGCAATGATTAGGACAATGGTTTTATTTCTATACTAATGCTACGGTAGAATTAGAGGTCTCAAAACGAGTCAATCCGAAAGGTTTATTAAAAAAACGACCCAACTCAACCGGCTCATCTTTTAGGTATGAAAAATGTAACCCAGCTCAACCCACTCGAGTTGGTTGGTTAAATGGGTTGGCTCACTTAAATAATAAAAACTTCCAAAAAAAGTGAAATAAATCTGAAAAAACATTAATTTTTTTTTTAAAAAAATAATGACATCAATTAAACATTTAAAAAATAAATATCATTCACTAGTATAAAAGGGAATTCTCTTAATTCGGTAAACATTATAAATATATAATCCAAAAGTCACATTTGTACAACTAAAACTTCACAAAGTCATAACATATGTTCTACAATATTACATCACACCACAGCAACAAAACAGCAGCAAGCAAGCCAACAAGGGCTATTAATTTCTTAACAAAGAAACAAATCTCAGTTTTAACAAATTAGCATGAAGCAAGAGCTATTTGTTTCCAACAAAGGAACAAATCTCAGTTCTAACAAATCAGCAAGGAGAAAGGGGTTTTAAGTAGTTATTTCCCAATAAAGAAACAAATCTCAGTTATAGCAAATCCAGAAATATGTAAAGTTAATAAAAAAAAAGAAATTAAATGAAAATAAATAGAAAACTAAGGTCAAAAACAATAGCAGAGCAATGCAGTAGTAAGTAGCCTCACCTTTGCAGGCATGAACGAAGTAGCAATGAGCGTGTCAAACCAACGAGAGCGAAGCAGCTACGAGTTGACGAAGTATTGGCAGCAGCAACGGTGAGTGAAGGAGCAGCAGTGACTCACGAGGTGACGACGAAGAGTTGAAGAACAAGGAGAAGAAATTTAGGGTTTCAATTTTCAATTAGTGAATCACTAGAGACTTTTTTGTTTGTTATATGTTTGCATTCTTTTCTCCTTTGGGCCTTAGTGAGTTAAACTTAACCCAAGTTAGGTTTTTTTAAGTGGTGGGTTAACTGGGTTAAAGCCGGCCCAACCTGCATTTGACAGTGGATTAAATGAGCTGGGGTCACATCCTTAATTAGCCATTTTTTTAACTTAACTCACTGTGAGTCGGGTTGGTCTGGGTTGGCTCGCGAGCCCAACCCCATTTTGATACCTCCATATAAAACCATAGTTAGAAGAGAAAAACATGAATAAAAACCAACCAACATCACATCATATCCTATATGCACTTGAGAATGAAATCACTAATGAAATGAATGCGTGGAAAATTAAAAAAACAAATAAGTTTTTGCAACAAAAGATATACTACGACTTTACAAAAATTCACTGCGATCAAGCAAAAGAAATAATAAACTTTCCTATATACCTAATTGAATAGGTTTCATTACACTTTTTATCCTTTAGTTTAAGGTTTGTGCGATTTTAGTTTAAATTTTAGTTGGATGAATTTTATTCTCTTATTTTTAAAACACTCAAATTTCGATGAAATGACGAAATTCGAGAAATTCAAACTAGGGGAACTAAAATTGCCCAAACCCCAAACTAAGGAGTTGAAAAGTGCAACTGAGCCAGTTAGATATGTCATTCATGGGATTTATATTTCAATTGTGGGGTTTGGACTCTTTACCAAGCAAGTAAAATCGTAATAATCTACCGAATAAAAGAACGACTGCAACATCAATTGCAAAATGGAGAAAACTTATTTTCAATTTTGAAAGATGATCTTTATCCTAGATTTTGGATTTGATGTCTGAGTAACATTGAAGATGCAAACAATATAAAAATCTATAAAATGTCTGCGCAACATAAAATTGATAAAACAATTTGCATTGATTATATAATTATAACTAATAAATTCATCTTTAATTATTGTAAAGTTATAGATTGATATTCCATATGAGATTGAACTCTACCAAGTAGATTGAATGCTCCGTCAAGTAATAATCACCAATAGAAAACATATTTGTTGATGAGGATTTAGAATCAAGAACCTTTGAATTTGGAACCAAAAATTGAAAGAAGAAAGCGAAAGAGAGAAGAAGGATGATAGAAATCGCCACTCTAATTCTTGAATTAGAGATAAGATAAAAGGAAGATTCGCCACATTGGTGCTGTAAACCAATGATAAGAAATCAACCAAGTTCTCAAGCCCCTAAGCTAAGAACCCCTAGCGGAGAAACTAATTCTCAAACCAATCAATTTCATAAAATGATAAAAAATTGAGTCAAGACAATACACAAGAGTATTTATATGAGAAACAAGACCCCTAAACGCTCAATTTCATAAAAACATAGTAGGTTTTTGCATGCACACACATTGCTAGGGCATTTGAACACCAAAACTGGAGCCTGTTTGTTGTCTGCGTGCATTCGAACGCACCAGAAGGGCATTCAATGCAAATTATAGATCCTGCTTGTTGCCTAAGGCGTTTGAACACATCCTGGGTGCGTTTGAATGCAAAACCTTGACTTTTTACAACAAAAATATGTCCTTTACTAACAACAAAGCCTCTTAAACATTATACAACCATGTTTGGGTCCTTTTATTTTATTACAAACTAAAAAAGCTTCAACACTTTAAATCTTCCAAAAGCTTGAGATCCTTGAGCATCCCCATCCATAATCACATCATCCCCTCTCATTAAAGAGGATTCGACCTCAAATCCATAGGTATAACACCTACTAAATAGAGGAACAAATCATCAAGAAAACGTAATGGAGAAAGGAATGCAAACTAATCAAGAATCACATCCACCCGGATAAAAAATAAACATTAATTTCCCTCCAAGTGGATTCAAGACATCAAGCAAAGAAAACTCATCACAAGTTGTACAATAATGCATACATGAGTCTTTACAATACACTAGCACAAAGACAAAATTACTATCTAGTACTTTTGGAAACTTGAACAAAGTAGAACATGTGAATTCATGATGCAAATAGTGCCCTAAAGACAAGTCTAAAGGATAACTCTTAAGTGTAGAAGTTATAGTAGACTTCTTGTGTACAAATTTGTCTTCAACAAGTTCTATGGAAATACCTTCAATTATCACTATCAAACATAAGGTATTATTTAAGCAAAGCACAACAAAGTTTTCAGACTTGGTTATCCAAAACCTATTCACAAGGAAATGGAGCCACATATATAGCTTATACTCCAAGGTGTCAAAGGGACGAGAGAAATAATTATAACTCAGAGATCTTGCTAATGAAGGTAATGAGAGATTAAAAATTAAGTCAAAACCTCTCTTAACCAATGATTTACCGTCTACCTCCCTTGGAAGAACACCTTTAGAACCTTGCAAAGAAGACATGAAAATTCTAGACAAACAAATTAATGTTAGCATGTGGACAAATGTCATCATTATGCATCAAGTATAAAGAATGTCTAGATAACAAAATATATTTATTTTTATGTTTGGGAGTTAAAGGTGTGAAAAGGATACCCTCATCCTCACTCCCCTTCCTTTTACAGCCAATCTTAGCTCTCTTAGCCTTGTCCTCACTCATCCTTTTCTTTTTCATTTTTAATTGATCATCAATAACCTCACTAGGAGATAAAGGAATGAGATTAAACTTTTGTTCTTTAAAGGTGAAGGAGTACCTATTAGTGAAACCATCATGGATGACTTTCTTATCAAGTTGCCATGGCCTTCCCAATAAGATATGGGTAGCCTCCATAGGTACAACATCACAAAGAACCTCGTCACAATATTTAATAATGGACAAGGAAAGTGAAACTTGTTTATCCACCACCAGGTCGCCATTATCATTCAACCATCGATGAGTATATGGCTTAGGATGCAAGGTAGTAGGCAAATTAAGCTTAGACACTATCCTAGCCCTAGCTACATTAGCATAAAAACCACCATCAATGATCAACGAACAAGTAAAATCATCTATCATACACCTAGTGTGAAAGATATTTTCTCTTTCGGTCTCATCTTCTCCCTTGGGCAAGGTACTAAGCAATCTTCTCACCACAAGCAAGTCACCATCCATAGGGGAAATATCTTTAACACCTACATCACTAGAAGAAGAACTAGAATTAATATATGTAGAAGAAGAAGAACTTAAGGGCTCATACTTGCCATTCTTCATAATCTTTGCCTTTTTAGAAGGACATTGGGAGACAATGTGCCCTCTACCAAGACATTTAAAGCAGTTGATTTTAGCTTGCTTTACCTTTTCATCTTGTCCAACCACCTATTTACCTTTAAAAGAATATTTCTTTGCGTGAGACCTCTCTTTATCATTGGAGGAAGAAGTGTTGAAATCTTACCTTGAAGATCTTGGGTACCTCGAATACTTATGCTTTTCATAGTATGGGTTAAAAGACTTAGAGAATGTAGAAGAATAATAGGAGGACCTACATTGTTTTTCCAAATGTGCCTCTACCCTAAGGCATTGTTGAAGTAGTGCCTCCATGGATGCATGATCATGCAATTATATAATGTCTCTAATGTAAGGATTCAACCCATTGAGGAATCTAGCCATGGTTGCCTCCTCACTCTCTTTGATATTGGCTCTAGCCACAGCCACTTCCATGTCCTTATAATAAGCTTCCACATGCATTTTACCTTGGGATAGGCTTTGAAGCTTTTTATGGAGTTCCTTAACATAATGTGGAGGAACCCACCTCAACCTAAATCTAGCCTTAAGCTCATTCCAACTCCCTATAGGATGCCAAGGTAAAATGGTTTTCTTTTGGCTATCCCACCACAATAATGCATATTTTGTCAAATGGATAGTAGTTAAAGCAATTTTGCAATACCATGTCTCCTAGATGCCAAATTGTCTCTAAGTCTAGGCATATATGCAAAATCATCCTCCCCACCAAAATGATGCAAAGACCTATCATGTCTAGCATGTCTATGCAAATGATCTTGCCTAGATCTATATGCACATGGAGCCTACGCCCAATATCATGTTGAGCTTGTAAAACAGGAGCATTACCTTCACTTCTTGGAGTTGTTGGCCTAGGTTGGCGCCTAGTAGAGGCATCATCATGGTGAGATTTGAACAATATCTCGATTTCTTCATAGACACCTTCCATTTTTTATTGCAACAACTTATCGATATGTGAAGTCATAGCCACCAAAAATAATTTGTTAGCGTTGCGTGGAGGAGAACTTTGAGGTGAATCCATTGACACAAATTCCAAGAAACACAAAAGTATAGTGTAGGATAACAAAAATACGAAACAAGAACCTATGTAGCCAAATGGCCAAATTAAACTGAAAATAAGAAAAAGTATACAACAAATCAAAAATAAAAAAAGCTACTAAGCACCTCACAATATTCACACAAAACTCATAAGTGTATCCCTCAAGCAAGTAAAAGCACTCGAGTATCACACAATGGAAGGATTTTTCTATAATGAGCACTCTTGCATTTTACCACTCCCTATCTCTTGAAGGGAAATTAGCAAAAGAAGCTAGAAGAACTCGTAAGTCCAAACCATTCTTCCCAACTTTATGGTACCAAAGTGGAAAATTTCCAAAAAGCTTATCAATAATACTTTAAAAGAGTGACAAGCAACGGATACAAATGAAGGCACACTTAAAAGACAAAACTAGAGGTCAAAAGAGAAAAGCAATAAATGTTGACTCAATCAAAAGAAAAGTTAACTCAAAGTGGAATGGGCAAAGAATGTGACAAAGGCACACTAAGAGTATTAAGAAAACAAACAAGTTCAAAAACAAAAGCATGCTAGCTAGAAAAACACCAAAAAGTCAAGCAATGAATGTGTACAAGTATCACCAAGATGTGTAGAAGTGTAAGTGAACAAGAAGAATGTGACAACAAGGTGGATTTGTGCAAGCTAAGTATGTAACAACAGAATATTTATATGAACTTTCTCTTTTCTTTTGTTTTTTTTGTAATACTATTCTTTTGCCATGATTTTCTTTGCTTTTTTTTCTATATATATATTGCTACGTTTCGCTTTTTTTTTTTGTAATATATTTTCTTCAACTTTTTCTTGCACTCCAAGTCACACAAATGAAACACTTAATACAAGACATGGAACAAATAAATGAATTAATAGCAAGTGACACAAGGTGCTCAATGGCGTGTATGGAAGAAATTCTAGCTAACAAGAATAATATGGCACAAAACAACACAAATATGATGAACAACCATAAACAAATTGGAAACAAGCAAAAAACAATGGATAACACGAGGAAAAACTCACTTAGGTATTGTGACAAACACTTAGTGTAGAAAAAGGAACATAAAAACCTAAACACAAAAAATTTAACAAAGAGACTAAAAAATGTGTAGGTTATTGGCGCAAATATGTGAATATAGAGGATATCAACTCAGATTTTGGATTCAAACATCAAGGATACAAGAATCAAGCACTTATCATTAAGAACATTCAAGAACACATATGAACACATGTGTAGAACTTTTATAATCAATACTTGTTCTTAAAGTTTTCAACCATGTAGAATGCAAATATCAACTCGAAATTTCCAAATTCACAACAGATCATCCAAAATTTGCTGAAAATCAGAAACAAAAATCAAGAAAAATTGGGGAAAAGTTGTGCCAAAATAGGGGAAGATTGGGTAAAGGGAGAATTAAATCCAAATTCATGAAATGAAGCACAATTGAAGCTCAAATCACTCAAATCCAATCTATAGAACTCAGAATTAAAAAGGAATTACAAAATAAATGGTGAAAATAAAGAATCACCTCAATTGAAGCCCTAGGCTCAATGATACCAAATGATGAGAATGAATCACATAAGAGGATGGATCTAGCTTCAAGAGAGGATTTAGAATCAAGAACCTTTAGATTTGGAACAAAAAATTGAAAGAAGAAAGCGGAATAGAGAATAAAGATGATAGAAATCGCCACTCTAATTCTGGAATTAAAAGATAAGATCAAAGGAAGATTCACCACATTAGTGTTGGAAACCATGATAAGAAATCAATCAAGTTCTTAGGCCCCTAAACTAAGAAGCCTAGCAGAGAAACTAATTTTCAAACCAATCAATTTCATAAAATGATCAAAAACTGAGTCAAAACAATACACAAGAATATTTATATGAGAAACAAGACCCCTAAATGCTCGATTTTGTAAAAACTGAGCAGGTTTTGCATGCACACATGCTGCCAAGGTGTTTGAATGCCCAAATAAGAGCCTGTTTGCTGTTTGCATGCGTTCGAACACACCAGAAGAGCATTCACACGCAAATTATGGACCCTACTTGCTACCTCCACGCATTCGAACACAACAGAAGGGCGTTTGAATGCAAATTATAGATCCTACTTGCTGCCTCGATGCATTTGAACTCATCTTGAGTGCGTTTAAATGCAAAATCTGGAGTTTTCACAACAAAAATATGTCCTAAACTAACAACAAAGCCTCCTAAAAATCATACAACCATGTTTGGATCATTTTATGACAAACTAAAGAAGTTTCAACACTTTAATTCTTCCAAAAGCTTGAGATCCTTGAGCATCCCCATCCATGATCACATCACTTGATAATCTAGAACAAGATCTTCAAAAATTGTTCTTGATGCGCAAATCCTATGAAGCTTGAGTGGACATTTGTTCCTGATGCACAAATCCTCTTGAAATCTACTATTTTTCTGCATCACTTGTTTGATAGCAAACGTTTGATTTCGTTCAGAAGTTTTGTATTTATATTAGGGTTAGATAAGACTAAGCTCTTTACCAAACACAAGAAGTGGTGGAAGACCCCTAACCTTTTGTTTGGTAAACAGAAGAAAGAGTGAAGAAATAATGTAGAGAGAAAAGAAATATAAAGAGCAAATACGTGTGTTTAATTTAAAGAGAAAGAGAAGACAGATTAAAGAAAAATGACTTTTTATTTTTTATTGTTTAGATGGATAGAAAACTTAGAAGAAAGAAAATGATAAAAGGTAAAATGTTTGATACAATGAAGATTAACAATTCAAATAAAAATAATAATATGTAAAAAAACTTAAGAAATAAATAATATAAAACACTTATTACTTGCCAAAATAAATTATTTCAATGTATTTTATAAAAAAAATATTTTAAAGGGAACCACCAAATTGAAAGGTTGCTTTATGCGCACTGATAATTTCAGGAGGCAAGACTTCTAGATTCTAACGTCTATTACACTTGCAATTTTTGCTTATAAGCATAAATATTTATACTTCTAAGTTCTCTGCACTGCACATACGAAAAACCAGCTCAACTAGAGCTGATAGTGCGAAAAACACAAATCTTAATTGAGAGTTGTAAGAGATTTTAGATGAATGTAATCTGAGATTGTAAAAAGAAGAAAGCCTTTCCTAGTTTGCTAGTTTTAGTGGAGTTTGCTTTTTCATTACCCATTTATCACTAAATCATAGTTAAGTGTTGCTTGGATGGGGGTAACTATCCGTGGGCTAGATGGTGTGGAGTGCAATTTTTACTATAGTTTGAGGTAGAGTGCAATTCTGGGATATCTGAGGGGGAATTTGTGCATTGTACTCATTAAATTATTATTATTGATATTATTATGATATAAGCTATTTTTTTGGGGTCACACCAAGCTGATATAAGCATAGTAAACTATTAGGTGTAATGTGATGGTAATTCACATGGTCTCTTATGTACATGGGTTCAATCTTTGGCTGGTAAAAATAGAGTGACATTTTGTGACTACCCTGTCATTTCTTTGTGCGAGCTCAGCTTTGACAGCTTCGAAGAGGGTATTAATCATGGTTTCCAATGGTGAATATCCTATAAAGAAAAGAAAAGAAAAGAAAAGAAAAAAGTTTTATTTTTTTTTTGAAAAGCAGGAAATTTTTTTGTCCAGAAAAAATTAAAAATATACTGCGCATGTCAACAAAAAAATTGTCCTTTGGTTGCAGAAAATGGTAGGCCCGATTAGTCAAAAAAAAGCCCATCAAAGCCCAGCACAAGACTATAAAGTCGGTAAAACGCAATGGCAATCAGAATTCAGAAAAAGCGAAGGCAATGACTACATTACCGGAAAGAACATCTGGCAAAAGGTGGCTCCCTCTCGAAGCCAACCCTGATGTCATGAATCAGGTTTGGCCTACTGATTCTCCATTCTCCCTTAATTATGTTTTTCTCTTCTTTTATTGCGATTAGGAATTTAGGATGGTAACAAATTTGTAATCGAGATTCGTTTTTAGTGTTTGTAGTTGCACACTGTTTTTGAATTGAAGTGGTTTTTAAGTCATCTTGAGTTGTAGAGAAGTGATTGATTTTTCAGTGATTATGCTAAAAATTAAAAGTTGATTTGAGAAGCTGCTCACATTAATTTGTTCGATAACCAGAGATATTTCTGCTTGTTATTTTTCTTCTGATTATTTTTAAAATTTTAAACAAACATCCTAAAATCTTGTAAGTGTATATGAAATAAGCAATAAAAACGAGCTATCCAATGACATGCATTGCAGTTTCTATGGGGTCTTGGGCTTCCAGAGTCTGAGGCAGAATGCTATGATGTTTATGGCTTAGATGACGAACTTCTGGAAATGGTTCCAAAGCCTGTTCTTGCCGTGCTTTTTCTTTATCCTATAACCAATCAGGTTACAACAACTCTTTATTTTCTATGCATGAATCTATCTGAGTTTTTTGTTTTTTGTTTTTGCTAATTTTTGTTAAAATTTAACTGTGGTCAGACTGAAGAAGAGAGGTTGCAACAGGAAAATGAAAAAAGGGTGAGTCAAAATATCTATTTCTATAATCTTTTAATCATCTAGCCTCCTTACACCACTTGCATATATTTTTAACAGTAATGATTAATGAATTTTAAGGTCAATTTAAGAGCATGTTTCATTATTTAGTATGCAAATATCCTAGGAGCTTCAATTTGAACATATAGCATAGTTTCATAGAGGTTTTGATTTCAATTTAAATTTTAATATCAGTTTAGATTTTGGTTCTTATACTTTAAAAAAGTTGTTATAAGTTCCTTTAAAGTATTTGGTATCAATCCCTACAAGGACCGAAACCAAAGTAGTTTTGTTAGGAATTAGTCCTACATCATGAAATTATTTTGAATTGGGTCCCTATAATGGACTAATTCCTAATGTTTTGAAACTATAGGGAGTTAAAACAACTTTTTCTTGAGTATAGGGACCAAAACTCAAATGGGTGTAAAGTATAGGGACTAAAAATATATCTATACTTGTCATTGATTATTGAACTCCATTTTGTGCTGTTCTGGTGCAGGAATATAGCAGTAGAGTATATTTTATGAAGCAAACTGTGGGTAATGCTTGTGGTACTATAGGATTGCTTCATGCTCTTGGCAACACAACTTCTGAGGTCAAGCTCCGTAAGCTTTCAACAGTCCATTTCCCGTTGCTAGAGTTTTTAGTGCACCAACCGTTTTTCTCATTCATCTGGTGTCTGTTTTGTCAGTGGAGGGGTCATTCTTTGATAAGTTCTTTAAATCTACTGCAAACTTGGATCCGTCAAAGGTTATTGCTCCCCACCCTACCCTCTCTACTTCTTTCTCATACACAACCAGGCATAAACACTATTTCTCAGCTTAAATGGATGCTCGTTTGCATTCTTTTTAACTTCTATATCATACAGCGTGCAGATTTTCTTGCAAATGACGGAGAAATGGAAGTTGCTCATTCTGTAGCCGCAATAGCTGGTGATACAGAGGTAATTTATCAGACTGATGCACAGCTAATGGGAAATTGTGTAGAACATTATTTGGAACTGGTAGAATGATCTATTATTCAGTCTTTATATCTTCAAAGTATAATACTACGAATTTTATCAATCTGGTTCCTATTGCTTCTTGTTAACTGTTTATTTTTAGACTTTGGATAGGATAAATGATGTGTACTCAGTGGCTTTATATAACATCATTTAAATTTGTAGGTTTCTTTTGTTATGAATGAGTAACATTGGAGATTTCAGTTTTGGGTTTTAGCCTATAATTTGAGCAAATGAAATTATGAAAGAATAGTATTGCAAAACTACAGTCTCCTCTGTTCAAGTTCATGTTTTATGTGACTAAGTTTGTGCTTCATACCACAATAAATGTTTGTAAACTTATCACATGTCACTGGCCTTTTGACTTAAAAGGAATAGTAAATTTGTGAGTCTATCAAGTATCAACCTATCAACCTATTTGAGTCAAATCCTGCTTCTGAAATGAGTTAGTTTACGTTGAAGTTGTATGACTTACTTGCAAATGCTCATTTGAATTTACTGGGCGAAAAGGGAGGAAGTAGATAGGGGAAATCTGTCTCTCGATTGGAAGAAGCTGGGATTGAAATTTTATTTATGATCGACTTAATATAGTGCTGTAGTGTTTCTAATTCAGTTTTTCCTCTTACTATTGTTTTTTTGGTTCAAATGTGTGTAATGCAGGCAGCAGACAATGCAAAAGCTCATTTCATATGTTTTGCTTGTGTGGATGGTAATTGTTTAGATAACTGACTCATATATCATGATAATTTTATTTCTTTTCTTTCTCCCTTTTGCATTTGGCCTGCAGTTCATCTGGTATTAATTTGTATATAATTGTGTCATATGCAGATGAACTTTATGAGCTTGATGGAAGAAAGTCAGCGCCAATATCTCATGGTCCATCCTCACCAAGTACTTTGTTAAGGGTAAATGTCTTGAAGTTAAGGCTATAATTGTTTTGTTCAATAAAGGTATCTATTCACGAAATGATCTATTCTTTTCATTCTGCAAATGCATATAGAGAAAAGATTCCTTTATATTGTTGTCAAATGGTTAATAAAGCATCTCAGGCAATTTGCTAGACTGAATATCTCCACCTTAAAGCAAAGCACCTATCCCTCTTGTAGGAATTAATATTTGCTAACAATTATTTCAGATTCATGAATATAGCTGTTACCTAGGAACTGCCATGCATGCACTTAGGAATTAGATTCACTTGATTTCCGGTCAAAACACCAAATACTAACTTCTATTTATATGTGTATGTGTGTATGTCTTATATATATATAGAAGCTGGGAGCTTTGTGGACTCAAGCAATTCAGAAATTATCATCTTTCTTTTAAACCTCTTCCAAAACTCATTATTTGTGTCTGTTAACATACACCAACACCTCTGTTTCTCATCCCCTTGTCTTTGCATGTATGGTGCACCTGCTTGTAAATACCTTTTGCTTTGTGCTAGTGCATTCCTCCTATCAAAAATTATAATGAGTCTTGATCATGGCATTTTCAACCTTCCGTATGTCCAAGCCATTTAATCACGTGTTAATTTGTTGCTTCCCTTCCTATTATATATCTGCATTATAATTGAAGATACTAATATATTATTTTAATATTTGAAAATGCTAATATGTGTTTCAATTACAATTGACAACAGGATGCAGCCAAAGTAATACAGAGCATGATCCAGAAAAATCCGGACTCCCTCAACTTCAATGTCATTGCCTTATGTAAGAAATCTGGGGATAGATATTAAGGAGATCAAATTAGGCTTATTGGGGTCATGTTGAACAAATCCATGTATCAATTTACTCATCGCCCATGCATATGCATAGATTTTATTTTCACAAGGGATCTTGGAAGCAGAGTCTCTTCCATCTTAGATTGATGCAGTGATGAGTTATTTCCATGATAAACAGTGTGAATGAACTTTCAAAGCCGAATCATCTTGCGAAGTGATATAGAATAATTTTTTGCATATACAAAGTGATTGTCAGCTCTGCATAGAATGCTGCACCCTGCATCTACTTGGCCCTGGGGATACCATGGTAGTCCACAGAAGCAAATAGCTACTAAGAGCTGTAGTTTATCAATGTAAAGATACTTCAAAATTAGGCAATGTCTTGTTTGATAATCGAAGTTAATGTTAGAAAACTTTGTGCTGCAAGTCATAATCAAGATTGTCCTCACTCCTAAGCGAGATACTAATAGGACATCAACACAAAAATTGAATATAAAAAATGCACAAGGGGGGTGAGGAGCTTTGTAAATTTCTTAACAGAACATTTTGCCTATCCATAACAATGTCAAAAGTTGATGCGAAAAGGCAAAAGGTTGTCAGCACAGGTTCCTTTCCTTCCTGATAATAATTAGCTCAGGTTGGATAGCTAGGAGGATCACAGCATATGAAGATTTACCCTGCCTCCAAAGGGGGATAATAAGGCAAATAATTAAGCCAAAGGAGTTCAAAATGTAATGAAATCATGAGATTGTTGAATAAATTGTCATTAGTGTCTGATTCTTCCCCGATCCTATCATATTGTATATGATTTTGCATTTGTATTGATTCTTTCTTATTTTCTAGTAATTATTGTAATTATTAGGATTGATATTTTTCTTTTTAGTCTAGATTTTAAGTATATTAATGTGGTATGGGAGCTTGGTTTTAGTTACTGTGTTCATCATGTTTGGTAGGGTTTCAGCAGCTACAAAGTGCTGACCCATTTTTCCACGTCGTCCTATGGGTGCACTGCAACCGGCAATCTGTGCAGACATGGCTGACGAGCCATTGGGTCAAGTGCCGTGCCAGAACCTCCGTTTGTCAGCTTTGCCGGCGTGTGTCACCCATGCGTTGCCTTCCCATTGTCGGAATATTGCACCGCCGCCATGTGACTCGCCTTGGTCTTCTGGTTTTGTTGGGACCACTTTCGCTTGTGAGTCCCACTCCTTGACGCTGTTTTTGGCATTTTTTGTTTTGGTTTTAACTTTGTTGCGTTTCGGATCTGTTTCAATGGAAGACTCTTCCAAGGTTGAAAATTCGAAAAAGACATTGTTTTCTTTTGCGTTTGTTGGTTCTCCGGTCATCACTTCAGAAAAATTGAACGGCAAGAATTACTTGGATTGGTGCAATGTGATTGAGATATGATTTTTAGGCCAAGGCCTATCGCACCATCTCATCAGGAATGTTTCTAGTGTTGCTGACTCAGATATGGGTGATTGAGCTTGTGTTTGCGCTATATCAGGCTATTGAGCCGCGATTGATGGTACACTTTCGTCCATACAAGATGTGTTATGACGTATGGAAGAAAGCTCAAACTGTCTATGCTAATGACATTCAACGACTGGAGTCTATTTATAGCTTAGTCACTCTTTAGATGGTTGATCTTGATTTACCCTCTTATGTGAATCAAGTACAATTTATTTATGAGGAAATTAAGTTGATGATGGTTAGTGATTATGTTACAAAAATGGCAGGAAAGTTTGATAATATGCTTATGGTGTTTGCACTTCATGGTCTGCTTAAGGATTTTGAGACTGTTCAAAATTAGACCCTAACCAACCTGACTATTCCCACATTAGAGTAACTTGTTGATTGACTACTTAGAGTCCCTTCTTTGTTTTAAACTGTCAGGTCTGATTCTCAAACAACCTCTAAATCGACAATCTTAATTTTTGGTTCATTTGATCGAGGCGGACGAGGGCGTAGTCGTGGTCGTGGTGGCAAAGGATGCACGTACTCCAAGAGAGATGGACATACTCAAGATCGTTATTCTTTGCATGGATTTCCAAATAACTTTGCCAATGTCGTCTAGTCCTCTGGACAAGATTATGTGCACAAGTCTGCGGTCGATGGCGAGCATACTCTCTCTGCCAATGAGTACAAGGAATGTTTGCAATTTAAAGTTGCTCAAGCTTTTTCGACAACTGTAGTTCACTTTGGTAATTCTATTGCTTGCCTCTCTCACTTTGCTTTACCCTGGATTTTAGATTCTGGTGCTTCTGATTATATAGCTGGTAATCCCTTTCTTTTCTCTCAATTGTCCTCTCCCAAAACACCTCATAGTATTACACTTGATGGGTTTAAGACACAAGCAGCTGGTATTGGTCAAGCATCACCCCGTCAATCGTTACCTCTTAACTCTATCTTATTTGTCCTGGCTATCCATTTAATTTAGTTTTGATTAGTCAATTCACTCGTGGCTTGAATTGTTCTGTCACCTTCAATCCTAAACCGAAGCACGGGGCAGACGATTGGAGCTGGATCTGAATCACGATGGCTTTACTACCTCCAACAATCTCCTTCTTCTACCATATGTGCTGTTTCTGAGACTCCAAAACTCCATTGTCGTTTAGGTCATCCAAGTTTGGATAAGTTGAAGCAGATGGTTCCAAACTTTACACATTTGAAGTCTCTTAGTTGTGAGTCATGTCAAATTGGTAAACATGTTTGATCATATTTTCCTAGTAGTGTCTGTAGTCAAGTTGTGTCTCCTTTTGATTCAGTTCATTATGATGTTTGGGGTCTAGTCAAGTCCCTTCTCTTTTAGGGTATATGTATTATTTTATCTTCATTGATGATTTTTTAAGATCTACTTTGTTATTTCTATTGAAAGATCATTCAGAGTTGTTTGCTATCTTTCTAAAATTTTGCTCAGAAATAAAGAATCAACTTGACAATGCATTCATGACATTTAATGGTATCATATGCCAATGTAGCTACCCACACACACCACAACAAAATGGTGTGGCCGAACAGAAGCATCGTCATCTAGTAGATATAGCTCGCACATTGCAGATAAATGCCAATGCACCACTAAAGATTTGGGGTGATGCCGTCTTCACTGCTTGCTACTTGATAAACCGCATGCCATTATCCATTCTAGGTAACAAAGTTCCTCACTCTATTTTATTTCCAAATAACCCCCTTTATGTTGTCCGTCCTCGTGTATTTGGCTCTACTTGTTTTGTTCACAATCTTACTTTAGTTGTGATAAATTGTTTGCTCGAGCAATTAAGTGTGTCTTTCTTAGGTATTCTAGAGTTTAGAAGGGTTATTGGTGTTGTTATCCTTCTAGTCACGAATTCTATGTGTCTGCAGATGTAACATTCTTTGAGGACTCATCATTCTTTTCCTCTTTTACTACACCAGACTCTTCTACTTTCGAGGTAATTCCTATTCCTTTCCTTGAGTCTTCTACTTCTACACCTACTGGCCCAATGCCACAAAACAATCCTTCTGCTCCTCCACCAAATCGTTTTGGTGTCACTTATGCATGTCGATTACATGACGTTCTAGAGGTTGTTCCAGATAGTGGTTCTCTTGATTCAGCCAGCTCCAACCTCTCCTCCTGCTGCAGTCTCGCCGGACCTTCCCATAGCCCTCCGCAAAGGTCAGGATTCTACCCTTAATCTTTATCCTATCTACAATTTCTTGAGGAATCATAGATTATCTCCATCTCATTATGACTTTATTTCTGCTATATCTTCCATTACCATTCCTAAAACGGTTCAGGAAGCACTTTCTCATCTAGGGTGGCGGTAGGCAATGCTTGATGAGATGATCGCGAGGCGAGTCGCACGTGGACTCTTGTCTCTTGTCTTAGAAGGAATTCCAAGGTTGGTTGTCGGTGGGTCTTTAACATCAAAGTGGACCCTAATGGGCAAGTAGATCATTTGAAGGCTAGACTTGTTGCCAAGGGATTCACTCAGATTTATGGCTTGGATTACAGTGGCACTTTCTCTCTCGTTGCAAAGATGGCATCTGTTCGTTTGTTCTTGTCTATGGGTGCCATGAAGCATTGGCCATTGTACCAGTTAGATATAAAAAATGACTTTTTGCACGGTGACTTAGAGGAGGTGATATATATGGAGCAACCACTTGGGTTTATTTCTTAGGGGGAGACAAGACCTATTTGCAAGTTTCGAAAGTCCTTATATGGTTTAAAGCAGTCTTCTCGAGATTGGTTTGGAAAATTCAGTAAAGTTGGCATAACTCGTTGCCAGAAAGATCATTTTGTGTTCTTTAAATGCTCACGACAAAATCAACGTATTTATCTTGTCATCTATGTAGATGATATTGTTATTACAGATGATGATCAAGAAGGTATCATGGCATTAAAGCAACATTTGTTCAAAAATTTCCAAATCAAGGATTTGGGTCGATTAAGGTATTTTCTTGGCATTGAAGTGGCACAATTTCAGTCTGGTATTTCCATTTATCAAAGGATGTATGTTCTTGATATTCTGGAAGAAACGAGATACTTGATTGCAAACCAGCTGTTACTTTGATGGACCCAAATGTGAAATTGCTATCCAATTGGGGAGCCTTATTTTGAGCCAGGCAAATATAGGAGATTAGTGGGAAAATTCAATTATCTGATCGTAACCAAATTACCAAACCGGATATTTCATTTCTTGCCAGTGATGTAAGCTAATTTCTTAATTCTCCATGTGAAAATCATTGGCAAGCAGTTGTTCACATTTTGTGATATCTCAAAGGATCACTTGGTAAAGGTCTCCTTTATATGGATAGGGGTCACACGGATGATGTTGGATACTCAGATGCTGATTGGGTAAAAGATGTTAAGGATGAAGTTATTAAGAGAAGGTTTACTTCGAGGTACTTGTGTCAGTGTTGTTAAACTCGCGGTTTAACATGTGAACACGGCGAGTTTACGAGCTTTCCGGCGACTTGCAAGTCAAAACGCCATTGAACACGTGTGTTTCTTCGACACGGTGAACACGCCGTGTTGCAACGGTTGTCACGTGAACACGAACATGGCGTAAACGAGCTCAGAATCGCGGGTTTCCGGGTCGGGTCAAACGACCCGAAATCTAAAAAACCTAAACGCCTCACTTTCTCTCAGAAACCCTCACTCTCTTGCGCCTCCACCCTCTCCCTCGCGAGCCACCCTCTGTCACGGCGGCCAACCCTTTCTCTCTCTGCGAGGTGCTCTGTTCTCTGCGAGGTGCTCTGTTCTGGTTTGGTTGTTTTGTTCTGGTTTGGCTATTCTGTTCTCTGTGTTCTGGTGTGGTCTGTTTGGGCAGTTTGGCTGTTCTGTTTGCACTCTGTTCTGTTCTCTACGATGACTAGTAGAAATGATGGAGGTATGGGAGGTTCAAGTACAGGTGCTTCTGATGGTGGAGGGGCTGGGAGTCTTGGGACGAAAGCAATTGCTGTTGCTGCTTCCAAGTCTCACAGAAATGCTCCTGGAAATAGAGATGATCCAGGTTGGAAGCACTGTGTCTCAATTGATGGGGGAATAAGGTTAATCAGATGTAAATATTGTGAGAAGGAGATTAAAAATCGAATTTACAGGTTGAAGCAACATTTGGCCGGGACTGGAAAGGATGTAGAACCGTGCAGAGCAGTTCCTGATGATGTTCAAAAGCAAATGTGGAAACTTGTCTATGTATTACAAGACAAGTTGATCAAGAAAACCAAGCTAACCGAGGCAGCAGAGGAGGAAGAAATGGAGGAAGCAAGAGGTGGGAAAAGAAACAATTCCGAAGCTGGAAATCCTGGACAGACTTTCAAGAGAAGAGCAGGGAGCAGCAACCAACCTACTATTAATACCGTGATGAAGAAACCTTTGAGAGAAGAAGCATGGTTAGCAATTGTCACTTTCTTCTACAACAATGCTATACTTTTTAATGTGGCGAAGAGTGATGAATTCAAGAATATGCTTCAATTGGTTTCTCTTTATGGTAAAGGATTTAATCCACCATCCTACCATGATATTAGAGTGAAGTATTTAAAAAAACAAGTTGCTGCCACTAAGGAAGCTTTGGAGAAACATAAGAGTTCTTGGAAGACAACATGATGCACTATAATGACGGATGGGTGGACGGATAGGAAGAGGAGGACAATACTTAATTTCTTGGTAAATAGTCCTATGGGAACAGTTTTCTTGAAGTCCGTTGATGCATCTAGCATATCCAAAACAGCTAATAAGGTGTTTATGATGATGGATGAAATTGTTGAAGAAGTGGGTGAAGAACATGTTGTCCAAATTGTCATGGATAATGCTTCAAATTACAAGGCAGCAGGAGAAAAGTTAATGGAGAAAAGGGAAAATTTGTATTGGACACCTTGTGCAGCTCACTGCATTGACTTAATGTTAGAGGATTTGGAGAAGAAGCTGCCCATTCACAAAGAGACAATTGCACAAGGTAAAAAGATTACAACATATATTTATTCTAGAACTGCTCTTATTTGTCAATTGCATAATTTGACCGGAGGGAAAGACTTGATTAGACCGGCCACCACCCGTTTTGACACATCTTACTTAACTTTGGGGTGTTTGAATGACAACAAAGGAGCCTTAATAAGAATGTTTACTTCTAAGGATTGAACTTCTAGTCAATTGGCAAAGAGTAGGGATGGAAAGATAGTTGAAAATACTATTTGTGATAAGGAGTTTTGAAAAAGTATTGTAGTTTGTTTGAGGGCTACTTATCCATTGATCAAGGTCCTTCGTTTAGTATATTCGGATGAGAAGCCAGCCATGGGCTTCATTTATGAAGAGATGGACCGAGCAAAAGAAAGGATTCAAGCTTGTTTATTAGAAGTTTAGAACCTAATTAAATTCTTCTCTTTTTTAGTCATAAACTAAACCTATATGGAAAATCATTGATCAAAGGTGGGACAATCAATTGCATAGGCCCTTACATGCGGCTGGTTATTACCTAAACCCCTAATTGCATATAATTCTAACTTCAAAGCTAATTTTGAAGTTATGAAAGGATTTTATGATTGCTTACAAAGGATGGTTGGGGATTTAGAGGAAGTTAGTAAAATCGATTGTTAACTTGAAGATTTTAAAATGAAGAAGGGGTTTTTTGGTAGTCCAATAGCCTTGCAAGCACTTAATAAGAAGACTCCAGCACAATGGTGGGATTCATATGGCTCAGCCCACCCGGAATTGCAAAGGTTTGCTATTCGTGTCTTAAGCTTGACATGTAGTTCATCCGGTTATGAGCGCAATTTGAGTGCTTTTGAGATGGTAAGTTTTTAGATTTGTAATGTGTTTTTTTATTATTAAAATTACATTGCTTGGATGATGAAATCTATTGTGACAATCGATTTTGTATTGAAAATTTGGAATTGTTTAGGTCCACACTAAGAAAAGAATCCGTTTGAAGCAAAAGACAATGAATGATGTTGTCTTTGTGATGGCCAACTCAAAGTTGGAGAAGAAGAAGCAAGAGAGGAAGGGAAAGGAATACAATGCGGATGATCTTGATTCGGATGATGATTGACTTGTGGATGAAAATTTAGACTTGGAGTTTGATGATCTCTCAAGTGAAATTGGTGCTAGTGCTACTCCTAGTGGTGATGGTGAAGGTGTTGACTTGGCATCTTTAGATGACTTGGAAATTCCCAACCTTAAAGACTTGGGGGCCTTAGGAGATGAAGATCTTGGACTTGAAGAAGACGATGAAAATGAAGATGAAGTGACAGGAGGAAATGATGTTGATGACTATTGTGATGAGAATATGAATGATTTGCTTGATTAGGCTTTATGTTTGTGTGACAATTTGAGTAACTACATGCTTTATGGTTTATTGTTTATTGTTATGTTTAAATTTGAGTATTTGACAAACTTATGTAGTTATGTTATTTAAGTTTTTAATGTGGATAGTAAGACCTTTAATATGTTATGTAGTTATGGTCTTGGAAGTCTTGAATTTTATGTCTAATTCATGCATATATATATGTGTTTAAATATTATTTATGAATTTTCTTGACTCTTACGAGTTTTGTTACGATTCACGTTGTATCGAGTTATCACCCCCTCTCCGTGTCAGCCTCGATTTACGAATTTAACAACATTGTTGTGTGCTCATGGGTGTAAACTTAATTTCATGGAAAAGTAAAAAGCAAAAGTATTCTATATCTAGATCTTCCCGTGAAGCATAGTATCGTGCGATGGCTCACGCTACTTTTGAACTCTTGTGGTTGAAGCACTTGTAGGAAGAGTTAAAGTGTTGGGAACTAGCCCTATGGAGCTACTTTGTAATAATCAATATGCTCTATATCTCGCTGCCATCCCAATTTTTCATGAGATAACTAAGCATACCATTTCTTTCGAGAAAAGATCTTTTCTAGTATTATCAAGACCATTTTTGTCCATTCTTCGGATTAGTTAGCAGATATGTTGACTAAATCCTTACTCTGTCCTCAAATAGCATACTTACATGACAAGCTGGATGTACGTGATATATATGCCCTAACCCCAGCTTCAAGGGGAGTGTTGAATATATTGTCATTAGTCTCTGATTCTTTTCTGATTCTATCAGATTGTATATAATTTTGTATTGATTTTTTCTTATTTTCTAATAATTATTGTAATTATTAAGATTGATTGTTTTTCTTTTTATCTAGGATTTCAAGTGTATAAATTGGAGAACTTTGTACCTATTTTATTCAATCAATCAGAGTAAATATTTTCAGTATATTAACGGAGACTATGAAGTTATTGACTGAACCAAAGGAGTTCCAAATAGTTAGGTGCTGCGTGTTTGAATGAGAATAACTTGGTTAGTTGTAAGTTGTTAAGTTCATGAATTTCAATTTATGTTACAATTACAATGTTAGCATGAGAATTTTCATTCATTTATATAAAATATTTAGCTAATTCTACTGCAGAATTTGACCAAAATCAGGAATGATCCACAAATATCCGGACAGAACTTCATTATCGTTTCACAAGGAAAAAACAGCATTGGATAACAAAAGCTATTGGGTTGGTGTAGCCGTGTAGGCTCTGTGAAATTGTCCATGGTAAGTTTTCTTTCACCAATTCACAAATAAATAACGTGATTCCAAATTAGATAACTTCTTGAATGACATGAATACATTAGCATAATCTGAATACAAGGGTTTCTATTGTATAAGAAATATAGAAATAGCAAAATGATAGTTTATATTAGGAAATGACCATGGATGAATACAAAATTCCTACAATAATTTGTATGCAGATCTAATGCCAGAATAAACTTTTGTTGCATTATTTGTTGAAGGCCAAAAAACAAAATCTAACTAAAGGAATAAGGTGGTGGTGGATCAGGGACTTCAACAAAGCCTTCTAGCATTTGGAAGACCATCCCCATAGTTGGCCTCATTTCATGATGCTCTTGAATGCACCAAATTGCCGTCTTCACCCACTTTTGTAACCTCTCGTTGTCAACCATAGCATCGTTGTCATCCTCGACCAAAGCGTCTATTCTCCTTTCCGTATAGCAATCATAAGCCCAATCTGTTAATATCCCCTTCTCTTCCTCCCCTGACTCTGTCAGCAGCACGTTTCTTCTGCAGCAAATAATTTCTAACAAAATGACACCAAAGCTATAAACATCCACTTTAACGGTCACAGGAACATTCTTGAACCATTCAGGAGCCACATACCCTTTAGTTCCTCGTACCATGGTATTGGTTCGACTCTGGTTAGACAACAACAACTTCGCCAACCCGAAGTCGGATATCTTTGCAGTGAAATTCTCATCTATGAGTACATTTTGAGGTTTTATATCGCAATGAATGATGGGAGTGTCACACTCTTCATGTAAGTATACCAAACCTCTTGCAATCCCCAAAGCAAATCCAACCCTTAGATTCCAAATGGGTTTGTGCTGACCAAATAGGATGTCTGCAAGATTACCATTTGCCATGAGCTCATAGACTAGTATTCTATGTACTCCCTCATCACAGTATCCTATCAACCTCACTAGATTTTTATGGTAGGTTTTTCCAATGGAACTTAACTCAGTCTTGAACTCCTTCTCTCGTTCTTGTCCTAATCTGTCTAATCTCTTAACAGCAACCGCATCACAAGACTCTGATTCTAGATTACCTTTGTACACAATGCCGAAGGAACCTCTACCTAGTTCTTCACTGAAATCCTGTGTGGCTTCCTTTATTACCTCATAAGTAAACGAATGTAAATTTGTCTCCAAGAGACTTGCAGCTTGCACAATCCTTTTTGGCTTCAGGAGAATAACCAAAACAACCGTAGTCAACAGTATACTATTAACAACAAGAGAACCAATTAGAGACCCCAGAAGAACTGGCTGAGCTTGATCATCTTTTTCTGTTTCGCGACCGGTTGGAAGTTCGTTGCTTGCACCAGGAACATAGTTACCCTGAGGACCAATACTGCTGATTTTGATAAAGGCAAAATGTTCAGGATTGTCTTTCACTACTCTTCCATTAGTAAGAGGCAACCTTTTCTTCCAACAAATTTTACCTCCCAAAATGGAAACAGCACACATGCAATCTTCCAAGCAAGTTTGTTGGCATTCCTCTTTGGAATAAGGTTCTAACTTTTCATAATCTCCAAAAGGAAAATTCACATTCCTCCACACATCAAATGTGTATAGCCCTTGTGGCCAGGCATTTGATCCACAAACAAGGGTGAAGTTGGGTTGGCACCCACCAAATTCATTATGTGGATCAACAAAGGAATACCCAGAAGGGCATCTACAAATAGGTCTATGATTTTCCATAGAGCAATAGCTATTATACCAACATGAACCACTACCAAGTTCATTGTTTATTGCATTGCATATATCATCAGGGAAATACCTCATCATTTCCCAATCTTGCTTGGCATTGGGGTCCCTTGGATGGCGATATTGTGTGAAAACTCCATAGAAATCAAGAGTGGCTCTATAGTAAAACTCCTTAGTATTCAAAGTTAAGTTTTCCCACTTTGGACCTTGAGGTTTGATTCTAGTTCCATTCATTGTTTCTACATAAATATCCCCTGATTCATTGAACACTAAATGCGAAGCATTGCCAGAGGCATCAATTACGTGATAATTGTCATAACGAAGTTGAGTAGGCCAAGCAAGAGGGCTAAGAAACACATTACCATCCCGAAAATGAAGTTGGAACCTTCCATTTGTGTAATTGGTCTCGGTGAAACGACAAGTCAGGCTTTTTTCCAAAGTTTGGTTAGGCAACAACGTGCCAGTGGGGTTCTCAAAACTTTCCCAAACGGAATCAGAATTCGCGTTTAGGAGAACAAAGTTGCCAGTGTCAAGCATGGCTCCTTGTGAAACGACGGCGTTTGGTTTCGCAGTCCATAAGGATTGCCCTTGAGGATTTGTCAGGGTGAGCCCTTCTGATTTGAGATGAAGCTGTGATCCTGTTGGTGCTACTGCTAGGTTGTTATTATCTGTTTCTGCATTCCATACTATGGTTTTATCTGGTATCTTTTCATACCATATTGCAACCATGAAAAGGCTCGTGGTTGTGCCGTTAAGTTGGCGAAATCCCAAAGCGAATTCACCTGAAGGGGAATTCCATGTATTGGTTCCATTGGTTGAAAGTGTTGCACCAGGATTAACAGTGTTTGCTGAGACAAGTGAAATATGGAGAAAGACTAGTGTGAGGATAAGGAGAATTGTGGATATTTTAGCCATGGATTGCATGAGAAAATTTCTAAGTGCTCATGTTTTGGGAATGAATGGTTTTATTTACATATATAAATATAAAACATAGATGTGTTTGACTAACAACAGCAACATCGTAAGAATTACGAGGAAGGATGGATTGAAGACCGTGATTGACTTGACTATAATGTAATGTCTAGTCGTTAGTTGTTACGGGCTTAATGAAACTTGGAAAATGAGGGCATGGTGACTAAGTCGATTAGTTGAAGACATGATAGGTAGGCAAATAAGAATTTATTAGTCCCATTCATTGGGTTTTTGGCTACTATTTTCTCAATCTATTATTACGTCACAAGACTAATCTTTTAGGATAATGGGTAGTTAGACTTGTCCTTTTAATCAATGCTCTCTACGGTACTCAAACCTTAGTCCTTTAGTTGGAGCATTCATTGGGATTAAGGGTATAAAGTGATGAAATTGTTGGGCTAACGATCATAATTTTCAAATAATGAATACATTGAATGGACAAATTGCTAGATTTATTGAATGTGTAGTTTAATAAATGAGAAAATGAATGAAAGTGGTTTAATGGATGAGAAAATGCATGCATGAGATTAATTCATGAATTTTAAAGAGGTAGGATTATTTAAAGATTTTTGGAATTGTGGGAAAATCTTAGTTGCATTCATGAGAGAAGTCATTACCACTACTATATAAAGGAGATTTGTAAAGAAATCAAATCATCACCTCAAGTAAGAAAGAGGTCATATAGAGAGAAGAGTTACCCCTTCTGGTTGAGGAGGGGGTCTGAGAGTGAGAGTGATACATTATTCAAAAATGGTTTTATTTAGAAGAGTTGTAATCACTGTAATTTTTGTTGAGATAGTTAAAGCCTTGTTGAGATGGTTTCGTGGATGTAGGTAAGAGGAATCAAATCCAGTTAAATCTTGTATATATCTTATATTGTGTTTTATCTATGTTTTGCATGTGTATGTATCATCTCATCTTTGATTTTTAATGTTTGCTAGTGCAGGGGATTTTTCCCCAACATGAATATATCTACTGAAGTCAGTTTTACGAGGTTGCATATCATAAAATTCAAATAAGAGTAAATACACCTTTTTTATTAACTTCAAATATTTAAAATAACTAACATATTGTCTGATAGAAAATAAAAGAAGAGAAAATAAGAGAGGAGGGAAAATGCGGGAAAAGAAAATAAACAATTTTTTTTTCAAACAAATAAAAGAAATTATATCATTATTTGTATTTTTCTTTCTTTTCAATTTTATTTCGTCTCTTTCAAACAATGGGTAAATCTACCTTTTCATATTTTTGTCTAGCGTACTCAACAATAACTTGTGACTTCTGTTAGCTTCATATTGGAATGGGTCTATTACTTTTCTTGCGTTAATTTCACGTTGAAAGAGTATGAAAATGATTGAATGTTTCTGCAACAAAACAAGGAAAAAGTATTTTCCTCCATCTGGATGTCATTTACTCTAGTTTACAACCTGTAGAAGAAAAGTCAAAATTTTCTTTATAAGAAAAGTCACTTATTCCTCTATCATGAACAATTCTTTTAGAAATTTTTTTTTATTCACATTTTTTATACTCACTTTGTACATTAAAATATCTAGTTACACATGTAGAAGTTTTGTTAAATTTTTATTTTTACGTTGTAACCACGTATTTCTACACATGTAACCACCAAATCCGAAAAAACCCTGTAACAAAAAAAACTAATGTAACCACTTTTTTCAACATACGTAACCAATTAAGTATAAAAAATTGTGAGGACAAAAATCAGGACTCATTCTTTTAAAATCATGTTTCCTTTTAATTTAAAGCAGGTAGAGACATCAATATGTGCTTATTTTTAATCCAGCATTAATTTGGGATAATCCACCACATTAGACCTGCTGCATAATTATAAAAACCCCACAAAACTATGTCTGATGGACCATATTTTTTTTTGATGAAAATTCATTTTTTAGTTCTTATAACTAGTAACATACATGCGATGTACAGGGTTTACTTACACATATTCTTAAGTGAGAAATTAAACTTAGGGAGCTAAAATTTTCACATGTATGAGCTATGGATGCTTAACCAAGAATGGGTTTTCTTCCTTGGGTGAGGTTTTGAGAGAAGAGAGGAAGAAGAAAGATGGTGTGAGGGAAGAGGGAGAGAGAGGGTGGGGTTTTTGTGTTTTTGGTACTTCTCTCTCTATTTGTCTAAGAACAATTTTGCAAAGAGGGGCCTAAATGGAAGTTGTCATAAATTGCAAAATAGTCCTCTCTTCACCATCAAGGCCTATTCTTGAAACCTCTTATATTTTTCCATCTTAACAACTAAGAGATTACTAACATCAAAATTTAGTCCCATGGTAACTAAAAGTGATTACTAATATTATTATCAAAATTTAGGGGATGTTACATACGCGAACTTTTAAAAAAATGTTGTAATTTTATAAGTATAAAAAATTATGTAAATTGACTTTTGAAACTTCAAATATTTTTGGTAATTTAAAATACTCAATTTATTTTTATTTCAAAAAAAATATTTTATTTTTTAAGTGTATATAGTATACGATCTCCAAAAAACTTTTTTAATTTTATAAATATAAATTTTTTATAAATTGAGCTAGAAACTTTAAAGTGAATAAGACATTATTTTCAAAAAAGGTATGTTAAAAATCGCAATTTATTTTTTATTCTAAAAACACAACATTTTTCAAGTTATAGTACACAGCTTTAAAAAAAAATATTGTAATTTTAAAAACATAAAAAACTATCTAAGTTAACCTATAAATTTAAAAGTAAATAATATATTATTTTCATAAAGTTTCAAATAATTTAGGTAATTTTAAAACATCCTATTCATTTTTATTTCAAAAAATAACTTATTTTTAAAGTGTATAAGTACACGGTCTCTAAAATCTTGTTATATTATTAAAAATATTAAAAATAAAAAATAATTATGTAAATTGACCTAAAATCTTCAAAGTGAATTATATAATATTTCTAAAAAACTTTAAAAAATTTAGGTAATTTAAAAAATAAATTTAATTATTATTTGAAAAACACTATATTTTTAAATGTATAGTATATGATCTCTAAAAAACTGCTTAAATTTTAAAAATATAATAAATTGTATAAATTAAACTAAAAACTTAAAAGTGAATAATATATTTTTTTCAAGAAGCTTCAAATATTTTAGCTTAGTTTAAAACACACGCTATACATCAAATGTATAGTATATGACCATTAAAATACCTGTTGTAATTTTAAAAATATAAAAATTATATGTAAATTGAGCTAAAAACTTTAAAGTGAAAAATAAATTGGTTGCAAAAAGCTTCAAATAATTTAGGTAATTTAAAAATACTCTTTATTTTTATTTCAAAAAATATTCTATTCTTCAAGGGTATATTACATGATATCTAGAAAAATTATTGTAATTTTAAAAATATAAAAAGTTTATGTAGATAAAATTAGAAACTTAAAAGTAAATAAGATATTGTTGTCAAAAAGTTTTAAATAGTTTAGGTAATTTAAAAATTACTTTTTATTTTTTTTTTGAAAAACGCCTATTATTACATGATCTCTGAAAACTTATATAAATTGAGCTAAAAGATTCAAAATGAATAATACATTATTTTTATAAAGCTTCAAATAATATAGGTAATTTTAGAAAGTTGTTATAATTTTAAAAATATAAAAAATTATGTAAATCGAGCTAGAAATATGAAAGTGAGTAAGAAATTATTTTCAAAAAGCTTCAAACAATTTAAGCAATCTCAAAATCACGTTTTTATTTTTATTTCGAAAACATCATTTTCTTCTAATGTATTGTGCACGTTCTCTAACAAAACTATTGCAATGTTGAAAATGTAAAAATATTATGTAAATTGAGCTAGAAATTTTAAAGTTAATAAGACATTGTTTTATAAAATCTTCAAATAATTTAGGTAATTTAAAATTCGCGTTTTTATTCTTCTTCCAAAAAATACAATATTCTTCAAATGTAGTAAACTATCTCTAAAAAAACTATTACGATTTAAAAAATATAAATAGTTATGTAAATTAAGTTAGAAACTTTAAAGTAAATAATACAAATTTTTTAGACAGGTTTAAATATCTTAGGTAATTTAAAAACACTCTAATTATTTTTATTTCGAAAAACACCTCATTTTTCAAATGTATAATACACAATATATAAAAAAAAACATTTGTAATTTTAAAAATTATAAAACTTTAGTTAGAAACTTGAAAGTGAATAATAAATTATTTATATAGAGGTTTAAATAATTTAGATAATTTAAAAATTGTGTTTTCATTTTAATTTTGAAAAACATCATATTTTTCACGTGTATCCTAGACGATCTCTAAAAATATTTTTGAATTTTTAAAATATTTAAATTATTTAAATTTAGAAACAAACTTTAAAGTGAATAAGAATTTTTTTGCAAAAAACTTCAAATAATTTAGATAATTTAAAAATTGTGTTTTTATTATTATTTCGAAAAACGCCATATTCTTCAAGTGTATATTACACGATTATTAAAAAAAATTAGTAATTTTAAAAATATTAAAAATTATGTAAATTGAGCTAGAAACTTCCAAATGAATAAAAAATGTTTTCATAAAGGTTCAAATAATTTAAAGTATTCATTTTTATTTCGAAAAACACCTTATTCTCGAAGTGTACATAATAAGATCTCTAAAAAACTGTTGTACTTCTAAAAATATAAAACATTACGTAAATTGAGTTGAAAACTTTAAGTGAATAATATAGTTTTCAGAAAGCTTTAGATAATTTAAAAATCATGTTTTCATTTTTATTTAAAAAAATCCCTATTATTCAAGTGTGTGTAGTATACGATCTCTAAAAAAAACTATTACAATTTTAAAAACATAAAAAAAAAATTGTAGATTGAAGTTGAAACTTCAAAGTGAATAAGGCACTCTTTTCAAAAAGCTTATAATAAATTAGGTATCTTAAAAATCGAGTTTTCATTTTCATTTGAAAAACATCATATTCTTCAAGTTGAATTAAAAACTTCAAAGTGAATAATATATTATTTTTAGAATACTTCAAATAATTTAGGTAATTTAAAAATTCCCTATTTATTTTTATTTTGAAAAACACTATATTTTTCAAATTTATAGTACACGATCTCTTAAAAAAATGTTGCAATTTTAAAAATGTAAAAAATATGTAAATTGATTTAAAATCTTCAAATTGAATAATAAATTGTTTTAGAAAGCTTCAAATGATTTAGGTAATTTATGAACACACTGTTCATTTTTATTTGGAAAAACACTCAAATCTTCAACTATATAGTATACGATATATAAGAAAAATGTTACGATAACATCCTCTATTTTTACTAAGATTTGTCTTAGGTAAGTGCCCTTGGCATGAGAAAATTAGTTGAAACCCTCTTATGAAAAACTTGGAAAGAAGGGGCAAGGGACTTAAGAGCAAATTTGAATGAATTAGGAGAGTAATACATCTGACGGTTTTGTTTAATTCTCCCTGCTGCTGTATTGCTTAGGATCCATTTCCATTGTACCTTAGTTTTTCCCTTTGCTGTTAGTTTGTGTTAGTTGATTGTTAGTTTTTCCCTTTGCTGTTAGTTTGTGTTAGTTGATTGTTGTAACTAACTAGACCTGCAACTGGTTCTATTCCCGGTTGCCAGTTTCCTGCATTTCTCTTGTATAAATACACTTAGTTCAGTTCATTAAGGACTAAGTGAGTGAATAATTCAATAATGAAATTCTCTCCTTCGTTCATGTTCAATACGCTTTTATGGTATCAGTAGTCTTTGGTGTGATCCAGAAATTTCTCAGCTCCTTCCATGGCGCGTGGTAGTTCTCCAAACAATGCTACTACCTCAAACCCTACTCCTCCTATGCATCCTGCTCTTGATCAACTTAATATCTACTACATTCATCCTGGTGAGAATCCATGTTCACCAATGGTTTCTCCTCTTCTTTCTTCACACAATTACCATAATTGGGCCCGTGGTATAAAGCGTGCCTTGATTCTGAAAAACAAATTTCGATTCGTTAACGAAACACTTCCAATGCCAACCAAATTTGATCCTTCGTTTGATTCTTGGGAGCGATGCAACAATCTGATGTTATCTTGGATTTTCAATTCCGTAGAAGCTTCGATTGCCAAAAGCATTGCTTCTGTTGAGATTGCAGCTGTCGCTTGGAACATTCTACGGCAGCGTTTTTCACAATCTGATAGGGTTCGCATCTATGAATTGCAGCAAGAATTATTTTCTTTAAAGCAAGATTCTCTTTCTGTCTCGGACTATTTTACTGAAATGACGACATTATGGGATGATATTGCTAGTTTTCGTCCCCTTCCTCATTGTTCTTGTCGTGTTCAATGTAATTGTCTTGCAAGTCGTGCTGGTATTTCCTATCGCCAAGAAGATTATGTTATGCGATTTCTTGGTGGTTTGAACGATGAATTTGATATTGTTCGTACTCAAATATTGATGATGGAAAATTTCCCTTATATAGACAAAGTTTTTTCCTTGGTTATGCAACTTGAACGCAGGATTTCTCCCACTGGTTCAAAAGATCCTACCAATTTCATTAATGTTGTTGAAGGCAAGAAGCCTTTTGGCCGAGGGAGAGGAAGTCTTAAGATTTGTACTCATTGTGGTAAGACTGGCCACACTGAGAATGTATGTTATAAAAAGTATGGATATCCTGATGCTTCTAAGGGAAAGAACCCAGTATCTTCACATCACATTCTTGTTGAATCTTCTAATTCTAATGATGATGAGCTGTCCTCTAAGAAAGGTGATTCAAATCAGTCCTTTTCCTTGACTTATGAGCAATATCAAGCTCTCATGATCTTACTATAGCAATTCAATCTTGCTAGTACTTCACGGAACAGAGTAGTTGCCCTGACTACTAGAACCGTGGATCTTTCTGACTCGAATGCCGGTAAATCTCATGTTTTTTTCTGTTAAAAGCAGCTTTACTCACAGTACCCGGATCCTTGATTCAGGTGCCACAGATCATATTTTCTCTGATCTGTCTTTCTTTTCTTCATATACTGCCCTTACAAATAAATCTATCAGTGTGAAGCTTCCTAATGGAAGTATTGTTTTTGCCTCTCACATTGGTAGTGTTCATTTCTCTTCAGATCTGACTCTTTCTCAGGTTTTATATATTCCTCATTTTTCTGTCAATTTGATTTCTGTTTCTAAGCTTATTGCTGCCTCACATTGTTGTGTGGCATTATTTTCTAACATCTGTGCTATACAGGACTTGACAAATTTGAGGATGATTGGTTCCGCTAAAATGAAGAATGGTCTCTATATTCTCCAAGGTTCTGCCATCTCTCCATCTAATTCCCTGAGCCTGTCTCAAGCAAATTCTGTTACTGATTTCCTCTTCCCTGCTACTGCTCTTTGGCATTTCCATTTAGGACATATATCCCAGTCTAGAATGAAATTGCTTTTTGATTTGTATCCATCAATAAACAATTGTAAAGAACGTCACATTTGTGATATTTGTCACTATGCTAAACAAAAGAAATTACCCTTTTTCTGAGTCATAATACTGCTTCCTCCGCTTTTGAACCGTTACATCTTGATATATGGGGCCCATATCTTGTACCAACTTTAAATGGTCATCGTTATTTTCTTACGATTGTAGATGATTACAGCAGACAAATTTGGATTATATTTCTTAAACACAAGTCTGATGTTCACACTAAACTAGAAATTTTTTTGATCATGATAAAAACACAATTTGATTTGCTCGATATGCACAGACAATGGTACTGAATTTTTGCTACATTCCTTATATCAAAGATATGGTATTCTTCACCAAATCTCTTGTGTGGAAACTCCACAACAAAATGCTAGAGTAGAACGACGCCATCAACACATACTTAATATAGCTCGGGCTTTGATGTTCCAAGCTAAGCTAAAATGTGGGAGGTACATGGTAATTAGCTGAAGCGAAAAGATGAAATTCCTGGACACTTAAATCTTCCTACTTTGATGATTGTTTAAAATCAACAATACATTAGTTTCATAAAGCTTTAAATAATTTAGATACATTAAAAACACTATTTATTTTCCTTTCAAAAAAACACCAGATTCTTTAAGTGTATCGTAAAGGATCTCTTAAGAAATTGTTGCAATATTAAAAATATAAAATTTATGTAAATTAAGCAAGAAACTTCAAAGTGAATAATACATTATTTTTATAAAGCTTCAAATAATTTAGGTAATTTAAAAACACCTCATTCATTTTTATTTCGAAAAACACTTTATTCTTAGCGTGTATAATACACGATCTCTAAAAAAATTGCTACAATTTTAAAAATATAAAAAATTATTTAAATTGATTGAGAAACTTCAAAGTGAATAATACATTATTTTTCAAAAGCTTAATTTAAAAACACCATATTCATTTTTATTTCGGAAACACCCTATTATTCAAGTAAAAACTATCTAAATTGTGTTAGAAATTTCAAAGTGAATAATACATTATTTTCAAAAAGTTTCAAATAATTTAGGTAACTTAAAATTGTGTTTTCATTTTTATTTTGAAAAATATCATATTTATCAAGTATTTATAGTACTCGATCTCTAAAAACTCTCATTTTTAAAAAGTGAGTAATACAAGGTTTTTAAAAAGCTACAAGTAATTTAAAAATCGCGTTTTCATTTTTATTTTGAAAAACACAATATTCTTCAACTGTATAGTATATGATCTTTAAAAAAAATTATTATAGTTTTAAAAATATAAAAATTATCTAAAATAATTTATGTAATTTAAAAACACACTATTCATTTCTCATTTCAAAAAATCTCCTATTCTTCAAATATATAGTATAACATCCCTTAAATTCATTGTCACTTAGAGTATGGATGTATGTTCAAAGTAGTCTCTTAAATTAAATTGCATTCTGGTCCCTGTGAATTCATTTGTTTTGAGTTTATTAAACCTTTTTATTAGACACAAAGTCAATAATAAATCAAAGTGTCACATTGGATAGTTAGGAGAAAGTTAGAGGATTTATAAGTGGATGGACTCATACACCTATTGTCTTAAGGAATTAGGTTTTATTAAGGTATTGGGTTGTATTGTGCTCCATTCTCTTGGTTTGACCGGCTTTAAAAATTGAAAATATTTAACTTAGCTATGTTTTAGCCCCGGAAGTTTTTCGCTACTAATTAACGACCAAATATTAGCTCTAAAAAATTCGATAGCTAATCCGTAGCTATTCTATTTTTGTTACTGAATTGTTACAAATTAACTACAGATTTTTGCCTAGCTAATATATAACATTCTTGTACTGTTAATTTACTAGATTTTCTACAATAGACACCGTCAAGTTTTACTAGTTTTAAGAAAACTATTTGTTTAATTCTTGTGTGATTTCCTGGAATTAATTGAGGTGGTGATACTGAATGGAACTATACCTAAGTGTATAATGTATGATGAGATTAAATTGATCATAAAAAATGTATTCAATTCAAGTTTGATTGTGTGATATTGTTTGGAGGAACATTCTTCTCAATTGTCCACTTACTTTGTGATCTGGTGGGAATGGGCAGCCCCTTGGAAAGACCTTGTGTGTGCTCGGATAAGGATAGTTTCTAGGGCAGTGTTCCTCCATCCCTAATTAATAAAAGGGCATTCCCTTGTCGTGAACAAGAGTATGTATAGATAGGGATGGTACTAAATTGACTTCTCTATTATAGAATAACGTTTTCATGAAGCGTGAGTCGGCAAGTAGATGTTATCTAGCATCTCTAATGCCTTTGCAAAAATGTTATCCAGCATCTCTACGGTGTTATCAATTGTAGGAAGACTTGAAGGCATTGTCTCATTTGTCCTATCTCCATAAAGTTCATCTGACCAAGGTCATCTAGTGGTAGTTGTCATGGTTAATGTATTTTATTTGGATAACGTAAAGCTTTCACAACAATTAGTTATAAAAGTTTAAAATTTTCCTTATTTGAAAATTAGGTGTTACGTATAGTAGACAATTTTAAAAAACTTGCAATTTCAAAAATATAAAAAATAGAAAATTATGAAAATTGAGTTAGAAACTTCAAAGTGAATATTATATTATTTTTAAAATCTTTCAAATAATTTAGATAATTTAAAAATACCCTATTAATTTTTATTTTGAAAAACACCCTATTCTTTAAATGTATTTTACATGTTCTCTAACAAAACGGTTGCAATTTTAAAAATCTAAAAAAATTATGCTAGAAACTTTAAAGTGGATAAGAAATTGTTTAAAAAAAATCTTTAAATAATTTAGGTAATTTAAAATTCAATTTTTCATTTTTATTTTGAAAAACATAATATTCTTCAAGTGTAGTAGAAAATCTCTAAAAAAATTGTTAAGATTTAAAAAAGTATAAGAAATTATGTAAATTGACTTTGAAACTTCAAAGTGAATAATAAATTATTTTCAAAATGCTTTAAATAATTTAGGTAATTTAAAAATATCCTAATCATTTTTATTTCGAAATACACCTTATTCTTCAAGTGTATAATACACAATATCTAAAAAAAAATATTGCAATTTTAAAAATATTAAAAATTATAAAAATTTAGTTAGCAATTTCAACGTGAAAAATAAATTATTTTCATAAAGCTTCAAATAATTTAGGTAATTTAAATATTAGGTTTTCATTTTAATTTTGAAAAATATTATTCTGCAATTATATCATACACGATCTCTAAAACAATTGTTGTAACTTTAAAAATATAAAAAAAAAATCATGTAAATTGAGCTAGTTACTTTAAGATGAATAAGACAATATTTTCGAAAATCTTCAAATAATTTTAGGTAATTTAAAAATCGTGTCTTCATTATTATATGGAAAAACATCATATTCATCAAGTGCATTTTACACGATCTTAAAAAAATTCAATTCTAAAATTATAAAAAATTATGTAAATTGAGTTAGAAACTTAAAAATGAACAAGACATTGTTTTTATAAAGGTTCAAATAATTTAAAGAAATTTATAATATTGATTTTTATTTCAAAAAAATACCAAATTCTTAAAGTGTGTATTGTACACGATCTATAAAAAACTGTTACAATTTTAAAAATATAAAAAAAATAGTAAATTGAGTTAGAAACTTCAAAGTGAATAAGACATCGTTTTCAAAAAGCTTCTAAATATTTAGGCATCCTAAAAATGATTTCTTTTTATTTGACAAACACCATATTCTTCAAGTGATAGTATACGATTTCTAAAAAAATTGTTCCAATTTTAAAAATATTAAAAATTATGTAAATTGAATTAAAAAGTTCAAAATGAATAATAAATTGTTTTGAGAAAGCTTCAAATAATTTTTGTAATTTTAAAACACCCTATCATTTTTATTTTGAATAACACCCTTCTATTCAAGTTTATAGTACAAGATCTCTAAAAAATATTATTGCAATTATAAAAATACAAAAAAAACAATGTAAATTGATTTCAAACTATTTAGGTAATTTAAAAACATCTTATTCTATTTTATTTCGAAAAACACCATATTTTTTAAGTGTGTAGTATATAATATTATATACTAAAAAACTGTTGTAATTTTAAAAAATACTAAAAATTACGTAAATGAGTTAGAAAATAAAAATTGAATACTATATTATTTTTAGAAAGCATTAAATAATTTAGGTAATTTAAAAATCGCATTTTCATTTTTATTTAAAAAAAACATCCTATCCATCAAGTGTATATAGTACATGAACTTATGCAATTTTAAAAATATAAAAAAAATTATATAAATTGAGTTAGAAACTGTTTCGGTAATTTAAGAATACCCTATTACATTTTATTTCGAAAAACACTCAATCTTCAAATGTATTGTACATGTTCTATAACAAAACTATTGCAATTTTAAAAGGTTAAATATTATGTAAATTGAGCGAGGAACTTTAGAGTGAATCAAAAATTATTTTAAAACATCTTCAAATAATTTATGTAATTTAAAATTCGCATTTTCATTTTTATTTCGAAGAACACAATATTCTTTAAGTGTAGTGTACACACGGTCTAAAAAAACTATTGCAACTGAAAAAAATAAAAAGTTAAAGAAATTGAGTTACAAACTCCAAAATGAATAATATATTTTTTAAAAAAAACTTCAAATAATTTAGGTAATTTAAAAACACTTTAATTATTTTTATCACCATACCGAATCAACCGGGCTCCAATACCACTATCTGGTGAGGGTAGAGCCGAAGAATGAACCAGGACACCACAATACAACCAATATCTTAATACAACCCAATTCTTTAACACAATATGTGCTCCTAACTATCACTTATAAACTCTCTAACTTGCTCCTAACTATCCAATGTGGGACTTTGATTCATTATGGACTTCATGATCTAATTAGCAGCTAATTTAGTAGTTAATCAGTAGCTATATTTAGTAGCTAATTTAATAGCTAATTAGTAATTAATTTGGTAGCTAATTAGTAGCTAATTAGTCACCAAAAAAATTAGCTAGGAAATTTTATATAGTAGTTAATTGGTAGTTATTTAGATACAAATTATCTATAATATTCTTTGGTAGCTATATTTCCTAGCTAATTAGAAGCTAATTTGGTAGCTAATCAATATTAGCTACGAAAATTTTTTAGTAGCTAATATGTAGCTGTTTAGATATAAATTAGCTATTAATAGAAGTCTGTAAGTATATTTTATAGCTAATATTAAATTTTCTTGTAGTGTTCTTTAAGTGTATAGTAGGCGATCTCTAAAATAATCGTTGCAGTTTTTAAAAAAAATTATGTAAATTGAGTTAGAATCTTCAAGGTGAATATCACATTTCTTTAAGAAACCTTCAAATAATTTAGATAATTTAAAAATACTATTCATTTTCATTTAAAAAAAACACCCTATTTTTAAAGTGAATAGCACAGGATCCCTAAAAAAATTGTTGCAGTTTCAAAAATATAAAACATTATATAAATTGAACTTGAAAACTTAAAGTGGATAATACTTTATTTTCAAAACCTTCAAATAATTTTCGTAATTTCAACAACGCTTTTTAACTTTCATTTCTAAAAACAACCTATTATTCAAGTGTATAGTACATGATCTCAAAAATATTGTTGCAATTTTAAAAACATAAAAATTATGTAAATTGATTTTAAATTTTAAAATTGAATAGTACATTGTTTTAAAAATTTTCAAATAATTTAAGTTACTTTAAAAACACATTTTCATTCTTATTTTGAAAAACAACATTTTGTTCAAGTGTATAATAGTAAACGATCTTTTAAGAAATTATTGCAATTTTAAAAATATAAAAATTATATAAATTGAGCTCAAACTTCAAAATGAATAAGAGGATTGTTTTCAAAAAGCTTCAAATAATTTAGGTAATTTAAAAGTTGATTTTTCATTTTTATTTCAAAAAACATCATATTTATTAAGTTTATATAATACATTATCTTTAAAAAAACTGTTATAATTTTAAAAATATAATAAAATATGTAAGTTGAGAAAAAAAACTTCAAAGTGAATAAGGCATTGTTTTCACAAAGCTTCAAATAATTTAGTTTATTTGAAAAACATGTTTTCGTTTTTATTTCAAAAAACACAATATTATTAGTGTAAAGTACATACACAATCTATAAAAAAACTATTGAAATTTTAAAAAATATAAAAATTTATCTAAATTGAGTTAGAAACTTCAAAGTAGACAATACATTGTTTTCATAAAGCTTCAAATAATTTAGGTAATCTAACAATTGTGTTTTCGTCTTTATTCCAAAAAAACATCATATTCTTCAAGTGAGTACACGAACTGATGCAATTTTAAAAATGTAAGCAATTATGTAAATTTAGCTAGAAATTTCAAAGTGAATATGACATTGTTTTCACAAGATTTCAAATCTAGGCAATTTGAAAATCGTGTTTTCATTTTTAATTCGAAAACTCATACTATTTTAAAAATATAAAAAAATTATATAAATTGAGTTAGAAACTTCTAAGTGAAGATTACATTTTTTTTCTAAAGTTTCAAATCATTTAGATAATTTAAAAATGATAGAGAATAAAGATAATTAGAGTTTGTTAGAGCATTATTAGGTGAGTTGGGATTAGTTTACTATTATCTATAAATACTTGATCAACACACATTGTAAACATCTATTTCAATTAATTCAATATGAGTTTACTTTTCTATCGCACTCCTCTCTTGTTCTATAAGATTTATGGGTATTGACCACAATACAATGGTTACACTTGCATTTATCCAACTTCTTCTCATTTTTTTGATATGGTATCAGAGCTCTCCTCTGAGGAGAGTGATGATCTAGTTCTGGACCCTCATGATTGTGCTGTTGCTTTTGATGAGGAAGGAAAGAAGTTCTCCAGATTCAGCCAAAATCTGAAACCACGCCATCACTGTTTCAAAAGAAAGCTTCACTCTGCCAAGAGATCACCATGGGAGAATCTTGCTCAGGTGGAGAGTCTCTATGTGATTAAAACCACCGAAACAGAGATCGAAGCTGAAGTTTTCATCAAGGAACATCTAGATCCTATCATCTTTGGCACTGTCTCCAACGAGATTGATATCGATTCAGCGCCAGAGACGATTCTCACTCGTCAAGATTCGGTATCCGCTTAACTTGAGAATGGTAAAATTTTGATTGGATCTGTTTTTGTTACATTTCCTATTCATTCATTCCCTGCCTCATTGGCGAAGACGACAATGACGGAAATAACTTCGGTCACAACGTCTCAACCAACGAGAGCAATTTCGTTCGACGGAACCCTAGCCACTAGTAAAGACAATGACGGTGAAATTTCTGTCGATGTCAAAGGCACTGCTGAGAACGACAACCACGGCACCATCGACAAGGACAACGCTGATCCTTTTCCTCGGGATGTGCATTCGCCTTCTCCTTTGCCGTCATTATGCTTGGAGAAACCTTCTCTGTTCTTTATCACGTTGCCAAAGACGTTACACCGACATCATCAGAAGCTTCGGTAGCAACGCCTCAACAAGCAGACGCACGTGCTCCGGAAGAAACTCTAACCGAGAATGACAAAGGTGTTAGAGATTACGATTCCTCTCAACACTGTTCTTGTTCTTGTATATCTTCTGTCAATTCCCTAATCCTTATCTCTAATTCCTCGCACTTCCATATCAATTGTTTTCTCCCCTTTTTGACTGAGAATGCAACCTTGAGTCTGATTGGAGCAATTAGGCCACAATATGAAGAAACTAAGGCTATGGCAAGGCATTGTTCAAAAAGAAATGCATCGAAGGTATCTGTAGAACTGATTGGTGTAGAATTCTTATCAGCAGAGTTGGCTCATGAAATTATGGGTATATTGTTTGCTGTTCTCTCTTGTTGGGGATTGCACCTTGTGAATGCTTGTGAGTCAATTCATTTTTGCCCCAAAACATTTTTCAATATTCATGTTTGTGATTCATTGATTGATGCTGGTGATAATTTGTTAGAGGTAATTGAAGTTAACATGCATAAAAAAACTGTTGAGCTTGCACTTTGTGTGCCTAATGATATGATCCTGAGAAATATAGTTAGATGGAATTTTATGCTTGCTGGGTGTATCAGTTTTGGTAATTTAGATGAGACAGAAAATGAAGATTCTAACAGAAAGCCTAAGATATATTTCAAGTTTGGAGAGAATAATGATGCTCAGAAGTTATTTGATGATGCTCTATTTTTGTGCAAGTGCTTGATTGGCTTGTTTGTGAGATATAAGTGTGGTGAACCTGCCCAGCAAGTGTTTGATAACATGTCAGAGTGTGAGTCACTTTCTAATAAATTACTTCTTGTTGGCTATATGGAATTTTGAGATGTGGGTTTAGTCTTGAATGTGAGGCTTATTGGGATTCATGTAAGTTGTATCTCTTGGATTTACATGCTTACATCTTATGGAGATTTTGAAAAATATATCAAAGCTATTGGCGGTTACAAAGGAGATCTAAATGGTGGCTTCTCCCCAAATATTAACACAATTCAGTATTTGTTTTCACTGTGTGTGCAACCAAAGGCACTGGTTCATGGTGTGCTAATGCATTGTCATGGATCTCACTGGTCTAAAAGAAATTGTGCTTCATGGACTGTTATGATAAATGTATATATGAATAAGTCGCTAGCCTTGTTTCATGAATTTGAAGCTGTTGTTTGTACTGCACCCATTGCCATGTATACCAAGTGGGAAAGTTTTACTCTTGTTCAAGAGTTTCTCAACACCATGGCTTACAAATTATCCTCTCTTGAACAATTATGGTTTCTACTTGGCTTTGAAGCAAGGTGTCAACATGCTCTGAACCACTTTTTCATGATGATATACATGGAAAATGAAGCTAAGGCACTATTTGTAGTTTTTTTTTTTATTTGGTATTGACTTTTCTGAGCTAAGGTTGCAATCACATAGATGGTATTGATTGGCTTGAAGGATACTCTGGCTTAGATCAGGAATTCATTGACTCTTGCTGTTTTGGATGGGCTCCAGTTCACTGTTTCTACTGCTTCCTAGTAATATGGCTAGAATTGCCTTTTGTTTTTTATTGTTTGAGTTGTTTTCTTTGTTAATTCCAAGCTAGAAGTATGGAACATACCTTCTAACTTTGAGGGGGGCTGATAGAGAATAAAGATAATTAGAGTTTGTTAGAGTTGGTTAGAGCATAATTGGGTGAGTTAGGAGTAGTTTACTATCTTCTATAAATACTTGATCAACACACATTGTAAACATCTTTTTCAATTAATTCAATATGGGTTTACTTTTCTATGACACTCCTCTCTTGTTCTATGAGATTTATGGGTATTGGCCACAATACAATGGTTATACTTGCATTTATCTAGGTTCTTCTCATTAAAATACCCTATTATATTTTATTTCGAAAAACACTCAATCTTACAATACAAAAATTATGTAAATTGAGCTAGAAACTTTAGAGTGAATAACAAATTATTTTAAAACATCTTCCAATAGTTTAGGTAATTTAAAAACTATTGAAAAAAAACTAATGCTATTGAAAAAAATGAAAAGTTAAGTAAATTGAGTTACAAACTTCAAAGTGAATAATATATTTTTTTAGAAAGCTTCAAAAGTTTAGGTAATTTAAAAACACCCTAATTATTTTTATTTCAAAAATACTATATTCTTTAAGTGTATAATACACGATATCTAAAAAATCTTTTGCCATTTTAAAAATATTAAAAATTATAAAAATTTAGTTAGACACTTCAAAGTAAATAATACATTTTTTTCAGAAAGATTCAAATAATTTAGATAATTTAAATTTTTTTTTTATTTTGAAAAACAGTGTAACATCCCAAATTTCAAAGTTTCTAGAGTAAATTATTTAAACTTACAAGTTATGTCCTTAACGGGCTATTATATCCTTGTGGTTTTATTTATTTAAAGTATGTTAATTTAGACTTTTATTAAATTTTATAAAGACAAGGATTTAAGTGCAATTTTTAATAAATTAAAACTAAGGACTACACTCTTACCATGCACCCTCCCTCACCTAACCACACACCCTCACCTATATACCTCACTCCCTCACGCACACAACACAAAAAACACAAAACAAAATTGATTAAAATGAGAAAGAGAGGGAGTTGGCGAGAGGGAGAAGAAGTGGTGGTGATCACCACTTTCGGTGGTTGCATGGTGGCCTTCCGGCCGTCGGTTGCAGCCGGAGCAGTTGAAGAAAATGATCCATGCATCGAGAACTCCAATTCTACCGTTTAGAATCTTCCACGGTGGAATTTAGAGATTGAGTTTAGAGCTCCAATTCTAAGGTAACCTCAAACTCAAAACCCCAATTAGGGAAATATAGAAATTAGTGACTTTATGATATTAGGGTTTGAACCATTGTACGTTAGAACTAGGTTTGAACTTAACTTTGTTGATAAATTTGGTGTGAATGTTTGATTATGTGCATGATTGAAGTCTTAGGTATTGTTATGTTGAAATTGATGGAATTGGACTTGGTCATCCTTGTGAATTGATCTTTGAGTGATTTATATTGAATTAGATGAAGTTAATATGATTTTAAGGAATTGAGATGGAAGGGAGGATTGAAACGTGTGAAAAGTTGATCAATACCATTTCCCCTGTTTTGGCACAATTTGAACTGGATTTTTAAATTTGTTTTATTTGGAATTTGACTTTGTGGTCTTAATAAGAGTTGTAGATAATCCTCTTAGCTTTCAAATGCTCTTGGTTTCATTCAATTTGGAGGTCTACAACTCTAGTTACGACATAATTACTGAGACATGGTCTATGTGAAACTATTTATTTATTTGATTGCACATACCTGTCAAAGATGACTGTTTTTGACAATTAAAGTTTTAGAACTGGGTTTTGTGGTCTTCATAAGAGTTGTAGAGAATCCTCTTAGCTTTCAAACATGCTATTTGGAGGTCTACAACTCAAGCTATGGCCAAAATACAAACAGGGGTGCGCACACGTTCCTGGGCTGTGCGCACAAGATTGGGCAGCAGCTCCAGGGGGAATTAAGGTGCGGACATGTTGGAGGGTTGTGCGCACAACTGGAGGCAGCAAGCAAAAACACAATTAAGGTGCACACAGTTGAGCAAAGTGTGTGCACAACTGGGGAGAAATTCAATCCCACATTCTTCTAACCTTCATTCTTCAACTCCTTTCATCTCTAGCTTCATTCTTTAAGTCTAATCTTCAAAGATAAACACTTCTCCATGCTTATTCCTACATGAATCCATTTCTAGGATAGGAATGAATGAAATTAGGTTCATGTGACTTATAAACATGCAATAGGGTCATGGAATTGTTGTGCTACATGTTATGACCTAAGTGGTGTATGCTTTGATTGATGTTTTATATGATTAAGATGTGATGAATGATGAGTGTTGAACATTTTGAATACAATTAATGTGAGATGTATGTTTGATGCATGATACAACGTAATGTGGAAACAAGTGATAAGAGAAATGCTTCCCCCATCAACCTTGGTTGAGTAAGTGGGTTAAGTCCCGCCGGAAGTAGACTGGGTAAGTGGACAAGCATGGAAAAGAGAATAATTGGGGGTTATTATCTAGATGGGTAATAACTCTTGCAGATCTGTAATGGGTGTTGATTCTGAATAAGAGAAATGATTTGGGGCTATTACCGGAAGGGGTAATAGTTCCTGTAATGGGTGATGACTCTGAGAAAGAGAAACAATTGGGGGCTATTGCCAGAAAGAGGTAATAGTCCTTGCAGACCTCTAAAGGAGGTGAGGCATGGACTCTGGTTAAGGACGCTTATCAGGGTTTGCAGAGAGCTCTAAAGTGCTATTGCCACGCACATGGTGGATTTTCGTGTGCACCGGGTTTCCCATTAAAAAGAAGTGAAATGAAAAGAAATAGAAAGGGGTCATGGCATGCATACATAATTGATATTGTCATTGCATGATTGTATATGAATGGGTTGTTTGTATGTGTATGTGCTATGTGTATGATGTGTGATTGCTAGGGCGTATATTTGGGGAGTTTTCCACTTAGACTGGCTGCAATACTGACTTAAAATGTTTTTAGTTAGACCAGGGTTACTCGGTTTACATATAACTGACAATTGCAGGTAGCCAGAGATTTTGGAGCTAAAGCAATGGATGAGGAAAAGCTATAGGAATTCCTTAGAAGTAGCCATACATGGTGAAACTAAGATTTTTATTTAGATGTTATATTGTTCAGCTGTATAGGAAATTATAATCTAATAAAAGAACGTTTTCGCTTGTATTTTAAATGAAACCAAGTAGCAAATTTTGGTAGTTTCAAGAAAAATTTTAAGTATCAAACTTTTTTTTTAAAAGGTAATATTTTCCGTAATTACTCTTTACAAAAATTAGGGTGTTACAAACACTCTACTCTTCAAAGTGAATAAAACATTATTTTCAAAGTGTATAGTACACAAACTCATACAATTTTAGAAATATAAAAAATTACATATATTGAGCTAGAAACTTCAAAGTGAATAAGATATTATTATCAAAAAACTTCAAGTAATTTAGATAAATACACCCTATTCATTTATATTTCGAAAAATATCTTATTCTTCTAGTGTAGAGTACACGATATCTAAAAAACGTTATTTTAAAATATCAAAAATTATGTAAATTAAGCTAAAAACTTCAAAATGAATAAGACATTATTTTTAAAAATCCTAATATAATTTAGGTAATTTAAAAATCTCATTTTCATTTTTCTTTGCAAATACACCATATTCTTTAAAAAAGTACACTATTTGTAAGAAAAAAAACTTTAAATTTTAAAAATATCAAAAAGTATGTAAATTGTGCTAAAATTTTCAAACTAAATATTAAATTATTTTCAGAATTCTTCAAATAATTTAGGAAATTTAAAATCTGAGTTTTTATTTTGACTTTGAAAAACACCATATTCTTAAGTGTATAGTAGATGATCTATAAAATAATTGTTGTAGCTTTAAAAATAATAAAATTATGCAAATTGAGTAAGAATCTTAAAAGTAAATATCACATTGCTTTAAGAAAGCTTCAAATAATTTAGGTAATTTAAAAACACCATATTCATTTTCATTTTGAAAAACATCCTATTTTTCAAATGAATAGTACAAGATCTATAAAAGAATTGTTGCGGTTTTAAAAATATAAAACATTATATAAATTAAAATAGAAACTTTAAAGTGTGTAATATATTATTTTCAAAACCTTCAAATACTTTTGGTAATTTCAACAACGCTTTTTAACTTTTATTTATAAAAATAGCATGTTACTCAAGTGTACATGATCTCAAAAAAACTATTGCAATTTTAAACACATAAAAATTATATAAAGTGATCTAAAATTTTAAAATTGAATAGTACATTATTTTTAAATGATTTAGGTAACTTTAAAAACACATTTCCATTCATATTTTGAAAACCAACATATTCTTCAAGTGTATAATAGTACACGACCTCTTAAGAAATTATTACCATTTTAAAAATATAAAAAAATTATATAAGTTGAGCTCAAACTTCAAAGTGAATAAGACATTGTTTTCAAAAGCTTCAAATAATTTAGGTAACTTAAAAGTTGCAATTTCATTTTTATTTCAAAAATAACATATTTATTAAGTTTATATACTACACTATCTTTAAAAAACTCTTGCAATTTAAAAAAATATATATGTAAATGGAGCAAGAAACTTCAAAGTGAATAAGGAATTGTTTTAAAAAAGCTTCAAATAATTTAGTTTATTTGAACAATATATTTTCATTTTTATTTTGAAAAACATAATAATCTTTAAGTGTAAAGTACACGATCTATAAAAAAAACTATTGAAATTTTGAAAAACATAAAAAGTTATCTAAATTGAGTTAGAAACTTTAAAGTGAATAAAACATTGTTTTCATGAAGCTTCAAATAATTTAGGTAATTTAAAATTATGTTTTCATCTTTATTTCGAACAACACCATATTCTTCATAGTACACGAACTGAGGCAATTTTAAAAATATAAAAAATTATGCAAATTGAGCTAAAAATTTCAAAGTGAACAAGACATTATTTTCAAAATGCTTCAAAACTAGGTAATTTAAACATCATTTTTATTTTGAAAAACATCATATAATTTAATTGTATAGTACACTATCTCTAAAATAATTATTGAAATTTTAAAAATATAAAAATATACATAAATTGAATTAGAAATTTTAAAGTGAATAATATGTAACACCCCAGGCGGGACTTCATACCACCATCCCGGCTGTGTACTTAAGAGCTTAACCACCTCCTTTAAGTGACCTATCCCCCTACGAATAAATCTCTTTTATTCCAGGATTTGGGGGACTTTCCGTGGTTCGAACCCATGACCAAAGAGCTATAGTCATGATTCCTAAGAACCACTACCATGACTATAGCCCTTTGGTCATAGGTTCGAACCACGGAAGGTCCTCAAATCCTGGAATAAAAGAGATTTATTCGCAGGGGGATAGGCCACTTCAAAAAGGAGGTAGCTAAGCTCTAAAGTACACAGCCAGGGATGGTGGTATGAAGTCCCGCTCGGGGTGTTACATAATACATGGTTTTTAGAAAGCTTCAAATAATTTATGTAATTTAAAAACACGCTATTTATTTTTATTTCGAAAAACACCTTATTCTTCAAGTTTAAATAGTTCACGATCTTTAATAAAACGGTTGCACTATTAAAAATATAAAAAAAATATTTAGAAACTTCAATATGAATAATACATTATTTTGAAAAAGCTTCAAATAATTTAGATAATTTAAAAATATCATATTCATTTTCATTTCGAAATAACACCCCAGTCTTTAACTGTATAGTACAAGATCTCTAAAGAAACTCTTAAAATTTTAAAAATATAAAAAGTTATATAAATTTAGCAAGAAACTTCAAAGTAAATAATTATTTCTTTTTCAAAAAACTACAAATAATTTTGGTAATTTAAAATCACCCTATTCTTTAATCACCCTACTCTTTAAGTTTATAGATCACGGTCTCTAAAATAATTGTTGCAGTTTTAAAAATATAAAAATTCATTTAAAAATTCAATGTTAATAATGCATTGTTTTCAGAAAGCTTGAATTAAGTGAAGTACTTTAAAAACACTCAATTCATTTTAATTTTGAAAAACACACAATTCATCAAGTGTATATAGTACACGATCTATAAAAAAACTGATACAATTTTTTAAAAAAATTATGTAGATTGAGTAAGAAAATTCAAAGTGAACAATACATTATTTTTAGAAAACTCCAAAAAAAAATTTAATTTAAAAATTGTATTTTCATTTTTATTTCGAAAAACACCCTATTCTTCAAGTGTATAGTACACAAACTGATACAATTTTAAAAATATAAAAAAATTATGTAAATTGAGCTAGAAATTTTAAAGTGAATAAGACATTATTTTCAAAATGCTTCAAATCTAGGTAATTTAAAAATCATGTTTTCATTTTTTTCGAAAGACACCATATTCTTCAATTATATAGTACACAATCTCTAAAAAAATTATTGTAATTTTAAAAATATAAGAAAATATGGAAATTGAATTAGAAACTTCAAAGTGGATAATACACTATTTTCAGAAAATGACAAATAATTTCAGTAATTTAAAAATATCATATTCATTTTTATTTCGAAAGACAGCCTACTCTTTAAGTTTATAGTTCACGATCTCTAAAAAAATTGCTACAATTTTAAAAATATAAAAAAAAATTTTAAAAATTCAATGTGAATAGTACATCATTTTCACAAAGCTTTAAATAAATTAATTACTTTGAAAACACTCAATTCATTTTTATTTTGAAAAATATCCTGTTTTTCAAGTGTATAGTGCACGATCTCTAAACGAACTGTTGCCATTTTAAAATATAAAAAACTATGTAAATTGAGTAAGAAATTTCATAGTGAAAACTACATTGTTTTTAAAAAACTTCAAATAATTTAGGTAAATTAAAAAAAATTATTCATTTTTATTTTGAAAAACATTGTTTTCTTCATGGGTATAGTACACGATCTCCAAAAAAAACTTTTACAACTTAAAAATATAAAAATTAAGTAAATTAAGATAGAAGCTTCAAAGTTAATAATACAATATTCAAAGTGCATAATATATTGTTTTCATAAAACTTTAGATCATTTAGGAAATTTAAAAATACACTATTCATTTTTATTTTGAAAAATATCTTATTCTTCAAGTGTAAAGTACACGATTTCTAAAAAAAGTAAATGTATAAAAATCATATAAATTGAGTTAGAAACTTCGAAGTAAATAATACATTATTTTTAAAAAGTATCAAATAATTTGGGTTATTTAAATACAACATTTTTATTTTTATTTTGAAAAACATCATATTTATCACGTGTATATAGTACACATTCTCTAAAAAACACTGTTATAATTTAAAAATATAAAAAATTCTGCAAATTGAGTTATAAACTAAAAAGTTAATAAGAAATTGTTTTATAAAAGCTTCAAACAATTTTGGTAGTTTAAAAATCACGTTTTTGTTTTTTATTTTTTGAAAATACAATATTCTTCAAATGTATAGTATGCACAATCTCTACAAAAACTATTATAATTTTAAAAATATAAAAAATTATCTCAATTGAGTTAGAAATTTCAAAGTGAATACCTCATTGTATTTCGTAAGCTTCAAATAATTTAGGTAGAACAAACATCTTATTCACATTCATTTCAAAAAACACCCAATTCTTAATGTTTATAGTATATAATCTTTAAAAAAAACTATTGCAACTTTAAAATTATAAAAAATTATGTCAATAATACATTGTTTTTATATAACTTCAAATAATTTTGGTAATTTAAAAATACTTTATTCATTTTTATTTCGAAAAACACTCTATTCTTCAAATGAATAGTACATGATCTATAAAATAATAGTTACAATTTTAAAAATGTAACAAATTATGTAAATTATGATAGAAGCTTCAAAGTGAACAATACATTATTTTCCAAAAACTTCAAATAATTTAGATTGATTAAAAATAGAGTTTTCATTTTTTTTTGTTTTTGTAAAACACCATATTCTTCAATAATATATTATATTATCTCTAAAAAAAATTCTGACAATAAAAAAATATTATAGAAATTGAGTTGGAAACTTCAAAGTGAATTATACAAGTGTATAGTACACTATTTAATAAAAGTTACAATTTAAAAAAAAATATGTAAATTGAGCTATAGGCTTTAAAGTGAATAATACAATGTTCACTATTAACATGAAATAATTTATATAATTTAAAAATTACGTTATCCTTTTTATTTAAAAAATACCATATTCTTCAAAGTGAATATAGAAATTGAGTTAGAAACTTCAAAGTGAATAATACACGGTTTTCATAAAGCTTTAAATATTTTAGATAATCTAAAAATACTATATTCATTTTTATTTAGAAAAACACCATATTCTTTAAGTTAATAGTACATGATCTCTTAAAAAACTATTATAATTTTAAAATATAAAAATTATTTAAATTCAGATAGAAGCTTCAAAGTGAATAACAAATAGTTTTCTAATAACTACAAATAATTTAGATAATTTAAAAAATTGCATTTCCATTTTTATTTCTAAAAATATCATATTCTTCAAGTGTAATAAAAACCTGTTGCAATTTTAAAAGTATAAAAAATTATTTTAATTGAGTTAGAAATTTCAAAGTGAATAATAAATTATTTTTAAAAGTCATCAAATAATTTAGGAAATTTAAAGTCACCATATTCATTTTTATTTTGAAAAACACCATATTCTTAAAATGTAATGTACACAATCTCTAAAAAAGAGTTGCGTTTTTAAAATGATAAAAAATTATGTATATTGAGTTAGAAACTTCAAAGTGAATAAGACATTATTTTCAGAAAGCTTTAAATAATTTAGGTAATTTAAAAATTTTATATTCATTTTTTATTTCGAAAAATACCATATTTTTCAAGTGTGCACTACACGATCTCTATAAAAATTGTTTCAAGTTTAAAAACAAAAAAAAATATCTAAAATGAGTTAGAAACTTGAAAGTGAATAGTACATTATTTTCAAAAAAGATTCAAATCGTTTAGGTAATTTAAAAATACCCTATTCATTTTCATTTCGAAAAATACACTATTCTTCAAGTCTATAATACATGGTCTCTAAAAAATTGTAGAAATTTTAAAAATATAAAAAAAAATAGGTAAAATAATTGAGAAACTTCAAATTGAATAATACCTTATTTTTAGAAAGCTTCAAATAATTTATTTTTTAAAAAGCATCCTATTCATTTTTTTTCGAAAAACACCAAATTCTTTAAGTGTATAGCACACGGTCTAAAATTGTTACAATTTTCAAGATATAAACAAATAAAGTAAAGTGAGATTGAAGCTTAAAATTGAATAATACATTGTTTTAAAAAAGATTCAAATAATTTATGTAGTTTAAAAATTTTATTTTCATTATTTTTTATAAAAACACCATATTTATCAACGGTATATAGCTCATGACATCTAAAAAATTGTAATAATTTTAAAATATCAATGAATTATGTAAATTGAGCTAGAAAATTTAAAGTGAATAAGAATTTAATTTTAAAAAACATCAAATAATTTGGGTAGTTTAAAAATTGTCCTTTTATTTTTATTTCAAAAAACACAATATTCTTTAAGTGTATAGTATACGATCTCAAAAAAAAATGTTGCAGTTTTAAAAACATGAAAAAATATTTAAATTGAGTTAGAAACTACAAAGTGAATAATGCATTCTTTTCAAAAAGCTTCAAATAATTTACGTAATTTGAAAATACCCTATTTATTTTTATTTCGAAAAACACTATATTCTTAAAATGTAATGTACATTATCTCTTAAAAAAAACAGTTGTAATTTAAAAAAGATAAAAAAGTTATATAAATTAAGGTAGAAACTTCAGAGTAAATAAAACATTATTTTTCAAAAACCAAAAAATAATTTAAGCAATTTAAAATCGTGTTTTCATTTTTACTTTGAAAAACACCAAATTCTTCAAGTGTATAGTTCGCGATCTCTAAAAAATGTTGCAATTTAAAAAATGTAAAAAATTATCTAAATTAAGTTAAAAACTTCAAAGTAAAAAATACATTATTTTTAAAAAGCCTCAAAGAATTTAGGTAATTTAAAAACATCCTATACATTTTTATTTCGAAAAATACCTTATGCTTCAATTGTATAGTACACAATCTTTGGAAAATTTGTTGCAATTTCAAAAATATCAATAATTATTTAAATTCAGTTAGAAACTTCAAAGTGAAGATTACATTGTTTATGGAAAGCTTCAAATAATTTATGCAACTTAAACATTGCATTTTTTTTATTTTGAAAAACAAAATATTCTTAAAGTGTATAATACAAAATGTCTAAAACCTATTGCAATTTTAAAAAATAAAAATTATGTAAATTGAGCTAAAAACTTTAAAGTGAATAATATGGTTTTCAGAAAGCTTCAAATAATTGAGATAATTTAAAATCACCCTATTCATTTTTTTTTCAAAAAGCATCATATACTTAAAATGTAATGTACACAATCTCTAAAAAGCAGTTGTAAATATAATAAAATAAAAAATTAAATAAATTGAGCTAGAAACTTCAAAATGGATAAGACATTTTTTTTAAAAAATCATAAAATAATTTAGGTATTTTAAAAATCGTGTTTTCATTTTTAATTCCAAAAACACCAAATTCTTCAAATATATAGTACATGATCTCTAAAAAAACTGTTTGCAATTTAAAAAATATAATAAATTATCTAAGTGAAGTTAGAAACTTCAAAGAAAATAATACATTGTTTTCAGAAAGCTTAAAAATACTCTATTCATTTTCATTTCAAAAATCACATTATTCTTTAAGTGTATAGTACGCGATCTAAAAAAAACTATTGCAAAAACTTCAAAGTGAATATTATATTATTTTCATAAAGCTTCAATTAATCTATGTAACTTAAACGTCTTGTTTTTTTTTATTTCAAAAAACAAAATATTCTTAAATTGTATGATACACAATCTCTAAAAACTATTACAATTTTAAAAATATAAAAATTATTTAAATTGAGATGAAAACTTCAAAGTGAATAAGACATTATTTTAAAAAACTTCAAATAATTTAGGTAATTTAAAAACACCCTATTCATTTTTATTTCGAAAAACACCATATTTTTCATGTCTATACACTTGAAGAAAATTGTGATTTTTGAAATAAAAATGAAAACACACTTTTTAAATTACTTAAATTATTTGAAGCTTTTGTAAAATATTTTACTATTCACTTTGAAGTTTCTAGCTCAATTTACAAAAAAAAAATTATATTTTTAAAATTACAACAGTGTTTTTAGAGATCATGTATTCTACTATTCACTTTGAAGTTTCTAGCTCAATTTACAAAAAAAAAATTATATATTTAAAATTATAACAGTATTTTAGAGATCATGTATTATGCAGACTTGATAAATATGGTGTTTTTCAAAACAAATATGAAAACACCATTTTTATATTACTTAAATTATTTGAAGATTTTTCGAAATCAATGTATTATTCACTTTAAATTTTCTAGCTCAATTTACATAATTTTTTATATTTTTAAAATTGCAACAACTTTTTATAGATTGTTTATTATACACTTTAAGAATAAGATTTTTTTTTAATAAAAAAAAGAATAGGATGTTTCTAAATTACTTGAATTATTTGAAACTTTTTTAGAAAAATGTATTATTGACTTTGAAATTTCTAGCTCAATTTACATTTTTTTTATATTTTTAAAATTGCAACAGCTTTTGTAAACATCATGTACTATACATTTAAACAATATAGGTGTTTTTCGAAATAAAAATGAACAGTTTTTTTTTAAATTACCTAAATTATTTGAAGCTTTATGAAAATAATATACTATTTAATTTGAAGTTTCAAGCTCCATTTACATAATTTTTTACATTTTTAAAATTGCAAAGGTTGTTTTAGAGATCGTGTACTATACATGTAACATCCCAAAAATCAAGCACTCTCTAAATCATGTGTCTAAAGAAATTCCATCTAAACTAAAGCCCTTTTTACAAATTAAGGAAATGGGAAGGAGGGACTTGTTTGCAAAAACTAAAAAGTTGCAAAGTTGCAAAACCTTCACTTTCCTCCTCCTCTTCTCCCAGAGATGGACTTGTGTGGACACGTGTCTATGGACACAACCAATCAAAATTTGATGTGATAATAAAATGATAATAATATGAATCTTGTAACTTGTGCTATTATTATTTTAATATTAATACTATAATTTCATTAGTTGTGTCTAATGGACACATTCCATACAAGTTTTACTCCTTCTCCCATGAATCATCTCATTCTTCCCTTCCACTTCTCTCTCTTAACTCATGAGAGCTCCACCTTCTCTCTAGAATTCCCAAGCTTCCAAACTCACAATGCAACATGCAACCCATCAATCTTCATCTAAGTAGCTATACCTCTCTTCCTCTACTTGTGATTTCTTCCAAGGACACCTCCAAGGCTAAAACCATGATTCTAACAAGGTAAGGAAATCTGATTTCTTGTTCTTCAAATGTTGCATGTTGATTTTTCGCTCAAATCCTCACTATTTTTCCCTTGATCATCACATGCAAAGCCTAAAGCATCATCCTTAAGTGATTGAGCCTCTCTTGGAGTCAAGGGCAACAAGAAAGCCTAGTTACTTGTTAATGTCGTGCTTCCTCTTAGGTATTGGATAGATGATTCTCCAATTTAAGTTAGATAAATTTGTGATTTGAAGCATGTTTCTCTAAATAGTGAAAGGAATCTTTGGTTCTGTTCTGATCTGTCCAAATCCGCGAGTTTTCATGAATACTTAGGGTTCGTAGATGACCAAATTTGTCTTTGTACTCTTCATGAAAGTTGTAGGAAATCTTGTTACCTTTCAAATGGTTTTGGTTTCACTTTATTTGGGTACCTACAACGAAAGTTATGGCCCAAACACTGAGACAATGTCAATGTTTATGAGCTAGGTTTGTCTAAATGTACCTTTCTGTTCGAGGAACCATTTTGACAATTAAAATTTTAGAACTAGGTTTCAATGTCTTCATCAACGTTGTAGGAAATCCTCTTATCTTCAATATGATTCTGACTTCATATCAATCCATAGTCCATAGCTCAAGATATGTTCTCATTACCGGAGTAGTAACCAAGGTAGAACAGTTTCAGGTCCAAAATTTGTAGTTCATCTTTATCTGTAAGTTTAACCTCCCAAACCTTTGATTCTGCCTTCAAGCCCTTCATATAATTCATAGATAATTTTATTATATTTGAAATGAAACTAGTTTCATGTCAATCCAGTAACCACAGCCCAATTTATGGTCAAACGAGAAGTAGGTTCCCAAATTCAGCTTCTGTCATTTAGTCAACTTACAACTAGAAATTCACCCTCTATATGTTGGATTTGGAACATCACTCCTTCATATGAATTGTAAATAAATGTGTTAAGTTTCATCTCTAATTGGTTTCACCAACATATTGTATCTGAAACTCTAGATATGACAAGTTGATGAAGCTGTGTCAGGATTTGGAAGCATGGAATTTCAAGTTGAGGTAACCCCATTCAAAACCCCAAATTAGACCCAAAGAGAGTAGATTATACATGTGGCTAGGATATTGCAACTTGATTTGTTAGATTGTATGATAATGGCTGGAATTTGAATGAAAGTATGTTTGAAAATCTAATAAATTTTGTGCCTTGCTTGTGTGGTATGAAGTGAATGCATGTTGAATCCTTGTTTGGAAATGAACTTGGGAGATTTGGTTGAGATGTGTATGAGAATCATGGATGCCTTGTCTCTTGTAAATTGGAATCTTGGAATAGGTATGATGATGTGTACACGTTAAGTTATTTCAAATTGTGTTAAAATATGGTCTTGAATTGGGATGTAATAGATTTGAAATTTTGATGAAAATGTGAGTTTCCTGCTGTAAATTGGGTGAGAATTTCGAACCATTTTTCATGAAATTTTGCCATTTTAGTGTTCATAAGAGTTGTAGATAATTTTCTCTTATCTTTCAAATGCTTTTGGTTTCACTCAATTTGGAGGTCTACAACTCTAGTTATGGCCAAATTACTGAGACGAGGTTTATATTGAATTATTTGTTCTGTTAAGTGTACATCCCTGTCAAACATGGCTGTTTTTGACAATCAAATAGTTAGAACTGGGAATTTTGGTCTTCATAAGAGTTGTAGATAATCTTCTTAGCTTTCAAATGCTTTTGGTTTCACTCAATTTGGAGGTCTACAACTCAAGTTATGGCCAAAATACCAGGACGCGTTGCAGAGAAAAATGGTTGTGTGCTGCGGTAGCGAATTTTTAGCTGAACTTTCTGTGTCAATTTCGCGGCAGCGAGAATTTTAGCAGCGGCGAAAATGACCCACAACAGGACCCTTTGTTTTCACTCCCAAAATGCAATATACCCTTCAAGTAGCTTAATTCTAGGGTAGTAATGATTAAATTAGGTTATAATGTCTTGAAAAACCATAAAAAGGATCATGAAAATGTATTGATGAATGTTGAATGAAAATGCATGTTAACTTATAAAATGAAATTAAATGATTATGATAAGTATAGTGTTCTGATATAGATGACAAGTGTTTTAATAAATGATTAATGAAATTGTAATGTCATGAATAATGAATGATGAATGTTGAAGGTAAATGACATGTGTTGAATGTGAAATGCATGATAATATTTGATGTGAAATGAAAATGAAACTTAAAGACAAGTTTAAGCTTTCCCCCTTCAACAGATGTTGAGTAAGTGGGTTGAGTTCCACTGGTTACACATCGGTTAAGCGGACAAGCATCAAAAGATTAAGAATGTAGCGTATCCCAATGAACGGGGTAAGATGACCTGAACTAGTAGGGTTGTCCTGTGACTGGGAAAATGACCCGAAAGAAATGACTATTCCAATGAACGGGTAAGGAAGTCCTGGGCTATTCCCAATGAACGGGGTCAAGATAGCCCGGCAGTTGGTCACGGTAGGACGCTTGCCGTGGTCCATAATTGAGCTCAAATGCACGTTGTTGCCATGCGCCTAAGGAGAAGTCTTGTGCACGAGGCTTCCGTAAAAGACTAAAGAAAAGAAATGAAACAAGTATGATAATGAAAGATCATGGCATGCATACATTCATAGTTATCATTGCATGCATTATGTTTGAATATGTTGCATTGGATTAAATTGTGTGCTAGGTATTATATGAGGTGTTTTCCAGTTAGATTGACTGCGATATGGTATAAAAATATTTTCAAAATGTCGAGGGTTACTCAATTATATGTTTTGCATATAACTGACGGTTATCATATCGCAGGTATCAGAAGATTATGAAGCGAAAGCCACAGATAGGACGAGTTGTGGGCTTTTCTTAGGTATAGCCACACATTGTGATCCTAAGTCTCAAGTTCATATATTAATTTGTTCAGCTGTATAGGAATTCGTATAAATTGAAAGGGTTGTAATTATTATTATTATTATTAATTGTTGTAAATTAGAATTTAGCTTCCACTAGTGTTTTGGAAAAAGAAAAAAAACTGACTCAAAAATTAAGATGTTACAATACACTTGAAGAATAGCGTGTTCCTTCAAATAAAAAATGGAAATGCATTTTGTAAATAACCTAAATTATTTAAAGTATTTTTGAAAATTTTGTATTATATTCATATGAAGTTTATAGCTCAATTTACATAATTTTTTATCTTTTTAAAATTGCAACAATTTTTATAGAAATCGTGTATTATACTATTGAAGAATATGGTGTTTTTTGGAATAAAAATGAATAAGGTGTTTTTAAAGTACTTAAATTATTTGAAGCTTTTTGAAAAGAATGTATTTTTCACTTTGAAGCTTTAAGCTTAATTTAAATAATTTTTATATTTTAAAATTCCAAGAGTTTTTTAGAGACCGTGTATAGTACACAATCTCTAAAAACTGTTGCAGTTTTAAGAATTTTAAAATTAGGTAAATTAAGTTAGAACCATCAAAATAAGTAATATATTATTTTTAGCAAGCCTCAAATAATTCAGTTGATTCAAATATCGCGTTTTTTATTTTGAAAAACATCATATTCTATAAGTGTATATACGATCTCTAAAAAAATTGTTGTAATTTTTAAAATATAAAAATTATGGAAATTAAGTTTGAAAATGAAATTGAATAAAAAATGGTTTTCTGAAAGCTGCAAATAATTTAGGTAATATAAAAACACCTAATTCATTTTTATTTTTCAAAACACCATATTCATCAAGTGTGTATATAGTTCAAGATTTCTAAAAGAACTCTTGCAATTATAAAAATATAAAAAGTTATGTAAACTGAGTTAGAAACTTCAAAGTGAATAATATATTATTTTTAAAAAGTTTTAAATAATTTAGGTAATTTAAATTCACCTTATTCATTTTTTTTATTTCGAAAAACACCATATTCTTAAAATGTAATATACATGATCTCTAAAAATACTATTAAAATTTTATTAATATTAAAAATTATGTAAATTGAGCTAAAACTTGAAAGAGAATAAGACATTATTTTAAAAAAACCTCAAATAATTTAGGTAATTTTAAAATTCCATTTTCAAAAAACACTATTTTCTTCAAGTGTATAATACACTATTTTGATAAAAAAAAATTACAATTTTAAAATTATAAAAAATTATGTAAGTTGAATTAGAAAATTCAAAGTGAATAAAAAATTATTTTTCAGAAATTATTAAATGATTTAGGTAATTTAAAAACATCTTATTCATTTTCATTTCGAAAAACACCATATTCACTTTAAATAATTTAAAGGAAATCTAAAAAAACTATTGTAATTTTAAAAATATATAAAATTATGTAAATTGAGTAAAAAACTTCAAAGTGAATAATAAATTATTTTCAGAAAGTTTCAAAAAATTTAGATAATTTAAATACACAATATTAATTTTAATTTCGAAAAACATCATTTTCTTCAAGTGTATATAATACACAATCTAAAAAAAACATTACAATTTAGATAATAGTACATTCTTTCCTAAAAACTTCAAATAATTTAGATAATTTAAATATCACATTTTCATTTTTATTTTGAAAAATATCATATTCTTCAAGTGTATATAGTATACGGTCTCTATAAAAATTGTTGCAATTTTAAAAATATAAAAAATTAGGTAAATTGAGTGAGAAACTTCAAAGTAAATAATACATGATTTTTAGAAAACTTCAAATAATTTAGGTAATTTAAAAACACCCTATTCATTTTTATTTTGAAAAACATCATATTCTTCAAGTGTATATAATATAGGGATAATTACACCAACCTCCCTTGAAGTTTGCCTATATTACACTTACCCCCTCCAGTTTTCAAAATTACATTTACCCCCTGAAATTTCAACTTTCATTACACAAACCCCCCTAATGTTAATTTTTTTAATGGTATTATTGTGCAAATTTTTCATTTTTCTAAGAAAAATTGATTTTACTATTTATTACTTTTTTTTATTTTACCATTTTTCTAATAAAAGTATAAATTTCAGGGGGTAAATGTAATTTTGAAAACTGGAGGGGGGTATGTGTAATATCAGTAAACCTCAGGGGAGGTTGGTGTAATTATCCCTATAATATATGATCTATAAGACATTGTTTTCAAAAAGCTTCAAATAATTATGGTAATTTAAAAATAGTTTTTTAATTTTATTTCAAAAAACACAATAATCTTCAAGTGTATAGTTTGCAATATTTTAAAAAATTGTTGTAATTTTTAAAATATAAAATTATATAAATTGAGTTAGAAACTTCAAAGTGTATAATATATTATTTTTAAAAAGCTTAACATAATTTAGATAATTTAAAAACACCTTATTCATCTTCATTTCGAAAAACACGCTATTTTTCAATATATCTCTAAAAAAACTGTTATAATTTTAAAAATATAAAAAGTTAAGTACATTGAGTAAGAAACATGAAAGTGTATAGTTCATTTTTCTTAGAAAGCTTCAAATAATTTAAGTAATTTAAAAACACCCTATTTAATTTTTTTTCCGAAAAACACCTTATTCTTTAAGTGTATAATACATGATCTCATTGCAATTTTACAAATATAAAAAATTCTCTAAATTCTGTTAGAAACTTTAAATTTAATAATACATTATTTTCTGAAAGTTGCAAATAATTTATTTAATTCTAAAATACTCTATTTTTATTTCGAACAACACCATATTGTTTTAGTATAATACACGATCTCTAAAAAACATCGTTGCAATTTTAAAAATAAAAGAAATTAAATAAATTAATCTAGAAATTTCAAAGTAAATAATATATTATTTTCTTAAAGCTTCAAATATTTCAATTAATTTAAAAATTATTATTCATTTTAATTTTGAAAAACATCATATTCTTCAAGTTTCTAGTACATGATCTCTTAAAAAATTGCTGCAATTATAAAAATTATATAAATTCAGGTAGAAACTTTAAAATGAATAAGATATTGATTTCAAAAGGATTCAAATAGTTTCAGTAATTTATTAATTGCGTTTTTATTTTTATTTCAAAAAACTCTCAATTCTCTTCAAGTGTACATAGTACATGATCTCAATAAAAAAAATCGTTGCAATTTTAAAAATATAAAAGGAACATATAAATTGAGCTAGAAACTTTAAATACATTATCTTAAAAATCTTCAATTAATTTAGGTAATTTAAAAAATGCATCTTCATTTTTATTTCGAAAAACACACTACTATTCAAGAGTATAATACATTTTTATTCAAGTACATGATCTCTAAAAAACAGTTTCAATTTTAAAAATATAAAAAAGAATTATATAAATTGAGCAAAAAACTCCAAAGTGAATAACATATGGCTTTCATAAAGCTTCAAATAATTTGGGTAATTTAAAATTTTTGTTTTCATTTTTATTTTGTAAAACACCGTATTCTTTAACTATATAGTACACGATCTCTAAAAAAACTATTGCAATTTAGATATATTAAAAATAATGATTTCATTTTATAATAAATTGAGCTAGAAACTTCAAAGTGAATAAGATTTTTTTTTTCAAAATGCTTCTAATAATTTAGGTATACTAAAAATCATGTTTACATTTTTATTCGAAAAACACCATATATATTCTTCAAGTGATAATACAAGATTTTTAAAAAAACTTTTGCAATTTTAAAAAGGCTTAACTATGTTTTTCGTCCCCCGAAAAATAGGAAAATTAGGATTAATTCCCTAAAAAACGTTTTTTAGGATTTAAGTCCTTAAACAGGGTAATTTGAGTCCTTAAATCAGTATTTTTCAAGGACTCATATCCCCTATTTTTGTGTTTTTTTAAGGACATAAATCCTATAAAACATTTTTCAAACACTTAAATCCTTATTTTTCTATTTTTCAGGGACAAAAAACATATTTAAGCTTTTAAAAATATAAAAAATTATGTAAATTGAGTTAGAAATATCAAAAGGAATAATACATTATTTTCAGAAAACATCAAATAATTTAGGTAATTTAATAACATCCTATTCATTTTAATTTAAAAAAAAAACACCCTATTTTTCAAATGTAATGTACAACATCTCTTAAAAACAATTGCAATTTTAAAAAGATAAAAAAATTAGGTAAATTGAGCTAGAAACTTTAAAGTGAATAGAACATTGATTTCAAAAACCATCAAATAATTTAGGTAATTTAAAAATCACGTTTTCAAATTTATTTCGAAAAACATCATATTCTTCAAGTGTATATATAACACTATCTCTAAAAACAACTATTGCAATTTAAAAAATAGAAAAAACTACGTAAATTTAGTTAGAAACTTCAAATTAAATAATTCATTGTTTTCAGAAAGCTTCAAATAATTTAGGTTATTTAAAAACATTCTATAGTACCCGATCTCTAAAAATAGGTTACAATTTTAAAAATATAAAAAATTATGTAAATTGTTTTAGAAACCTCAAAGTGAATAATACATTGTTTTCAGAAAGCTTAAAATATTTTAGATAATTTAAAAGCAACCTATTCATTTTCATTTCGAAAAATACCGTATTCTTCAAGAGTGTATAGTATACAAACTCTAAAAAAAATTGCAATTTTAAAAATATAAAAATTTATTTAAATTGAGTTAGAAACTTAGAAATGAAAAATACATTGTTTTCAGAAAGCTTCAAATAATGTAGATAATTTAAAAATTGTGTTTTCATTTTTATTTCGAAAAATACCATATTCATGTAAAGTACACGATTATTTCTTACAACTTGTTGTAGCTTTAAAATTATAAAAATTATATAAATTGAGCTAGAAATTTTAAAGTGAATAATATATTATTTTCAAAATCTTTAAATAGTTCAAGTAATTTAAAAAATGTGGTTTCATTTTTAATTTGAAAAATCCATATTGTGAATAATACATCTCTAAAAAACTATTACAATTTAAAAATATAAAAAATTGTGTATTTTGAGCTAAAAGCTTTAAAGTTAAAAGTGAATAACACATTGTTTTCAAAAAACTTCAATAATTTAGATAATTTATAATTTAAAAAATTTATTTTTATTTTTATTTCAAAAAACGTCACATTCTTGAAGTATAAGTACACAATCTCTTAAAAAATTGTTACAATTTTAAAAATATAAAAACTGTGTAAATTGATCCAAAAAATTTTAAGTGAATAATGCATTGTTTTAAAAAATCTCAACTAATTTAGGTAACTTAAAAAAACTCATTTTCATTTTTGGTTTAAAAACTTCATATTCTTCAAGTGTATAATTCACGATCTTTTAAAAAATTGTTGTAACATTAAAAATATAAAAAATTATATAAACTGAACTAGAAAGTTTGAAGTAATTAAGACAATGTTTTCAAAAAGTTTAAAATAATTTAGGTAATTAAGAAATTGCATGTTCATTTTTATTTTGAAAAACACCATATTTATATGTCTATATATAGTACACGATCTCTAAAAAGTTATTGCAATTTGAAAAATATAAAAAATAATGTAATTGAGCTAGAAACATCAAAGTGAACAACGCATTATTTTCAAAAAGCTTCAAATAATGTAGGTAATTTAAAAATCACTTTTTTGTTTTTATTTCAAAAAATACAATAATTTTTAAGTGTATAATTCGCGATCTCTTAAAAAACTGTTGCAATTTTAAAAATATAAAATTATCTATATTGAGTTAGAAACTTTACAGTGAATAATACATTATTTTCAGAAAGCTTAAAATAATTTAGTTAATTTAACAATACTCTATTCATTTTTATTTTGAAAAATAGCCTATTCTTCAAGTGTATAGTACATAATCTCTAAACAAAAACTGTTGCAAGTTTAAAAATATAAAAAGTTATGTAAATTGAGTAAGAAACTTTAAAGTTTATAGTTCATTATTTTCAGAAAGCTTTAAATAATTTAGGTAATTTAAAAACACCTTATTTTTGTTTTTTTTTGAACACCTTATTTTTTAAGTGTATAATGCAAAATCTTGTTACAATTTTAAAAATATGAAAAATTATATAAATTCAGTTAGAATTTCAAACCGAATAATACATTATTTTTTTAAAAGTTAAAAATAATTTAAGTAATTCAAAAATACTCTATTCATTTTTATTTCGAAAAACACCATATTCTTTTAGTGTATAATACGCGATCTCTAAAAAAATGTTGTAATTTTAATAATAAATGAAATTAAATAAATTAATCTAAAAAATTTAAACTGAATAATACATTATTTTCATAAAGGTTCAAATATTTTAGGTAATTAAAATATGCCTATTCATTTTTATTTTGAAAAACACCTTATTTTTTTATATTATAGTATACGATCTCTTAAAAAATTGTTGCAATTATAAAAATTATATTAATTGAGCTAAAAACTTCAAAGTGAATAAGATGTTATTATCAAAAAACTTCAAGTAATTTAGATAATTTAAAAAACATGTTTTCATTTTTTTCTAAAAACGTCATATTCTTCAAACTAGAAGTTTCACATGGTTTGTTTTCTGGAGTGAAGGTGGGTGAGGGTCCTAAAGTAACTTTGTTATAATATGCTGATGACACTTTATTGTTTGGGAAAGCGACCGATTCAAATCTTTGGACATTAAAGGCGGTTCTGCGTTGCTTTGAATTAATTTCAATTTTGAAAGTGAACTTCCATAAGATTTGTTTGATAGGGATTAATGTGAATGATGGTTTTTTTGGATACAACTTCTGCATTTCTGAATTGTAAATTGGGGGTGCTTTCTTTTCGCTACCTTGGTTTGCTAGTTGGAGCTAAGCCGAATTGTTGATCAGCTTGGGATCATTTATTGGAGGTGCTTCAAAACAAATTAATATGTTGGAAGTATAGATATATTTCTATTGAAGGTAGAGTAATTCTTCTAAATTTTATTTTGAATAGTCTTTCTTTACATTATCTTTTATTTTGGAAAATTTCTTCTAGTGTCGTTAAAGAGGTGGTTAAAATTCAGCGTCATTTTTTTTGGAGTGTTGTGAAGGATAATGCAAAAATATGTTGTGATCATGCATGTAGATCAAATAAAGAAGAAGGGTTAGGGATGAAAAATGTGATTGGTTTAACATGAGTATTTGTTGAGTAAATAGGTTTGGAGAGGATTGAATTTCCTAAATTCACTATTGACGATATATTGATATTGGAGAAATATTCGAGGCTATCAAGTTATATTGGATTTAAATTATGTGTCCTCAAATTATATCTTTAATTATGTCCCATCAATAAAATATCACCACGTCATTGAAAATATTTCCTTTAATTTTAATCTTTAATTTCCTAATAAAATTTTATAATGATGTGACAATATTTTATTAATAAGACATAATTAGAGACATAATTTATAGATACATGATTTAAATCCGTTTACATCATGGAAATGGATTTCTACGGGGTTGAATGATTCAAATTTTTTATATTATAATTGGTTGATTGATCCATTACTATGTATCAATCAATTGGCCTAAATTGTATATGGTGGTTTGACCGTTTGAGTATCCTCTGTACTCGTTGATTAATATAATAATATTTTTTTCTTACAAAAAAAAAGTACATACTCTCTTAAAATATTATTGTTATTTTAAAAATATAAATATTGTGTAAATTAAGTTAGAAACTTTAAAGTGAATAATATTTTTTAAAAAAAATTTTAAATAAATTCTATAATTAAAAAATGAATTTTTATTTTTATTTCAAAAAATATCATGTTATTCAAATGTATAGTATATGAATATGATATCTTAAAATATTGTTGCAATTTTAAAAATTTAAAAATTATTTAAGTTGAGCTAGAAGCTTAAAAGTCAATAATACATTGTTTTCAAAAACTTCAAATAATTTATGTAATTTAAAAAACACATTTTTATTTTTGTTTCGAAAAATACTATATTATTCAAGTGTAGAATACACGATTTCTATAAAAATTATTGAAATTTTTAAAATATAAAAATAAGTAAATTGAGCTAGAAGCTTCAAAGTGAATAATACAATATTTTCAAAAAACTTCAAATAATTTAAGTAATTTAAAAAGCACGTTTTTATTTTTATTTCAAAAAACACAATATTCTTCAAATATATAGAACACAATCTCTTAAAAAATTGTTGTAATTTTTAAAAAAATAAAATTAATTGAGCTAAAAAATTCAAAGTGAGTAACACATTATTTTCAAAAAAAATTTAATTAATTTAGGTAATTTAAATAACCCATTTTCATTTTTATTTAGAAAAACATTATATTCTTCAATTGCAATCACTACAAAAACAAGTCGTATTTATGACCAACAAAATCGATCGCAAAACACATTTTTTCGATCACAAAGTAATTTGAAAAACACGTCTTCATCTTTATCTCAAAAAACACTCTATTCTTCAATAGTATAGTATTAGGTCTCTTAAAAAATGTGTTTTCATTTGTTTTTTAAAAATAATCAAATACTTTAAGCTATTTAAAAAATGTGTTTTCATTTTTATTTCGAAAAATATCATATTCTTTAAGTGTATAACACACAATCTCTTAAAAAGCTGTAGCAATTTTAAAAATAAAGAAAAATATGTATATTGTACACTAGAAACATCAAAATAAATAATACATTGTTTTAAAAAAAAATCAAGTAACTTAAGTATTTTAAAAAACAAGTTTTCACTTTTATTTCGAAAAACATCATATATTTCAAGTGTATAGTACATGATCTCTTAAAAAAATTATTGCAATTCTAAAAATATAAAAATAATGTACATTGAGCTAGAACTTCGAAGTGAATAATACGTTATTATTTTAAAAAAAAACTTTAACAATTTAAGTAATTTAAAAAATGAATTTAATTTTTTGTTTTTGAAAAACGTCTCTTTAAATGTATAATACATGATCTCTTAAAAAGTTGTTAAAATTTTAAAAATATAAAAAAAATTATGTAAATTGAGTTAGAAACTTCAAATTGAATAGTACATAATTTTCAAATAAAAATAAAATAATTTAAGCAATTTAAAAAACCCGTTTTTATTTTAATTTAAAAAAAAATCATATTTTTCAAGTGTATAGTACATGATCTGTTAAAAGTTTGTTGTAATTTTAAAATGATATAAAATCATGTAAATTGTGCTAGAATCTTCAGAGTGAATAATACATTATTTTTGAAAAAATTCAAATAATTTAAGTAATTTAAAAAATACGAAATTGGTTTTTATATTAAAATAGTGTATTGTAATGTATAGTACATAAAATTTTCTTTCTCATAGAATGAAGAATACATTGTTTAAAAGAATGTTCTAAAAAAATTATTGCAATTTAAATATGATAAAAATTATGTAAAGAAACTTCAAGTTATATATAGTACATTATTTTAATTTTTTTTAAATAATTTAAGTAATTTACGAAAGACGCTTTTATTTTTAAATCAAAATATCATATTTTTCAAGTTTATAATAGAGCGCAAAATGGGTCAACCCGTTAGGGCCTACTCGAATAGATCGACAAAATAAAAGTGTTTGGGCATTAAAAATGCAAGCCAGAATAAAGCCAACCATTTTAGCTCAGACCTCAAAAGCACGTTAAAAATGGACTTGGACTCAAAAAAATCCGCCGGATTCGTGCTACCTGTCCATTTGGTTTTTTGAAAATTGTATTAGTGCAGGTACTATATAACCCCCCCCAAAAAAAAAGAATAATAGATGTCCAGCCCAAATATGATAGTCCACTATCACTATGATGAAAAAGAAAGCTAAAATCATTTAAGAACAATTAAGTTGTATCAGAATTCGAAACTTAGACTTCTGGGAATCTCTCCATGTCTAATTCTCACAGCAGTATTGGTCTATTAAATATCATTGAGTATTGAATATGGCATGAAGTTGGCGTAAAGTAAAGAAAAATATCTTTTTATATATTAAAAAAGAATATAGGCTATCTAAAAAAGCTTGATGCCCTCATAGGGCTAAGCCGAACTTTTAAAATGAGTGATGGAATAGAGTTGGGCGTTTTAAGCCCGGACCGCAAAAGCCCGCCAACCGAATAGGGCTGAGTAACTCATTTTGACAGCTCTTGTGTATAATACAAGATTTTTCGTGTAGGTTTAAGAATACATTGTTGAAAACAATCTTCTTTAAAAATTGTTACAATTTTAAAAATATAAAAATTATGTAAATTGACATAAAAATTTTAAGTTTATACTTCAAAAAAATTCAAATAATTTAAAAAAGAAGCTTTTATTTTTTAATCAAAACATCATATTCTTCAAGTATGTACATGATTTTTTCTTTTAGATTGTAGAATATGTTGTTTAAAAAAATACTCTAAAAAAGTTGTTGCAATTTTTAAAATATAAAAATTTTGTAAATTGACCTAGAAACTTCAAGTGTATAGTACATTGTTTTCAAAAAAACTTCAAATAAATTAAATAATTTAAAAAAGATGTTTTAATTTTTATATCAAAATATTGTATTCTTCAAGTGTACAGTACATGATGTTTTCTTGTAAATTAAAAGATACGTTGTTTAATTAACATAAATAAATTATTTTTTTGCAATTTTAAAAATATGAAAAGTATGTAAATTGATCTAAAAACTTTAAGTATATTCTCCAAATGTATAATACATAATTTTTTTTAAAGATTGAATAATACATTATTTACATTAATTAAAATATGATAACCATGATATATATTACGACTATATCCCATTAACTACATAATTTTATTAAAATAATATTTTTAACACACTAAATTATACAAAAATTAATAATTAATAAACGCATAATCACAAAAAAAATTCATTAACTTACCCTTTGAAAAAAAGTAAGTAGGAATATGTTGACGAAGTAAAAAAAAAAAAGCCAAAAATAACAATTAAATTGAAAATTCATAAAGGCAAACGGGAAAAAAGGTCAAGGTCAAACGCTACGGGCTGCGACAACCCGAAAGCGATTTTATTGAAATTGTGGTACAATGCACCAAAAGAACTGCTAAAACAAAACGAAAAATCCTTTTTCACCAAATCAGAAATGAGAAATTCTTTTATGGACACGTATTCAACATGTCATTTTTTAGTACAGTCAATAAAAAAAGTCAACTCATTAAATAGATAATTTTTCTCACACTTCATGCATGCAGTTGCTGTCGTTTGTTTTTCCCTCATTCCTATTCTACTTTTTTATTTTTTTATAGTTTTTGAACTCAATTAAAAGAAACTACTCATTTAGTGAGTTAATTTTTTTCTATTGATTGTGCCCAAAAATGATATGTTAAATCCGTGTCCACCCAAGAATTTCTCACCAAAAATATACAAAACTCTTTTTTCCAATTAAAAATTATGTAATGTCAACACTTGGAATCCATGGTGAGAAGGATTGCTTCGAATAAATAATATATATATATATATATATATATAATTAGCTCTCTTAACATTTTGTTTTCTTTAGGATAAAAAAAAATTAAATATGTTTTTTTCCTGTGAGAATTTATTTTTAATTTTTAAATTTTAAAATGTCGATTTTTAATTTAAATTTTAAAAAAGTTCACTTTAATTTTTCTATGCATTACTTTTTATCACGTGAGTTTGTCACATTACCAAAAAAACACAGAATGACTAAAAGTGTATTTTTTAAAAGTTACAGACTAAAAATAGACGTTTAAAAATTCAAAAACTAAAAATATATTCTCATTAAACATATTTAAAAAAAAAATCATACTAGCCTCGTGCGGTGAGCCTTTATCAGCATGGGTGTAATGCAAGACGTCTTTGATTTTATTTTTTTTAATAAACCCAAGACATGTCTGCTAATATTTTGTCTTCTTCTTTCTTTTTTTTTTAATATTTCTTCAAAGTGTCTCATAACATTACGTAGGCATTATGAATTTTAACATTCAATCCAATGCATTGAAGAAATATGTGACCTGACACCTGAGGTTTGTTCACAACTGTCTGTACTATGTATTTGTAGCATAAAATAAAATTACTCTTCAAAAGTAATGTTTTCAACAAATTTGTAGTTTATTATTTAGACTTAAATCCATCCATAATATCTTATTTACAATTAATTGACATCTATAATTATTGGCAAGGCCATACTCATGGATAAACAAAGAAAACAACCGTCTAGGAACCAAAAAAAAGAGTTTTATTTTATATATATAGTTTAAGTTATTTAAAAGATATTTTGTTGCTTTTTAATATTATTGCATAATTAAAATAATTTTGGTCACCAGAATAAATATTCATAAGTTTTAAATTTTATATTATCTAATATTTTTTCTTTTTATATTTTTTATTATTCTTTTCTTAATTACTTTTAACAAGAGTTTTTCTATCATATTCAATTTTGCATAATGAAAATAATAAGGTTTTAATCTATGACCTTATGTATAAACTACCAAAATTTCCCGCCATTAAGCCGAGACTCGAGTGAATTACAAGTTAATAGTGATTTACAAGTAGAAACTTCTTATTGGAGAAAACAAGTACGTAGTATTATAATTTTATAATAATGCAGTTAATGTTTTCTATCACAACAAAAAAATATTTAAATATGAGCAAAATTTTACATGATAAAAAAAAAAAAAAAACCTCCTGACATTTTCAATCTTTTTCAACATTTTTTTTTATCTCTTTTCTTCTCTTTTTTTAACTTGTTAACATGTTATCACTAAAAAAAACCTAATATTATGTCCCAAAATATTAAAATGATATTCAATCTTAAATTTTGCTTAAAGCCTTAAAATATCTACATAGGTGCGAGTTTGTAGACTTACGACGTTATGTATATGAGTTTGTAGACTTATATTGATCAAATATCATGTAATTCCCATCATGTGAAGTCTAAAAGTAAATACATGTGATATTGACACAAATGGTTTATATATTTAATTTAATTTAATTTGATTTGATTAATAAATTTTAACATAAAAACAGGAGCGCTTTGATCATAATTGCATCTCATGCAAAAGAAAAATTAGAATAGTTAAAAATATTATTTTATTGAGAAGAAGAGTTTATTATAAGTGATGAACAACAAAAGTGTAATAGAATTACCAAAGATTTAAAGAGAGCTTCATAGAAGACCCTAAACTCTTCTTCTATTAACACAACTGTATATTGTTGTAAAAAACAAGATTTTGATCTAAAAGACAAAGTGTGATTCACATTAATCACATCTTAAGTCAACATGGATATTATGGTAACTTAATTAACAAGCTACTCGATTAAGAAATACTAGTAACGTGTGATTCATGAAAAGAAAGGAAAAAAAAATTGAATTATCTAATCTTTTGAAGGATAGTAGATAAGTAATTTATAAATAGTAATTGATAATGACCGTTATAATTAACGAAGACGTGTCGATAACATCAAATGCTAAAAATTTTAATAATAAATTTTTATTTATGTGTTACTTATTTATTGTTTTTAAAGCAACCATTAGCAAAAACCTTTTTTACAAATTTAACAATGGGGTAAGATTTTAATTACTCCATCCTTACCGTAAGTACTTTAAATAGTACTAGCTCCATTTTAAATATGTAACTCATTGAAAAAAAACTGCAATTCTTTTTATAAGCTTCTATCGTAAAAATAAAAATGAGAATAATTTATTATGTTTTTTTAATTTAATCTTTAATTAATTATGGTGATTGGGTTAAGTTTTAAATGATAGAAAGAGATAATTAGATTTTAACGAGAATAATAGTGAAAGGTCATTAAACTTCTTTTAAAAGTCATTATATTTTCTTGATGTTAGCACTTTTTTTAATATGTGTTTTTTATTTTAATATATGTTTTTTTTATATTAATAATTATAAAATATTAAAATATACCACTAAGAAAGATAGTTTTCATTTAGATCTAAAGGTGGCACAATGTTCTATACGGACATGTCAAAATTTGAATAAAAATTTAATAGGAGGATTTATCGTTACTTTTACTAATTTTTTTATTTGTATTTTTCAATTTGTCAATTTAGTTATACAATACTACTATTGATTTTGGCTTTCTTTTGTTTACAGAAATAGGTCTACCCCATGTAATGGCAATTTTACCAAATTAATATATTTTTTAAAATTAATTATTAAATTGGGTCTAAAAAAATATTTATTAAAATGGGTCTTCTTATGATTCATGTAGCCTTCTTTTAAAAAAAAAAAATCCGAGAGACACATGACAACACCCCATTGAGAGCCACCAACCAATGGAGTACTGCCACGTGATAGCACCAGTTTTTCTTTTTAAAAGAAAAAGCCCAAGATGACGGCCAATGGGAAGCCACCACGTGGCAAGCGCTGATGAATTGAGCCGACCACAAGGCGCAAAAAGTAATTAAAAAAAGGCCCAAATTTAGGCCAATCAATGGCAGCCACATGGCAAGCGTTGGTGGGTTACGCCTGCCACTAGGTGCCTTACCAAAAAAAATCCCAGGAGCCAATGGCTTGCTTCCACGTGGCAACCCATGTGTGTTTCACCCTATGAAAGGCACAATACTTAAAATAATAATAATAATAATAATTTTCGTTGTGCAGCACGAGGGAACATTGTTCTCAAACCCACAAACACTATAGATTGGGGTGGAGGGGACCAATTTTTTGTGTCCCTCTCCTTCATCTTGTATCTTATTCTCACTTTTATGTGTTTATAAATCAGTTGTTACATATTTTTTTATCAATAATTTTAACATTGGTAATTTTTTTTACTATCATTTTACACTTTATTTTATTATTTTCATTCACATTGTTTCCTTATCCGCAATATTATATTATTGTTAATTTGTTATGCATTGTTCAATTAAAGTTATAATTCTTTTGAAAGTCCTTTTTTATTTTTACATTTGAAATATGAAATGTTATTGTAGATCAAATTTTACAATGATAGATTATTTAATTTTGTGCCACTGGTCACGTTCTAATTTTAATTCATGCATTTTAATTTTTACTGATCCTCTTCTAGTTTCATTTTTATGCCAGCAATCATTTTTCAATTTAGGGTTTAGGAAATGTAATTTCTGTATTTTATAATTTTCACAGGTTTATTTATAGTCTTACATTTGACATATGTAATGTTATTGCATAGCAAATTTTACAATGGCAGATTACTTTATTTTGCTCTACTACAATGGTCTACAATATGAGAATCTTGATGGACTTACGTTTGATGGTCAGAAAAAAGGCTATCAAAATTACGTGGGGAACAACTTTCAGTGCACTACAACGGAAGATACATCAAAAGTTGCACCTTCAATCTCATTAAGTCATAGGTAGCCTAACATATCGAATGTTGGTAAAGTCAAACCATCGAGATTTTTTCACTCAACTTCAAGTCGTAGACACATAAGACATTGAAACCATGATTGGTGCTAATGAACAATCCTTGGCTTCATATATAGATTTATATGTGGAATTAGACACCGCAGGTAGTTCACATAGTGGTCAATCCCAATCGCATATGTTAAGACAACCTTTTGTAAACAATAACGACTATGAGAAGACACTAGCAGTTGGCTATAGTAAGTTTGATTTATGGTTGTATGTTTCTTTTTTTAAAATGGTTTATTGTTTAAGATTGAATTGATGAAAATTTAACTAATGCAACACTATGTTTATGTTGTAAGCTCAAATGTTCCATTTTGTCAATTTGTTTATGACAATTTGTGCGACGTTAATATCAATATCGATTTGGATATTGACGTTAATGATGAAGAAGATAAAGATTTTGATGAAGATGACATACCAGATGATGGATTCCTATCTCTACATTTGTTCCAATAAGGCATCATGATATCAGCGGAGGACATCAACAACAACAACCATAACAATAGCCAGGTCCATATTGGCAAACAATCCCTCGTTATGGCAACATTATCTAGGATCATCCTAATCAAGAGATGGATTTTCAGTTCCGTGATATGAGTCATTCGTGGCAACTAGGAGACGAGCTTTTTGAAGGGCAAGAATTTGACAAGAAATAGTTCAACTAACGTTGAAACACTACTCAATGAGATTTCACCAAACATACTATGTGGTGGACTCAAAGCCAAATAAATGGCTAGTAAGAGGCCCGAATGAAAACGACATATGCAGATTTCGCTTGAGGGCCTTTTCAGGAAAGAATACTAGCAGGTGGTGTGTTTCTAGGTGGGGAGGTCCACATACATGCATGAATCCCATGTTGACACAAGATCACAGAAATTTGGATTCTGAGTTTATATGCTCAGTCATACTTGGTACAATTTGAACTTTATATAATTACTAGTGTTGTCTTTATCATTGAAATATTTTTAATATGTAAAATAATCTAAATTGTTTATGGTTTTAGGGATGGTGGCTGAAGATCCGTCAATTCCTACTGCTTTGATTCAAGAGAGGATTACAAGCCAAATTGGATACAAAACATCTTATAGAAAAGCTTGGAAGGAAAAACAAAAAGCAATAGTTCGAGTTTATGATGGGTAAGATAACTCTTTTGTAGTGCTACCCATATGGCTAGAACATATGGTGCAGCATGCCCCATGCTCCTTCTATAAACTCAAAATCGCTGAAGTTGTCATAGGAAATCTTGTGGATCGACGTTTTCGTAAATTCCAACAGGTCTTTTGGACAATCAAGCAATGTTGCCAAGTCGTCAATCATTCCAAGACTATTGTACAGATTGATGGTGCAATTTTGTATGAAAAATACAGGGGTACACAATTGATTGCCACCACCCAAGATGGAAACGATTCCATTCTTCCCATTGCATTTGTTGTTGTTGAAGGAGAAACCTGTGATGCTTGGAGTTGGTTTCTAGCAAACATCAGGATTGTCATCAAAGTATACTATCGGCTGTTGCAAATGAAAAACTAGGTTAGTAGCACCCTAATGCATATCATGTGTATTGTATTCGTCATATTGCCAGCAATTTCAACCATCGTTGCAAGAATGCAAGACTGAAAAAGGAATTGTTGAAATTTGGTAAGCTCGTCATGTGGTGATGGTCTTTCTGTCATGGATGATGTGGAATTGGTTGTTGTAACTCAATAGTGTTAAAACAAATTAGAGGGACCATAGACCTCCAAATATCTAGCCCTTCTGTGCAAATCTCAGGTAAACATTGTAATATTTGAGGAGTTTATGGTTCCCAAAATATCTGTCCAAAATTAAACATTGAAATTATTCATCTGTTTAGGATCCTACTATATAAAACAACAAAAACCTTACATGTTTACACTTTAATGAATCGAAATCTCCTCTATAATATTGAAGGGTTGCCTTATCTTTCCTGAACAGGGTTGAGTTATACCACTTACAAAATAAATGTAATAGTTAAAAAGTATGACATTATAAACAATTATTATCAAAGATACAAAGTATTATGTATAATGATAGTGTACATACTTTGTAAATAGTGGTGTGTCAGGATATGGACAAAAGAGCGAGTAGGAGCAATCATTGGAAATCGCTCCCAAGCCCATAAATAGATAAGAGGAGTGCAACCACCGATCTCCTTGTGATAATAATTGGTGGCCTTGTATAACTCTTTGTACAAATATGAAAGAACGGAAGCCCTCAGTTATATTCACCGCAATTATCAAAGTTTCTCAGCAAGAGTAGATACCTTAATGGTACCCTTTCTACTAGAACTATCAACAAGCAAGAGTTCTCCAATAAGACTTCAAATATATGCACGGACATATTGCTCAAATTTGATCAAGTCACAATTATTCTTGTCGGTATCACAAAGTACTTGCTCTAAATATTTCATTTTAATTGAATGTCCGTGGAAAGCATTTTCAGGAGGCCTTACGCCTAATAACTCTTCTGCAACATGTCCCCAGTTTGTCGTCGTTAGCCTAATTACAGGGTCCATCCACTTTTAATCCAAGCAACAATGCAACATCCTATAGAGTGATCGTACATTCTACTTGAGGCATATCAGAAGCATGGGTCTCAGGTCTCTATCGCTCAACTAAAGCAAATATCAATGTAGGCTCAGTTTGGACGAATCCTAATTGTGTAGGTCTTAAAAAGCCAACTCTATCAAGATAACTGGTAAGCCCTTCTGAAATGGTCGAAGACCCGTTGTGTCGAAGTTGTGCTCGTCGCACAGTCGGTAAACGATCAACATTATCATTCCTCACGTGTTCTGAAATATGTTTTAACTGAAGCTTTAACAAATCTTTAATTCTTGGTCCCCGATCAACGACACGTTCGTTTGAACCTGAGCTTGATGCCATGTTCCTAAAATAACCGAGTACCAATTAGTAATCAAAATATATATATTTTGCTTGTTAATAACAATTGTGGCATTAATTACAACTAGGCAAGGATCAGTAACACTAAATTAAAATTAGTTAAAGAGGAACAAAAATTAAAATGCATGATATAAAACTAAAAGTGACCAGCGACATAAAATAAAACTAGAAGAGGACCAATACAAATTAAAATGCAAAAAATAAACTGAAACATGATTAGTGACATAAAAATAAAACTGGAAGCGGACCAGTAAAAATTAAAATGCAAAAAATGAAACTGAAAGAGGACGAGTAAAAATTAAAATGCAAAAAATAAAATTGGAAGATGACCAATGGCATAAAAATAAAATTGGAAAAGGACCGGTAAATTAAACATTAAAATGCAGAAAATTAAACTAAAAAACATGACCATTGGCATAAAAATGAAACAGGAAGAGGACCGGTACAAATTAAAATGCAGCAAATAAAAATGGAACATGACCAAAGATTTTTTTTAAGACACCTAGTGACAGGCACAACTCATCTGCGCTTACCATGTGGCTACCTATGATTAGCCCATATTTGGGTCTTTTTTTTTTTTTTTTACTTTTTGTGCGGCACAATTCACCCGCGTCCACTATGTGGTAGCCTCCCATTGGCCACCTTCTTGGCTTTTTTTTTTGTTTTTTTAAAAGATGCTAGTATTGTCACGTGCCAGCACCCCATTAGTTGGTGCCACTCAATGGGGTACTGCCACGTGACATCTAATATTTTTTTAAAAAAAAAACAAATTGCGTGAATAGTAAAAAGACCTTTTTGATAAAAGAATTTTAAAACCTAATTTGATAATTAATTTCAAAAAAACATTAATTTAGTAAAATTGCGCTATATACTCATGTCAAATTAATTTGTTTTTCCTATTAAAAAGAAAATTACAAAATACAATATTGGTTTCATTTTATTTGTTATTTTTAAAGTTTTATGCAAATTAGTAAAATTAACATGACTGTTGCTTCCGAAAGTTGCTGAAGAGTTACATTTACACTAGATTTAAGATTATTTTCCTGAATGCAAACCTAAAATGGATTATGTAAATTTCATCATTTAACTATATTTTGATTGAAGTAACATGATAAGGCTATCTTTGGTTTTTAATTTAAAAAATTAAAAGTGGATTTGGTTGTAAGTTACAACATGTATAGTTGTTTGATTATTAATTTGGTAAATTAGGTTTGACTCTAATCCAAATTTAGTAAAAGGATCTTAGGACTTTCATTTTGGTTTGATGAAAGTGCTTTTAAGAAAAAAAAGTTTAGCATAAATCACAAACTACTCATATTTTATATACGTAAAATTATATTTTAAAAATTAACATTTAATTGATCAAATTTACTTTTACTTAAAATTTTTAAATATAAAATCTCTTGAAGTAAAATGATTTCTAACCTAAATTTCTTTCATCAAACTAAATTTAAACTAACTAAATTTTATTAACGAAGAATTAAAGTTAAAAATGAAAAATAGAGTTATGGCTTCCTAAATCATAATTATCCAACACAATTCAAAAATTCATAAAATGTTGATTAAAAAAATAACAAATCTTGTATTCACATTTCACAAACATAAACAAAACCTCCACCCTAATTACTATTTTCTTCCAATCAACTCTTTTCATTAATTTCTTCGCATTTGATTTAATCACTCTCATTAGAGTCACCATCTCAACCCACCATTTAGAATTATCGTATTTTCACTCCCTTTTTCTTCGAGGCTTCGTCTTTTTTTTTTTTTTTTGTAACAGTTTCAAAATTTTGTTGGATGAGTTGAGTGGCAGAGAGCCACTTCCGTACGCATCTCAGAATTAGATAATTACAAAGTGGATTTTATTTATTTCAATTTTCCATTTCAGAAAAAGAGCATTGAAGTGAAGCGTGCGTTCCACGTCAGCATTACGCATTATTAGCTAACGAATAACTGTTCTACACGTATACACTGTGCCACTTTACTTCCCACTTGCCCCGTTGCTGTCACCACCGTGGACCCCGCCATTTTCTTCCTCCGCTTTCCCGACGACACACTCTCCGACGAAAGCGCCGGCGAGGACCGTTTCGATGTCACTCGTACCGGGTCGGGCTCACCCGAATTAACCCGGAGCGGGAAATTCAATAAAGCCCGCGAGCCGCGCATCCGGTACGCGGCTCGATCGTAAGCCAGCGCGGCATCCTCAGCCGTTTCGAATGTTCCGAGCCAAACCCGCGCCCCGTTTTTCGCCGGGTCGCGAATCTCCGCCGCGAATTTTCCCCACGGTCGTTGCCTCACGCCACGGTAATGCTTCCCCTTCGCCGGAACCACCGCAGGGGCAGCCTTCTCTTGCGGGATCATCACTGCCGGGATGGACACGCTTTCCGGCGAACTGTTCACTGCCGGAAAAGTAGCCGGTTCGGATTTAACGGTCACGAAACCTGATGAGAAACTCTCCGGTGACCCAGCCTCGAGAGATGGGACCCACCCAACGTTAACGGCGTCACGAAGCACGCCGTAAAGTACCATATCTTCTGAATCGTCTTCTTTGAGTGGAAGTTCACCCCAATTGTCGCTCAAACACGGGTACAAGTTACTGAAACTGGAGCTCCGACAATAAACCGGATTGTTACCCGAATTCAAATTCGGAGCCCCGAATGCGAATCCGTCGGAATCGCCTAATAAGTGACGGCGAATTGAGTCCAAAAGGGCCAAATCGGACTCATAGGTATTTTCTTCGTACATTTCGTATTGGGTTTTCTTTTGGGAAATTAAGATATTAAAACAAGAAATGGATAATAAAGAATTTAATTTTCAAAATTGAAAAAATATTGAAAGAAGGTATGAATTGAATATTCGAACTTGGAGGAGAAAGAGGGAGGGGGTATTTATAGGAGTGCAGATTCATGAACTTGGATGATAAGATTAAAATCAATCTACTTTAGATAATTAGATTAATTTATGATTTTGAAATGAATTATGGTTTCGGGTTTAACTTTAATTCTTTTGTGATTATATTTTAATGTTATTTGGTCTTTGTCGTTAGCTTCTGTGAAGGTTCTTATGAGTGGGTTTTATCACGTGCATAATTTTCCACATTTTTTGTTAATAAAATATTTGTCATCTTTGACGTCAGTTACTCATTCGTCTTACATCTACGCACACAACTTGTTTGGCTGCTGTATTGTGTTTTGTCGTTTTCTTTGCCCAATCAAATACTAACTCCGTTACTTTTTATTTGTTTATTTTTGAAAAAACAAATTATTCTTTTTTTTATATATTTACTTAGAGTTTAAAAGTGATATTAAATACTCCAGTACACTTTTATTAATTATACCATTTATTTGATTGGAATATCAATTAATATTTTACTTTTGAACCAATAAAAAAAAAGAGATAAAGAGTATTATAAGGAGAAAAAAATCCAATGAGATAAAAATAATTGTAAAGAGAATATTGAGATCGGTTTATTTTAAAAATTCATATAGACACATCAGTTTTTCTGAAAATTTAGTTTATAATTATGTCTATGCACTCTTCTAGAGTCTTTATTATATCGTCGGTTCAGTTATTTTGATTCTTATCTCCTTTACTTTTTTGAGAAATTTCATCTTTGGAATTGACTAGCCCGTCACGCTTTCACTATTACATAATTGATATTAACAACATTAAGTTTACACAATATATGTACAAAATGTTTAAAAGACAATATTTTCTGATGATTTGGAACATTTTTTAAATGTTACTAAACTTTTTAGCACTATATCCTTCCTACAATATTTAAAAATATTATAAATGTGAAAAAATAATTTTTTAATAATTTTATAATATTTTTTAATAATTTTTTAAAATAATACTGATAATCAATTATAGTATAGTGTTCATATATACACCCTTCAAACTAGTTTATAATACTAAATTGTCAAACAAGGACAGCAATTTTCTCTAGAGCATATGCAGTTAGTCACCCATTTGGATAGACAATTACATTTCGTAATAATTGATTAGATAAATTTTACTAATTCAATATCTGTTGAACTTATGGTTCATATTCTTTATAACTAATTAATTTTTTTTTCCAAAGACTTATTATTTTCTCCCCCTAATTAATGTTGAAAAAATTGATTTCTCATGAAGGTAATCAACAAGCCAAACCGTTAAATATAATCTCTCGTCAATGGTTAAAATCATTATTTATAGACGTAAATTCATATTCTTAACTTTTTTTGAGCGTCCACTTATTGCTACAGTACATTATATTTAATGTCTCTTAACTAAAAATTTGAAGTTTATTCTTACTATCATAGGTTGACAAGTAATTTTGTACACCTGATGAATCAATCTTAAATTTATTTTTTATATATGAACATATACGAATACTAATTCCAGAAATACTATATATCAAACGTATTTAATTGTAATAAAATCTATAAAATGAGCTTTTGAACGTATCATATTCTTTTGAACGTATTAATTAACACGTCACTTATATATATATAGTTAGGTTCAAATGACATGAAGGTGTCAAAGTTCTTAAATGATATCGTGCATAACTTTTTATAAAAAATGAATTTTGCCGATCTAACCAATCAATTGAAAGTTTATATAATGTAGATCAACTATGCAAAAATTCATACAATTTGAAAACTATTTGATATGTTATCGGAATGTTTTGCTTGAACGTCTAATATATTATTTAAAATACAAGTAAATTTCATTTGTTAGATTACATGCCTACAAATTTTCAAATGGTACGAATTTTTGCATAGTTGATCTACGTCATACAAACTTTCAATTGATTGGTTGGATTGGCGAAATTCGTTTTTTATAAAAAGTTATGCGCGGTATCATTTAAGAACTTTGACACCCTAGTGTCATTTGAACCCAAAATATGATACATATATATTCATTTCCTTTTGAGTAATAGCAACAAATAAATGATTTGATCGAAGAATAAAATCTTGTTAAATCTTTGATGGATACACTATATCATAATTGATTATTAGTGATATTTAAAAAAATTACTAAAAAAAATTGTAAAATTATTAAAAATATTGTCTTTGCATATTTGCAATATTTTTACCAAATGTTATATAAATACTACATTGCTATAATATAAATATTATATATATATATATAGACATGTCAATAAAAACCGAACTCGTGGGTACCCAACTGACCCTACCCGACGTTGACGGGGAACCCCCGCTTTGACCAGGTTTTTGACGGGTTTGGGTTTTCCCCGCCTTTAGTGGGACGGGGGCGGGTTTGGGATTTTAACTATCCGTCCCGCCCCCGCCCCCTAATCCGTCCCGCCGTTATAATTCTATATATTTATACTTATTTTTATATTTATATACATATAATGCTATTATTACTAGCAATATTAATGATAATAAAGTTAAAATTTTATTATATTTCTGATAATTTTTATATATAATGTGAATTAAAGTAATTAATTTAATTTTTTATTTTCAAGTATTTAATTTGTGTAAAAATATATTAAGAAATTGTATTTTTTTTAAAAAATGTGAGTCTAAATTCCCTGTGGGTTCCCGGTTCCCCGATCCCCAATGGGAGTGGGTTTGGGTCTGAATTTTCATCCTCGCCTTATTTTTCCCCGAATCCGTCTCCGCCCCACTCTTAGCGGGGGCGGAGATGGGGAGGGCAAAATTCTCCCCTGCCCCACCCCATTGTCATCCATACGTGTGTGTGAATTTTAATTTTGATATATAATATTACAAATATAAATTACAAATTAGTAGTATGTAGTATTTATTAGTTCAAAAGAAAAATGAAGAGGAAATGCTTTTTGAGATTTTTGTAGATAGGAAGATTAAGGAAAGTGGTGGCGAGGAATAAGCCAATGGGTGCGGCTGACAACGACATTATGGATACAACGGTTGTGGACATGTTTATTTATGTGACCTTTAATTTGCATTTCAATGTGGATAACTTTCTTCTAAAGTAAATCAACACTCTATTATTTTACGGGTGCGTTTCAAAATACAGTTTAATTTAATATTTAAGGTGTGTATAGATTATTTGTAATTAATTATGAAAATAAGTTGTGAAAAAAATTAAGGGAAGTGATATTGTTACTCCAATAATTGATATTGTCACTCCTTTTTTCTCTTCTTCTTTGTAAAAAAGCAAAGCAAGATTGAATGAAAATTTTTAAATGGGAGTGGCAATATCAATATAGGAGTGGCAATATCAATTCTCAAAATCAATTGTATGAGATATAATCAATTTTTGTTTGGATATATGTACTGTCAGAAGTGATTTTTAAGGTAATTTTAAGCTTTGAAAAGCGATTTTGAAGGTTTTTAAATAATGTCCAAATTTTAGTTGAAGAATAAATTTTTTTCCTTTGTTAAAAGAATAATTAAAAACTTTTTTAAGTGCAAAATACAATTATCCAATATAAGTTTTAAAATAATCTAGTCCAAACACGCTCTAATATAAAAAAAAATTATTGAAAATAAATTTATTTATAGATAAAATTATAAATTTATTTTAATTAAGTATTTACTTTAGGATGACCATATTCATAGTTAGGGATGAGAATGGGTCGAGCCGAGCAGAAGATTAAATAGGTCTGACTTGTTATACAAATTTAAAGCCTGAGGCTGAGTCTGGGCCTGTGACCTGACATAGGCTATTTTTTAAGGCTTGGCCTAGCTTGTCAAAAGCCTGGCCCAATAGCCTATTTAACATTAACACTTCTTCGACTAAAAAACTAAGGGCTCTAAATAGATAAATTATTTTTCATTGACAGGTCAATAGAATAGCAGACCAATTTCAAACATCATAATGTTAACAAATGCATAAAAGATATCAATTTGAAAATGAAATAATATGGTTAATGTATAATAATGTTTAGGGGAAGGAAAACGTTTTTGTGAAGCATAGCAAAAAAAAAACTTAAATGTTATTCGCTACTAATGTATTATAATGTTAAACTTAATTTATATTTTAGTATTAGAGCATTTAGTACTATAATTATTTTTTTTATCATTAATAAAATATTTATATATTATTATTATTATTATTATTATTAATTATATAATTTGGCTAACTCAATAAGTTTAAAAGGCTTTTTTAAAAGTTTAGATATGATCTTTTATTTGTAAAAAAAAAAACTATTTTAAAAACCTAAGTCTAGTCTTTTTAATATGCAAGCTGGGCCAAACTAGGCCCTAAACAAGCCAAGTCATAGGCCCTTGATGAGCAGCCTAGCTCATTCCCATCCTTATTCATAGTTGACGAGAGACTTCTTAATTAACATCTTAAGATATCCTCTTACACTTAAGACTGAATATTTTATGTGTACAATTTGCAAGAATAGATATCAGCTGGTGACTCATGTCGAGACAAACCAAATTTTAATATCATCTTAAATTTAAATTTAAGCTTACCAACTCAAAAAATTAACTCAAAAAAATTGTCACGATATTTTTATATCTTATAATGATAATAATATTCTTAATCAATATAAAACTTCGTAACATTTTAGCATATATCAATCACATATATCAATCGTAACCTCATCATTAACCTACAGGCGTATGGGGACCCTAGTTCAACCTACTTTTATTATATTCCATTTAACTGTAACTTCAGTTTTTTTTTTCTTTTTTCTTTTTTTGTTTTCTTTTTCCTTTTAATTTTTTAATTTTTTTATGTTAGTTCTAGGAAGGTTGTGGATGAAAGTCACCATTCACAAACGTTCACCTTTTTAATATTTCATCCATAATTTTTGAAAAGATCATATGATCCACCAACTAGCGTGCGGCTCATTACTGCTTTGTTTGAAAAGAGGAAAAATTGTGAGAATGGAAAATTAAGAGAAAAAATAAGAGAAAAAAAAAACTACTAAGAGAAGGGAAAACAAAAAATGTGAGGAGAAAAAATTTGTTTATTTTTTTTTCTATAAATCAACTTTTTTTTTCTATTTTTCTTTAACCAAAAAAAAAAAAGAAAATGCATTATTATTCATATTTTCTTTTTTCTCCATTTCAAAAAAGGAGTACGTTCCAATTTGGGTGTCACTTTTCAAAACAACTATCATCTTATTGAAGTTGCACGTGGCCTTCTATTGAGACTCAGTGACTGAATAATCCTTGCCATTTTTATTATGGTGGAAAACTTGTTATAGTTTTACTGTATAAATTAAACAAACTTCAAGTTTTGATTCTTTTTATAAATTTAAAAACCTGACAATGAATATTAGACAAAAATAATTTATAAATAAAAATTAGAAAAATGAAATGTTGTAGTAAATGTATTATTAAATATCTATATCCATCATACAATTTAAAAAAAAATCTCATAAATAAATTATGAATAATTTACTTACTGATGAATTATTAATTTTTTATTAGGATCTTAATTAAATTTAAAATAATTCATAAATTTATATAATTGAATTAAATTTTCAATAAAATTTTACTGTTTCTAAATTTTTATAATTGTACAGTTTTAATGTCTAAAAAATAAAATACTTTGTGATTTTAGTCCCATTTATTCATCAAAGAATACAGCATCAAATAAAATTTAAAACTAAAGTTAAAACAAATTTTAAAATAAAAAAATACTTTGGAGTTTATAAGGAATTATGAGATGAATTCCTCAGTTGTATTGAAAAATATGAAGATTACAATTTATATACACAACAACCTTCTTAACTAAGGTGAAACTAATTAAGTTATTTAACTAGGGTCTATTACCCCCGGCAAGTTGGAAGTGACCTAAACTTTCAACTTGGAAATACGTCAGAAAAACATACATCAGAAAAATGAAATGCTAAACCAAAGGGTATAGATCTCAATAGGAGTGGGTATGATCCCTAAATGAACGGGTATGAATCCCGATAAGAATGGGTATAGATCCCGGTAAGAATGGGTGTGATCCCTAAAACAGATGATATGAAGCCCGATTGGAATGGGTATAGATCCCGGTAAGAATGGGTGTGATCCCTAAAACAGAGGATATGGAGCCCGATTGGAGTGGGTATAGATTCTGAAATAGACATAGTTTGCCACTAATTGTTGATGATAAACAGAGAGAATGCCTTGGTTAAAATTCTTGAGGCACCAAACAAAGATAGAATAGATTTTCAGAAGAGCTCAATGCTGAAACATTGTGTAGAATCAAAGAACAACGTATTTAAAGAGGACTTTGGGCAAGCATCTGAAATGCCTTCAAAAATCAGTCCCAAAGAGCAAGAATAATCACTCAAGAAAGATGAACAGAGGTGGACAATTATTTACTGACAAAATCGACGAAATCTCAATTCTCATGGCACCAAAAAAAAATGAATACCAGTAACGGAGGGGCTCTGGCTTAGAGGACGAGAGTGTGGAGGAGATCGACATCGTCATAGGTGGTGAAGAAAGAAGCCTCCAATTTCTTGTTTGACCTTGTTGTTTTCCATTCACAGATCAAGATTTCGAGCTCCAAAATGTGAATCCAAGAAATGGTGAGGCGTGAGATCCTCTGAAGAAAACGGATTCTAGATCTATTGACGGAGATGTGACGTGCAATGTCAAGATGATGACAGTGCGCGACGGCTTTGAGAAGCTGGTTAATGAGGAAGATGAAAGTTATTACAGAGGCTCTGATGAATATGGTTCTTGAAGATTGAGTGGCTATGGCGTCTAATCGATGGTGAAGAAGGTGGTTCTTGAAGATTGAGTGGCTATGAGGTCCGATCGACAATGACGAAGGGAGCTCCAGATCGGAGGATGGCGATGAGATATTGATGTGCGACGGCTTCATGAAGAGCAAAGAGCAATCTTGAAGGGTTTTTTTTGTGTGTGTGTGCAATTTCCCTTGGGAGCCTCTAGAAGAGAGATGATTGTTTTCTCGAGGCGAGGAAGAGAAAGAAAGGAAAAAGAAAGGGAGAAAATGAAGAATTTTCCTGAGAAAGGAAAAGAAAAAATTAGAGAGAAAAAACTCATTTTTGCAACAGAAGAAAAAATTCCTCTAATACCTTATCAGGAATTATGGGATGAATTCCTCAACTGTATTGAAAACATGAAGATTACATCTTATATCCACAACAAACTTCTTAACTAAGGTGAAACTAATTAAGCTATTTAACTAGGGTCTATTAGAGTTTAAAATAAAATTAAGGTTTGCTAATGTACATTCATTTGTTTTTTAGAAGAAGTGTGTAAACAAGTTATAATTTGATTTTTTTTTTAAAATATAATCACAAGATATAGTTTGTTAAAACACTCATTCAACAAAGTAAGTGAATGTAGGTTAACGATGTAGTTTGTTAATATACTCTTTTTATAAAATAAGTGAATGTAAATTAACAAAATTTGTAAGAATTTGTTAACATACACTCACTTATTTTTTAGAAGGAGTATGTTAGTTATAATTTGATTTTTCAAAGTACACAAAAAAAGTATAAGATACTAATATACTCCGATCCTTCTATAAAATAAATGAACGTACGTACGTTAACAACCGATAAAATATATTAGAAGATTTTAAAGTTATACAATTTATAGAGTTTATTTTTTATGAAAAAAAATTTGGAAAAATGTGACTTTTTTGGTTTATTCAGGTGTAATTAATTATTCCATGTTTAAAAATTTTCCTAATTTTTAAGATTTATTTTCATAATTTTTTATGTTTGAAAAAAGTTAACACTAGTGCTCAATTCAACCCGAACCATCTTGAGCTTATTCGGTTCAGGTTTTGTTATAACTGGATTAAATGTGTAACAAAGTTAATGATAGATTTATTCATGGGTTGTTTGGTTCGAGTTTGAGATGAAAAATATCTGAACCAACCAAATTATTTTTCATTTTGAACATATCTAAATAAAGCTATAAATATTTGCATCTAAACCAGAGGCGATGTTAGACAAAAAATTTTGGGGGCTAAATATAAAACTAAAAAAAATATAGTATGTAAAATAAATATATTAAAAATATATCAACAATAAAAATATAAATTTTTTTTCTTAAGATAGTTCAGTTTAGACATATTTTGTAAAACTAAATCTATTAAGAGTTAATTTGCTTAACAAACATTATCATTTGATTAAGTAAATATCGAAAAATCATAAGATAGTTAACTAAATCTGTCATTTTAAGAAGGTTGTCAATTATTTTTTATTTTATTTAAACATAAAATTGATAGAGTAGTGATTAATGTATCATTACTATTTGGATTACAAAACCTACTTAAACTAAAAAAAATATTTGTTTGGTTGAACTAGGTGTTTCGTGGTATGATAAATAATAGTGGTATATTTAATATTTTTTAAACTAATAATACATATGCACAATTTCTTTTTGAAGAAATAATTTTTAAAATGATAAAATATCTAAAAGAAAGAGTTCATATATATTTTAAAAATAAATGATTTGACAATGTCATAACTTGAGAAAGCTCATACTTTTTGATAATATAGATAAAAATATTAAGAGTAAAGCCATTACAAATTTACAATTAAGTCTCGCTGTAAAATTAAGTAATTTTAGATAATTATTGTTAGTCATTAATAGTTAGAGTTAGTGTTTTACTTATATAAATGTATAATGTCTACTAGCTCCATTCCAAAACTATAGTCATTTTAAGTTTATTCACACATATTAAGAAATCATTGATGTTGATAAATTTTTAACATGAGTGGACTAAAATGTCCAATTAGAAGCTAAAGTGGTTGACAAAATAATTAAAAAGAAAAATAATACTGCCTCCATTCCAAAATTATAGTCACTTTAGGTTCAAAATCTTGTTCCAAAACAATTGTCATTTTAAGATTCCAAGATACAATAAATTATATATTTTAATATTTCTCTCTCATCACCTCATTTATTCACCGATCACCATCTCTCTTTTTAAGTATTTTGTCTACCACTTTAGTTTCTAATTGGACACATTAGTCCACTCATATTAAAAACTTATCAATATCAATGATTTCTTAATATATGTGAAAAAACCTAAAATGACTATAGTTTAGGAATGGAGGGAGTAATTGGTGAATAAAGGATGTGATGAGAGAGAAATATTAAAATATGCAATTTATTGTATTTTGAAATCCTAAAATGACAATTGTTTTGGAATAAGATTTTAAGTCTAAAGTGACTATAGTTTTGGAACAAGATTTTAACTCTCAATATTTCCTCTCTTCTCTCCATTATCTAGCATTTTTCTCTCTATTATAGCTTCTTGTCAAAAAGGTTTATATTAATAAATTAATCTCATTAGTAAAATATATAATAGAGGCTAACTCGATGCTAAAAAATGGAGCCGTTCTAAAAAACTATGGGGGGGGGAGCGTCTTGAAAAATTATATATAGATATTAGTAATTTTTTTGCAATGCGGGAGTCGAGGCGTCCCCCATTGATCAACATAACTAATTTTTTTAAAATGTAAATTTGAGACGGCCTAGACCGTCGCTAATTTGAGATGGTCAGGTCCGTCGCTAAAGTGTAATTTTTTTTAAAAAAAAGTGGGTAGTGGGGGTTTTGCGACGGCCTAGACCGTCGCTAATTTGTGATGGCCAGGTCCGTCGCTAAAGTACAAAATTTTTTAAAAAAATTTAAAAAATGTGTAGGAGGAGTTTTGCAACAACTTGTACCGTCACAAATTAGCAACAACCAGGTTCGTCGCTAACATATGTATTAAAAAAAATAACGATAAACACAGTTCTTTTACAACGGAAATTTCTGTCATAAAAATTAGTGGCGATTTTTTCCGTCGCAAACATTATATATGTTGTCACAAAATAGAGACGACCTCGGGTCATCGCTAATATTTTGTGGCTACATGATGCATTCTTGTAGTGACCTAAAAATTAGTATGGTGTGAGTAACAACAACCATAGTGACCCTATGAGATTGGGACGAAGGGAGTAAGAAAAGAAGAAGAAGCAAATTTTTAATACTCCTTCCTTTGATGTAAAGTTAGTGGTGAGATTATGTAAAAAATTTTAGAATGTATGACATGTCAGCATCTAAAATAGTATTATATGTACTATAAGAATATTGCAGATTTTTCTAACAAGATGAACAAAAGTGTTTTAAATAAAATGCGTTATTTTTTGAATAAAAACTTATTTTATTATTTTAATCATATATTATTAAAATTATTTTATTAATAAACTACTCACATGATGAATTTTAATACTGTTAGTTTCTTTTGTTATTTTTTTAATGGATAACTGATGTCAATAATTAACGTAAATCAAAATCAAATTTTTTTTTGTCAACAATCAATTTGATTAATAAACTAATAAATCAGAATTAACACATGAATGACTAAAGTAAAAAAAAGATTGACTTGAATCAACATCTAAAAATAGATAACTAGAAGTATAGTTTTATTTTTCATAAAAAAGTGAAATTCTATTTTTATAAAGAATAGTGTAATTTCATTTTTTGAAATATTGCTTCAATAATTCTCTTGACATTTTAACCAAAAAGAAATTTTGCATCCAACGGGTGCATATTTGAAAAAATATTAGGTTGGACTAGAATTAATTTCGAAGAGTCAAAATTATTTTTGATTGTTAAATTAATTGTTTATTTTTGTGTTGAGAAAAAGTTAAAATTGATTTTGGGTTGCTAAAATTAATTTTGGCTGAAGCAAGGTGATACTTGCTTTCACATTGGGTTGAAATATTAACATTGTATTTTTATTCTAAACTTGCTTTTGAGAAAAAAAATCCTCAAACATAAATCACTTTACTTTAAAATGAGTTTTACACAAAATTAATTTTATAAAATCACGTTGATCCAAAATCAATTCTACCAACGTTAAATCAAACACAAATTTAGTGGTTGACGAGTATCTTCAATTCAAACTCATGTGGATACACTTTTACCTATCAAAAATATAAAAAAGAAAATCTCTTGATATTTACTAAAAATAATAGTAATCAAAATATTATGTATTATAAATATAAAAAATAAAGAAGTGTAAAAGTTTTCTTATAGAAAAATATTTCTGCCAAAGAGTTCAACATTTGAAAAACCAAGCCTTTGACCGGCGACCATAACAAAATGGGACATTTGAGTTTGACTTGAAGATGCTTGTCACAGTAACTGCTTTGAGTCATGTGCCCATCACCAACACGTGCGCATCACCGCAGTCTTAGAAGTTTCTTTATTTCTTTTTCTTTTTTAACTTCTCTTTGTCGGCTTACATTTAAAATTTAATTAAAATTTTCGTCTGAGTAAAACACTCATTCATTTTATTAAATTTTTTGTCTTAAAAAATAAGTCTCGAATTTTAAAGTTTAAAATAATTCTTTTTTTTTTTGCTTTTAATGTTATTAAATTAGGCTGTTTTTTCAAAAAAAAAAAAACAAATTTGGCCGTTAAAAATTTGAACCATATCAATCACTAACATGGCAGCAAATATGACTCACTAAAAAACCTGTTATGTTTTTAGTTAAAATATAAAACTTACTTTGTTTTATTTTATCCTACACAAAATAAAAATTTATATTTTTAATTTGGGTTTTGACATCAATTGCTTTATTAGGAAAATAGTTAAACAACTCATTAATAAAAACTTAATGTTATAAAGTGTAGAGTATTTAATATTACAAAATTATTTTCAATTTATTTTAAATATAAAATTTTCATTTATTGGTTGCTTAACCATTGCCCTAAGGGCAATGAATAGCAAAACTCCCTCTAATTTTAGTCCCAGAACTATCATCTTCTTTCTCACTCCTTTCTCTGCAACATTTTCTTCCTTCAAATACTAAATCCATGCACTACCTTTCTCCTTTACCACCATCTTTTTCTAATTGCTTTCTTCTTCTACACCTTTTACCAATCTTGCCTCTCACCTTAAATATTTGATTTCAACGGTAATTTTATTATATGAACTCCAATTCCCTTTCCCCTAATTGGATATAACGAAGCAGGTGAGGACAAGGAAGGAATTCAAATGAGAACAATTCGAAGATGACGAAGAGGGATTTAAAAATGAAAAAACAAAAGAAGGAGTGAAATTCGATAATAAAAAAGATTATTGTTATTGTTATTATTGATTTGAACCAATCTTTGTTGCCATCAATCATAACTTAGTTTGATTTGGTGGCCATTGATTTTGTTTTTAGGTTTTGATTTGGAGTTAATATAGCTGTTTTTAGTGTTTTAATTTGATTTAGCCCTATTTTTTTGGATTAAGGAGGAGCTTTGGGATTACGATTAAGTTTATGAGGATTGATGGACGAAGAAAAGATTGATGGTTAAGGAAGGTTGAGGGGGAGGGGGGAAAGGCAAGAGGTGGTGGAGAAATAATTGAAAAAGAGGAAATAATTTGATTTAGTCATATTTTTTTTGGATTTGGGTGGAGATTATTACAGGTGGAAAAAGAATGATTGGTGGTGGTGGAGGAAGATGGAGGTGATAGAGAAATGGATGAGAAAGTGAAAGATATTTCAAAGACTAAAAATAAAAGTAAAAATTTTGTAGGGACAAAAAAATGAAAATAAAAAAATTTGTAGAGATTAAAAATAAAAATAGAAATTTTGTAGCAACTAAAAATATTCGATATTTATTAATGAGTCATACCTGCTGCCACGTGTGCTAGCTGATATGGCACAAATGTTTGCAACATCAACAGTTAACATCCCAACTTAATAGCATGGACTAAAAACAAAAAAGTTTATATTATTTTGGACTAAACAATTTTTTTCACAAATGAGAAACTAAAAGAAAGTATTTGTAGGGATGAAAAACTTAGTTAAGCATATATTTTTCTCCTTTAAACTTCAATATAAGGAAAAAAAACTTCAATATGCTATTTTGATTACTTTGTGTTTGTTTAATGTTATAATTATACTCTTCATTTAATGAACATCTTGACTTTTATTAAGGAGAATCTTGCTTTAACAATAAATACAATAGAGATCATTTTAATAAATGGAGTTTATTAACTTTAACAATAAATGGATTTCGGGTTGGGACTAACTGGATTTGCATGTGTCTTGGTGTCGTCAACTATTTCAATATGAATTAGAAATTGAGGAACAACTGCTAGTCTGCTACAGTCACTTAGAACTCATTTTCCTTGTGTAAATATCATGGATCGTTGCATTTGTCTAACGGAATCTTCTGTTTCCGGATTCTATTCAGTTCAAAGTGCATATGGCTTGTTGGAAAATTTGCAACCTATGGGTGAGGTGCTGGAAACCTAGTTGGTGCTGGCATTGCGTATGCTGTGGAAGACATTTTTTTCCGTCGAAGGCACTAGTGTTTGGCTGGCAAGCTCTACGTAATCTTATTCCATCTAGGGAGAATTTAGTTGTTCGTGGGGTCGTGGTGCCATGTATGAGCTACGGGTTATGTAATTCACATGTGGAAACTCTTGATCATCTCCTTATGCATTGCGAGTTTGCTACTGTAGTTTGAAAGACCATTATTTGTTGGTTGGGTTTGCCCTCCCATCTTCCTCGAGTTCATTTATAAATATGTGGAGTGGTTTAGTTAAAGGGAAGAAAGCTCCTCGTGCCATGCTTGTGGTTTGGATTGCAACTATTTGGTCTCTATGGTTAGTAAGGAATAATGTTGCCTTCAATAGTAACGTTGTTCAAGTTTTAGAGGTGTAGGATATGATTAAATTTTGAGCATGAAAATGAGTTGAGTGCCATATTGGGGTATTGTCTTATTCTTCTTGGTTGTTGAATCCTTTGATGTGTATTGTAAAATTACGTTGTTGTAACCTATTTTATAATTGGGTTAAAATACCTCTTGTACTCGTTTTAATTAAATTCATCGGTTGCATTTCAAAAAAAAATGAAACCAAAAAAGTTAAATGCAATTAATCAATTTTCTTAATTCGCGTAAGTTAGTTTTTTTATTTATATATTAATTTGGAGGGAGTACGTACTTATACTATAGAGCTTTAGAATCTATTTGGTAAACATGATAAGTTAGACAAGCATGATAGAATAATTCATCCTATTAGCTTATCCTGTCCTGCTTCTTAGGCTGTTTAGCAATACTAGCTTATAGCTTACGAGTTATGACTTATAACTTATGACTTATAGTTGTGTAGAGGTGTTTAGTAGAATTAGCTTATGAACTAGCTTATATTTGTTAAATGACTTAAAATGACATGCAATAATTACATGTAATAAATGCTTTTATAAAGTGAACACATAAAAAATAACTTAAGAGTCACATAGAAAAGAGTTATTAAAAGCTAGTGTTTTATAAGTTATAAAGTATAAGCTCATAAATAAGTCATAAGCTAGTGTTGGTAAACACACACTTAGTTCAAATGTTATCCTAATAGGAGAGTAGGGGTAGGAGCAGGTGGGGCAGGACAAGAGTTTTTTCATGTTTTACCCTCACATATGATATTTATTCTAACTTAACGTTGATATTCTAAAAGGTAGATAGAGAAATTTTGAAACTAGAAAAATTAAATCGAATATGGAAAACTAGAATTTTGTTGGGATGAATCGAGTAAGGAAAACTAGAATAGTTTTCGTTCATCAAAACTAAAATGAAAACTACCACAAGAGTTTTGTTGGGATGAATCAAGTAAGGAAAACCAGAATTTTTTGTTGATGGATTCGCCATTGAAATTAGTTGAAGGAAAAACGAGAAGCAATAAAATATCTCAAAGGGAGCTCTGATACCATAACACAAATGAACCAGAAGGATCACAAGATCCTGAAGAATGGATCAAAGATTCGATAGGAAAAACTGAAACGAAGAAAAAAGGGTTTTATTGAATAAACTTCATTTATTATAAAAGAACTTTTTGTTAAAGTTTATGGACTAAAATTATACTTTTTAAAGTTTAAGAACTTAAAATAAATTTTCGTTAAAGTTTAAGAACAAAAAACATATTTAACCATTTTCCTTCCATCCATCTAAACAAAGCATTAGATTTGGGTGTGTTTGTTTTGGCGTTTTCAAGTGACTTCAATTCCAAAATAACCTTAAAACGGGAAAAATCACGTTGAAACATGTTTAACTAGAAATGAAAATCACGTTTGAAGGTAAATTTTCACGCTGAAATGGAGCCAAACATGAACATAACATTTTTTAACAATCCAATTGATTCACATTTACCAAACGTCAATCTAAACACACACTTAGATAAGAGTTCGTAATGCTAAATCCTCCTATTAAATTCTCCTACCCACTTAATTTTGACAAGTGTCATCTATCTCCCCAGGGCCGGTCCAACTAATTTTGAGGCCTAAAGCGAATTATTATAATGAGACTTTTCTAAATTAATAATAATAAATATTTTTTAAAATTATTAACATTATTGAATAAACATCATATGTCTTTTATTTAGGAGAAATAAATATTTTATCGAAAAGAATAATAACTTGGTATACTATAAAATATTTAATATTTTAAAAATAAAAATATATTAAAATATGCCCTAAACATAATAATACTTTTGAATATTTTTTGAGGGCCTGAAGCAAGGGTTTGGCCAGCCTTACCCTAGGGTCAGCCTTGTATTTTTCAAAAAGTAAATTCTTAATAAAAAATAGAAGACGCATATCAAAATTAAATGTATAGAAGGATTTGTAGGTATACTTATTAGAAGAATTTAACATTTTTTTTCTTAGATAATACTCCTATCATTGACACCTGAATTCGCGCGCGTGTTATGCTCATGCTAATCCTAATCTTAATTCTAATTAAAAAAAGGGTTTTGAGTAAGAATATTCCAACAAAAAAGATTGGCTGTATGCATTGCACTGTTGAACAAATCTTTAAAATTCAAACAAGTTGAAATTTTTTTCAATATAAAATTACACCTACGCAACAACTTGCTAATTTTAAAATAATTTATACATTGTCGTTTCTTCAAACTGATTTTCAAAGCTAAATAATTGTGAAAACCTTCTCCAAACAAAGAACTTATTCAATGCAAGCAGTTCAAATATACGTTTATCTAACGGTCAAATTATATTAATCACCTTATTTATTATCTAAATCTTTAATATAATATTGAGTTTAAGGGCATTGATTAAGGGCAGGTTCATTTAGAATGCTTGTATTTACCAATTATCATGAGCAACTGGGATGGCCATCTTAGAAGTTGTTCTTTTCTTTTTTTTATTTCTTCTTTGAGCCTAATCATTAGTCTCTTAATTTAAATTTTAAAACCTTAATTAATCACAATACAAGTAGCTTTTACAACTTTGAAAGTTGAAGAAGACGGACATTTTGACATATACATGTATGTATATTATTAAGTAATTCATCAATTATTTGATTGTATGTTATGGTTCACCTTAATTTCTTAATGTTAGTCTATTTTGGACTTTGTTTCATCTTCAATTAAATCAACTCCAGCCATGATCTTCTCAAAGCAAAAAACTTTTGAATCTAATCAATTATCAGCTAGTATTCTTTTTTTTTTTTTCAAGACAAACTTATTTTAGGCTTATCAATTAATTTCACATTGAGTAATTTCAGTTCCCTTATTTTGTTTGAAGACAAACTTATTTCAAGACAAACTTACTTTAGTCTTCCATATATATATATATATTTTTGTAACTTTAAACTTTGAGAATTTATTTAGTGTTTAATCCAAGTTCTTATAGATTATGCTTATAAATACGAGTGATAAAATTTACCAATTCGGCACGTTTATACTCTCATCAATGGCTGCAGTTTGGGTTGTTTAGTCCGTCACACACAAAAAAGAAAAATTATAAAAGAATACATTTATCCAAAAAAAAAAATATTTAAAAAATATGATTTCACTAAAAAAATATAATTTCATAAAAAAAATATACTTTTAATTGTAATATTTTGTCTTAGATTTTTAGTCCCTCTTTGCATAAATAAAAATAGGTATATTTTAGTAATTAAAAAAAAGGGTCAGCAGGTTAGCCGGCCTTTGGCTCACGCGGGGTGACAGGTTCTAATATGCATTATGCAACCTAGCCTGCGCAATTTAAGATGGGCTCGCTTATAAAAAATTATTTAAAGTGACTTATAGCTTGTGAAAAATTACTTTTCAATAACTATTTTCTATTTTAACCTTATGGACCCGTTTGGTAACAAGATAAGGAGGACAAGATATGATAGCATATCATATCCTACTATGTCCGTTGTTTGGTCAGCTAACATGATATGATAAGCTTATCCTTGTTGGCTTATTCTATCCTATTCCCTAGTACAATTTGCTATCCCGAAGGAGAAGTTGGGTTAGAAGTCAACATGATAGGATAAGAGTTTTATTTTCTACTTTATCCTCACTAACAATACATATTCTAAACTTAATATTTATTTTTCATAAAAAAATAATAATAAAAAATAATAGATAAAAAATAATAATTAATAAATAAAATAATAATAATAAAAAGAAATAGTAATAAAAATGAATATAAATAATAATTAAATAATAAAAAACAATAATATTATATAAATAAAAATAATAATAAATAATAATAGACAAAATATAATAAATAATAAAAATAATAGATAAAAAAATAATCCTAATAATAAAAAACAATGATAATAATAAATAAAAAGTAATGGTAATAGAAACTAATAATAATAAAAAATAAATAATGATAATGATAAATAATAATAATAATAATGATAAAAATAATAATGATAATAATGATAATGATAATGATAATGATGATAATAATAATAATGATAATAATGATAATGATAATGATGATAATCATCATGATAATGATGATAATAATGATAATGATGATGATGGTGGTAATGATAATGATGGTAATAATAATAATGATAACAACAATAATAATAATAACAACAATTTATTTACTTTGATATCTTATAGTCAAACACTATATATTATAAGAGCTTATTTAAGTTTATCCAACTCATATCCTATCATGCTTTTATCCAACACTGTTATCACATTCATTCTTATCCTATCATGTCCACCAAATGGGCCCTAAATTATTTATTACATATTTACTTTATAAAATCATTTATTATATGTAATTGTTACATGTCATTTTATGTCAATAAACAAATAAACAAATATAAGATAGTTCATAAGCTAATTTTATTAAACACATCTATACAACTATAAGTCATAAGTTATAAGTTATAAGTCCTAAATTGTGTTTAGAAACACAACTTAATTAAGTATTTATACAATAAGTTCTTATTGAAAAATAGTTTATTTATATGCAAAATTATGAAACTTATTTAAACAAGCTAAAAATAACTTCTTATAACAAACTATTCCAAAAAGCATATGAAAATAAATTAAGAATAATTTCTTGAGACCTATAAACTACTTTTATAAAATGTGCATAAGCCCTTCCAAATAAAATCATAAATTATAAGCTATAATTGCTAAACAAAACCTAAAATGAATCTAACTAAAGTCATAATCTAAAATGAAAAAGTCCTCTCAACAAGAGAGACTTGAAAATGTATTTTTATCCTATAATTTATAACTTATATTTATTTTTACCTTAAAATTAAAGTCAAAGGGGATGTGGTTGAGATGCACAAGTTAGACCCAGCCCAATAACATAGTCTAACCAATGTGACAATACGAGTCGGGTTCCGTTTTTTAATGGAATTTATTATCGGGTCGGGTTTAAAATGAGCCTGAGTCAAAGCCTCAAAGGTAAACCAATCAGCCCAATAGATGTTAAATCTGGTTATTTGAGAATTTTTTTATTTTTTATTTTTTTTTGGTTTTCCAAAAAAAAAAGAAGTTTTTTTGGTTGAAAATATTTTAAGATGAGGGGATGGTACTCCAATATTAGCTTATTAGGTAAAGAAGTCCAACATTAGCTTATTATTTTAGAAGACTATGTGTCAATCCTTAGATTTTAATCTGTATAATTTGAATTTGATTTCTATATTTAACATTGTTTTTCATTTTCATCCTTATGGTTTTTTTTTTTTAATTTTATTTCCTATGGCCTCACGTCTACTTTTTATGTATGTAAAAAAATAAAATCAAAATAATATGAAGCATAGAAAATAAAATAAAATTATTTTAATTCTAAGAAATAAAACATAGACCTTGTATATGTAACAATTAAAATCATGAGGAAAAAACAAAATAAAGCCAAGTGTTAATTACCAACAAAATTCAGCACGATTAGTAGATAGTTAGGTTATTTAGGTATATTAATAGGGTTTTAAATTTTAATTTTGGCCATATGCATAGAAAATACATGAGAGATGTTGTACCCACTTCGATAATTTTTTCGACTCGAAAGAATTAGGTACCGTTTGAGCCAGCTTATTTTCCTCTTAAAAATCACTTTTAAGCTAAAGTTACAAATAAGAGACTTAAAAATCAAGTCATAAGTTGTTTGGCAATTTCATTTTTTTTTAAAAAAAAAAATTTGATCAGCGGCTGAGGGTGGCCGCGGGCAGTGGCAAGTGACGGTGGAAAGCAGTCCGGCCTTAGTTATGGTGGTTGGTAAATGTTTAATGAAAATAAGAGGTTGAAAAATAAGCAAAAGCTCTTATGTATAGCTTATTTTAAAACTCTTTTTTTTTCTCTCTTTCCTTCATTAAAAATAACCACTTAAAATTTCAAGAGCTTATTAATATTTTTGTTTTGCCCATCTTTTACTTATAAGTAGAAGATAAGCTCAAAATAAGTCAGGCCAAACATTGCCCTAGTTTTCGATTGTCAGTTGGAGGTACCTTGGTGAAAAAAGAAAAAGAAAATATCAAGTATTAACCATGAGATGTATTGCCAAGAGCTTGTAGCTCAAGTGGCATAAGGAGAAGCTCTTTGATATGAAGGAGAGGGGTTTAATCCCCATTGGGATAGAATTAGGAGTAGATTAAGGAGTAGTATAGTGTGAGAATGTGTGTGTTTGGCCGATCAAAATAAAAAAACCACTAGATGTATTAACCACAACATGTGGCGCGATGATAATTCACCTGTTCCTCAACCATATATGTAAGGATTAGATACTTTTCTAGTTTGGATGGAGTGACATTCCTTGACACCCGACAATTGTTCCGTGCCTTTTGAAAAAGGTTAATCACGATATAGTAGTAAATATCTAGGAACAGAAAAAAAAAATAGACTAAAATTTATTTTTTATGGAAAAAAAATTAAAATATTAACTCGAAATTAGATGATGATAGTAATTTTTCTTAAAAAAAAAAGATGAGAATGGTAATTAAGAAAGCAAAAATAATTTTTGACCAATTAAAAAAGGGTTAGGATCAAATGACACCAATTGGTTTGACATCAATTCTTATACCAATTAATAACGATGGATCGAAAGTTTTTTTTTTCACGAAACTTACTGTTGAATTGAAACTACTTATTGTATAGATCATATGTACAAAAATTCACATCAATCCAAGATCGTTTCTGTCAACACACTTGTTATTAGGTTGATGGAGTACTAAAAGATCTCGGATTGAGTCAAATTTTGTACACATGATCTATATGACAAATAGTTTCAATCTATCGATAGGTTTCGTGAAAAAAAAATTTGATCTATCGTTTTTTATTGGTGTAAGAATTGATATCAAACCAATCGGTATCATTTGATCATAATCCATTATAAAAAGACAAATGATATTCGATGCCTTAAGGACACTATTTAAGTAGCCAAATGTAATAAAAATATATTGGAATATATAGTTTTTTATATTTCCGAAAGATAAAACAATATTCACTTATAATTATTTTTCTACTTTAGTAACCTTAACTAATGTCATAAAACACTATATATAAAGACCCTTAAAAAAATAGTTAACAATTAGCCAACTTAATAAAAAATTAATTTCTCTCCCTCACCTACTTTTTACTTTTTAAATTAAAAACCAAAATATTATTATTTTATCCGAATTACTCAAAAATTGGCCACTCCTTAAGAAAGTAAGATAAGAGGAAGCTTCCTTGGTGGTTCAATGATTGCACGAGGCTCCGTTGAAACTTGAATAACACCTCTCTATATAATTCCTTTTCCACTCCCCTCATCCACTCAACTCATCCATTCATCATTCATCTTCTGAACTTTTCAAACTCTATCCTCTTCTTCTTCTTCTTCTGTTCCTAAGAAGTGAGAATTCAGAAAGAATTAATCAATATCACACTAATGGCAAATCCTGCTGAACTTTCTGCTCTCAATCGCATAAAACTTCATCTTCTAGGCGAACTCTCTCCTTTACCACAGTTCAATCAGAACAACCTTACCTTCCAATTCGACGAATCAAACCTAACTTCCTCTAATTCCCAATCTTCAAGTTCCGATTCATCCGTCACAGTAGATCTATGTCAATTTCCCCTGTTCGAATTCGAATCAAAGCCCCAGCCTACGTTTGACTTCACTTTCGCAACCACACAAACAGACAAGAAACCTCAATCCAATCGTAAACCTTCGTTACAAATCTCTCTCCCGAAGAAAACCGAGTGGATCCAATTCGGAGATCCGGATCCGGTTACGGAGAATACGTCAAAGCAAGAAGAGAAGAAGCAGCAGCACTATAGAGGTGTCCGACAGAGACCGTGGGGGAAATTCGCGGCGGAGATTCGCGATCCGAACAAGCGCGGCTCCAGAGTTTGGCTCGGAACATTCGATACGGCTATCGAAGCCGCGAAAGCGTACGATCGAGCCGCGTTTAGGCTTCGCGGCTCCAAAGCGATTCTCAACTTCCCGCTCGAAGCCGGCGCCGCCGATGAGCGGAAACGGCGCCGAGAAGAGGAAACGGAAAAGGAAGTGGTGAAGAGGGAAAAGGTTACGGAATCGGACGTTGACCGTATTAGAGATGCTCCGTTATTAACGCCGTCTAGTTGGATGGGATTTTGGGATAGCGATGTAAAGGATATTTTCACGGTGCCGCCTTTGTCTCCGTTATCTCCCCATCCGCCGTTGGGTTATCCTCAGCTTATGGTTGTGTGAACTGTGAATAAATTAGTACTTTTAATTTTTTAATTTTTTTTTTTAAATTTTTTTGCGTTCATCTGTTGCGTCCTGTTTTGGAGATGGTCAGTACAGTGTAAGGAAAGGACTAAGGAGAGTACCACGATTTTCTCGAAAATGGAGATTAAATTCCTTTTATTTTATTTTTTTGATTTGAACTATTCTTTATGTGTATTTTTATTTCTCCATAAAAAAGATTAATTTTTTTGATAAGTTGGAATATCGATTATAAACTAATTTAAAAACGTACTAGCAAGTAGCAACTCATAAAATGTTATGAGTATACTTACTATCCAAAAACAGAGAGGATTTACTGAAATGGAAGCAGTATCAAGATGAAGCTTCATTCAGCTAACAATAGGCCATTTGGTCAATAGAATTTCAGTTAACAATTCTAAATTGGGAGTAAGTTCAAATAAAGGGGTATGAAAAGAAATGCAATAAGCGAATTTAAGCAACCCAAACATTCTACGGCTTGAGTCTCATATAAACCCGATTAATTCAAAATAGATCGGATCAATTTTGTTTAAGCGGAACAAGCTTGTATATCATTTGAACCAAACAATGGACAATACACATTTTTTGATATTTTTTCCTATTATTTCTCTTTTTTTATTTATTAAAATTGTATAAACATGTATATATTTTGAATTTAGAGCTTTTTGAGATTTATTTTGTTTTAATCCACTTTCTTTTTCAATAATTCAAAATTTTACTATATAAAACAATTTTCATATTATTCAAATATAAAAAATTATGTTAAAATTCAACTTTAAAAATTATCCTCAAATAAATATTGATTATGTTATACTCAATTATAAGTTTATAATAATAATTAATTATACACATAATTAATTATTGAAATAATCTATTTTTTAATCCAAATATACTACCAATCTAGACCGAATTCAATTGATCAAATCGGTCAAGTTTTTTTTTTTCCCACACCTCATGCAAGCAACCTAACTTGTTAGCACCCTTATTTGCCATTTCTGTTTCTACGTGTGTGTGTGTGTGTGTTTTTTTTTCCCCCTAAAGGGCACTCTAGCTAGCCAATAGCCATTTTAAATTAATCTATTTCAAGATAAAGATATTAACAAAAAAATTTCATACTCGAAATTATATTTTGATTCATAATCAACACATTAAAAACCTAATTGTAACGAGATCCAACAATTTTACCCCGTCTCACATAGGTTATAGTCCCCTAAAAACAATATCATTAGGCATATTAAAAAATGGACAAAATAACTGCAAACTAAACAGACTCAAGCAAATTCCTCTGAACCATAGAAGTAACACAATATGAAGCTGGAGCCAAGATGTAACTGCAAGCCAAACCATAGAAGAAAAACAACAAGAATAGAAGAGGTGATCACCAAATTCACCTTCATCACCTCAAATAGTTTTAGTCCAGTGAAAGCTTGTTAGGTCAGAAATATTTGAAAATGTGTATAAAAATATTTTATAAGGAGATTTTTTATTCGATTTTTGCGAAAAACATTCCCATTAAAAAGGAGATTTATCTATGTCTATCTAACCTCCTAGTAGGGCAATTCATGGTTTTGGTTTACCCAAAAACCAAACAAAAACCACACCAAACCAAATAAATGGTTCGGTTTATAGGACCGAACCACTTTTGTAGTTCCTAAACCGGTTTCCGATCTAGACCGTTTTGGACCAAATCGGATCGAACTGGTTTTAAACAATTTTTATTTTTATGTAAAAAAATCTCAATTTCGTCATCCCTAAACCAGTTCAAATTGGTTTGAATCAATTTTTGAACTGGACCGAATCTAAACCATTTTATTTTCCCAAACTAGTTTTTAAATTTGGTTTTTTATCAAGTGGTTTCTTTTATGTGGCGTGGTTCGGTTTGGTTATAATTCAGAGCGGTTTTTTGGCCTTTTTGAATAGCCCTACCTTCGAGACGGTAAAATTCTCCCTCCACAATTTATTTTACAAAAAATAATAATAATAATAATTCATGTTCATCACTATGAAGGACACCAAAGCACCAACAACCAAATTCAACACATTTCTTTTGGATAAATTAACGCGAGTAGTCACGTGACCTCGCAAGTATAACCAAGCAAAAACAACCATTTTACGCGAAGCACACCCCTTTCAAAGATGCTAAGATAATATTCCATAAATTTTCCTCACTTAATATAATTCAAAATTCAATATTAATTAATTAATACTATTAATTTATAAATGTATAAGAAATTAAAGAATAATGTGAATTATTAAATAATAGTAATAATCTTATATTTGGGCGTTTGTGAATTGAAGGCTAACTAATGGAACAAATTTGCATGTGGTATGTCTGGTGTCTTGCTCCTCCATCCACCAGCACCAAGTTATTCAGAATTAGCTCCACTCTGTTTGGTCAAAGTCGTCCTATATATCCTATTATTTTTCTCTCATCATTACATAGCATGCATTCAACTAATTTGATTTAGTGACTGAAGAATATTATTTTGAGTAATAATTCTTCCGTTCGAACTCTAATAAAAAGATCATCACAAAACGGATGAGTACATGAGTGAAAAATTAGCTAGTGTCTTATTAAGCTGAACAAATTTTAATTATTTTATATATTTATATAAATATGAATGAATAGATTAATAGTAATAATATGAAAATCCAATTTGTTATAAAAGTAAATATTTAATAAAATATAGGGTTACACACATTTTAGACTCCTAATTTTATCTTGTGTGCACTCTGGTCATTTGTATTTTTCGATTTTATTAAAAAAAATTACATATAACAACAATTTATATTTAAATAGTGATGGTTTTTTAAAACTAACTGCAGTTAAAATCGTCATTAAATATAACTTTACATTTAAATACACATTTTAAAAGTGAAACGGACCAAAATATACATTTAAAAATTTTAGTACTCAAATCCAAACTAGATAAAGCGCATAAAACTGAAATGTTTTTAACCCTAAAATATCCATATGTATTAGTATTGCTATGGTATCAAATTAAAGAATATTTCAACGAAAATAGTAAAAAATAATAGAGAAATCTAAACATGAAATTAAGCTTATTCTACACGGTAGCCACTAAATGCTTAGGGTAAATTGCAATAACCCCTTGAGGTTTGGGGAAATTGCATTTGATCCCAAATTTCATCAAAATTGGCACTCCATCCCATTTTGGTCAGTTAACTAGCATTTTTGGCCCATCAATCTATCACATAAGTATTAAAAATAATTTTTAATGTTAATGGATGATCCAGAACTTGCATATGTGACAAATTGACATGACAGGAACGTTAGCAGTATAGCAATTAACTAACATTTTTGCCTCGCCAGTTTGTTACATCAGCCTTAAAAATAGTTTTTAAATTTAACAAATGGACATCTTTGCAGATGTGACAAATGGGAACCACGGAAACGTTAGCTAGGTCAGCAATCAATAGTCAACGGTTAAAGAAATGGGGTGGAATTCTAATTTTGGTGAAGTTTGGGGTGGAGGGCAATTTCTCCAAACCTAAAGGGTTATTGCAATTTACCCAAAATGCTTAAAAAAGGCACTTGATTATTTGCAATCTACAATGGTTTAAGCTGTGGTTATATGGCATCACCGATGGAATAGTGTATATGATTTTGACTTTGCTTAGGCTTGTAATTTGGTCTTCTTGACTTTTGGGATTTAAAATATTCAGTTGAATTCTAGTATATATACATAGAAAAATAATGGAAGCTCTAATCATATTCATTCAACATTCTAAAATTAATATACAAAGAGATGAACTTCATGTTCAATCTTTGAAGTAAGTAATAAATTAAATAATTTTAGGAGACAGTTCATTCCTTTCGGAGAGATGAAGTTGATGTTTAGATTTGAAAATTTTAATGAATGTTATGAGGAAATCAATACAATAAAAATAAAAATAAATCATTAAAATATTCCCACATCATAATTCAAAATTATCTCTAATTTATAAAAACAAAAACAAGTAAAATAATTTCTTTATCTTTCATTATTGAAAATGGTCTCCGTTATTAACACACTAACAAACTGATGATATAAAATATTAAGTGTCGTAGTAAAAGCTTAAAATGGTGACATATAATTAAGTGAGTGAACGAAAATCAAGCATATTGGTCCGATAAAGTTTAAAAAAGGTCATTTTTATCTATGCTTACTCGTCTTCCTCCACTTTGTTGGGCACTCAACCTATAATCTTTTCTAATTTTAATTCTAAAACGTTTGATTTTCATTCATTTACTGATACGATATCGTTTTAGGCTTTTATCGTGACATTTAACGTGTGACATCATGACTCTATTAATGTGCATTAATAGCAGAGACTATTTTGAATGACAGAAGATAAAGTTAGGGACCGATTTGATTATTCTTACAAGTCAATAACCATTTTAAAATATAACGACAAAATGATAGATCATTTAATAATTTATTCAATAAAATTAGGTTTAATATTTTTGTATTAATTAAACTTAGGAAATTAGTTTAATTAATGGAAGCGTCATTATTATGGCCTATTTTCTAATTTTGTTTGCAAGTCCTTTTTTTTTTAATCATGCAAGTCATCTTCTAAAAGTGGGAGGGATTGAGATCACCCAATTTTAGAAATCTCATCATCTCTTTATATATAAGAATCATAAATCTATATATTAAAAATGATGGTACCACTCCCAATAGAGATGGTGCTAATCCCTTCCACCTCTTCTAAGCAGTTTTTGTTTGTTTGGGGCCTTAGAACCTTTTAATGGCAATATTTTTTTTCGTCCAAAACAAAAAACAAAAGCACGGAAGCGCGTACAACTACAAATGAATCTTCTTTTACCAAAAAAGAAGACACTCTACTACTAGCAGACTGCTACTTTTGTCACTGTACATATTTCTTAGGGTATTATACATTTTTTTTATCTCAAATTTGTCTCTTGCTCGAATTTTTAGAATATGTCAACTACGAATTTAAAGAATTCGAATAGAAATTCACAACACTAGTTAGATAATGGAACATTGATTTCTCAGTATTTCATAAATTCTTAGTATTTGTCAGGAAACAGAACATTATTTTTTTTAAAAAATAAAGGTATTAAACAACAACGAATTATCAGAACGGAACAAACAAAAGATCTTAACAATGGTTGTGATAAGAGTGCTCAGATACTTAGAATATGTGGTTAAAATATTTTATTTGTTAGAAACTCGAGCAAGAGTTATTTTTTTTAAGTAAAAGGCGTGGTGTCATGAGAAAGATACGTGGTGACAAAAGTAACAACCCCTATCTTATGGTGAATATTATTGACACCATCAATTTTACTATTTAAACAACCTTTTTTCCATTATTGGATTCATTTTCTGGATTACTTAGTAAAATGGGAGGTGTAAATAGTATTTACCCTCGCTTCTTATCAAATAAATCCGCAAGAAGGTTTCCAAAAAAATAAAATCCGCAAAAAGTTAAAACCTAGGATAACCATTGCACTGAAAAGATACCCAATTTGTTAAGTGAAATGTAGTGTATGTTTGATTTAAAATCAAAGCACACTACATGTAAATTTGAAATATAATTTTTTTTAACTATGTTAAAATAAATTAATATTTTTTGTATTCAAATGTAAAACAAAATACACATGTAAATGTGACGGAAACTCTACATAAAAGCCTTTTAAGAGCAGCAATCCTGTGGAACATGTGTTGCCATCACACTTGTTCCCCATTGAATCATATGATGCTTGGCATCAGGAGTGGAAATTTTTATTTTGTGTTTTCGGACTTAACCGAGCAAAATGATTGCTAATCCACGACACAATATTACTACCACATGTACCTTTTAAAACGATTAAGATTACATATTGTAGTAATATTAAGAATGGTTCGTATGTGGTATCAATAAAAAAAAAGAAGAAAATGTTAAGCTAGCATATATACTATAGTATATTGTTATAAACGAATTCACGTATAGGTCTTCTCTTCAAGTAGTAGCCATTAGACAACGTTGATATGGTTCGTATGTGATATCTGTTAAAGAGATTTCGATAATAAAGTGAATATTGTGTATTAACATAAATGCAATAATGAGTAAGTGCTTATTTGATTTGAACTTTAATTATTGTATTTATAATGGAGTCATTAGGTTTAGCGTAATTTACTAATTTATTGGATCTGAGTCCAAGACCCAAATCTTCAAGTACTCAATTATTGTCAGAAGTGGTCTTTACGCTTGGCGGTGGTTGTGTCTAGATAGACATCATGCTATATTTGCATGCCGCTATATGACCATGTCAGTCTATTTCTAATGTCATTAAGATTATATGTGGATGATAGTTATGATGTCATTATAACAAAAGGTGATTACCCCTACTTCTTATGACCGTGGTCTTGGTCCATAATAGATAATACCTTTGTCATAGCTCATGACACCAAACATATCACGCTTTCATGAGTCATGTGAAAAATAAATAAATTCTAAAAATCAATATTAATAATTTAATATATTCTTTTTGTAATTCATATAAAAGTAGCACAATCAGAGATCGAACCTCGTGCCCATAGAAATATATTCTTGGCTTCGTCAATCTTGTCTGGTGGTGGTGGTTGTGATGGTTGTAGTGAAGGAGTTGCGAGATTTAACGATATGGACCAACAGAAAATGACGACATAGATTAAAAGAAAAACGAAGAAGGTGATATGCTTAAAAAGTGATAATTAATATATAATAAATCTACAGATAAATAAAATTAATAAACTTTTACTTATATAATATAAATGAAATAAAGAAAAGGAAACATAGGAAAGAGTAGAATCCTCTTGGTTTACTGAAAATTTTTAGTATGAAAGAGAAAGAAACAACATTCATGCCTCATGTGGATCCCACATGAATGTTGTTTATTTTTCTCTCATATTGGACGATTCCAAAAAATGGAGAGAACATAAACGATTAATTTCTTTGTAATATAATTTTAATATTAATAAGTGTTTTAAAAAAAATTACTTGTTATAGTAAATATTTTTTGAAATCATTATTTAACCTCTTATCGGTAGGGGTGGCAAAACAGGTTGAGCCCGGGGGCCGTCCTGCAGGTCAGCAGAAAATAGGCGGGTTGGGGCGACCATTGAGGATTACCAACCAATGTACTCCGCCCCGCCTAACTTGCTAGCTTGGCGGGCTAAACCAGTGGCGTGTTAGGCGTTTTTTTTTTTGGTTGTATATGGGAGCTTGAAACCTTAGAATTAAAGGTTTTTTTTTTTAAAAAAAAGGTCCAATTCAAACAAAAACATAATTGGGCTAAAAAAACAAAAAATATTAAATACCTCATGTCCATAATAAAAAAAAACTAAGTTCATTGGCCTAGTTTTATATAAAAAAAACCGTAAATAGTTCAAAAAAAAAGAAACAGATAAAAAAAAATTTCCTAGTTTTTTTTTTGGCTTTTTCCTCTTTTTTTTTTAACTATGGTGGCGGGTTGGCAGGCCAACCCACAACACGTGTGGGCTTGCAAAATACAGGCCGAGCCAGTGTATTGGGACCATATAGCTTTGGCGGGTTGGCCCGGCCCGTTTAATGACGGGCTCCGGACCGGGCTGACCCGTTTTGTCACCCCTACTTACCAAGTTCTAATTTTTTTTTAATAAAAAGTATGTGGATTTTAGGGTGCACCATTTTGTCAATAGTGCATCATATACCATTTTAAAAAATATAATTTAGTGTGAGAAGGCACATAATAAGAAAAGAATAAAGTTTTATATATTTTTATTTAATCCTTCTTACCTATAACCCCAAAATTTAGCATTTATTTAATTCCAGTCCTCATCCCTACCCACGTGATTGCAAAAATGGAAGAACAATTCCAGATTTGAAAATCGCGGCCACCCTAGACCAGATTGTGAAACCGACAAAGATCTAAAACTTATAAGGCAAAGAAAACCAATAAAACCAAGTAGAAGAATGAGCGATCTAACACGAGATTCAATGAGAAAATGAATGAAGACGCAAATGGGTGGTTAAAATAGTTGAACAAAACTGATTTTGAAGGAAAAGAAGAAAATGGTATAACCTTCTGGAATTAGGTGCAACACCAAGGAGGTAAAAATAGGTAAACCAAAAATACAAACACAGATCTGAACAATAAAAATCTCAAAATGAAAAAAAATCAAATATGGAAAAATGAAGAACAATTCCAAATCTAAAAAATGAAGAACAACTCCAAATTTGGTTTTTCACTTTTCTTGATTTTCGGTCAACATTATTTTTTTGGGATTAACACTGATTTTTGAGAAAAAGAAAGAGAAGGCGGTGAAATTGTAGTCATTTACAGTGGTTCAATACTAACTTTTATACAAGAACTTGAATAAAAAATACAATCTAGACACATAGATATGAAATAATAGCTAAAGAAATACAAGATGAAAGAATAAAAAAATATACAAAAACTTACAAGAAAATATAGATATCGATAAAGACCCACAACAAGCAACAATAGAAAATACAAATCCAGATTTGAAAAATAAAGATCCGGATAAAAGACCAAGACACCTTCTTGCCGACAAATCTTCAAATGCGACAATGCTATTAGCCGCAAACCTTCAACCGTAAACGCCGCCATGAGCACTGCCACTAACGCCACTAACGAAGCTTCAACTAGAACCAAACCACGTCGCCGGAAAACACTGTCCTTCTCATCTTCTTTACCGTTCAAACTAGCTCTATGTTGCCTTCCATTCTTGTTCACCGCTCAACCTCTTCAATTGACGATTTAGGGATTCTCTGCCTTTCATTTAGAATTCCTGAGTAAATGATTTTTTTTTTTAACAAACACCACTTTTTTCTCTGACATATCATGTGGGCAGGAATTGGGACTGAAATTAAATAAAAGCTAAATTTTGGGGTTATATGTGAGAAGGATTAAATAATAAATATATAAAACTTTACTCTTTTCTTAGGGCGTTATTTTGCCCACCACCCAGATTTCTAGAATCACCACATGTCTCTATTCTTTTTCCTTTCTATTTTGCCCTTCGCTTGGGGATTAATCCCCGTTTTTTAACTTAAAAACAGGCCACTGCGCACCACATTAACATACATGGATTAATCCCCATTTCTAAATTCCCTCGGAGATTAATTCTCGTATTTATACTTAAAATTCATTCGCTCGAGGATTAATCCCCGTATTTTTACTTAAAATCAGGTTTAAACCGGGATTAACTTCTGTTCCACACACCCCATTTGTTCTTCTCTCTCCCCTCTACGATTTATCTATTCTTCTTCCCTTTTTCCACCACGAAAAATCACCGCACACGGCCATTCTTCCAAAGGAAAAGGAGAATCCCGGTTGCAATTGTCTTAGTCTCTGAAGTGTGCACCCATCCAGGTATTTTTTATGCAATTTCATGATTTTTTTTATGTATGAAACCCTAGTTAGTTCTGTTTCAAAACAGATATTAACATCTGTTTAGATACAGAAATTAATACCCGTATTGTGTGTTGGTGTGTCTGTTTTAAAATAAAATAGATATTAACTTCTATTTCAATACAGAAGCTAATATCTATTTTAAACTAGGTTTGTTTGAGTTACATGTAAACAGATATTAATATCCATATGAATTACCATACAGAAGTTAAAATCTGTTTCATGACTTGAATTTTCGGTGTTAATAATAGACAAATATTAACTCCTGTTTACATACATAAGTTAATATCTATTTTTGTCTTTAACTTGGATTTTGTGGATGAAAGTGAAACAGATATTAACTTCTGTTTCCATACATAAGCTAATATCCATTTTTCTCTTTAACTTGGATTTTTCTAAATGAAGTGAGGATATGCCTCGTGGATTAATCCTTGAGTGAAGGACAAAAATAGAAAGAAAAAAAAATAGGGACGTGTGGTGAACTCAGAATTCTGGGTGTTGGGCAAAATAGTTGCCCTTTTCTTATTATGTGCCTTCTCACACTAGACCTCATTTTTTAAAATGATATATGATGCATCATTCATGAAATTGTGGACACTAAAATCATCCATAAAAAGTAACTTCAAATTTTTTTAATAAAAATATTTTAAGGTTTATTTTATTTTAAAATTTAAATAATAATTCACTTTTTTATACATCAGAAAGAAATAGTAACATTTCATTTAAGAGAATTTATAAAATTTTAACAATTTAAGTTTATAAATAAAATAATAAAAGAATTATAAGCACAAGAAAAACAAAAATAAAAAATTAGCAAATATGTAATGAATAATATCAACAACCAATAGATAGTAGTAAGGAGAGCCAACCTCACATTTTCAATAGGGAAGACAAATTTATCTGCTGAAAAATTAAAAATCCAACACAAACAAATAAATAAAAAAATTAAGACATAAATTTAAAAATAAATACAAAAAAAGTAATGTGTAGCATAACTCCAATTAAATAGTTGCACGCTATCTGACCAAACAATGAGGATGGAATTAATACCATCTCTATTGGGAGTGGCACCATCTTTTTTATGTGTAAGAATCATAAATTTATATACTAAAAAGGATGGTGTCACTCCCAACAGGGATGGTGCCACTCCCAATAGGGATGGTGCTAATCCCATCCACCCTAAACAGTATAGGTAGGGGTGCTAAAACGGACCAGCTTAGCTCGCTTGGCCCGCGGCTCATCTAGCTCGCTATATTAACTAAAAAACATTTGACATATATTTTTTTTATTATTACTTTTTGCACCATAAAAATGACATTTTTTTAAAATAAAATACAAAAGATATCAATTTTTTTTAAAAAAATATAGTGTTGTTTTGCTATTTATTTTTTAATATTTAATAAACTTTGAATTTTATTATTTTTAACTATAGACCTATTTTTTTATGTATTTTTTTTTTGTTTGGAGCTTTTTTTCTAAGGCTTATCAGATTTGTTTTTTTTTACATAATCACTAACTCCGACCATTAATTTTCTTTTTAAAAAAAAACCACACACTAGCCTGATCTTAAGTTAATTATACGAAAAAGAAAATAATTATATAATACAAATATAAATAAGAAGTAATAATAAAAGGAGAATGTGAAATAGAAAAATAAACGACAGAAATTGATAATAACAATATAACAAAGAAAGGTAAAACATATGATATAAGATATTTAGTCATGTAATTTAGATATAAATATTATATACTTAAAATGTGATAATATATAATAAATCTACAGATAAATAAAACTGATAATTAATATTTAAAATTAAGAATAAAATTACGATTAAGATAAAATTAAAATTGAAATATATAAACGGAGGTAGACAGTGTGGACTGAAAGACTTTTGCCGGTAAAGAGTAACGGCGGCGAAGTCACCAAACCCATAGCCAAAGCACACTCTGATTTGAGCCTAGCAACGAACCATATATCCAACTTTCACTTCCAATTCTTCTTCAATTTTCAATCCCTAATCGTATCGTAAGCTTCTCTTCCTTTTCTAGGGCTTCATTCTTCTGCGATCTATCTCTCTCAGTCTCTATTTAAATATATACAATAGAATTTTGATTGCAGAAACTGTGAATCTCATAGTTTTGTTTTGGTGCTAATTTTACAGGTTTCTTCAATTTGCAGCGAAGAAGATGGAATTGTGATTGATAATTGGAGAACTGTGGAGGAGGGAGGAAACTGTTAACTATCCACGTCCGCCACCACAATGCGGTGGTTTCCGTTGAGTACAACTACGACTAGAAGCTCGGATAGGGAGCGAGATAGTGAGCGAAAGAGTGGTTCTATGGTGTATCTCAATGTATATGATCTTACTCCTATGAACAATTATCTCTACATGTTTGGCCTTGGAATCTTCCATTCCGGTATAGAAGGTTCGTCTCTCCATTTTTTAAGCTTCTATTGCTGTAATTTTTAATTTTTTTTTCTTTCAATTTTGAGATTGTTTCTGTTATGTTTTCTTGTCTCTGATTATCTTGCAACGGGTGACATTGTATGATAGCATGAAAGTTAGCTGAATGGAAGGTTATAACTTACAAGAGAATAAATTGATCTACACTTCACTGTTAATCTATTACTGAACAAGTAAGTGATGATGATGCAATATTTGAAAGTTGGAAAAACAGAATGAAAGGGTAGTTCAAAACGAAGTTGTTGTTCTCTATAGTATAAATGAAGTTGCTGCATATGCATTGAATAAACAATGAGAGAGTACATTATTTGACGGTACCGTGCCTTTTATTATTCTGTGATTTGCATTTCGTGGTGATGTACTAGGCAATTAGGCAGCTGTTAGTTTGGCTCCTTCATTCTCAGTAACTAACTGCTTTATTGTGAATTTGTGACCTTGCCCTCATATTCTGTCATTGTTCTGTTGCGTTTTTTTTTTGCCCCTTCAGTTGAAGAAACTCTTATGGTTTTCTTTTTAATTTGGATACTTTTGGGATTGTTTACATTCTTAATCTCCTACCATGTTGAACTTATGATTCATCGGGTAACTAATAGAGTCATAGATATTTTGACTATTGAATGGAAGCATTTAATTTCACTGAGTATTGATGCATCTGCGTTCTCTTGTCATGTTTTCATGCTAAAGGGTTAAATAGTTTTATGGAAGACAATATTGAGTGACCCTTACCTTCTTCTTTTTTGGGGTTTTCTATCTATGTTCTGCTATTACAGTTATCAAGATAATAGTTAAAGTTGCTCACAACTATGAAGTTCTCTCCAGACACAATGCTTTATGTTTGTTACAAATTATTATTTTGAAAAAGTACACCACTTAGTTAGATAGAACTATCTCCCTTGCACAAATTATTAACAAGGAGCTTAGATGTACTGCTGTGCTGTTTAATACCATCTTGCAGCAACTTATAACATTATTTTCATGTACAGTTCATGGTATGGAGTATGGATTTGGAGCACATGAATACCCATCCAGTGGTGTGTTTGAGGTGGAACCTAGAAGCTGCCCTGGCTTCATCTTCAGACGATCAGTGTTGTTGGGCAGCACTAATATGTCTAACTCAGAATTTCGTTCTTTCATAGAGTGCCTCTCTGCAAAATATCATGGAGATACTTATCATCTGATTGCAAAGAACTGCAATCATTTTACGGATGAAGTTTCCCGACAACTGACGGGAAATCCTATCCCTGGATGGGTAAATCGGCTAGCTCGTGTGGGTAAGAATCTTCCTGCTCACGTATTCTTGTTGCATTGCATAAATTGATTTTTTTTAATGTGCATGTGTAATATATGCTACCTTCCACTTTTCCTCGCCTTTTGTTTTAATAAGATGTGGCCCCTGCTTGCACCAAATATGAATTTCGGCATACTATGGTAATAGGTTATGAGTTTGATGTGACTAGCAATGCAAGCCTGCTTACAATTCGGCTTCATTTGTGAATTTAGTGATTGTGCATATGTTAGAAATCTAGTAATGTACAAGTCAGTTAGTTGTAAGGATTGGTTAGTTTGTTAGGAGAAGTATTGTAATAAATAGAAGGTGAAGGAGAGGGTTAGGATCAGTTTTGAAATATTGAAAACAATGGATAGGCAGAGAATTATCTCTGAGGAGCTTAGCTCTGGGCTTCATCTACATCAATAATACCTTTGTTCGGTCTTTTATGGCTTCTTAATCTTTTCTTGTTCCTTTATCTTTCCCAAATCCGGGTTCTATCAGCATACTAGTTTTTTTATCATCTGATCATGTGTTGTTTGACCTTTTAGGTTCTTTCTGCAATTGTCTTCTGCCAGAAAGCCTTCAGGTTGCTGCTGTTAGACATCTCCCCGAGCCTCTTGCATATACTGGTAAAATATGAAGATTTTCCTTTCAGATTTTTTTTTTTTTTTAATTGGATACCCTAGAAAGAAACTATCTATGATGGATGGGAAAAATAATATGATAAACCTGTAGTGTTTTCTATATATGAAGTCCATTTGAATACTACGGAAAAAAGTAAAAATAGTACTTTATCATGAAACCAGAAGTAAACATGACTTCACTTCTTTACTTGTTAAAATATAGATGGACACACGTTTCACATTTTAAACACCTTGTTGATAATGACCTTTGAAGAACCACACCACAAAAGCTAGGCCTTATAAATCCCACACTAGAATCCAAGACTTCAAATGTGGGACTGCAATTACTTTTGCAATTGGATCCTAACACCTGGTTAATTATGAACTATTTTCTTCCGACTTCTTGCAATACATCGGAAAGTTCTATTGCACAGTTTTGATGTGGTGTTTTGTAAAACTTAGATTCTTGTGATATGCATAGTTCACTGGCACTTAGAATAAGGGAATCTTGTCTCTGTACCCATATTTTTATTAACAAAACCGTGAAGCAAAGCATCTAAGTTTCTGTCATTGCAGATGACGATGGATCAGAATCCGATGGCCTTTCTCTGTCTGTCAATAGCGAAGAGGAGGAGCCCAATCACCACCTGCTAACTGCCCCGAATGGTGATGTTGCTTTCCTGAAGGAAAAACCAGTTAAGATGACGCGTGAGCTATGATTTTAATCGGTTTATCTTCCGGTTTCCCTCTTTCTTGCTTCTAGTGGCTTTTACCCTATCTGTAATCTTAGATTTGAGTGTAACAAGCTTTTCTCAACTGTAATATTAAGACTCAAAATGCATGCTTTGCAGAACAAAGGTGATAATCAATTGTATATGTCCTGTACGTAATCATAATAGACATACAAAAGTGTTCTTTGATTTCTTTTCCTATCTAACTGTTTTCTCACCGTGGCTACAACCATGTGCCAACAATGCTGAAGTCACACACAACACAAGATGATGAATTCATGTAAATCATCCTTTCACACTTTTTTCTGAAATTAAATATTATCAGTTGTGATTTGGTCTTTGCATCAGCTAAGTGTGTCACGCAAAGGTGGATGCTCTAGTTTGCTTTTGTACTAACAACTTTGGTAAAGATAGACACTTGATAAGTACTACCTCAGTTTTTTTATATCTATATATGCCGTTTACTCAAATCACTCAATTATTCATTATAATTATTTTAAAATAGAGAGAAATTAACTCAATGAAACGAATTAATTTTCTTAATTTTTTTTTTATATTTAAAAACGGAGGGAGTATGTAGAAATGGAACATCCTTATTTGTAAGAGAAGCCATTAAATGGCAAATGCTGATACTTTTTTGCATTTGTCCTTACTGTAACAGGCACTCCTCAAGGTCTTGCTTAAAATGAATTAATTACCTGTATATTTTCAGTTATATATATTTCACTAAAAGGTTAGGGATGGATTAAGGCTTCAATATGGATGGTGGGTTAGTGGAATTCAACTACTTTGGATGGTTAACATGCTTACATTTTCCTCTAAGGAACTAAAGGAAGTAATCAAAATGGCCACACAATCTTGGATTCTTGCCATTATTTTCCTTCCTTTCTGGTTTCTTTACTTTTTCTTTTACTTTACTTTTCATTTGGATATTGTTGAAATTAGCTGACTAGTATATGTGGTATCCAAATTTTAGAGAATTACGTGTCTTCTCTCTGTTTTCTAATCCATTGGTGAGTAGATTTTAATCCAAATCCATTTTTTTGCTAAAATAGACTGCAGTCATGCCAAAGAGGACTACTACTCTAAGTCAAGCAAATAAGCCAAAGAAAATTCTATCAAAAAATAATAACAATAAGCCAAAGAAATTTACTTAGGACCACTAGCAATGTTTATTGGGGTTTGAATTTTTTAAGTGGACATTATGGTATGGTATGACAGAAAAAGAGAGTAAAATTGTGGATCAAGTGGAATCCACAATTTTATTCTATCTATTTCTCTTAAGTAGCACCTTAAGTAGACAGCATCAAATTCTAACATTTGTTATTGGGGTTGCATCATGCACACCACACACTATTTGCTCGAAAATCAATTTTCAGTAATTGAAAAAAACAAGAAAATTGAAATTAACTTCCGTTTTGCTGTATGTTGGCAAATTAATTTTTATTTTACGTGTGATGTGCTCGGAAATTAGTATTAACATGAGATTCAACAGGTCAACATTAAAATCAAGACTATCTGATGTGACTGTTGAAAGTTTTGTTCTTGTTGTTCCTTTTACAACTTGGTTATTTTATTGTCACTACCCTACAGTTTTATGACCAAGTGTTTGTTTAAGCATGCAAGAAACCAATTCTTTGAATTCATTATACAAAGTGTGCATCCTCTAGGCTGCTGAACCTTCCTCACAAGTAATGCATTTACTTCTTTATTCTCAGTCTTCTCCTCAACAACCATACACTTTAAAACATCTTTAAAAAAAACAAACAAACTTCATAACTCATATTCTCTTCTTTCTTGAGGCTTGAGACTTGACTTTGCATCTTCTTCTTCTTCTGCAATTCCAAGTGATGGGTAGTAATTCATTCATCTTCCTCATCAACATCCTCTTCTATGTCATCACCTTCCATAGCTCTATCATTGGAGTGACATGTACAAGCTGCCATGAAACAGAAATTGAAGCTAATACCCTTCTTGGTTTTGATCTATCTTGCAAAGAAAACGTTACAACTATCTATTTTCCATCATATGGTGATTTGGTAGTGAAGTCTATTTCCTATGAAACCAAAAAGATTGATCTTCTTGACCCAGAAAACTGTGTCCACAGAGTGTTTTTGAACCTCAACCTCTCTCTGACACCTTTCCACTACTATTACGTTCTGAAAAACTATACTTACCTCAATTGCTCCACCAATCTTGTTTCACCTACTTTCATGGAGGTTCCATGTTTGAGTGGTTCAAGTTATCATGTTTACACAGTTGACCCTGAAATTCTTGTGCCGGATTCTTGTAAGAAAGTCAAAACTGTTGAGATTCCTTTTGAGTATAGCCCTTATTTGTCAGATAATAGACTTGGTCTTAGATTTTCATGGGAGTTAAGTGAATCTGAAGACAGAGAAGCAAGAAACCATAAAAGTGATTCTCACAAAGCACAAAATGATACAGGTAAACTAATCTCAATTTCTTTTTTAAATTATTATTATCATTGTTTTAATACATCAACTTTAGTGTCTAACTGAAATTACAGTTATCAATTAGTTTAATAAGGAGGGATTTGTCTATTTCAAGATTAAATGTTAGAACTCAACTTTATAACTCCATTTGTACAAAATCTAACCATAATAGTAAGATATTATCACAATGATTATATGTATTAAATTAAAAAAAAAATTGAATATAAGTAGATGCATTGTTTTGTAAGTGTCTATATTTGTTTTGAAAAGTCTTTTATTCATCAAATTGAGGTGGATAGATGAAATATCAATAAATTTTAGAATCATGTGAAATTTTGTATAATTAATTTACATACTATCAATTTTCAATTTAACGATTAGATTGATAAAATTCAGTGTCTATTTAATATTTTAAAGCGGAGTAAATGACACAACACCTATTCGCAAAGAAATCACTTTTAATCACTCAATCATTGAAAAAGTAAATTAAAGAGTAAATTAATCTAATAAAGACTAAATTGATTGATGGTTGTCAATTTTAGAGACTAAAGTTTCTTTTTTACATAATAGCAAGAACAAAAACTTCTTTTTTACATATTTCTAGGAGCAAATGTATAGTTTTGAGTTTTGACATTACATGCTCTTCAAATTTTTTATTTTTTATTTTTTATTTTTTTGACATTACATGCTCTTCAAATTTTAATAGTAAATTATCTTTGTTAAATATTTAGATGGTTTGGGCTTCTTTAGTGGATACGGCATCGTTTTTTACATGATGGCTATGCTTATATTTATAAGCATATGCATAAAAGGGTTCAAGAGGAACTTCCATGAGAGAAAAGAGGAGTTATTGCAGAGCCTGGAACATTTCTAGCACACGGTAATTTTCTTTTTCTGATTTTAGTGATGCTTAGTAATTTGTTTTGTACTGAATTGCAATTAAAAAAAAGGGAGAAAATGAGGAAAAAGATGTTGATGATCGATATAAGAAAGCCAAAAAGAAAAAAGCAATTTAATTTGTTATTGACCGTGACGTCATCTTAGAAACTTAGAAGAGAAGATAAAAAAAATCATAATCAAGGAAGCATAAAAAAAAACGAAATAAAAAAACGAAATTTGTTGATTTGGTTGAAGACGTGTAATTTTGTAATTTCCTTGTTTAGTTTTGGATTTTTTTTTCTTTGGTGGCAATTTATTTTTAGTTGTGGATTGTACTATAGCTTGTTTTCGGAGTACAATTTTCACAACCACCTCATGATCTATTCATCTTTTTTTTCTCAGGGTTGTACTTTTCGGATGAGTCTCATTTGAAAATTTTGGATGAAGCTCATTCAAAAAAAATAAATATTTTATCGAAAGGTACAGTTTATACGGATAAACTTAATTCAAAATTAATTTCGGATGAAGCTAATCTAAAAATATGTGTTAATTTTCAGATTAGTTTCATCCGAAAATTAACACATATTTTCGGAGCTGTATTCGAAATTAATTAATTTTTTCGGATGACCTTTGTCCGAAATATTTTCGGATGAAGCTCAATCCAAAAATATGTGTTAATGCATATTTTTAGATGAGTTTTATCTAAAATTAAAATATATTTTTCGGATGAACTTCATTAAAAATTTTCGAATGAGATTCATATTCGTCAGAAAAAAGAGGGGGTGAATGGATCAATAAAGGGTGTGAAAATTTTACTTGTTTTCTCATCAATTTGGGCCTTATTTTGGGCCATAGTAGCTGAATATCCGTAGGGACTTTAGGGATTATTTTTATTTATTTTTTGAAGTTAGGGAAGGAAAATGTTACTACACTTGTAATGCATTTTGCCCTCTTAAGACTTGAATGAATAATGAATTTGAGATAATTCTTTTGTTTATAGGTTTTATTTAGGACTACTAGAATTTAATCATTACCATTAGAATCTATTTTCATTGTAATAATTATTCCTTGAGTTTATCGCTAATCTAATTAATATGACACTTTTCATTTCATCTTCTTCCAATTACACTTTTTATTTTCAATCTTTTTTTTTATATTTTTGTTTAATGAGATTGAATAAATGAATCACAAAAAAGAGAGATCAAAATTTGAGGTAGAATAGTGGATCGTGTTGTTGTTTGGTGTGCCATTTTGTAGCGCTATTTGCTCTTTGTCGGATTTGTTTTGCACCTTTACTATTTTTTTTTTTGGTTGAAGTGTTGAGTACTACATCTTTTTCAAAATTTGAATGTTTCATATTAAAGGTAAAATTGTAATAAAATGATTAATTTTTTATAAAATCAATATATTTTAAAAAATGTTTAAATGATTATATTTTAAAACGAAGATAGTATATTGATAACTTAACAATAAATGTTATAAATACTTGCAGTTATAGGCTTAAGCATAGTGATTTTCGTGATGGCGTTACTTCTAAGCATAAGCATAAAGGTTCATGGTTACACGAGGAGCTGCCATAAAAAAGAAGAGTTGTTATTGTAGAATTTGCTGGTAGATTTCTAGCACACAGTAATATTTTGTTTTTGCATTGAATTTCAATAAAAAAACAGAAAAAAAAGAAAAAGAAAAAAGAAAAAAGAAGTTGTTTTTTGAGTTTATTAAAGACGCAATGCAAAGGGACACTTATCACATAGTTTTTTCTTTTTGCATTTTTACTGGTATAGGTAACGTGCATCAATCGTGCTACTATTGTAACGTGTATAGAATGTGTTTGATTTCATTTTTAATAAATCCAAAAAAAATGTTTTTTTGTATAATAAATTTCTTTTTATATTCAACGAGACACTAAGACTTAATTAACTAATCATATGAGGAAAAGATATCCCATAAGCATCCTGATAGGAGATTTACAACATAATGCAATCCTATATTATAAATTTACGAGATGATTAACTCCACGATTTGCTTCTCCAACTCTAGAGTCCATTTCAACAATAACTCGAATATCACTTTCATTTTCAAGAAATTTTAAGTCGTGATACAATCCCCATAGTTCGGCTTTGACAGTTGTAACATCCTCCTTAATAGCTTTTAACAATTTATTTTTCTTTAGAATATATATAGTATTTAATTTAAAGTTGTTTATCAGAAATAGTGACAATTAGATAATAATTATTTCAAATAATTAGATGTGTGTAAAATTTATAGTATTTTTGCTTTTAGTGGCGGAATATTATAATTAAGCTTTGATCAAAATAATAGAATTTTCAAAGTTAGTTTGATATGTAAACAAGATTTAAATCTGTTTCTAAGTCTTAGGAAATAAATTATATTAAAATAAGCTGGTACAGAGACAATTAGAAAAAAATGTGTTAAGGGCATTAGAATGAATTATAGCTAATTATAGAATCACGTTTTATTGTTAGAGGATTCCTAGTTAGTTAAAAATAATTTTAAAGCTTAGTCTTAGAGTAAATTAATAATTACTCTTAAAGACATATTTATGCCTTAAAAATAGTTATAGATTTTCAAAAATACTAGAAAAAATTACTATAAGCTAAGAATTATATTTAGAATTTATAAGTATAGTTAGATTGATTTAGAGAACAACATATTGTAAATTAGAATTTATTATATAAAGAATATTAGAAATAGTACTATTACTATAATATTATATAATATAATAATATTATTATATAAAAAGAGGTGACTTAAGTCACCTAAGCTCATTATTGAGCTTCTGCAAGCAAACCAAAAAGCGAGAGAAAGAGAGTAATTTACGGTGACTAGATTTAATGCGATCGGTTCGTGATGGAGCAGTTAGGAGAAATATTCTACGCGTCGAGATCTTTAATTCTACCGGTTCAGATTTTGAAATAGACAACTTCAGTATTTGCTCTGGACTGAGGTTGGGGCTTTACTGTATTTTTTTCTACTATTTTAAAAGTAAGATGTATATCTTTAAAACCTACTAGATGAATGGATTCTATTGATAATTTATTTAAGTTAAATGAATAATTTTTATTTTGTTAAGTAGTACAAATTTATACTATCTAGTTAAAATTAAAATTTTAAAATTTGTCCTATGTTATTTTTAAGCTTATTGAAATGTTCATTATTAGTGACTTAATGAAATTTGTGTAAGAATAAAAGTTGTGGTTCACTGACACTATTCATACGCGTATTTTACTATATTCTCATGCATATTTTACTATTCATACACGTATTTTACTATTCATACGCATATTTTACTATTCATATAGTATTTATACAATATTCTATTATGTTATTACAGTTTGTTAATACTTATTATCTAAGTTGAAAAGTGTTGAAATCACTGGGGACGTCTAGTGATGAAGAGTTGTTTTGTGCACTGAGAATAATAATACGTAATACTAAGTCACAAAGATTTGAGAAATGTTGGGGTGAAAATGCCACGAGGCTAGAATATAGGATGCCTAATGGAATGATATGTACCTGTGCCAACCCCAAGGCTAGCATGTGTTAGTTGCAAATGGCTTAACACATGGCGAGAAAACAGGTCATTATGCAAGTAAATGTTCATTTGAGGAGATGGAGTGTAGAGGGATTCATTATCAGTTAGAGTCTGAGTGAAGTCCCCTTACACCAAGAACAGTTGTGTTTTGTGTTAGGCCGACCAGGACAGACTGTTACCAATAGGGCTTGTACACCCCTGATTTTTTCTCCAATAGAATGAAATTTGTAGAACATGCATCATGATAGAAATAGAATCTTGCATTATGTATTTGGTTATAGTTTGGATGAATTTACGATGATGTTAGTTGTTTGTGTGAATTGATTGACAATTTGTGTTAAATTGTCTTGTGCTTGAAATCGCAAGTAATAATAATAGGTTGATTGTGATTAGTACTGTGTTTGTACGTTGATGATGATTACTATATGTGTATGTTTCATATGAGAAAAATATTTTGGGTTCTGGATTATTTCATTTTATAATAAAAAGCAGTTTTGATTTCATATAACTCTGAAATCCTAAAATGCCATTAGTTATAAATGTGTTAGAAAATTACTGAGAATGTGAATTCTCACCCCGTTTATTTTCATGTGTATTCGTGACATTTTAGATGGACAACTATTGAAGCTGAAGAATGAAGAACACAAAATGACAATTATTAGAAGTTTACCAATTGGATGTACTATTTACAAGTGTTGTTTAGTATATATTTTTGTAGAAAATTATGTATTAATCATCCATAATTATATATAAGTTAGTTCTTTATAAAAATAAGTTATAAGTTACTATGATTTCAAGTTTGAAATCATGAATTGTTTTAAACTTATGGTATTTATATTATTTTCTTGAATAAGAAAGAAATTAAACGTGTATAAAAAGAAGGTGTTACATTAATGGTATCATAGCAGTTTATCCAACTGCCTGTGGATTGATTATTGGTTTTAAAACTGCATATATGTTTGTATGTTTATAAATACGTGAATATATATTATGGTTGAATTGGATGTGGATGCTATTGTTTGTGATTTGCTGGATGCATTGAATGTGATGGAATGAGTAGTGAGTTGAAAGAAAATATTTTATATGTGATTTTTATGGGTTTTGCAAGTTCTAATAATGGATAATGAGTCTGATCAACTCATTATTTTGTTTATTATATATGCAAAGAACCATACACTCACAACTTAATTGAAAATTTTATTTTATGATTGTTATCTAAAGTATATTTTATCATTATAATTTGTTAGTAATTATAAAATAAGCAAAACAAAAGTGTAAAAAGAGAATAGTCATTTTGTAATTATGATGGTGAGATATACTAAAGTAGAGTTATAATTCCCCAAGGTTTCTATAGAAAATTTTAGGAGTTAAGCCTAGAAGTAAGAATTGATTTTTAGTTTGAGTGTTTGCGAATGATTTTTTTTTGTTATATCATGTAAATTGTATGAAGTTTTGTTTGCTAGCTACTACTAACGTTGAGTTATTGTCAACTAAAAGCATAATAATGTGAATTAATATTTTGTTGAACTTATGTCAATTGATTGAGATATTTAGTAGTCGACTTATTGTATATAGGTAAGTTATTTCAATGTGAATTTGTGTATATTTTGAAATTTTATATGTTTTAATATAAATTGTAGAAGATAACATGTCTTACTAACAATGATTTCTAAACCTAACTGACTTATGTGTATTAAATTATATATAAATGTTCATGTAGGAGTTGTGAACTTAAGAGATAAGTAATTTTTTTTTATAATCACATTCGTTTATAATGAGTATTGTGGTTTTAACTTAGTGTTAATTTGCAACCTCTTTAGTGGTTATGTTAATAGTTCCTTTACTTAGTTAACTTTTAAATGTTAACAATATTGTTGGTGATGCTCATTAATATAATTCGTATACGTGTGAAGTTATTGCGGGTTAATGTCAGTGTTCTTTTTAATCTATCATAACTTCAATTAGGTAAGAATTTTGACACCTCTTTAGAGAACTCACCTGACACGGTCACCATTAAGATCTTCTTTGCCTCTGTTGACTCTTATGAGATCTGTTTTTTTTTTCTATTTCTATTTTATTTTTCTCTCCTTTAGATTTATAACCTATCTCATTCTCACAATTTCCTCTATTATCTTATGATGATAAAATATTTCTTCAACCATTCTTATTTCACTGACTACACTAACCGTCTCCATCTCCAAAGTTTCGTGAAATAATTGTAGTTTTAGATCTTGGGAGAATATTTTAGATCTTGGTTTAAGAACATCAATTATACAATTTTTTTTTGTAAGATCTATCATATTTTCGAGTAGAGTAGCAGTAAGCTAAGATAGAATTACAACCATTTTATTTTTCTTGCTACTTTCATGTTGTTCATCGTACATAGACAAAGAAATGACAAAATAGAGCAACAAACATAAGGAAAATAGCAAGAGGAATTAAAATGTAAGGAAGCAATTCCTCAGGAAGATTAATAACAACGAAACCGAAAAAGATTGGAAATAGAAAAGCTGATATGATTAAGATTATGATCATGTCATCACTTGACATTGCACAAACCCATTAGTTCTGTTTAGAAATTCCACCGAAAAATTGCAAATCTGTCACAACCAAATGACCTTCACCTCTTTTGCTTTCGGATCCACTGTTGAAACTACTATCTCAAGCCTGTCATTTGTGTGCCTTTGTCATTAGATTAGTGTTATTCATAGTGGTGATGTCAACCAAACTTGCGTTATGAGTGATGGAAAGGAGAAAAGAAGAAAGAGGAGCAAAGTAAAGTTAAGAAAGAGATGAGAATGGAAGAGAGTAAATGAGAGACGGAGGGATCAAAGAGGAAGAGAGCGGCGGCGAAAGAGAAAGAGAGAGGTGTTATATATATATATACTTAGGGTTAGAAGAGGGAACCGAACCGGTTAGCTTGGCCGGTTTATTCGTGAACCGCTATAGCGTCTGGTTCGGTAAGCTAAATAGATTAGTCATGTATCTAAACCAAAATAAACGGTAAAAATAGTGCAATCCATTATTAAGTTTGTTTAACCCAATGAACCAAAGTATTTGGGTTCCCACTGTATTATTTTAGAATACATCTATACTCTAGAAAAAAAAATACTAATAGAACAAATTGGGGTCATTTGCTGAGTTAAAAATGATTGTGGTTAATAGTGATAAGTAGGTAAAGGATTTAAATTCTAAATGAAGATTATATGGTTTTATTTGTGGTGGTAGCAAGAAAATGTTAGTATCCCTTCTTAGTTGAAAGAATTTTAGTACTTGGGAAGTGAACAGAGATTCCACAATATACTAGAATTTGATTATTAGTATATGGTCCTATTCTAGAGTAGTATAATTAGCTTGAGTGATCATTTTCTTGTTAGGAACATAGAATGTTCATCTTACCTAGGTGTTGTATAGTTCATTCTACTTTCATGGATGAATATTTTGTTAGCAACAAATATAAGTGGTATGATAATCAAAATAATACGACAAATCTATAAACTATATTAAGTAGTATTTGTTTTGTATATATATGTGTGTGATATTGATTAATATGAATTTAAATTGGATCTTTATTTTTATTTTATTTTATTTTTTTTTAGGAAAAATATTTGTTAAAGATTTATTATTCTTTTATTCAATATAGTATATGACATGTTGAATATGTCAATGTTGTATAACATGGTATGAGACACGTTATACTTCATTTGAAATAATGTGTCATTCATATTTCTTCCAGAAAATAGTAGGAGATTTGATAATGGAAAGATCAATATTGGCTATATCATTCAATGTTTTGTGGTCAATGTTACAAAACAATTAAGAATGAGTAATTTATTTAGCTATCAATTCTGACATACCCATAGACGTGACTCTTTTTAGGATGAATCTTTCATAAGATTCTTAGAGACAAAACTGATGGGTTATGGTGAACTTTTTTATCCATAATGGAATATGCATCCAATTATGTAGTGGAGTAAATCTCTTTTCCAGTAAGGAAAGAGGATATGTTTAGACATTTCTTTTATAACGAGAAATAGTATGTATGACTTTCAACAAAGGAAAAATTGTTAGATTATATATGTAAATAGTCTATTATTTAGATTAGTTGAAGATATATATATGATTGGTTCAAAATGGTGGTTGTCTAGTATAGAGACACGCAACTATTAGACTGAACTTTTTGTACGAGTCTATTGATATATTATTTCATTTGATAATTTGATGATTATAGAGCGATGCGAATTTTGAGGAAAAAATTTTTAAAAGGAGGGGAGAAATGTAATATCCTCCTTAATAGCTTGTACAATTCATTTTTCTTTAGAATATATATAGTATTTAATTTAAAGTTGTTTATTAGAAATAGTGACAATTAGATAATAATTATTTCAAATAGTTAGATGTGGGTAAAATTTATAGTATTTTGGCTTTTGGTGGCAGAATATTATAATTAAGCTTTGATCAAAATAGTAGAATTTTAAAAGTTAATTTGATATGTAAACGGGATTTAAATTTGTTTCTAAGCCTTAGGAAATAAATTATATTAAAATAAGCGAGTACAGAGACAATTAGAAAAAAATGTGTTAAGGGCATTAGAATGAATTATAGCTAATTATAGAATCACGTTTTATTGTTAGAGGATTCCTAGTTAGTTAAAAATAATTTTAAGGCTTAGTCTTAGAGTAAATTAATAATTACTCTTAAAGACATATTTATGCCTTAAAAATAGTTATAGATTTCCAAAAATACTAGAAAAAATTACTATAAGCTAAGAATTATATTTAGAATTTATTAGTATAGTTAGATTGATTTAGAGAACAACATATTGTAAATTAGAGTTTATTATATGAAGAATATTAGAAATAGTACTATTACTGTAATATTATATAATATGATAATATTATTATATAAAAGGTTGAAATGCACTTTTGGGACTTTATGTTTTTCAAAAGTTCTACTTTGGTCCTTTTTGTTTTTTTTAAGCAAATTTGGACCTTACGTTTGTTTTTTGGACCATCGTTGGACCAATAACAGATTCCGTTACTCTCAATCCTACGTGGCTCTGAGGTAGATCTGAGGTGGCGTACTGGTGTTAAGAGTTGACGAGGTAGACTCTTATTGGTCCCTTATGTTTTAATTTGGTATTAAAATGGTCCCTTATATTTTAATTTGGTATTTGAATGGTCCCTTATGTTTTCAAAGGTATCAAAATAGTCCTAATTTTATCGGTACTTTCCTGTTTATTAATAACACACACTCAGAAACACTTTACCCAATGCATAATCCATTACAAAAGTCATTACAATACTTAGTGCATAATTCCTACACTATTGTATCAACACTTCTATCATAATACATTCCAAGTTGTTTGGTCTTTCTTCAACCTAGCAGAAGCAGCATCAAAAGGACCACATTCACACACAAACTTATCATCAACAATGCAATCAATACTCTGTTCCACTTCCCCTACTTCCTCAAGTTCAATTGCAGAGTCACTATCCTTCTTCTCTGTCTTAGAAGTATCTATTTTCTTTCATCATTCACATCAAACTCAACCCACTCAAAGAAACCACATCCTTCACTATAACGATAGTTGTTGCATCCCAGAATTGGCTCCACTTGTTGGCTATGCACAAAATTGCCCTTTCATCGCAACGATAGGAAAAGGGTGAGGGTTGATAACGTTTGTTAGGGTTTTCATTTCCATTTCCATTTGACAAGGAAGAAGCCATGGCTAGTGACGAAGTGATGTGATTGAACAATTACAACAAATAATTGAAGAATTAGAAGGAGTAGGTATCAAAATCAGACGAAGATTGCAATTTAGGACTTTTGTAAACCCTAATCCCAACAGATCTATTCCAATGTTCAATTGGGGTTTTTTAATAATATTAATTAATTGAAAAAGAAATTTCATGTCACAAAAGAGGTTTGGGAGTAGCGAAAGATTAGGACTAACGGATTTTGTCATTGGACCAACGATGATCCAAAAAAAAATGTAAGGTCCAAGTTTTCTTAAAAAAAACAAAAAGGACCAAAGTAGAACTTTTGAAAAACATAAAGTCCCAAAAGTGCATTTTAGCCCAAATAATATTTAACATCGTTTTTGCTCTGTTAGTCCACGTAGGATAGATTTGTGACAAAAGTCTTAGTTCGGTCCAAAAAACAAACGTAGGGTCCAAATTTGCTTTAAAAAAAACAAAAAGGACCAAAGTAGAACTTTTGGAAAACATAAAGTACCAAAAGTACATTTTAGCCTATATAAAAAGAGGTGACTTAAGTCACCTAAGCTCATTATTGAGCTTCTGCAAGCAAACCAGAAAGCAAGAGAAAGAAACGAGAGAAAGAGAGTAATTTACGGTGGCTAGATGATGGCCTTAATGCGATCGGTTCGTGATGGAGCAGTTAGGAGAAATATTCTACGCGTCGAGATCTTTAATTCTACCGGTTCAGATTTTGAAATAGGCAACTTTAGTATTTACTCTGGACTAAGGTAGGGGCTTTATTGTATTTTTTTCTACTATTTTAAAAATAAGATGTATATCTTTAAAACCTAGTAGATGAATAGATTCAATTGATAATTTATTTAAGTTAAATGGATAATTTTATTTTGTTAAGTAGTACAAATTTATACTATTTAGTTAAAATTAAAATTTTAAAATTTGTCCTATATTATTTTTAAGCTTATTGAAATGTTCATTATTAGTGACTTAATGAAATTTGTGTAAGAATAAAAGTTGTGGTTCACTGACACTATTTATACGCATATTTTACTATTCGCATGCGTATTTTACTATTCATACACGTATTTTATTATTCATACGCATATTTTACTATTCATATAGTATTTATACAATATTCTATTATGTTATTACAGTTGGTTAATACTTATTATCTAAGTTGAAAAGTGTTAAAATCATTGGGGACGTCTAGTGATGAAGAGTTGTTTTGTGCACTGAGAATAATAATACGTAATACTCAGTCACAATGATTTGAGAAATGTTGAGGTGAAAATGCCACGAGGCTAGAATATAGAATGCCTAATGGAATGATATGTACATGTGCCAACCCCAAGGCTAGCATGTGTTAAATATAGAATGCCTAATGGAATGATATGTACATGTGCCAACCCCAAGGCTAGCATGTGTTAGTTGCAAATGACTTAACACATGGCGAGAAAACAGGTCATTATCCAAGTAAATGTTCATTTGAGGAGATGGAGTGTAGAGGGATTCATTATCAGTTAGAGTTTGAGTGAAGTCCCCTTACACCAAGAACATTTGTGTTTTGTGTTGGGCCAACCAGGACAGACTGTTACCAATAGGGCTAGTACACCCCTGATTTTTTCTCCAATAGAATGAAATTTGTAGAACATGCATTAGAATCTTACATTATGTATTTGGTTATAGTTTGGATGAATTTACGATGTTGTTAGTTGTTTGTTTGAATTGATTGACAATTTGTGTTAAATTGTCTTGTACTTGAAATCGCAAGTAATAATAATTAGGTTGATTGTGATTAGTACCGTGTTTGTACGTTGATGGTGATTATTATATGTGTATGTTTCATATGAGAAAAATATTTTGGTTTCTGGATTTTATAATAAAAAGCAGTTTTGATTTCATATAACTCTGAAATCCTAAAATGTCATTAGTTATAAATGTGTTAGAAAATTACTGAGAATGTGAATTCTCACCCCGTTTATTTTCATGTGTATTCGTGGTATTTTAGATGGATAACTATTGAAGCTGAAGAATGAAGAACAGAAAATGACAATTATTAGAAGTTTACCAATTGGATGTACTATTTACAAGTGTTGTTTAGTATATATTTTTGTAGAAAATTATGTATTAATCATCCACAATTATATATAAGTTAGTTCTTTATAAAAATAAGTTATAAGTTACTATAATTTCAAGTTTGAAATCATGAATTGTTTTAAACTTATGGTATTTATATTATTTTCTTAAATAAGAAAGAAATTAAATGTGTATAAAAAGAAGGTGTTACAACAGTAGAACAATGGCCAATTTTGCAAATGAAACCGGAGATGAAGTGTCCGCAATCATCACGAAGGAGACCACCACGAGTTGCTTCTTGAGGATTCTTGAGGACTGAACCATCAATATTCAGTTTGGTGATAACATACACAGGAGGAGACCATGATATGAGCACCTCATTCCTAATCGTTGCTTGCAGAATTTGTTGAATCGGATTATTCTCTAAAAGGCCCAATATAGCATAGTGAAGGGAGCGATTCACCACACGTTACTACATTATTGATATTTAGCAACATTAACTTTATACAATATGTGTAAAAAATGTTAAAAATGCTAAAAGGAAACATTTTTTAATGATACGGAAACATTTTTTAAATGTTACTGAAACCTTCTAGCAACATGATAATTATACAACATTTGGTAAAAATATTGCAAATGTGCAAAGCCAACATTTTTAATGATTTTGCAACATGTTTTAGTGACTTTTTTAAAATGTTACTAATAATCAATTATGACGTAGAGACATAGCAGTTGAAGGCTGGGTGGCATTGAAAATTTTATTGTTATGCTCCTTTCAAAGGTTCCACAACACCACGCCAAAGATTAAGCTCTAGTTCTCCCTATTCTCGTTCAAGCTACCATCCAAGTTTGCTTTTAGCCACGCATGAGAGCCAAGACTGAGAAACTTTTCTCAAGAATCTTGTAAAACAAATCAAGACCAAACACTATGAGCAAAATCACAATCTCGAAGAACATGCATAACTTATTCAACACTAGCATCACAAAAAGAGAAGTTGCTTGAATTAGTCATGCATATCTTATGTCTTTCCTCATTAGTCATCAATCTCCTATGGACAACTTTCCAAGGAAAATTTCTAATCTTTTGAGGACCATCCCATTTCCAAATATGGTTGAAAATGTTAGAGTCTACAACATCTCATTTGGCTTAGATATATAAGACTCATAGGCTGATTTGAAACTAAAAGTTTCATTACTGGAAGGTCTCCATGATGGGAAGTCCCACCCCTTGGATAAATCTGGAGGAGGGATACTAGCTATGGCCGCTTGTGCTTCAATACTAAGCATATTTTCGAATTTGTCAGAGCACCATCCATCATTATTTGCAAATTGAACAACAGGAAGATCTAGCATATCTTTAGGAATGTACACTATGGCCGCATTAGTAAGAAGAGCAAAACCCTAAACCCAATTATCCATAGAAAAATTTGTCGTCATACCATCAATGAGGTTTTAACGAACATTACTAATCATATGTGGCCAAGGCTTCACTAACCCCATCCATGTACAAGAAGACTTATTTTGAGATCACACTATAGGTTGGAAAGGGGGATTATACTTGTACTTGGATCTGAGTACACAGGTCCAAAGGGCATCTCGGTTGGTAAGGAATTATCTCCATCCCAGTTTCATCATATAAATCATGTTCATGTCTCTAAGCTTGCGAAAACCAAGGCCACCTTTTTCTTTGGGTGAGTAGATAGTATCCCAAGATATCAGATGAAATTTTCTATGTGAGTCTTTAGGACCCCAAATAAAATCATGGCATAGCTTGTCGACTTCTTTGCATATGATAATAGGCGACAAGTGTGTCTGCATCACATAAGCTGGGATACTAGTGATAGAAGACTCCTAAGGTGATTTTGTCGGCCATAGAAAGAGAACTCATTTTTTAATTCGATAACTTTTTCCTTATCTTATCAAGAATGAAAAAATAAGAACTTTTCAAAGGTCTTGACATATGAATAGGAGCACCTATAATTTCTCACATCTTTCGTTACTGTATAGCCAAGCAAGTTCCACAATAGGTTAGTATGATCCTCTGGAACATTAGGAAAAAAATAGCTTAAGACTTGCTATTGCTAACATAGAGGCCAAAGGCAGAGCAAAAAGTCTCCAACATATACTTCACTAGGTGAGCTTGATTTTCTGTAGCTTCAAAATATAATATGATATCATTAAAAAAATAAAATAAAATAGAATAATATGAGAAAGGGTTAGACCATATCTACCTAAGGTGAACGACTTCCACTCATTATTAGTAACCGCAGTACTAATACTGTATGCAAGGCGTTCTAAGCATTAAAACAAGAGATAGAGGAAAGAGTAATACAAAAATGTACCGTCTAGGAATATGTTAGCTAGAAAATCTCTCCAAGAAGTTGAATCCTTTTATGGGGCACAAGGAAGCAATTGAAATGTTGTTTTGACAGAATTGGATAACAAATAAGAACAAGCTAAACTCGCGCTATAGGGCTCCGATTGAAGTGGTTCAAAAAGGAGGTGAAAGATCTCGTTCTGAACAACAATTTCAGCTCAAGAATCACTCAATTTGGATGGGTAGAACTCGAGTTATAGCCACGAGATATTCTGGGCAAAATTGCTTGAATTCTAGAATTTCAAGAATTTAAAGATGATGAAGATAAGATAAATTTTGGGGTTGTTTAGCACGAAAATTCGTGGCAAGAAGGGAATGAGTTAATGCTCTTTATATGAAGTTTTTGATAAGAAATGAAAGGGGAAGAAGTGCAATCACACCACTTTGGAAAGGCTAAAGACACAAAGAGGTAGAAATCATTTAATAAGCCAAATGAATTATTAAATCACTCAAGAATCAAAAAAGAGAATCACTCTCACAAATTGTATTTGACCACCAAACTTAAGTTAATTACAATAGATTTGCTCATGGCTATATATAGTCTAAGGTCATGGCTTTTGGTCTACATTAGTGGATTATTTGGTGGCCAACTAAAGACCACCACTACTCTTTCACTATCTCTCCATTACGAAGACCACTAAGACAACTAAAAAGTCACTTAAATTTCTTTCCAAAGTGGTGCATATGTCATGTGATGTCATCCTAATGACATCATCTTGATGTCATCCTAATGACATCATCTTGATGTCATCCTAATGACATCATCTTTTTGTCACGTTATTTGGACTTTATTACACTTAAACAAAAACTATAAATTGAGCCAATTAGTTGATCAATCCAAAGCATAATTTTGGACAGCCAACTTACATCAAATTGAGCTTTATTTAACTTAGAAAAATACTAACAAAGATCCCCTAGGAGTGGCGCCCTTTGGACAAGAGGTTTGAGCTTTGATTCACGTCGCATCCTTAGACTTCTTTACTTGAAACTTGTCCTTGATCTTGGAAATTTGTCCTTCGAGCCCTTTTATTTCAAGAACCTATTTAACTTGGAAAAATAAAAACACTAAAGTTAGGTTGCCCCCCTAGGATCATATCAAAGAGGATCTCCCTTATGTAAGCCTTTAGTTGGCTTGAAAATATCTGAGTACTCACCATTCCAATTTAGAGAAAAAGAAGATGTGATACAATTCATCACAATATTGTAGAACTGGCCATCCAACCCTGCTTTCTTAAGTGTGTCCTCCACAAAATCCCACTTAAGCTTATCATAAGCCTTTGCAAGATCTAGCTTTAAAAGCATATAACTCTTTCTTCCTTTGAGGGACCTTAAAGAATGTACAACATCCCGTAGAATAATGATGTCGTCAATTCCTTATCGTCCTGGAACAAAACTACTTTGGTTTTGTGAGATCAATCAGGCATAAGATACTTCAACCTGTTAGTAAGAATTTTTGTAACAATCTTATAACTGGCATTATACAATGATATAGGTCTAAAATTATTCATAGTTTCAGACGTAGGGATTTTCGAAATCAAAGTAATAAGAGTATGATTAACATCCTTTATCCCCTTAGGATCATGAAAAATATTATTCACAAAGGATATCAACATAAGTAGAATAATATGCCATTGGGATTTGAAGAATAATGCATGAAAGACATCGATCCCTGGAGATTTATAGTTTCTCATGCTAAAAAGAGTAACATAAATTTCTTTCTCATTAGCAGGGATATGAAGCACAGATAGCGCCCTCCAATTGAAGAAATAAGTTAGGAGCTGCAAAATAACTATAGCATGAATCATGCAAAGAATATAGGTTAGAAAAAAAATCGACACCTATATTAAGAAGAATTTTAGGATCATATAACCAATGACCCTCCCTCTTAAGAAGAGCCTCAATTTTTCCTTTTTGCCTCCTAGTGATGGCGGCTTGGTGGAAGAATTTATTATTGTGATCACTCAGTTTAAACCATTTTGATATGCTATGGTGATACCAACAAGCTTCCTCTTGGCTAAGGATCTGCTCATATTCCTTCCATATATCTTTTCTTAAGTTGAGGAGGTAAGGATTTTCCCGTCTATGAGCTTTCTATGGATGCCTTTGATTCTACTAAAGATTATTTTTTCCTTTTAAAAATATTACCAAACACTTCCTTGTTCCATGTAGAGATGGTACTAGTGAAGCATTGGATATTTTCAGTCCATGTACTAGTTTGACTCCATGAATGCTTTACTTGGTTGACAAAATCCTAATGTGTAAGCCACGAAGCAAGAAACTTAAAATTACCAGGCTAGAAAGTCGGAGCCTGAGAGCAACATCATTAGATTTATCATTTATCAATTGGAACATGGGCAATAGAGCTATTTTCAATTTTTCATCTCCATGATGAGTTACCTCTCCACAAGGTTGCCTTTTACACAATGTGTATGGGACACTTTTGAACCCAAGATAAAAAAGGTTGCAGTGGTCCACACAATTTGTGAACTTATTCATAAAGCTAATATTTGGAATGGCTTGTCCTAACTTTTCATGAGAGTAAAGAATAGTGTTAAAATCTCTAGCAAGACAACGAGAGTTAACATAGTCATCAAATCACTCCACAAGATATCACAAGACCGTTCTTGTGGGCTAACATAAATGATCGAAAGCATCCAATGTGATACTTAAGTATTTGACCAAAACATTACAATAAACAAAAACATTATTAAAAAATTAATATTTAAAGAGATGAACATTTTAAAATAAAGTAAAATATAAAAGTAGCAGACAAATTAAAATTAAGAGGTGTTTGCAAGTTTTATTAGTTCGCGTTTAGGATAAAAAATATCCGAACTGATGAAGGACTAATATAATATGAAAAAATAAGATATTAAATTAATAAAAATAAAAAATAAATATTCAAAAATAAAAATTCTTTAAAAATAAAGAACTAAAATTATATTTTAACCAATCCTGTCATTGTATCGATTCAATAATTTGTTTCTATTGAATACACGATAGTAGGTGCAATTGTACTGTGGGAATTAGTTGTGATTTTTATTTTATTTTTTTGGTGATAATTAGTTGTGATTTTAAGAAAGGTTTGTATATATGCTTTATAATCATGTACTTATGATATATATATTTTGTTGATAAAAATATTGAGTTCAATTGTTGTAAAAAGAGAGCTTGCTCTATCACATTCTTGTCCAACAGTGCGTCACCACAAATTATGAGTCCTGATTTTTGTACTAAGGTTTTCTGTACTTAATATATTCATTGGTTACGTACGTTGAAAAAAGTGGTTACATTAGTTATTTTTTTGTTACCGTGTTTTTTCGGATTTAGTGGTTACACGTGTAGAAATATGTGATTACAACGTAAAAAAAAATTCAACAAAACTTCTACATGTATAACCAGATATTTTAACCTATGTAATCATGAGTATAAAGTAAGTGCAAAAAATGTGAGTCCAAAATTCTTTTTTTTAATTTGATTGACTATTTCAAAGTTCATAACAATTCTTATTATGACTTTCATTTGCACTAAATAGCATATTTAATAACAAAATTCTACTTAATTAAAATTATTAAGAATTTTTTTATTCTTGTTTCACTCATCCAAATAAGTTATTTTATATTAATATATTTCAAATCCTTGCAAAAGTTGTCACTTTAGATTTTCTTACGGCCACTGATTTTTTTACTCTTATGATGAGACTAATTTCGTTCGCGATTAATGGCTAACACTGATCCCCGAAAATTTGGCATAGATAAGATTTGAACACGCGTATAGCTTTAGTTTGCCAACACATAATTAATTTAACTTGTTTCATTCTATTTTTTAATGTATTATAAACATTCATGGTAGAACACTTTATAACAAAATATTAATAGAGATAATTTACTACTTCTTCCCACTTTAGTAAAAAAAATTAATTCTATTTTAAATTTTTAGTCACTTTTACAATATAAATTGTGATTTATTATCTTTTTTCACCTTTACCATTCTTTAATAAGTATTAAGTAATTTTTTAAGTCAAAAGTTAATTTTATCTATTCATCCTTTATTTATTAGGTTTTAAAACAATTAATTACTCTTCTTAATTTTTATGTTTTTTTTTCTAGAATAACTATTATTTTGAAATAAAAAGAGTAAATTTATTCTACCATTTAGTTTTTGATAATTTATTCTACCATTAATTACTTTGTTAATTTGTATGAAAAATTTTAAGCAATACCCTTCAGATAGATATTTCCTTTAATCTTTAAGGTTATGATCAAGAACTACTCTATCCATTCTAAAATTATAGTTATTTTAATAAAAATAATTATTTGTCACTTTTACGTTTTTAATGTGTATTTTTTTTTATCTTTGTCATTCTTTTGTCTAATAAATATTAAGTAATTTTTTAAGCCAAAAGTTTATCTAATCTATTTTTTTTTATTTGAAAGATTCTACAAAAATTAATTATGCTTTTTTAATTTTTGTGTGTTTTTTTCCTTCTAAAGTGACTATTATCTTGCAATGAATAAAGTAGAGTACAATAAATATTTCAGATTTTAAGAAAAGGGAAAATTAATTGTTAAAGTTCGTAAAAGTAATGTTATGTTCTCTTCTTTTATCTCTTTATATATCCACTTACTCTCTCTGCCTCACTTTTTTTTGTATTTGTTTTTCTTTTTTTGTGCTTTAAAAAATAAAATAAAATAAAATTTATTTAAAATGAATTTTATTGCCTTTTTAAAATATTAATGTATTGTTAATTCCTTCTTGTATAAAAAATAAAATATTAATGTATTTTTTCCGCTTCAAAGTATAAGCACTATGAGCAAAGATCAACTATGTTTTATATTATAAGCACACACACAAAGCTTGTCGGCCTCAATCGTGATCTTTTTCTTACATGGGAACTTGGTTATCGTGATGTTGTTTGTCACTCTGACTCGCTCCTTGCGGTGGAGACCGTCAAGCTGGATGCCGGAGAATTTCATCTTTATGCTGCATTGATCCAATCCATCAAGGAGCTCTTGTCTCGCAATTGAATTTGTCGGTTTGAGCATGCTTATAGGGAATCAAACTTTTGTGCTGATGTCCTCGCGAAGTTTGCATCTGGCGATGCTTTTCCTCTCACAGTGATCAACTCTCCTATCCCTCAGCTGTCTAGTTTGTTGTTGGCTGATAGAGTATGAGTTGTTCACTTTAGATCTCATCCTTCTTAGTTTTTTTAGTTTTTATTTTTATTTATTTTTCTACCAACAAAAATACTAGCCTTATTCATTAATGTTTTCTAATTTTACCTTTATTTACTAAAGCAACTTATTATTAGTATTATTAGTTATCAAAATAGTTGGTTATATTTATTGGGTCTAGCAAGGAGGCTAAACTAATGCCTTTAGAGCATTTGTTAAAGTTATTAGAATTAGAAAAATAATCATAAATACACATGATTCTGTCTCTTAAAAATAAAATAAAAAAATTATATTTTTTAATATTTTTTTACTACATTTAGTCCATTAAATAATGTTATTAAATCACTATATATCATTTGTCATATTTATCTAAGAATAAAATTATAATAAAATAATTAATTTTTTTAAAATCAACGCAATAAAATCATTTTTAAATAGTATAAAAAGCAACTAAATGTTTATATTTTAAAATAGAGAAAGTAAAATTAGTTATTTTTCGTAACCTCGACTAAATCCTAATTTTCTTGCAAATGACTACTATATTTATACATTTTTTTTATGATAAAAAGTTTAGGTAAGGGGCATGCCTACCCCATCCAAAGCCAAGGCATACCACCTACATCAGCGAGGATTTATAGTGGAATTTACAAGTTGCTTACCAACGAAGGCTAGATGGGACTCGAACCCAAGACCTTGTGGTCGCTGGTAAGGGTGGCAAAACGGGTCAGTCCGGCCCGTTTGGTCCGTAACCCGTTTAACCCGCCATAAAATGGCCTGGGCCAGGCCATCCCACCAAAGTTATATGATCCTAAAACACTAGCTCGACTCGTATTTATCAAGCCCGCACGGGCTAGACCTTTAAACTTAGTTTTTTTTTATAAAACTAGACCGTTAAACTTAGTTTTTTTTACTATGGACATAAAGTATTTAATATTTTTTATTTTTTTAGCTCAGTTATGTTTTTTTGTTTGAATTTGATTCTTTTTTTTTAAAAAAAACTTTAATCTTGAGGTTCCAAGCTCTCATCCCATGTACAACAAAAAAATAAAAAAATCAGTCCGTGGACTAGCCTGGCCCGCCACTGATTTAGCCCGCCGGGCTAGCAGGGCGGGCTACATTGGGTTGGCAATCCTCAATGGTCAGCCCAGCCCGCCTATTTTATACTGACCTGTGGACCGGCCCACCGGGCACAACCCATTTTTTCACTCCTAGTCGTTGGGGCCTAAACACACACCATTCAAGTCAACCCCCGTTAGATTACTATATTTATACTTACATTAGTTTAATGACTACTGTGATATTTTAGCGATTGGTGAAAAGTGAAATCGTAAAATTAAATTTTTACTTTTAGTTTATTTTTCATATAATCTATAACATTGATTAATTAATTACTTCCCCGTTTAAAGTACTAATCCTCATAGGTTTTTGGCATAAAGAAACTTAAAAGCTTTTATGAAAAAAATCATTTTTTTATGTACAAAATTGTGAGAGTAACTGAGTAATTCGTCTCATAATTTCGGTTGAAGAATAATAAAGGTTAAAAGTTTATTTTTTCTTGAGAGTGTGATTTATATAGTTCGAACTAACAGCTACTTTTAAACACCGATTGGATAATTGCCTATTCTACTATTGATGTATTATTAAAATTTTAAAATGATTAATATTTTTTAAAAGAAAATTACTAAAAAGACACTAATTTTAAAATTTGAATGTAACTAAAAATCCAAAGAAGTTGCCAGCTCTTGTTCATGATAAATACTGTGAGGACCAGCCAGTAGCGTTAGCGTTGCCCATGCGAATATTCATAATTCACTGATGCGCATTCATTTCGTTTTGATAACTGTTGTTGAGTTACAGAAGGAAGCTTGCGTATTTTTTTATGGTTTTTCTAAGGTACGTAATATTGTAAATTATAAATAAAAAAAGTTGTTAAAAAAACAAAAATTTAATGTGATTGAACTTGACATGCAATTAATATTATGTTTTATTTTTGCTTAAGGTTTCTCTACCTTACATAGGTTAAAAAAATCTTTTTTATTTATAGTAAAATAATATAACTGAAAATTGAACTACACTTAGGTATCAATATTTTTATGTACTCACTAACTAAATTATATTACTGGGACAAAGAAACTTGCATATTTGGTTAAGATTCTTGACATTATAGAATTAATTTTAATTACAATAATTTTAACTCTTAATATAAATACGATTGAATATAAAAAATTTAATTTCTCCAAAATCAATTATGAAGCTAAAACAAACTGACTCTTTGTCATTTATTATGAACCATATCTCTCCCATCTACTGTAATAACCATATAGTGGGCAAAAACTAAGTTGATAAAATCATTTTCATTTATTGAAAGAAAACTAACCCAATCAAATAAGAAAATAATATAGTCTCATTGGTAAAATTAGCTCGTAGTTTATAGCTTATAGTTTATGACTTTGACTTATAATTAAGTAAGGGTGTTTGGTAAAATTAGTTTATTAGGTAGTGTATATTTGTTAAATGACTTAAAAGGACAAGTAATAATTACATGTAATAAATTATTTGATAGAGTAAACTTATACAAAATAGAAAAGAATTATTAAAAACTACTTTTCATAAGCTAGCTTATAAAAGCTAGGCTATAAGCTTGTTATTACCAAACATCTCCACTTGACAATAAGCTACAAGCTATAAGTTCCTAAATAAGCTATAAGCTAGTGTTACCAAACACACATATATAGATACAGACAAAGTGTTAGTACTATATTACTCCCTCTGTTCTGAAATATTAGTCGCTTTAACCAAAAAAAAATTGTTCTAAAATATTTGTCACATTTACATTATCAATACTATATTTATTAACTATTCACACTTTTATTATTTTTATAACCAATAGCTATTGAGTAAACCTCAAAATCAATGATTAATTTAGTTTACCTATGTACTTTCTGTTACATTCAATAAAAATTAATTGTTCTTCTTAATTAATGTGAAATCCCCTAAAGTAACTAATATTTCAGAATGATCAGAATAATATTTGTATGTTTGTTTTTCCCTACTCACACGTATTATTTTTTATAGGAAATAACTTTATCTGAGTTTGACATGCAAAGAAAAAATCAAAATAATATATAACTTCAACCGTAAGTATATAAAAAAGTTGTTAAACTAAATAGTATAATTATACATTTTAAGAATTTTGAAAATTATATTTTAATAATTTTTTGAGATTTTTTTGTGTGAGAAGTGAGATTATAAATAAATGGATTAATATAGCTCAGTTGGTGAACATATGAAAATATGCTTGTGTGAGTATCCGAATTTAATCCCCGATTAATATAATTTCCTATGAACCAAAAAAATAAATAATTTAGTCAAGACCCTAAAAAGAAAACAATACTCCATTTGTTCCTTTTTAATTGTCCAATAAAGAAAAATATTTGTTTTTATTTTTATGTTCATTTATATTTTTAAAAGTAGCATTAACTCCTCATTATCAATTATATCCTTATATTTAATGGAAAAATTAATTAATAATTCACTACTTATGCCATTCTCAAAATTATTCTTATGTTGAATTGATTAATTCAAAAAGTAATTAATGAGGATAGAGAATATGATAAATAATAATAGGAAAATGTTAAATAGTGTCTTTAGAGTACTAGTTAAGGAGCTTAATATAGTAAAAATTTATTGGAAAGTGTAGTTTTTGGTATTTTCGAGATACAAAAAGATATGCATTTATGATTGTTTTTTCCAATAGTTATAACCTTAACAAATGCCCTTAGGACACTATTTAGCAAGACCTATAATAATATAGAAAATTTAATAATTATTTTTATGATATAAAAATGAGTATTTTTAATATGTGTACTTTACCAAATAGATAATTATGAAGAAAGAGAACACAATAGTAGAAGTTAAGAGTTCCATCATGGAATTTTTTTTATTGAAAAATACAAAATTTTAGTAATAACTTTTATCTTTAGGAAAATGCTAAACAGTGCTCTAAGTGTACTTGTTAAGAATACAATAATGAAAATATTTTATTAGAATTGATAGTATTTATTGTTTTGAAAGTTGAAATTCTACTTAAATACTATTAATCCCAATAAAATATTTTCATTTTTATATTCTTAACAAATGTCTTAAGAGCACGATTTAGCAAGACTCTTATCTTTATAATGCATTCAATGATTTGTTTTCTTACTAAAGAAATTTTTTTTAACATGTGCAATATTACACAGAAAGTTGTTATTAAAAAAATAATAATTAATATTGTATTTTTTTTATCTTTAGTTTCTTAACATACGTAATATTGAACATGATAGAGAACTCCTTCAAAAAATTTCATTCTAAAATTCTTAACATGTATAACATTATACTTTGTTCACTTCATAATATAAGCTCAACATGTTATCAAAAAAATAATATAAGCTCAACAATTAAAAAAAATTTATATTATAAATCCTTACACAAAATATTAAAAACATTTATTAATTTTTTAAAAAAAAATTACCCTTATTTATTAAAGTAGACTATCACTAGTAAAGATGGTGAATTTTATATTTAATTAAGCATAAAATTAGAATAAGATTATATTGTTTAAAAATTAATACATTAATTATTTTTTAAAAAATTATTAGGAACTCATAGTATATGAAGTAGGAGTACATGAAAAAAAAAATTTAAAAATCCTGAATCAATACTTATACGTGAGTAATGTAGAGTTCATAATCTCTCAAATTACTTACATGTTAAGTACAAGAATCAAAAACACAATAATATTTATGAGTTTCATCTTACAAATACAACTCACAAAATTATAATGTGTTACTTTCTCATTCTTTAATTCACGAATGATTTATAAAAATCTAAATTTATAGTTTACTAATACCTCATTTTTATGATAAAATGTTTTCACTTTAGCATTCTTAAGTAATGTTTTCTTTTGCCAATTGAGATTTCATTTCATTTCATAAGGGAAAAACTCCCAAAAATACAACAAGCATGGATAAAGATAACATAACCATAACCAAACATTATTTCAGAACTCTAAGGATAAAGAGGATAAAGTAGGAACACTTATTTGACTATATCAAGATTACAAAGAAACACACAACAAAAACATAATATTAAACTTCCATAGAAGCTAGACAAAATTTATGGATTTAGATTTCTTCCTACGAAGTGTTATCGATAAATAAAAGCTTTGACTTGAGGGCAAAAAATAACTAAACAAATTATCATTATCTTTAAGGCAATAAAAACAAAATTCTCTTTGCTTCTTTGATTTTCACACCACTAATCACACTATTATTTCCTCTATGTTTCTTCCCTCAACACTCTTGAATATCATGTCACATTTTAATACCTAAGTCCTTTGCCATAAGAAGAAGACTTTCTTTTTTAAAAAAAAAAAAAAAAATTAGTTTGAAAGGTCATCGTCTCTAGTTTTTTGACTTGTGTGCCCCCAATCAGAACCAACCAGTTGTTTCTTCTGTTGTTCCTGAACAGTTCTAATTCGCAAATTCACTTCAGAAAACTAAAAAAAAAAAAAAAAGTCACTCAATTGATTTTCTGTTAACGGTGATGGCTCTTCCTTCACCACTCTTTCTCTTCACCTTCTTCTCTCTCATTTTCCGCATCGGACATTCCATTCCGTTCATCGTCCTTCACGGTACTTCGATTTCGTTTTTGTCCCTTTTTCTTTCAATTTTTTTATTCTAACCATGATTTTCTCTAGCTCCGAACTTGAATGACGTGCTTGATTATCCATTAGTCCAATTATTATGATTTTATTAAGATTCTCGTTCCATTTTACTGTTATGACTGCTGCTTCTGCTGCTTTACTTGAGATGCTAATTGATCAGAGCATGTGGATATAAATTCGTTGTCGTTTTATAATTAATGTAGAATGTACTTTACGTAACATATTTTGGTAACCTAATTCGTTTCGGCTTCCAGTTATAGATGGATTCAGCATGTTGTAATCTATAATTTTCATGTACTAATATTTTGGATTTTTTGGACCTCTGAAAATTTTGCTGGTTTAATTGAATTATTTTATCAGTTCCCCTTGTATTTTTAGTAGCATTCGTAATGATAATGATTCTTGATTGCAGGAATTGGGGATCAGTGCTCTAACCATGGAGTGAAGAAATTCACACAGGAATTGAGCACATTCTCTGGTGCTACAGGATACTGCGTGTATGCTTAGACAAGTTTTATATTTACTTCCTTACCATACACAGAAATTTTGTTTGTTTTTAGCACATTATTTTGTTCTGTTTTCCCTAGACTTTGTTATGTTGACATTTTTTACTCAAAATCTGGAGGCTGTAATTCGGTTTTCATGATTAATCAAGTTTCCCTATTTCTTCAGTGAGGTTGGCAATGGATCATGGGATTCTTGGTTTATGCCTTTCCACAAGCAGGTAATAATAGGTTAGAAGGATTTGCTATGATGGGGTTTTTCGCCATTCCAATTTCCAAGTATTGACCATGTGTATTTTTACTTTTTTTTTTTTTTTTTTATGTCTGCAGATTGAGATTGTTTGTCAAAAGGTGATAAAAAGATTGCTTCAATGTTGAACATTTCTTACTTTGGTTTTTACTTTAATCTTGCTTCTCAGTTCCCTACGATGTACAGGTGAAGAAAATGAAAGAATTGAAGGAAGGATACAACATTGTAGGGCTCTCCCAGGTAGAACATGACAATTGGGATTTTGTTTATGTTTCCTTTTGTTTATATACAACAACAACAAAAGCCTTATCTCACTATGTGAGAAAGGTTACATGAATCACATGACACCATTGTACACGATCAAAGACCATATTTCAGAAGTATTATTTACCATTAGATTCCTTTTAATAATTTTCCTTTGGATCCTTTTTTTGGCCTCCCTTTACACTAATTAATAGGGCTAAAAACCATGTTATCCACTCTTCTCACTGGTACCTCCCAAGGTCTTCCTTTTGTTTGTTTATGCAAAATTTCCTACCTTTTTTTTTTATTCTTTGGAGTGCCAATGGATGCTGATCATTGCTCAATTTGAAAGCATTTGACTTTTGCAAAGGTTTTAAATAAATGTTTGATGGCACCAACCAAGTTGGGTAATTTTGTTCATAGAACTATGTTCATGTGTGGTGAAATTTGATGTTGAATAAAGGTTCTAAAGCTTTATTGAATTTCAAACTGATCCAATGAAGATATGTACATTATCTTAGTCACCATTCAGCTTCAGCAATATATCCTTCTGGTGAATACCAAATGATCAGTTTTCCTCTGCTTCCTTTTTGTGGCTGCAACCCTCCAAGCTGTTGTAGTTGTTACAGCCATGACATCATTGTGTTTTGTTCTTTTAGGCTCGAGTTTTTCGATAAGATGTCATTTAGGGCCACCTGTAAAAGTTTGAATAAGCCAAGTCCCTAGCAATACAAGTGGTGAAGATGACATCTTCACTTTCCTCTCTTCTCTTATCCATTTCTAGAGCATGTTTTCCAGCAGTTGTGATAGTGTATTATACACTTCATATCATTTAGTAACTTATCTCCAATTTTCCTTTCTTTTTCCCTTCTTCATTGATTGCAAGAAATGATAATTGGCTACATAATAATTACATAAGTGATCTCACGCGTGCTTCTTTTTATAACTTTTTAAGTTTAAATCTTGTGCTTCATTCTTGAGTTTCTTGTCTTACAGGGAAATTTAATCGGACGAGGCGTTGTTGAATTTTGTGAAGGAGGACCTCCCGTAAGAATCTATAATTTTACAAGTGCAAATCTTTTTGTCAATATTTGAACTTATTGCTTTATGTCTTTATCTATGTTTCTACATATTCAATTGCTAGTCATACATATACATAGTAACATAGCCAAATAATAATGAGAAATATACTGGAACGTAACAGTTTCCATGAAACATTAACTAGAAGTCTTCTCTGTAATTGAGAGGCAATAACTGAAATTATATTTGATTTTGACTACTCTATAGTGAGGGATTTACTTCAAAGGGGTCAATAAGAAAACCAAGAGATTTGATTTTGGCAAATCTATAGTTTGTTAAGCATGTGAATGTCATTTGACATTTTCCATAAATCAATCATTGACTTTATCAACAGTGGTTAGATTTCTTACTTTTCCTTTTAAAGTGAATCCCACTATAGGGGAGCCAAATCCTAAATTATTAACTTCATTTCGCCTATCTTACGTATGTTGTTTTACAACTTCAAGGTGTAGTTGTAGTATACCACTATACCTTTTTGCTTTGAGCTATGTAGTTTAGTCTTTCATTGTTTCTCGCTATGTTGCTAGAAACCAAATGCTTTTATTGTTGTGTGTAACAAATGGAAATGCTATTAGTGTTCTTTGAAGATATATCAATATAGTCCCTTTTTGTTCTGCTTTGCTTTCTTTTATCTGTTTATTCTTCTCTTTCTCTCTCTCTCTCTCTCTCTCTCTCTCTCTGTCCTTTTGTAATGTTGCTTTCTGTGTATTTTATCTTTCTAATTCGTTACACTGGTCAACTTATTCGTGAGGTTTTCATCGTTATTATTGTTTGAACAGGTTAAAAACTTCATCTCTTTAGCAGGCCCTCATGCTGGTACTGCTTCAGTTCCCCTATGTGGTGTGAGTATCGTCGTGTCTTTCCTGCAAATGGCTTTTATAATTTCTGTGTCTTGTAGTGGTTCTGAAAATACTGCATGCGATATTATCAATTTACTTGGTACTGGCACCATGCTACATGCTGTACTTTAATTGACTCACTCGCCACTTCAGTTATTTCATAAGAAGGTGCAAACAGACACTAATGTGAAATTCGTCTCGTTTCAATTTAGATTCTCTATTTAGGTAATGCCATGTGGCTATGGTTTTTTGCGACATATTGCAACCTTTACTTCAGTGCCAAGTCTCTGAAAAATTATTGTCCAAGTAGCCAATATGCACAAAAGAACTGATTAGAAGAATTTAATCGGAATGAAGATTCTCTTTTGCCTAGTTCTGATGTTGTTGAATTGTATTTCATTTCTACAGTCAGGTTTCTTCTGCGTACTTGCTGACATCCTCATCAAGGGAGAAGTTTACAGTGACTATATGCAAGTATTAATCTTCACCTTTTATTTATTTTCGCATTTGCCCAATCTTTACTTTGTCCAATTTTACAATATTTCCTTCTTTACCATTTTAACATATTAAGGCGTGTTATGTTCATATCTTATTGTGTTTATACTTGCATTAATTTTTATTCAAACATTACTGTCTGGCTTACTTCAATCTTAAAAATTGCAGGAACACTTGGCTCCTGCTGGATATCTTAAATTACCGAATGTGAGTATTACTCTTTGTTAAGTAATTAAAAAAAAAAAAACAACAACAACAAGCTGAGTGATGACAATAATGGATGATGGCTTATTTCTCTGAAAAATGCCAATTGAGTAATGAAAGGTCACTTGCTGGTAGTTGTTTTATTTAGTTTCCAATTTTAAACATCTCACTCAGCAATGGAATCAACTACTGAGCCTGTTTTCTTCTGTTTAACTATTCACTAATTTTATAATCTGTATCCATTTATCTTTAGTTATTTGTTTGCTTAAAATTTGTTCAAAACCTTGACTTTGATATCATTTAATTCAGGCTATACCTGAGTATCTGGAACACTGCAGATTTCTCCCTCTGCTTAACAATGAACTACCTGAACATAGAAATTTGACTTATAAGGAAAGGTTTACTAGTTTACAGAATTTGGTACTAATCATGGTAAGCCCTCTTAGTTATCTTCTAAAAAAAATGTTATGAATATCGCATGCTGGCTTCATGAGAAAAACTTCATTATTTGTCATATAATTATTTTGTACATTAACAGTTTGAGCAGGACGCTGTGTTAATACCAAAAGAAACATCATGGTTCGGATATTACCCAGATGGTGCCTTCAGTCCAGTTTTACCACCTCAACAGGTATGATTCTTAATTCAACTTGTCTAGAGCATTTATATTACCTATAGAGTCATAAATGCTTTTGCCATCAGTGTCTAAAAGATGTAGATTTTATAAATTTTCCTTTGAATAGCTATTTTAGACAGAAAAATGGCTAATCACTTCAATGTAAAATTCCAGGCATTATTTTCTGTTAAAATTCCCGGAATTATTTGAATATCTTTTCTTAATGTAATTCACGACATTCTTATTTGCTATCCTTAATGTAACATAACGAGACTGGTTCGGTTATGATCTGGCAGTTGACTCTAAATTGTAATAGGCTTGTTATAGTAGACATTGACTTCTTTTTTTTTCTGACTACCCTAATCTGTTTTGCAGACAAAACTTTACATTGAAGACTGGATTGGCTTGAGAACCTTGGATGAAGCTGGAAGACTTCACTTCATTCGCGTTGATGGAAGACATCTGGGAATCTCCCTGCGGGATATGAAGAAAATTATAGTTCCGTACCTGAAGGACAAGGCATCAACAGAAGATAGCGCCGATAAGGCTGACTTCTGGAGGAAGCTAAGATTTAATGGGGAAGACCAAAGCAATTCAATGGAGCAATCTCAAACAGCGGAGGAAGAATTATCAACCACACCATTACTCGACGAATCACAGTCGTGTCAGTGGCCTACACCATCCGAGGCTTTCATTGGTGAATTGATTGGCATTGATGAAGAGGATTCTTCAGAAAAAGATGAAATCCTGTAATACTTTATTTTTCAGGTATGTAACTTGTAATACTTGTTTGCTAGATATTCTGTAACAAATTGTGGGAAAACATGTATTTGGACTGATAAAGAGTTGGTAATTTAAATTACTTGGTAGATATTAGCAAAAAACTGTGTGATACTTGTTGCTTTTACGTTGGTTGACTTGGTTCAGCTTATAAACAATAACAACCACCCAGTGTAATCCCCATTACATGAGGGTACTGGGGGGTCGGATGTACATAGTCTTATCCCTATATTACTTGAGAGACTGTTTCTGGGTTGACCCAAGATACATTGCTGCAGTGTAAGTACCGACTTCCTGCAACTTCACTAAAAATGAGAAGTGCCGGAAGTTTTATGAGTCATTTTGGTTCAACTTATAAAGATCGAAAAAGTTCGCTTTAAAAGGGTTCCTGATTAAACAACTTAGACGCATCACGCGTTAAACAACTCTTTAATATGCCCATCAGGGTTCCTGATTGAACACTTCCTCTGTATCCTTCAGGACCTGACTTTGATGCTTTACCACAATCACAAAATAATCATGAAACATTACTAGGTTTTTTAATTTAGTGCTCTTAGAGCTGCAGTCACTAATAGATTGACTGTTTTCAGAATCATATCAAACAGCCAAACAACCTTCCTCCTCACCTTAAGATGGTAGTGTTCCCAGAGAACCTGAAATTTCAACAATAAAATGATATGAAAATTAACCATTTTGAATAACTTACCTAAACAAGTGCAACGAAATTTTTTGGTTGCAAATATAGTTATAGATTAGAACAAAATGAGATGAGACTTAAATCAACAATGAATATAAAGCTCATTTCATATATTCTGTGTGACCAAAGTTATCCAAAAACCAAGGGACAAGTTGGAACTGCAATGTCCACATATGATTAGAGATTGTGACTTGATTTCTGTAAAAGTCTCAACTCAAATGACTAGTGTAATTTATGAGTTACTTTTGTTAAAATTGAGTTTGTGTATACTTTTGGTTAAATGCATAGTTTGTGTATGAATATAATTCAGCTTTAGTTGGACAGTTGGGATGATTGATTTGTAGGAAAGATACTGATGTGAGAGTGCAGGATTCTTGTATGTAAGAAGCTTTTTGCTGCATAATTTCTTCTTCTTTTTCAAATTTTTTCTGTTTTTATTTTCTGTTACATTATACGACATTTAACACTTTAGTACCATACAACACCAAAAGATGACGATAACAATAGTGATTATAAACGAAGCCCTTGCCAAATTGATTTCGCTTCACATAATCATAGTGTATTTAGTTTCATGTTGGGTTTACTGTTTAGATAAATATAAATTCATTTTAATGCAATTAAGAGTAACTTTCTGATTGAATTATTTCTAAAATAGATTTTTTTGCTTTTCCAATTTTTCACTAACTAATGTAAGAAAAATTTATACTAAACTCTCGTGAACTTTGTTCTGATTGTATTAACCTCCCGTATATTTTAAATATTGCAAGAATCTCTCCTAAATGTATCACTGTATTATAGATATCTCCCTTAAACTTTATTGTCTAGGAAAGATCCTTATAATTTTTGAAATATGCAGAGGTAGGTATAATGAAGAGGGAAGTCTGTGTAATTTTTCTTAATGTTATTATACCTCAAATATTATTATATGTTAACCCAAATTATATCATAAAGTCAACAGACTTGCAATTGGATTAGAGTTCTGATTTTTGTATTCAAAATTTTCTGTACTCAATGTACTCATTGGTTACGTATATGAAAAAAAGTTGTTACATTAGTTTTTTTTTTGTTATAGTGTACATTGGTTACGTACGTTGAAAAAAGTGGTTACATTAGTTATTTTTTTGTTACAATATTTTTTCAGAGTGATTACACTTGTAGAAATATGTGGTTACAACGTAAAAATAAAAATTCAACAAAACTTCTATGTATCTGACTAGATATATACACAAGTTAGCAAAAGGAACATACTAATACCTAAATTTAACTTTGATCTATTTTCAAGATATAAATTTAACTTTGATCTATTTTCAAGATATAACCTTAACTAAATTTAATCATCATTAAAAAAATTACTATGTACATCTTTAAACACTTAAACATTCAAAACTAATCATTTAACAAATTTAATACTTTATAGTTTACGTATCACCATATTACTTCCAATTATTCTTCTGTCTATCAAAAGAACCCGTGTGTTGCACCGGTCATGAATACTAGTAATATATAAATTTAAAAAAATGAATGTAATTTTTAAAAGAAGTAAGGTCTGTTAATTAACCATTTTAATTAAAGTTACTGCAATTCTTTTTTTATTTTTGGTCAAAAAAATATTTTTTTTTTGGGTAAACAAAACTAATTCTTTTTAAGGTGTCCTAAAATCCAAACTACATAATTATGCATTTATGTAAAGTAGATTTTTTTTGGTATTTTTTTGGTGAATATTTTTTTTGGGTATATAGATGAAGATGATTAGTTGGGCAGCAGATGTCCAATCATAGGAACTGGCCAAAATATTTTCCTCTCTAGCACCTTATGGACTTTGCATATTTTTTTTTTTCGGGATTAACATCATTTCAGTGGCAAATAAGTTTTTTTTTTAATATTAGTTTTTGGAATAATGTTTTCAAAAGGTGTAATCCATAAAATAATAAAAATAGAAAAGAAATTACTCTTATTTTATATATAACACCATCTAAAAATATCATTTCATATATTAATATTCGAAATAAGATGGTTTTGTTCCTAATTAGGGTGGTGCTAATCCCAACATCCATATTATTTACTCTTTAGTGGGCCTCCACAACCATAGGACCCAGAAAGTGGGGTTCTGAAATCTGAAGTGAAAAAACGAATATATGGATGACATTATCATGGATTCTTTATGAATTTTTGCAAGTTATTAAAACGAATATACGTATAATCTTTTTCTGTGAAGTATAAGATCAAGGATTTTATGGAAAAACACAACGGTTTCATATTCAAGCATGGAACTAATGCTTGCAGGATCACCAATTTTGCTTTTGCTATTTTTCAGATTCTTACGTTTACGGTTCAAATGAAGCTCGTTTATATAATTTCCACCAACAACAAAAAAAGAAAGGAAAAAAAAAAAACTCATTTATATGATAACTAAATTGCTAACTGAGACCAATGGTTGATTGGTTCAATAAGTGGTTGATTTAATTGATACATATTTAATTTTTCTTGAATAAAGTCTTAATTTCGAGTGTTATATATATATAAGTCTTTTAAATTATAGGCAAGTAAAGGTCCGAGATTCATAAATGACGTTTTCATAAAATCATACCTGAAGACCAATTCAAACCTGTTCGAAAATGTTAAAATTTACGCGGACTAACTTAGACACTCTACCAAACTCATAAATTCTAGTTTGGTTAGATTTGGTCAATCGGGTTTGTGGATATACCCATACCTTACACACCCCTAAGTGTATGGGCCGAAATATTTGGGACATTAAAAATTATACCATCTCTTTTTGAAAAATGTACTACCTTTATTTATCGAAAAAATTCAATAAGAATACTCTACTTTTTTTTTAACATACCGATTGAACTTTTATTAAGGATCTTATTTAATAATATCCTTAGAGTACTTGTTAAAGTGTACTAGATATATTTATATTCAATGCTTTAAATTTTTTTAAAAACATGTGCATTAAATGATTTTTTTAATTTTCAAAATAGTATATTCATATAATACTAAATAAAAAATCCTATTTGAGTATTTTTAACTTGTATCCTTGTAAAGGGGGTGTGCTATTCTTAAAAAGAAAAAGGGGGTGTGCTTTCAAAGTGGGTGTTGATTTACCAAAAAAAATGGTGGGTGTTGCATTTCATAATGTCCCCCAAAACTTCATGTGGTTCATACAAGTAACCCATAAAAATAAAAATAAACAATTCTCTCACTTTCAATCAAAACTATTATTTTTACGATTTGAGTTTGGACCTAACTCACTCCTAAAAGGTAGCTTATAAAATAAAGATTATCACACCCTTGTAAATTTAGCAATGGTCATATCACAAGCCGATGTGGGACTTTTAACACGCCCCCTCATGCCCAGAACTACACAGCCCAACAATACGGGACTAACAAACACCCAACAACAAACATGGCCCCCAACAAACGGATCTAGGATAGGGTCTGATACCATCTTACAATTTGGGTTTGGGCGTAACTCACTCCCAAAAACTAGATTGTAGGATGAGAATTGTCACACTATTATAAACTCAACAATGACCATATCATTAGCCGATGACCATATCATTAGCCGATGTGAGACTTCTAATAATTATTGTTGAAAATAAAAATCAAAATATATTATTCTAAAGCAAATGAGCAAAGCCCCAACCCACAAATCATGAATCTACTATGCTATAATATTATGGTAATGCAAGTAGGCCACGTTTTGCACTAACAAAAACCTTCCCTAATTTTAATTTAAATTGCTCTTTAAATTTATGGACATTAGGGGGACACACCTGCAAATAAGATTCCTCTTTGTGCATATTTTAAAGAAACAAGGTGGTCCTCTCATGCTCACAACAAGCCAATTATCTTTCTTAATTTAATCCATGTGGGCCTATCAGTAAAATTGGACACTACAGTGAATAAATATATAATTGAGTCATTTAAATATGTTGATAGATATTCGAATGATAATTAGTTGTGTATGTATATAAAAAGTTTTATTGATAAAAATAAAACTTTCTTTAATAATTTATACGCCCTTTAAAAAATTTGTCTTTGATTATCAAATAAAATACTTTGGTTTTAGTCATATAATTTAGTTAGTGAACACATAAAAATATATGTATGTGAATAGAGATTCGATCTCTAGTTAATATACTTTCTTATAAAAAAAATGTTCTTAATATGGTGCATATGCAATAATGAGAAAAAATAAATAAATCAAATTCATGTGGGCCTTCCCCTGTTATTTGGGGTCTATGCATTGTCGTTGAATTTGAACAAGAATTGAATGAAGAAAGGAAAAGAAAGAAATCTTAGAAGGCAAGAGAAATAATAAATAATACTGATAATTTATTTTATAAATAATCATTGTTTCATGCTTCATATAATTATTACATTGAAACCTTTCATCATTTGAAGAATCAACAAGCGAAATGATTGTGTTAAAGTAAGTAACCCAACGCTGAATTGATGCTATTATTATTAATAAATTAAGATAATCAGATACTTCCCAGATCAATAGGCTTATAAATTAAATAATCATTGCACCATCATGTGCCATAACACAAATTATATTCTCTGCCATCCTCCCCATTTTTTTTATATATATAAAACCTTACCATAGGAAAGTTCCAAATTAAACATACTTTAACTAAATATCAAATCTAAATTCTTTAGAGTGAGTATTAGAGTATCTTAAAAATTAATTTTTTTTTGAAATATAAAGTTTTTGTTTAGATGAAATCTTATTAAAAGTATACCATCTCTTAAGGTTATAGGCATGTTCAGGAATGTCCTTCGAAGAGATGTTGATTTCTACATCTTGAAATGATTTTGGTCTACTTCGCTTCTATTTTGCCGTGAAAAAAGTCTCCCGCGACATAAGGGTGGCGTTTCGATATCTCGGACCAGGGCAATGCATATGGGGCTGATAGCCCTAACAATGTTGTCCCTTGATCGTACAATTATTTCGAAATTTAGACTTTGGGCCTAAAGAATTTGGGTGGCTCCAAGACATATCAAGCCCTAACAACCTAATATTACTAAATAAACCAAACTTCTAACTTTTAACAAATAAGTATTTATTTATATTTTAATCTCCTGTTCCCTAAGTTAACATAAGCTTCGGAGTGTTTTTGCAAATATCTTATCGCTGTTGTCCTTGTAGCTGAGATTACTGCCCTTTTATGTTGCGACCCTCTCTTTAAATTAGGAATGCACTATTTTTCAAATGAATTTTGTCTCTCCAAACAAAATAATCTCTATAGAATTGAGATTCAAACTTACGACAATATATTTATTAAAAGACTTAGCTATTTATTAATTGTAATAGACTTTATTTTTTCATCAATCATTTTTATAATTGCAAGATAAGAGAAAATAAGAGCCACAACATGCATCAACCGCACGTGCAAGCCAACAAGAAGTGAATCATGGATTAACGATCTAACCAACCAATTAAATGATTCCTTTAACAGTTAATCACATGATTAACAGCTCACTTAGTCACATGGCCAGGTCTTTAAAATCCACACCTTCCATACAAATTGTATCAGATTTATATATTTATAATTTTCATATGAAAAAAAAAATCAGATATTTATATATATATCACGAATCAAGTTGGCTTAGAACCAAAAAAAAGTTGGGCTTGCAATTTGCAAAAGTTCCAGGAAAATGGTCGCACGTTCACGTGTGAGGAATTATACAATCTAATCTAACCCTTATTAGTGGTTGAATATGACAGTTAATTATGGATTCAAATCAGGTGTATCCAAATCATGTCTCCAATGATGTCTCACTAATAGAATATTGCCACGTATTTTCTTTAATTTTAATATTTAATTTCTTAATAGAATTTTTTAATAATGTAGCAATATTTTATTAGTAGGACATAATTGGGAACATGATTTGGGACACCTGATTTAAATTTGCTAATTATATGATAGTTTTTTTAGTTAGGTTTGAGATTGTTGGTGATTTACATTATTATATGAGTCACATATCATGAAAAAAAAATAGTAATATTTAAATGTTAAATATAATTGCACTTTTAGGGCATATTTGATCTGGGTTGTCATTTTTTTCTCGATCATATTCTGTTTTGTTTTTTAAAATTTATATAAAAAAGTATAAAATAATTAAAAAAATTGCTAGTTTTATAATTATTTATAAATTTATAGATCATAGGATTCGAAGTAAAAATGTAAATCAGATATGCCATTAATCTCTTAATTAATTAAGTATAGTTAGTGTGCAATTTTATTCTTTTATTTAATATTTAATCTCTTATTTTATTATATAACGAGCAATTCTACTTCTTCATTCATTATATTGTTTTTTCAGATTCTAACCAGTCATATTAAAAGACATAGTGTTTTTTTCTTACATTTTTTTTTTGTTATAATCACATCAAATAAAACTTTATTAGTGAGCATGATCCATTAGAATTTTAAAATTAAATTAAACTTAAAGAAGTATCAAAATTGAACATTGCAGAAAACCTAGACTCAAAACTCTAAAAAAAACTAGACACTAACTTGTTAACAATTCTCCTTGGGATGAAAAAAAAATATTACCGAGAGAGATAGCCCTATTATAATGTAGAGATTCTCAATTCAAACACCTTTATCTTTGGTGAAAGAATTGAAAAAAAAAAAAAAAAAAGAAGAAGGAAGAAGAAGACTGTCGTTAGTGGTTCCAATTACTCAAAGAGACATTATGATACAAAATTCAGAAGGAAAATTATAAATGTGTACTCTAAATTATAAATTTGGAGTGTAGAGATGTATAGGAGGATTAAGATAAAAATAAAAAATAAAAGAAAGAAATAAAAAACATTAAAGATGAAGTCATAAAAAATAAGAGAAAGAAAGAATAAATAAATAAATAGCGAAATAAATAAATTGAAGAAATTAAACATTACGAATTTGGAGTATATAAGAAGATAAATATTAAAATAAAAAATAAAAGAAAGAAAATAAAAATATTAAAGATGATGTCATAAAAAAAGAGAAAGAAAGAAACAAGAACAAATAGCAAAATAAATAAAATGAAGAGCTTTGTTATATTTCTCCTATATATTATCTTATTATTTTGTATAATAAACATTTAATGAAAAATTAAGATTTAAATACAGTTTTGGTCATTTATGCGGTCAAAAAGTCTTCGTTTGGTCTCTTACGTTTTAAAAATTTTAATTTGGTTCCTTATGTTCAAAAAGTTTTGCTTTGATCATTTATATTGTATTTTTCAAGTCACTTTGGTCTCCTGTATTGTATTTTTGAATTATTTTAGTCTCTCACTTTGGGTCTTTATTTGGAAAAATACATATATAACATAAGGGACAAAAATGATTTATAAATACAACATAAGGGACCAAACTGAAATTTTTAAAACATAAAAGATCAAATTAAAACTTTTAAAACATGACCAAATTAAAACTTTTTAATAACGTAAAAGACAAAAATTTTATTTTAGCCAAAAATTAAATACTCATTATATCTTAAAACTATAAAAAAAAATAATAAATAACATATTCTTTACTTAACATGCAACAAATTTGGATTAAACTTCTCTAAAAATAGTGAATCTATAAAGTGAGAAAGTAGAAATATATCCATCATTTATTTAAAGTGAGTTAAAATTATGAGATATTATGATTCAAATCAGCCGTGGATATACTCTTACTTTCTTACTTTACACATCCATTCATTGTAGAGGAGTCAAATCCCAAAAATAATTATAAAATTATTTATAAAATAACTTAAAAATATAGTACATAAATGATTACTCAACTTAATAATGACGCAAATACTACTTGGTGTCTTTACAACACTTTTTAGGAGTCAAATATAATGAAAAAATCATTAAAAATATATTCTTTTTGTATTTTTTAAAGATAAAATAAAATATGCTTATAATTATTTTTTTTAATTTTGATAACCTTAACAAATGCTCTAAAATATTGCTTATAAGACCATAATAATTAATACAATTAAAAGAGTCCGGCGTGTTATAGAACCAGATAAGTTAAGAATGTAAGATATAATAAAAAAATTTTTTAATCTCTGTAATATTGCACATATTTAAAAACTATAAATAAAATAAAATTATTTAAAAAATTATAAAATTAATGTGATTAAGTTTGACAAATAATTATTATATGGATTTTTTTAACGAGTTGCAAAAATTAAAAAAATTCATATAATAATAATATAATAATAAGAATGAGTACGAGTATTGCCACTGTGATATAAGCGAGGATGATGATTTAGGGTAAAGTGATGAGGTTTGACCGAAGACCAGATCAAAAGCAAAATAAAAAGGAAAAAAACAAAAACAAAGTAACTTTGACCGAAAAGTATACGTGGGAGATAGACATGCTACACGTGTGCTTCGCTGTTCGTTGGAACCAACTGGACACATGGAGAATGCTGCGCCAAGTAGGATCCACGTGGGTTGCCCACACCTCGAGGTGAGATAGATTAATAATAAAAATAATAATTTTTTCTATTTTGTGTTATGGTAAAAAAATTCAACTATCAACACAAGTTTTACCAGAAAAAACACCAAGTTAAAAAAAATATAATAATAACACCATCTCATGTATTTAAGCCGAGAACTAGTATTATTGTTTAAAATTTTAATTTTTTTAACCACTAAATTAACATAATTGTATTTACATGAGAAAGCAAAATAATAATAATTATAATTATAGTAATTAAGAGTATTTATAAGTTCGGTTAGTTTAAGTTTAGGCCAAAAAAAATATGAAATAATGAAAATAGTTTGAGTTGATTTTGGGTTAGATAATTAAGTTGTTCGATTAAAAATATTAATTTTTAACTACATCAAACACTTAACATATATTAATATTATACTAATTAAATATTTAAAATCTTAAATTTAATAAAGTCTAACATAATGTTGATTCCAAGATTAACAACCAAACTTTCAAAACACAATATTAATTTTCATTCACTATTTTGTCAGTTATGTTTGATAGAAAATGATGAGTATAAAAAAAATAAAAATCATTATCTTTGAGTTAATTGGGTATGTCATTAGATTGACCATTGCGTTCAAAATCTCTAAACCCAATATCTGAACCGATAGAAATCAGGTACCAATAGGTTGGTTCAGGTTGAACCCAACCATGTTTTATTTTTTTTGAAAAGCTAAAATACATCCACAAGGATTTGAACCAAGGATCTGCTACTTAAAGCAGGTCTTATTAACCATGATTGAGTTGAATAATTTTTCAAGTTAAATTAATTTAAATTGTCAAGTTCTTCAAATACACCCAATCCAATTAAACCCCTTATAATAACAACAAATTTCCTTATGTCTTCTATTTGTAAAGGAACTTTGTTTTTGGGCTATCATTAGTCGCTATATTTATTATCAAAAATTTAGTGTGAGTAGAAAGCAATAAAGTGTGAATGAAGTTTAGATCAATACCTAGAAACTTAATTATAGTAATGAGACCTTTAATTCCCAAATAAAAGAAGACTTTTTAGAAGTGTTAAGAGGGTATTCTTTATCAACATCAAAAGATTACTTTTTTAAAATAAAAAAGTTATTAAAGTAAATTTTAGTTTTTTAATAAAATTTACACCACAAGTGAACCTCAATTTAAAAGTTGTATCCAACAAAAAAAACAATGCAATTTCTCCCTAACAATTCCTCTCAGTCACATCATTTTATGGCACAAAAATGCGAGAAAAATAATTTGAGATAAGATAACTCTTCTAATCATTTTATTTCCGAAAGGGTAATAAGGGAAAAAGAAAACGTCATTCATCCACTTCACACAACTTATTATTCTACTTCAATAATTTTCTTTTCCACAAATGTAGAATGATGCCAGAAGTTGAAGATACAATGATATGTTCAAGAAGCTAAGGGATAGAGAGAGAAAGAGAAATAGAGACAAAGACGTGAGGATAATGGTGGTTGGTCTAATCTAATAATTGTTGAAGCACAATCAACTCTGACAATGAATACAATATTATTAAAAATACACAAATCATGCTTGTGAAAAAACCTTAACTTGTAGTAATTGGTGTTCATGTATAGTTCTACTACATGTCCTATATGTATATATCTTAAAAAATTATTATTAATATTATGTATAATTATTATTATCATTAATTTTTTTACTTCTTTAGTTAATTTCTATTTATCTATCTATTTGAGAGTAAAACGTAATACACATATTAAGAAATGTAATTATTTTGCATTTAATTGATTGATCTAGTGGCTAGCTAAATGCTACTTTGAGTAGCAACACTTCGAATCCCAATAAATACAATTTTACCTATAAAAAAAAGTAACGTAATTTTTTTATTAAAATAATTTTGAACTTTCTATAATACTATTTATTGCATTGTTTTGTTGGTTTAATTTAGTGATGGAGCATAAATTAGTCTTCCAATTAAATATAATAATAGAATTGATAAAAATATAATCGATACTATTTTAAAAATATAAATGAATATATAAATAAGGAGGTCTAGTGAGAAAGATTTCTTTTGTAAGAGTGTGGAGGACAAATATAGGTCATACATTCTTACATGGATAGTGATGATTAAAAGATTTTAAAAACATTTAACGAGGTCATGTGACTTTTAAAATAAACAAATAAAAAAGAACAAATACTACTTAAACACTTTCATCACGTTAGAAATAAGTTGCATATCGTCTGACTCACTCTTCAAGATGTGGTTTAAATACCTATTAAATTATTCTTCATATTGCCAATTGATTTTGTGATAAAACCTTAACAATTACTAATAGATATAAAACATTATTTTATTTAATACATTATTGGCTAATAGCTAATTAAACAATTAAACGAGACATTATAATAAAATTTGATATTATGGTATAAAAATTATAATTAATAGTTACTGATTTACTAAAAGTGAAAAGTAGGGTTTTCTTTTTAATACAGAAAGTGAAAAGTAGTTTGAAATAAAGAAAGATTCTTTATAGGATAAATAAAATTAAATGAGACGAAAAGAATATATGATTGTTAAAAATTCTTAAATTCAAGTTATTAACCCTAATTCACTTTTAAAAACTAACTAATAGTTTATTATAGGTGAAATGTATCTTTTGGTCCTGTATCTCTTGTGCGCATTGTAAGAAAAAATATGTCTCATGTAAGTGGCAAATAAAATGTAATTTAATTATGAAGAGAAACGACTCTTCAAATGAAGAGACATGACTCTTGCTTAATGAAGGGATGCGACTCTTGGGAAATGGTCTGATGATTTCTAATTGCTCGATGGGAGCAACTATAAATAGGAGTGCAATGACAAGAAACAAAATAACTATCTCTGCCTATAAAAGTTTGTCTCCATGTATATTTCCATCAATTACGAGAGGCGAATAAAGAGAGGCCAAGAGGTAGATAAAAGTTTCTGGATTTGTTTCAAGGCGTTTGAAGATATCAATTATCAATCAACAGCATGGAAAAATGTTAGCATTTCTATCTGTTCTTGTTAGTGAAAACTATGACTTCTCAAGATCCATATTTGTGTTGTTAATGGAAATAAAATTAGGAATTGTATGAAACACAATATTAATATTTAGAACTTACACGCATTTCATTTCGGTTCTATATCTTTTTTAGGTTATATTTTGGTCTTGTATCTTTTATAAAGGTTTCATTTTGGTCCCGTCTGTCAACTCCATCACCCCGTCACAAGGTAGTTTGACTCTGTTCTTATTAGCGTTCATGTGTATGTTATGGTTTTTATGGGTTTAAAGTTAAATAGCGTAATTTGACTCTGTTTTTATTAGGTCAATTCTGTTAAATAGGGTGACAGATTTGATGGATTGGACCAAAATAAAACGTTTATAAGAGATACCGGACCAAAATGTAACCCAAAAAAAATATAAAACCAAAATAAAATACACATAAAAAATACAAAACCAAAAAATATATTTATCCTTTATCATACCTCTAATATAAACTTTTTTTTTAGCTATATTACATACAGTGTATATGTAAATCTTTTGTCTTTATCATTATATTCTAAAGAAGGTGCTGGCCCTTATTCAAAGTAGATAAACATTGATGATAATGTAATTGACATTGACACTTCCCATCAAGATTTTGGTTATAGGCCTAAGTCAATTTACATCTTTTTTTTTTTTTTTAATTTGACAAAATTATCCTATCATTTAAATGTTTGAATTATTTTCATAATAGTTGAATAATATATATCATTGGAGGGTAGTTTATCGTCACTCACATCACATGTCACTCCAAAACATATACACAATTATTTAACAATGTCTCGTTGTTATAATTATATTGCTTCATCACAATAATATTATTCAACTTCCAGAAACAAGTTATTAACTCACTACAAATTAAATAAATTGTATCACTTTTTAACATTTTTTTAATTTATAGTTTTTATAATTAGTTATTAAAAATCTTTATTAACAGTTGATAAATTGATAAATATATAACTTATTAGTATATATCAATTATTTATATTAATAAATTTATCTGTTAGTAATTATGTATTTATTTGTTAATATAAATGTTATATATTTATACTAACAAATTAATTATATTAAATAAAGTTTATATCAACAATAACTAATCTAAGAAATGAATAAAAAACATTAATAAATAACAACTTTTTTGTTAGGATATTACACTACAAAAAGGAAAAATTAAATCATACTCTAACATTAATGTTAGTTTAATTACCGTTAATATGAACCTTGACTAACAAAATTATTCGTTATTATAAATTTTGAAGATCCATATACTAACGTTGAACAATATGATAAACTAATTTAACAATATGATAAACTAATAGTAAAAATAAAATTTTTACATTAATAAATTTATTATTTAATAACTACGTATTTACTCATTATTATAAATATTATATATTTATGATAAAAGAAATTAATTTTGTTACACGAAATTTATAAGAATAAAAGCTAATACAATGCTAAAAGTGTAAGCGAATTTGCTATGAGCACTTTACCCTTTATGAGCCGATTCAGTGCTAACAGAATTGTTTTGACTCATTGTGATTTAGAGATACCTGTGATTTCATACACACACAAATAAAAAATAAAAAAAGTGTAAGCAAGTGATGTATAAGAGAAGATTTATAGAAAACAACTTGGCTCCCCTCTTTTCCAAAAAAGAAAAAAAAAAGAAATAAAGAAAACAACTTGGCTAAAATATATTTTTTGGTCATTTGACCTTTTATCAAGTTTCATTTTGGTCCTATAAATTTTTTAGTTCGTTTTGGACAATTCCTTAACTTATATTTTAAATGTAAATTTATCCTTTCTGTGAGTCACCTTCATCTAATCATTTGCTAATGTTTTTAATGTCATTCATAACTGTGACTATTTTGGACTAAAAACATAAATTGAATGACTAAAACGAATTTAATAAAAAAAATTATAAGACCAAAATGAAACTTAATGAAAAGTTAAAAAACTAAAAGCATATTTTAAAAGAAAAATGTAAAAGTTAAAGGACTAAAAATATATTTTAAAAGAAAAATGTTTTGTGTACACCCGTTAAGATTTACAACTCATCTATTTTAATTTCTTAGTTTACTAAATTTTTAATATTAAAAAAATAGAATAAAAAGTTTGATTTATAAATAAGTTATACCCCCTAATGAATGCATACGAATCATTAAGAAAACTTAAAATGAGATTTAGAACATGTTTGGATTAGATTTTTTTCAAATATCCGTTGGATAGTTGTATTTTGCACTTAAAAAATATTTTGATTATTCTTTTAACAAAGGAAAAAGTTTTTTTGTCTTTCAGCTATAAATTGGACATTATTTCAAAAAACTTCAAAATTGCTTTTTACGGCTTATAATTATTTTAAAAATCGCTTCTGATAGTAAATATATCCAAACAAAAAATTAGTTAGATCTCATGCAATCAATTTTTGTTCACAACTTATTTTTATAATTAATTACAGCTAAACTAAATTCAACAAAAGAGGATTCTTTCTATCATACACCACATTTCAAGTGGTGTATAGTACACCACATAAAAAATATATACAAATCTCAACCAAAACCGTTTAAAATAATAATAAATTATGTATTTTGTATATATGCATATGTTTTTATCTTTTTATTCTTTTAAATTGGTTATAATCAATTAAATAATTTCATCGCTTGTGTTTGGTACACCACTTAAAAAGTGGTGAATGTTAAAATCCACCTATAACGAATTAAAAAAACTTAAAAAAATAACAATTATGAATAAACAAAAGATATATGAAATAATACATTTAATTTAAAATCACATATAATTCATATTTTTTAAATAGTGTATAGTACACCACTTTAAAAAAGTGTATAATAAAATCCAGGTTCCATCTATCATACACCACTTACCATCAAATAAAAAATGCACAAAAATAAATAAAAAATATTCAATATAATAATAGATTATGTTTGTTGTACACACACATATTTATTTTGTTTTTTAATTTTTTTAATCAGTTATAATCAATTAGATAATTTTACGAAAATTTTGTTAATCCATTATAATTGATTAAAAAAACTTAAAAAATAATGAATAGAGATAAATAAAACATGCATAGAGTAATACAGTTAACACAAAACCGTCTGTAACTCATTTTTACTTACTTATGTATGATATACAACTTCAAAGTTGTGTATGCTAAAATCCACCACAAAACAGAGATTTATAACACTAATCCAAAAACTCTTTCTTAAAGAAAAAAAAATAACAAAAATGAACTCCATACCAAACAACATCTTACAATGAAGATGTGTAAGTGAGGTGTGAAGTCTAATCAATTTGGGTGTGTGTGTGATTGTGCGGTGTTCCCATGTGTGAGAGAAATTATGAAACTGAAACTGTCCACAACCAATCATTTGACAGCAGAAAGAAACCATAGAACGCAGGGGCAACTTGGTCATTTCAACCATCTGCTACTACCCAAGTATCCCCAAACAGAATTGCAATGAATGAACAGCAGGGTCCGAGTTCACGTGCGAATCACGTGATGTACGGCCCAGTGAATAAAAATATTAGGCCCATATATCTGGATTGTCGTTAGCAGGAGTTCCCATTATTGGGAGACGGATGACAAGACATTGTATTGTACTACTATTTCATTAAAAAAAAGAAATTAAAAGAAAAATAAGAATAAGCTATTTATTCCTTAATGGAGATCTTTTTAATATTATATAATAAAAAAAATCGGTTTTTAGGAAAAAATAATTATTACTGCGATATCAAAAACCAAATTATTTTTATTTAGAAATTTATCCATTTTATATTTTATAACTAATAATATTAATACCCTCCAGATATTTAAATAAATAATGTAATGTAAAAATAAGATATAAAATAAATATAAAAAATGTCTGAAAACATAATTATTCAAAACCTGAAGGATTCGTTGGTCTAAGGAAATGGGTACAGGATCAAAAATAGTGTGAATACACGTGGAAAAAGTATATACTTCTTTTTAATTTTTTTTCATGTTAAAAGTATAATAATTAAAAATTGAATTTAATACATATATATTTATGTCTTTATGTGTTTATTGACTTAAATATATTTTTTGTTTAAATATTTTTTATATTATTATTTTGAATTTTAATAAAAGCCTAACGAAAGTAAAAAAAAATTAATAAATATTTTTTTAATGAAAGTATAAATAAACGAATTCATTAGACATTAAAACATAATTTAAAAGATATTTACAGTATTTAGTAATTTTATAAAGTATTTATTATATTTTTATTATATATATTTAAGAGATAAAGCTAACATATGTTAAAATATTTTGTATAAAATCAAATGATAAGCATAATAATTTACGGATTTTAATTTATTTACTTTTTTTTTTTTTGTGTGTGTGTGTTTGACGATTCAATGCATTTGAGTTGAGAAGTGGGAGTAGTGGTGTATTAAAATGGACAAAGATCCCACGTGCCGTGGTCCCTTGATCCGACGCGAATGATGGAAGGGTCAAAAATTATGGAGCGTGGGATTACGCTCGGGAAGGAGAGGGTGGGGATGAATAGCGAATGAGAATAGAGGGAGTTCAAATGATTGTGAGGAGGGAAGATGTCGGTGCGTGAAGGGACAGGATGACACCACACGAATTTGTGCTGAAAGGGAAGAGGGGCCCACGCGAGAAAGAAGTGGTTGGAGCACGTGGCATGCAGGAAAGCATGTTGGTCCACGTGAGTTGAGGGGGGGTCACGTTTATTTCTATGTTCCACACTTCCTTCAATTCCGCCAGCATTCTCTCCCACGTGAACTCCACCCAACCTTGTCTCCCTCTCTCTCTCTACACTCTTTCAATACATTTAATGCGTGAACAGAACATTACAAGTAGTACAATATTATACAAGTTTTATAAGAAACAACACAACCTTTTATGCTGTGTATCGTTTGATACTCAATGCACATAACAAAAAGCACAACATAAATTTTACAATAATATCCTTCATGTTATATTATTAATTTTTCTTAAATTTTTCTAAGAAAATAATATTTTGATATTTTATAATTATTTTATTATTTATTATAAAATTAAAATTTCATGATTTAATAAATTACTACATAATATATTTTATGTAATATAATAATTATATTATATATAAAAAAAATTATTATTAAAAAATATTTTTAACTCTTTATTTTTTAATATTTATATTTACCATTAAAATTTATTTTATTATTAATACGTTATTTTAATTATATATATATATATATATGACAAAAAATGACGTAAACATTGATTTAAAAAACAATACAACATAAACTACCTCGTAAGTGGAGAAAATGGGAAAGATAGTTACAGTACTGAATAAAAATACAAAGTTAATTATGTCTTTTCTTAACTTGTGCATGGAACAAGAAAATTGTCCCTTGGTTTAGTGAGGTACAAAAAATTGCTATTTTGTACTGTCCTGTGACTCAAATTTTGTGCGGTTACTTGACAGCTTTTTGAATCAAACACAGAACAAAAAATTTTATCCTGTGCTATACCTTAGAAATTAGCAAATCAAACGGACCCATTCAAAGCAAGATAATCCGAATCAAATAATTATCATTTCATCTCTTAACTTTACAAATACACTTTACACAACTCTATGAGGCATACCAAAATTTATATATATTTTTTAATTTATAAAAGTAGTTTACATTAAAAAGTTACAAAAATAATCTTTATGTTTCATAATATAAATCTCAATGAGCATTTCATGTATTTAAAAAAATTGATTAAATTGTTGATATTAAAAGTATTAATTAAATTATTGAGATGTTACACTAATTAAATTTAAACTTGATTATTTTCTATTGACTGAATGACTTTAAAGTTAAAAAATCATAATAAATATTTTTAATTTTGTGTGCAAAAACTTATACTCCCTCCGTTCCTTTTTATCTGTCTCAATTTTGAAAAAAAAAATTGTTTCTTTTTATCTGTCTCTTTAGGAATTCAAGAAAACATTTATAGTTTGTTTTCTTATTATATCCTTTCTCATTTATTACTTTATAGTACATATACTAATAGTAGATAATTAATAATTGTAGAGTTCCAACAAGGGTACAATAGAGAATTATCTCATAATTTTGATAGTTTCAATAGCATTAAATAAATTTTTTAATCTATGTGTTTTAATCTTAAAAGACAGATAAAAAGGAACAGATGGAGTATTATGAGACAATATTTTATAGTAGTTGGGGCTTATATTATGGGACAGATGAAGTGTTTATTTAGATTTATGAGATTCGTAAATGTTTATTTACTTAAACTCTCTAAAGTTCGATAATATTATAGACTAAAGTGAACTATTCTTGCAAACTTAGGGACTTAAGTGGATAATATTTGATAATACAAAGGACAAAAGTGAATTACTTTTGTAAATCAATGACCTAAGTGAATTCCATGCAACTTAGAAATCTATATGAACTACGCGTGCAAACTTAATAACTTATATGAATTATTCTTTCAAACTTAATGACCTATATGGTGATTCACTCAAATGGAATAAACTCAAATGAATATGACATAATAAAAGTGTGTTAAATTTGCGTAGTTTAAAAATATATAATAGAATACACAAAGAGGTTCCATTCTGACAAAAAAAAACTTTCAGACAAAAAAATTTATCTATGTCATTCTGATATGTTAGACTGTATAGTTCTTTCTATTTTTTTTTTTAAAAAAGAGAAAAAAAAAATAGCGATAGCATGAGATTGAGGAATAATAAATAATAATTGAGGGCCCAATAAGGACAAGAAAAATAATGAGAAGGTTATCTGTTTGGTTTGGTTCCAATCATGCCCATTCGCTGTGTTGATTTGGACAACGAGTGGTCACTGGTGACGGTAAAATAAGCTTCAGTGCACTTTTCACGCCACTTATGATTACTAGTAATGCACTCCCTCCGTTTTTAAATATAAACAAATTTTTTTATAATATTATGTTTTTAAATATAAATAAAATTAATTATATTTACTTGCATTTAATAAAAAAAATTTTATTATACTCTCCACTCGATTTATTCTCTCATTTATTATAGTAATTTTGAAGAGGAGAGAGAGTAACTTAATGGAGGATAATTTAGAAAAATAAATTGACTTTTTGATAGATTCAAAAAATTAAATGAGACTAACTAATTTTCTTAAAGGGTGTGAGTTAGATAATTTTTGCTTATAATAAAAAACGGAGGGAGTAAGTATTATTCTTTTTCTAGAATTTTTCTCTCTCTGCTTTATTTTTTTTTAAAGGCTGTGTGATTTTAGAAAATAAAATTATCTAATTTTATTTATTATTTTACATTTTAACGAAATATTAATTATTTTTTTATTAAATATTATATCATTTGAGTAATTGAATTTTTAATAAATAAATATAAAAAAAGATGTAATTTATTAATTAATAAAGTGATGAAGGATATAGTATGAAGTTAAATAAATATTTTTATGAAAATAAAAAAAAATTGATTGTTTCTTAAATTATGTATAAAAACTTTAAACGACAAACAATATGGGACGAAAGTAGTATTCTTGTAATAATGTTTCATTATACTCTCTCCCTTTCACAATATTTGCCGTTTAAGATTTTAGCACAATAATTAATAAAAATATTTATCACTCTTAATTTTATAAAATAAACTAAACAATTTTTTAATATACTATTTTTATTTTATAATTAAATATCAATCTCATTCTTAAATATTAATATTAATTTTTCTGTTTGCACTAACTCTCTTTTTCCTGTATAATTGAAAATAATAATTAATATTATTATAGAAATAGTAAAGTGATAAATAATTTAAAAAAATTAAAATGACTAAAATAATAGATATTGTTAAACGAATGCCTAAAGGGCAGTTCTTATTTTTTTGGTACATTTAATTATAGCTTATTTACGAAAAAAATTATAATTCTTCATTATCAAATTTTTATTTTAAGGAATTATTTTGAGATCAAAATTATATATATTTTTAGTTCTGTTAAATATTTATTTTTTTATTTTAATATTTATAAATTTTAGTCTTTATAAGAAAAGACCAAAATAGAAACAAGTTCAGAAAGTTAGGAAAAAAAAGTAAAGAAAAATTTATAGGGACAATCAGAAAACAAATTTATTTTTTTATAAAGACTAAAACCTGGAATCAACATGAAAAAAATTAAATTTTATAGGGATTAAAAATATAATTAAAAACCATAAAAAAATATCACTAAATTTTATTTATTCTGTCATTAAATATATTAAATATGTTAGCAACTAAATGGTTTGTGAGTTTGTGATATGATGATATCATATATAACTATTAACAATGTTATTTATTCAATTAAGTACTAAATAAATTATTCTTTTTCAATAGTGATGGAATGTCAACCTAATCCGTTAAATAGGAGTGATAAATATTTTTATAAGAGGGAAATAAGCTAGGTAAAACGTATTTTAGTATAGTTTATGTAGTTTAGCCGATAAAAAAAAAATCACTTAAACGAATTAGTAGTCATCAATAATGCTTTCTCCGTCCTATAATATAAGTTCCAACTAACATTTTACACACTTTAGAAAAATTGTTTAAATTATTGAAATTAGAAGTATTAAGTAGACTATTGAGATGTTACACAAATTAAGGGGGTGTATTGGTTTAGGATTTTAAAAGAATTTTTTAATTGAAAAAAAGTCTGTAGATTTTAAAAGACTTTATAGGATTTTCATAACTTTTAAGGATTTTGCAAGAATTTCAACAATTTTGAAGTCAGGATTTTAATAGATTTGTATCATAGACTCTGCAGGACTTTGTGGACTTTATTGGACTTTATAGACTATGCAAGACTTTGTGAAGTTGTTGCATACGATAAGAATTCAAGATTCTTTTGCATACATTCAAATTTAAAAAAGGACAAAACACACAAAAATAATTTTAAAAAGTCGGGATAAATAGCGTTCGTCCACATATTCATAACTATACTAGTCCTCCAAGCATTACCGTCTTCTTGTTCTTGCTCTTGGATTTGAATAATAGGCTTAATATTATGGTCTTCATTAACTGGTAATTTTGAAGATGAAGACTCCTCCACTGATTCAATTGGAAAATCATCATAACGACATTCTTTCCGAAAAAAGTTATGTAGTGATGCATACGCTAATACAAGTTTGGTTATACATATCAACTAGCAATCATACTCGTGCTTTGCACGGGTTGTCATCCAATACTTTATTTATTTATTTATTTATTATTATTATTAGTATTTTGATATTCTTCTACTATTTTATTTTAATTTTAAGATTTTTTTTAAAAAAGTAAAATCTATAAGCCTATTAAAATTTAAAATAGATTTCAATAATAATTAAAAAAAAGATATAATCAAATTTTATATATTTTTAAAAATTTTAGTTGCTGATCTCATAAAGTAAATGGAGACTTTTCATATTACCTATAAATATGAAATAATTGAAAATTAAAATGAGAGGTTATGAATTTAAATCAACTAAAAATAAAGGGAATGTAACATTTTTATAAATTATTATAATAATTTGAATAAAATCTATAAAATGCATATTTAATGTTTATTATTATTAATAAGAAAAAACAATCAGAAGCTTAAACGATTTTATTATTAATAAGAGTTTTTAAACAATGATAAAGCTGATTATTTAAACATTTTAGTCATCTAATACCACTCCAATATATTTATTGTTTCTCATATTTTATAATTTTAATTATATTTATATTTATATTTATACTTTAATTTCTTCAGCTAAAAAATAATTTTAAATCAAAAAATATTTTAAATAAGTGACAATAGATATATTGGAATAACAATAGTCTCACTCCATATTAAAATAATTAATAAAATAAGATGAATTTATTTACACTACATCAATTCAATTTCATAATATAAAACATGTCTTGCAAAAAAAAGTATTAAAAGAAGACTTTAATCTAATAAAATTTTAAGTCATATTTTTTTTTGTCTATCATCTATCTAAATAAAAAAAATTGTAAATATGAGTTGTTTAAGGAAATTCAAATTGTATATTGTTAAAGGTTAAAATTGTTTCTCATATTATATGTTCAAATATGATGAGCATTCAAGCCTTCAACATCAGCGGTAGGTAGCACTAAACCACACATTTTTATTAGTATTGTAATAATATTGAAACACAAAAAATAATATTTTTCTACCTTAAAAGTTGGTTTTAACCCAAACATGTAGATAAGAACTTAAAAAGAGAACATGTTTGATATAATTTTATTTTTTTTAGCGTATATAAGCTACCTTTAAGTAAAAAGTTATTTCTTGAAAAATTATTTTAGAGCTTTTCTTTCCTAAAAAGCCTTTTATAAGTAAAAAAATTAAATAAGAGATGTATTAAAGGGTAAAATAGACATTACATAGTTTTTGTTTTTATTCCTCTTCTGTCCCTAGGTTAACTCTTCTCGTGTATATATTCCCTCTTCATTGTCTAAACAGTAACTTGAATGTACAATCTCTTTTCTTTCATAAAGCCTTTTCGGCTCCTATATGGTATCACCGCATTAGGGTTTCGCTCTTCTAGGGTTTCAACAATGGCCGCCGCCGCCGATGAACCACCTCCTATGGTGGATGAATCTCAGAATCCTACAAGCCCCTTCTATCTTCACCCAAGTGAGAACCCTAGCACCGTCACGGTGACACCGGTTCTTGAAGGCGCATCAAATTTCCAGATCTGGCAACGTAACATGTCCCGCGCTCTGATCTGTAAAGGCAAACTCGGTTTCGTCAACAACACAATTCCAGAACCTCCTTCAGATGATCTCTTACATACGGCGTGGATGAAGTGCAACACGATGGTGATTTCATGGATCGCGAAGTTTGTCTCCGTCCAGATTGGCCAAAGTATCGCCTATTTCGACACGGCGGCGGAGGTTTGGCAAGATCTCCGTGAACGCTTCTCCGACGGTGATCTTTTCCGTTTCTCTGACCTCCTACATGAGATCCATTTGGTTCGCCAAGGTGATCTTGATATTGCTTCTTATTTTACACAATTAAAGATCCTTTGGCAAGAGTTAGATGTCTTGCGACCGTTTTTTTCTTGTACCTGTTCTGTGAAGTGTTCTTGCTCCCTTGTTACGAATGTAAAACGCCAACGAGAAATGGAATATGTGGTATGTTTCCTCAAAGGACTCAACGACACATACGACACCGTTAGACGTCAAATCATGTGTATGGACCCTCTCCCACCGATTTCCAAGGTTTTTTCCCTTACTCAGCAACAAGAACGGAAGCTTAACCCTACCGGTAAGATCCTTTCCGCTGCGGCGAACGCTGCTGTAGTTCCATGGAAACAAGGTAACCCTAGCTCTAACTATCAAGGTAAAGGCAAAGGTAAAATGTATTCCTCCCGAGGTTCCTCCTCTAATACACCTAAAACCTGCACGTTTTGCGGTAAAGAAAATCATACCGTCGAAACTTGTTACTTCAAAAACGGATTTCCATCCAACTTCAAGTTTAAGAACAAACAGAATACAAACTCTGTTAACACCGTTGGCACCATTGAACCTTCTGTGGTAAAATCTGAAGGTAGTTCTTCATCCTCTCTTAGTCTCAGTAGGGATGAATATGACATGCTGATCAACTTGCTGAAAAAGGATAGTTCTCAGACTCTGGACCCTTCTGTTAGTCACATAGCCGCACACACTCACTCTTCTGTTGACATGCCAGGTACATCACCTACACAGTCTTCTTGGATTGTGGACAGTGGTGCAACCAATCATATTTGCAATAACATGCAATTTTTTATTGATCACCGTTTAATAAATCCTATATCTGTCTCTTTGCCTAATGGCGAATCCTCTACTGCTAGGTTCTCTGGAACTATACAGTTCTTAAACAAATTTGTCTTGAAAAATGTTCTGTATATTCCTGGTTTCAAATGCAACATCTTATCTGTCTATCAAATAGTTTCCTCTTTGAATCTCAGAATATTTTTTGACAGATCTTCTTGCTTTGTGCAGGACCTAGCAACACAGAGGACGATTGGACTTGCTAAAGTCCAACATAGGCTTTATATCTTGAACAATTCATGCTCTGTGAAAAACACACAATCTGACATTTCTTCTTGTGCTTCTGTTTGTGACTCTGTTTTCGACTTATGGCATTATAGATTAGGGCATCCTTCCAATTCTGTTTTGCATCGTGTTAAGACTCTGTTGTTAAATTTGCAAACAAATTTGCTTGTGATAACTGCCATTTTGCAAAACAAACTCGTATGCCTTTTCCAAATGAAAATAACAGAACTGATGGTATTTTGAATCTAGTTCACATGGATATTTGGGGTCCGCTAAATTCACAGTGCATTCATGACCATAAATACTTCCTTACGATTGTTGATGACTTCTCTAGACATACATGGGTTCACTTAATGCGTTCTAAGTCTGAAACTAGGGATCTTATTATGAAATTTATTGCTTAAGTGCACACCCAATACAATGTTTCTGTAAAAGCCATACGTTCAGACAATGGTGTGGAATTCAATATGTCTGATTTTTTTGCTACTAACGGCATTTTACATCAAACTTCATGCATAGAAACCCCAAAACAAAATTCTGTGGTTGAAAGGAAGCATCGCCATATTCTTAATGTTGCTCACAGCTAATTGTTTCAATCCAACTTACCTAGTTGTTACTGGTGTTATGCTATTCTCCATTCTGTGCATCTAATAAATTTATTGCCAAGTAGAACTTTGTAGGGAGACACACCATATCAGCTTCTCAGTGGCTCTCCACCCACCATCATTGATCTTAAAGTCTTTGGATGTTTGTGCTATGCTACCACAAACACCCAAAGCCGAGGTAAGCTTGACCCAAGGGCTAGAAAAGCTGTTTTCTTGGTTTTAAAACTGGCACTAAAGGTTACAGGTGTCTTGACTTAGTTTCCAAAAACATATTTGTTTCTCGAAATGTTGTGTTTTATGAAGACTGTTTTCCTTACAAATTAGTACAGCCAAGTAATGCTGTCATTGATCCTACGTTACCTTCTTTTGATTTTAAAAGTACCCCTTTTTGTGACCCTTGGCCTATGGAACACCATGTTCCTACATTAACTCAGACCACTCATATAGTGCCTGAGACATCCCCCCTGCCCATAATATCTCTGTGCAGGATACCCCCTTGACCACTGACATTGAAGCTGATAATACAGACTGCATAGCTTTGAGAAAAAGGTGTAAGGATGAAAAGTGCCCCTGGGCATTTACGTGATTATCACTATTTTTTTCTGCAACATAATGAAACTCCAGATCCTAAAGGAGTCAGGTATCCTCTTTCCTCTACCCTCTCTTATGCAAATCTGTCTAAATCCTTTGCAAATTACATTTGTAACTTGACTCTTAATGATGAACCTACTAGTTATTCTGCTGCTTCTAAAGACCCTAAATGGATTACTGCCATGGAAACTGAACTTCAGGCTTTAGCCTTAAATAAAACTTGGACTCTTACTAATCTCCCTAAAAAATAAAAGAGCTATAGGATCCAAATGGGTTTATAAGATTAAGTATAACTCTGATGGTAGTATTGAACGTTATAAAGCTCGTCTTGTTGCAAAAGGGTATAATCAAATTGAAGGATTAGACTACTTTGATACTTTTGCTCCTGTTGCGAAGTTAACTACTGTGCGTTTACTGATCTCTGTTTCTGCTATTCTAAATTGGAATCTTTTTCAACTTGATATAAATAACGCCTTTTTACATGGTGACTTGCATGAAGATGTGTACATGAAAGTTCCTCAGGGTTTGGATGTCAAAAATAAAAACCTAGTTTGCAAACTAAATAAATCATTGTATGGTTTGAAACAATCTGGCAGAATGTGGTTTTCAAAGTTGTCCTGTTTTCTGTTTAATTTGAATTACATACAATCTAAACATGATGTTTCTTTGTTTACTAAACGCAACTCGTCTGGTTTCACCTTTATCTTAGTTTATGTTGATGATTTAATCCTTGGAGGCAATAATGAAACTGAAATACACCTTGTCAAAACCCTTCTCCATAATACTTCCAAAATAAAAGATCGGGGCATTTCGAATTATTTCTTGGGTTTGGAAATAGCCCATTCTAAAAAGGGTATTTTAGTTTCATAGAGAAAATACACATTGGATTTATTAGATTCTACTGGTCTTCTTGCAGGTAAACCTGTCAGAACTCCTATGGTAAAAGCAGCCCTGAAACACAAAGACACAGATCCTATGTATGAAGATGTAGCAGGATACAGAAGACTTGTGGGCAAGCTCCTGTATCTTACAACCACAAGACCTGACATTAGTTTCGTTGTCCAGCAACTAAGTCAGCATATGGCAAAACCGCGCGCACTGCATTACAGAGCTGCTCTCCGCGTCCTCCACTATCTTAAAGCCAATCCTGGACAAGGCCTATTCTTCCCGCGAGACAACCAGCTACAACTCAAAGGCTTTTGTGATTCAAATTTGGGGACTTGCCCTCAAACACGAAGATCAATCACTAGCATGTGTGTATTCATGGGAAATGCCCTGATTTCCTGGAAAGCAAAGAAGCAGAAGACTGTGTTTCGCTCCTCTTCAGAATTTGAGTACAGAGCAATGGCCTCCACCACTTGCGAATTGCAATGGTTGACATACCTGTTAAAAGACTTAGGGATTAATTTTTGTACCCCTGCTTTACTTTATTGTGACAACCAATCTGCAATGCATATTGCCCGAAATGCAGTTTTTCACGAACGCACAAAACACATTAAAATCGACTGTCATGTCGTGCGTGAAAAACTGCAATCCGGATTACTTAAGCTGCTCCCTGTTAAGTCAGAGCACCAATTAGCTGATCTTTTTACAAAACCCTTAGAACCATTGGCCTTTGATGCCCTTCTCTCCAAGCTGGGAGTATATAATATATACTCTCCAGCTTGCGGAGGGGTATTAAAGGGTAAAATAGACATTACATAGCTTTTGTTTTTATTCCTCTTCTGTCAGGTTAACTCTTCTCGTGTATATATTCCCTCTTCACTGTGTAAACAATAACTTGAATATACAATCTCTTTTGTTTCATAAAGCCTTTTTGGCTCCTATAAGATGTAAAATCAAAATTATCTTGCTCAATTACTCCACTTATAAAAGGAAGAGAAGGCAAAATAAATAAATAAATAAATAAACTGGGCGAAACATACACTGAGTAGAGTAAGTGTAAATAGATACTTGAACCTTATGATCAATAATATATACATATTATTTTTTATATTTTAAAAATAATATTTCATATGTATGAAGAATACATACATGTTTTTTCAAAAGTCAATAATATTATTTAAAAAATATTGAATAATTTATAATATATACATATCTATTGTAATTATGAAATTTAAGTGAAAAAGGCATAAATAACAAATAAAAAAAAGTTAAAAGAACATTAATCCATATTTTTCCTTCAGAGATGAGTTTTATTTGTCAACAATGCGTGAAATGACCACTAGATTCTAGTTTATGAAATTTTAAAATCATACTAATATGAACATGATTAGTTTGAATAAGTATATGACTCTGAGCTTGTTGGGGAAAGAGGTGAGAGAGAGAAAGAAAGGTTCTGTGATTGAGTGCTTGTTGGAGAATGAAACACTTGAAAAGTCACGTTTAGAAATCCTTTCAATTTTGGTGGGATTGTTTGATGGATTGGTTTCTACTAAAAAGTCACTCAAAATCTATCTAATAAAAGAATCCATTAAAATCCTTATATTTTTTAATACCTATAGATTGTTTTTAAGTACTAGGAAATCTCAAACAAATACTAATGAATTTTAATAGACTCTTTTTAAAGTTTTGAAAATCTTGATTGAATACTAGTGGATTGTTTTTAAGTGATAGAAAATCCTGATTGAATACCAACAAACTTTTTTACCCAAAAAATGTCTTTTAAAATCCTGTATAATCTTAAACCAATACACCCCCTAAATTTAAACACAATTTTTTTTATTGGTTGAATGACTTTAAAAGTTAAAAAATCATAATAAATACTTCTTATTTTATGTGTAAGTATTTATATTATGAGACAAAATATTTTGATAATTAGGACTTATATTATGGGACGAAGACAGTACCATATGCAAAGAAAGAAGAATGCAATCAACACTAAAATGTAGAAGAAGAGGCGAGCGAGGATGGAGTCCCTACCATTGACATTTAATATCAGCCGTTGATGGAGGGAGCTGCTTCTTCATTAGGGAGAGGCTTCAGGTGGAAGCTGGTCCACTGGATTAAATGCTCAACATTATTTCTTGCGATTTGTCATTAGATAATATCTATGAATTATGAAATGGAACAAACCAATTAGATTTATTAATTTGAGTTCGGTGGGATCGGACTCATCATCAAGGAATTTTGTGGCAACATTTTTTTTTTTCCTCCTTCTATTTTTTCCTAGACAGCTGCTAATTATTCTTGATTTTCATGGCAAAATTAATAGTAAGATTCAAACTGCAATTAGTGGCTCCAACCACTTTGAAATGGAAATGAAGAAATTGCGTGTGAATACTAATGAACGACTTTTTAACGCTTACTAATTGATGAGTTTTATATAAGATGGTTCTTTAAATGTTTTTTGTGCAAGAAATAATAGAAGTGGTTTAAAACGTGTTGGTGAGAATATTTGTGGTGATACTCGCGAGGCATGCTTCCCCTAGGGTGAAAAAAAGCAAGATAATGGCGGCATTAGCGTTAGTATGAACACCTTATATATGAGTTATTTACCAAATAGTCAAAAGTCAAGAGGATGGACAAGTAAAGTAGTAATTCAAATTTAAAATGAATTATATATTAAAATAGTTTTTAATTTTATATTTTATAATAAGTCAATTTAGTCTTTCGCGAAATCAGTCATTTTAGTCTCTGATTTTCATTATTATTGGTCATTTTAGTCCATGACTTTCACTACATCATTCATTTTAGTCAATGACTTTCAGGGACTAAAATGAATGATCATATAATTTAGCGACTAAAGTGACCTATAAAATATAAAGTGAGGAACTAAAGTGACTTATTCGCACAAAGTTAGGGACTAAAATGAATTATTCTAACAAAGTTAGGGACTGAAACGATACATTAGTCAACTTGAAATGTATAAATGTGAAGAAAAAAGGTACTAGCTTCAATAATCTTCACCTCCTGTTATATTCAACACTTATCTCAATGTTAATGGAGTAGTGTAACACGAGTGAATGTATGTTTAGTTTTCAATTCATAAAGATAATTTTTTTCAATGAAAATTAAAAATTATTTTTGAAAATTATGTAATTCAATTGGTGATCGCATGAAGACATGTATATATAGGCATGAGATTCGATCTCCCGTTATACTACTTTATTACTACTTTCTTATGAATAAAAAAAATTTAATTACTTTTAACAAAGAGAAAACCAAACAATTTTTTTTTTTACTTTTTTTATTTAACTCAATATAAATTATTTTTTCTCATAGAAAAGTAGTCTAGCCGGGGATTAAACTCATTACCCATACACACATATTTCCATGTGCTTCCCAACTGAGCTACATGACTGGGACTCAATATATATTGTTTGAGAATATTTAAACTATTAATTCTTTTAAGGAGATTTTTAACTCGTACAATATTGTACACGTTAAGTATCTCAAAGGATAAGTTTTTATGAGAAAAGACAAAAATTGATTGGCTTATGTTACCCTCTCAAATGGAGAGGTGTTTAACAAAGTGCTTATGAAACATTTTATTATATTATGTTGGATCTCACGTGTACACATCACTTTATTAGTTTAAGTATTCAAAACACTCTAATGCAAGATCTTAAATAAGCATTCTGGATGGGTCCCGCATTTACCTACAAATCAACTATTTCATATTTATTTTTGGATAAATTGCAATAAGCCCCCTTGAGGTTTGGGGAAATTGCACTCCATCCCAAACCTCACCAAAATTAGCACTTCACTCTGTTTTTTTAACCGTTGAATGTTGACTACTGACCTAGCTAACGTTTCTGTCGTTTTCATCTGTCACATGTACGAAGATGTCTATTTGTTAACTTTAAAATCTATTTTTAAGGTTGATGTAGCAAACTGGCGAGGCAAAAACGTTAGTTAACTACTATACGACTAACGTTTCTTTCATGCCAGTTTGTCACATATGCAGGTTCTAAACCTTCTATTAATATCAAAAACTATTTTTAATACTTATGTGATAGGTTGATGGGCCAAAAATGCTAGTTAACTGACGAAAATGGGATAGAGTGCTAATTTTGATGAAGTTTGGGATGTAGTGCAATTTCCCCAAACCTCAAGGGGGTTATTGCAATTTATCCTTTATTTTTTTATTTTTAATACAAAGTGAGTGCACATTTTATATAAGAGTCAGATGCTAATTTAAACAATTTTGTTAAATATTCCATTTCACGTCAACATGCTTCAAAGAAAATGAGATGCTTAACCGTGGGGTACTTAAATGATAATAATCCATTTAAACACTCATTTGAAGATAGTCTAACATGTATTTAGTACTTACTATTTTTTTTATTTTAAGATTTTTATCGTGTATAATATTGCACACGTTAAAAATTTTTTTTAAAAAAAATATAAATGATAAATGAAGAAACGGAAAGAATATTATAATAGTATGTGTGGGGACAAAACCCATGATTCAGATAATTGCCCTTATTGACATAATAAAATAGTCATCATTATTCAACTTCTCTCCACCACTCTCACCCTCTTCCCTTTCTATATATTCCCCTTCACACGCCCCTCCCCCTCCTATACCTTTCTCTCTCTCCAAACAAAACCTCTCTCTCTCTCTTCCCCTCTTCTCTCCAATTTCTTCTTCTCTTCCACTCAAAAACTCAGTCTGAGAATCCATAAGCCCTTATTAGTTAATTACTGTTTTGTCCTCACGATGACGACGCTTCGAAACGATGATTTAGGTTTAAGTCTCAGCTTGAGCTTCTTCCCTCAAAATCCCCAGAAACCTTCCATCGAACCTTTCACTTCTTCAGGTGATTGTTAATTAATTATTATATTCGATTCCTCAGATTTTTTTTTTTTCCACCATCGGATTCTATACTCGAATGTTTAATTTCTTTCCAGATCTAGGTCCAATTCTTCTTTTTCTGCTTTTACTTTAACCAGCGTGCTTTCGTCGTTTCACAAAAATGATGCGCACCTACCTAGCTCCATCGAATAAATTATTATTTCAACCTTTTTCCCTCTTTTTATTCTTAGCTTTCCAAAGTTCCTTACATTTCCCCTGTTTTACTACTACATATTGCAATTCATGATAAAAATTTATCGGTTTAAATCATGCTGATCGGTGTTCGATTCCTAATTTTGCGTAGTAAAATAGTTTTATCGGAAGATATTGTAATCATTTCGATGATTTTTTCGTCTCGAAAGAAATTAATCTTCGGATATACTGAAGCAAAGTGTGTTGTTGATGCAGATCGAGATTCGGAAACATGTAGAGGCGACGGAGGGTCGTCTTTCCTTCGCGAAATCGACGTGAACCGGTTACCGTCTGGTGTTGATTGTGAGGAGGAAGCAGGGGTTTCGTCTCCGAACAGCACCGTTTCGAGCGTGAGCGGTAAGCGGAGCGAGAGGGAGACGAACGGAGAAGAACAAGACACCGATAGAGCTTGTTCGAGAGGAATCAGCGACGAAGACGACGGCGAAACTTCGAGGAAGAAGCTTAGACTCTCCAAAGATCAAGCTATTATTCTTGAAGAGAGCTTCAAAGAGCACAATACTCTTAACCCCGTAAGTAACCACCATCACTCACTCTCAACTAACCGAGGGTTTAAATTGCGGTTATGATTTCGTATTAGTTAGGATTAGATGCGGTCATTACAAATTACTTTTTTGAAGTTTTATATTAAAGTTATATTTTTTCATAAATTAAATGAAAGTTATTATACTTTCACTATAAGACAACTTTTTTTTAAGAAGTATTATAATAATTTTTTATTTTTATGAGATTTACGTTTAGATCTGAAATTATAATTCCCTTAGCTGCAAGGGAATTTAAAACTTTATTTAACTTTTTTTTAGGGCATCACTACTTAAAAGCTATGCTATGTATTTTACTCTTTGTAGCAAAGTTTTGAGTTAAATCATGATTTTCCTTTTTACACCATTTTTGTCATTTGCAGAAACAAAAAATGGCACTCGCGAAGCAATTAGGCCTTCGAGCAAGACAAGTGGAGGTTTGGTTCCAGAACAGAAGAGCAAGGTTTGTTCATTTTGCTAATTCTTTTTTTTTTTTTTCTTAAGGATTAAATTGAAAAAGAAAATTAAATTATCGGTTGGTGGAATTTTAATTTTCAGGACGAAGCTGAAGCAAACGGAGGTAGATTGTGAGTTCTTGAAACGGTGTTGCGAGAATCTAACGGAAGAAAACCGGCGGTTGCAAAAGGAAGTGCAAGAGCTTAGAGCACTGAAACTTTCCCCGCAATTCTACATGCACATGACCCCACCTACCACACTTACCATGTGTCCGTCTTGTGAGCGTGTTGCTGTTCCACCCTCCACCGTTGATCCTGCCACGCGTCACCATCCCGTGGCACCATCTCATGCTCGGCCATTCCCCTTGGGCCCATGGGCCTCTGCTGCTCCTATACCCCATAGGCCTATCGATATTCTCCGTCCCAGATCTTGATGTGGATACCCGACCCGGAGGAAATGATAAATTTGAAAAAAATTACAATTAATAGTTAACCAAGTCTATTAAATATGATAATTAAAAATCAAATTGTCATCATATGTGTTAAACAAGATTTTGTTGGGAGGTTATATCTATTTCTACAATCTTTTCGTTTAGAAAGAGATTGGTCTTTTAGTTGCTGATGTAAAAAAAAAATATTATAAAAATAGAAAAAAGAAGAGAACGGTTGTAACTCATGGGTAGCATTAGCATATCCATGAATTCTGTGTTCAAAGTGCGGTCTAAGATATGGTGGTTAGAAAAAATGATTTTGTGGGTCTCCAATGTTTTGTACTATTTTGAGTATTTGACCCATCTTATCTTTTTTAGGTTTTTGGAGGCATGACCTATTAATCTAGTTAGAATTTTTTTAGTTTCCATTTCTCATGATTAATCAGAGACTTTTGTGTAAAGTTTAATAGTCTAATTGATTATTAATTATTATATATTATATACAGATATAGATTTCCTCTTTGTTAGAATATTTTGTTGTTCCTGAACCTAAAAGTCAAGTTTAAATTTGGGCTGATTGCAAACGTATTCAAATGATCCTTGTTAATTACGGGTTTTGGGGTCTGAATTTGACAAAGGGAAAAGACATTATTACATTTGTAAAGAAGTTTGTCCTAAATGACCAAACAGTTGTTTAAGAATTTTGGGTCATTATGGACCCACGTTGATGATGCTTATAATAATAAGGGTCTCGTTAAATATTATTTTTAGATTACTTTTTAAGGTATAATAAATTTACTATAATTAATGTTTTGATTTTTTTGTAATATATATACATTAAATTAGTTTATAATTTTTAAAATAATAAATTTATAACTTTTAAAATAATAAATTTTATCACTTCTTATAAAATATTTTTATTTTTGTATTTTTAATAAGTATTCTAAAAATAATGTTTAACATTTTCTTAATAATAATTGTGAATGTGAGAGAGAATCTTATTTTCATGAATAATCAAAGCATTGACTCATTCCTATTCCTATGTTTTACTAGATGTGTGTTCGATGGATAACCCTCTCTCTCTTAATTTTAAGGTTATGTATTTTTATATTTAAGAAGTATTTTTTTTTAATTAAAGTTAAAATTAAAAAAGTTTAAATATGTTTTTTGTCCTTATAAAATAAAGTTATTTTAGTTTTGGTTCTTATATTTTTTTTACTTAAGTCCTTAATAATAATTTTATTATTAATTTTAGTCCCTAAAGTGAAAAAATGAGTTTTGTGTCAAACACACATTTAATTAATCAATTATTTAAGAACACAACACATATCTTAGAAATCTTGTAGTTATTAGCAATCTAATAGTTAAGTATTTAAGGCTAAAATACACATTTGATCTTTTATGTTTTGTCGAAATCCTATTTTGGTCCTTTATGTTTATTTTGTCTCAATTTGGTCCCTTACGTTTGTTTTATGGACCAACGTTAGACTCTTCTTTGAACTTGTTAGTCTAGTTAACCAAACTGCATATGTGGCACCTACATGGTATTAACGACATTAGTTGTCATCCGTTTCCAGACTAAAACGACACCGTATAGAATTTTTTTCTTAAACGTATGCAGTTCTATTAACTTAAACTAACGAAAGCACGCTTAAGAAAAATATCTAATAAGGTGTCGTTTTAGTCTAGAAAAAGATGACAACTAACGTTGTTAATTTCATATAAGTGCCATGTATGCAGTTCTGTTAACTTAGACTAATGAATTCAAAGATTAATCCAACGTTGGTCAAAAAACAAACGTAAATGACCAAATTGAGATAAAATAAACATAAATGATCAAAATAGGATTTTCGCAAAACATAAAGGACAAAATGTGTATTTTAGCTATTTAAATAATTTATAGGGATAATTACACTAACCTCCCTTGAAGTTTGCTGATATTACACATACCCCCTCCAGTTTTTAAAATTACATTTACCCCCTGAAATTTATACTTTTATTAAAAAATGCTAAAATAAAAAAATAAGTAATAAATAGTAAAATTAATTTTTCTTAGAAAAATGAAAAATTTGCACAATAACACCATAAAAAAAAATTAACATTAGGGGGGTTTGTGTAATGAAAGTTAAAATTTCAGGGGGTAAATTTAATTTTGAAAACTGGAAGAGGGTAAGTGTAATATAGACAAACCTCAGGGGAGGTTGGTGTAATTATCCTAAAAAGATCTTTTTTTCTTTTCACATTCACCTCTCACTTCTCTAGAAATTTGTTTATGCTCTCACTAAATTTTATTCCTAACACAGATTCTGGCAATAAAATTAAGTGTATCTTTGAATTTGTACAACTTGAAGTTTTTTAATATTGGAAGTCATTTTTTTTTATTAAAAAGATAAAAATAAAGAATTGTACAAGTTATAAATGTATGGAGTTGTATTTTAAACATTGTTGAAATTCCGGTACGACAAGATATAGAGCTAATAATATTCTCTTTTGCTACCTTTAGAATAATAATCACTAAGAAATACAGAGTTAATAATATTCTCTTTTGCTATGTTTAGAGTAATGATTTTTTTTTACATCTTTAGTATAATGATTAAGAAATACTAATGAATTAAGAATTACGAGATGTATTTGTAACATTTACAGGTGAAGTGTATTTATAACATTTAATGGTATACTATTTTTAATAAAATTTTGTTTGTTTCTTATCACTTAAACATTAAGGCGATGTTGATCAGCAAAGTTGTAACATATTTTATAGATTTGATTCTTTGAAAATAAAAAATTCTTTTTATTGATAAATTCTAATAATTCAAATATATAAACATTCTTTTATTTTTCATTTTATATGCTCATTCTAAAAATATAAATTTTATGTTTTATCATGCAACATAGCCCAACAATAAGAATTAAGAATTACCTTACATCAACTATCTATTTATAGTTAATGACTAATAACAAAGGGGATTTTTTTCCCCTCAAAAGAAGAAAAATATATTAATATGATTTTTGAATTTATTAATATATTTTAAATTTAATTTTATCATTATTTTATAAAACAAAATGCCATGCTAGCAACTCCCAATAAAATATTAAATGACAACCCATCAAAGGGATTCAATTGTAAAATGTAAAAAACTTTAGAATTCACAATTAGCGCAATTAAAAATATATAGATTAAAACTATACAATTGTCATAGACGAAAGACTAAAAATGTATTTAAAGCAAAATTATCTAATTGGATACCAAACTTTGTATTGCAAACAAAATCTAAAATAAACACAAATTGGTTACTCTGAGATGACAACTACTTTTATCACTATGGAGGAAACTTATTAAGAGTCTATTTGTTGTTGATTATTTTGTAGAATAATTATTTATTATTTATTCAATATAAAAGGCCATTCCGTAAGTTTTTTAGATACTTATTTGTGCTTTTAAAAATAATTAAAGATAGAAAATAATCAAATTATAAATAATAATATAATTTATTTGTAGAAGTTTTATGACATGGGCTATTAGTTGAAAACAAACTAAAAGAATTTTCCATTTTTTTGTTCAACAAAAGATTTTTTCATTTTGGAATCTGTTAATAAAGCTACTTACTTAAAACTCATTGTCTTATTGACCTTGAATGAAACTAACAACAGCTAGAGGATTGGGCCTAAGAACCATCAAAACTGGGCCGTAATCCATCGGGCCTTTATTTTGTCCACTCAGGGTTACTAAATACACAACTGTAAAAGCCCAATAAGTTGAAAACTTGAACGAGAAAAAAAAAAACGAAGTGTTTCAAAAACCCTCCAATTCCAATCTGCGAAGTTTCCCTCTACGAGGAAGAGAGTTGTTCATAGCAGCATCGATGAGGTCCTTCACTGAAGTTTAATCCGCGCCATTTGATAATCTCGCACCACTTTTCGGTGTTCTGGAAGAATCCTTCGTAGTTCAAACTTTGGTTATTTCTGAGAAATGGATAGGAGGCTCAACGGACTCACTGTTCCGTCGAGCTTCACCGGCGGCACCGCCGTGACAAGATCTTCATCCCCAACAATACAACCTAACTACAGTAGCCGATTAGTTCAGGTACTCTTCCTCTCAATTTTAGCTGCTGCGCTTCTTCTTGTTCAGCTAGTTTGTAAACCCTAGCTGCCAATTTCTAAGGCACTGTTTGGTTGGAAGCTATTCATTCGTACTTCTTATTTTTCTTATTTCAACTGTATGTTGAGTACTCCTAGGTAGCAGTTTTGAACTGTATATTGCAAACGGAGATGATTGTTATTGTGATTATAAAACACTGAGTAGTTCTTATAAATTAAACCTACTGAACTATTGAACACCTGTTCTTTTATACTTTAATGAACATATTCATAATTTTATTAAGTCTCTCTTAACATGTCTGGATTATTTGTGGTGGGATTGTTGCTGGGAACTTGTTAGGGTGAAACGACGAGATGTGATTTAATCTGAGAAACTGAGCAATTGTATTGTGCTGAACCTATACATTAATTTAATTATGATGAATCAAGCATCCATGTTATCCGCGTCGATAGTGAAATGCTTTGGTTGGTATTTCAATATGGATCCTTTTTATATCCGTGTAGTTGTGAAAAAAACTGTATTTGTTCTGTTAATGAGTTAATTTTAGTGTTACACTGTTACTGATGCAGAATAGAGGTTATCATTTCATATTTATCAAATAGATTACTACTGTCTCGAGGGAAGAAAAGAGAAGAAAATAAATGGCTTGTGAATCTTGATTTCAGGTAACATTGGAACACTTGGCAGCCATTGATCTGATTGAGTTGTGCAAAGAAGCCAAAATTGAGCGCTGTCGAGCAACCAGAGACTTGAGAAGCTGCGGTACCCATGTCCATCATGTACTAAATTCATGTGGGCATGCTTCTTTATGTGAAGAATGTAGTCAACGGTGTGATATCTGCCCAATTTGTCGAATCCCAATTTCGAAGAGCGGTCCTAGACTGCGTCTCCGACTCTATTACGAGTGCATAGAAGCCGGGCTTATTTCCAAGAGGTGTGATGAGAGATTTCAAGAAATAGAAGATGGAGAGAAACAACTAACTGCGGATGTCCAACGCCTTTATTCTTTATTTGATGTCGCACTTGAGAATAACTTGGTTTCTTTAATTTGCCATTGTATCCTTTTCTGTGTCAGTCATTTTTTTGGGCAAATTTAATTTTTAATTTGAATTTTATTTTAAATTAAAATTAAATATTAATATATAAATACCTGTTAATCGGTTAAGAAAAGGTATTTCACAATATGTAATCTTCTTTTAGTCTTATCACCTGAGAAATATTTTAGTTTGTTCCCTTATTTTGTTGTATCCCCTTTTATGTCCACTTAGCATTTTCTTGACCTGAAATTTGACAGATATTACAGATGTATGTATGGATGAAACTGCTGTTTCCAGTGATCCTGTTATAGCATTTTTGTTGGATGAAGTGGTAGTGAAGGATTGGTGCAAGAGAACATTCAAAAACATCTTAACTGAACTACAGGGAATTTGTATCCTTATATATATATATATTTTAATATTTTAATTAAACTCATCTTGTTTTTTACTTTCAAGTGTATGACATTTTTTTATCAAAATCATTGACGTATGTGCTCCCTAACAAATTTTACTAGATAATCTTGATGTTTCAGAAATGGAAGAGAGATTAAGTTTACTTCTGAAATTTTCATTATACTTGAATGGCATATCTAATGTGCTTGACGTTTTGGAGTCATCTTTCAAAGGTACTCTTTCGGCACAGCTTCATGATTTACATCATCTGCACGAGAGCATATTAAAAACAAAGCAGGTTAGTCTTGTAAGATTTTTGTGTTCATTGGACTATCTGGATAGATAACTATATTTTTGCATTAATGTTTGATTGTTGATGCTTATCTTGCTTGGCTGATTCACTTCACAAATCATGATAATTTTTTTAGATATTATCTGTTTTTTGTGGTATTTATAGCTATTGTTTGTGCTGTGTTCAAATGATGTTGTGTTATTTGTGTGGCTAATATTTATACATTAAAATACACTAATCTTGAAAAGTGTGGATGGCAATTGGTAACCTTTGTTGTAAAAGTTCACAGTGATGTTTGTATGTTGCATGTAAGAGTGCTGTTTGAGTGTTTGTACAACCAGCTAAAATATGTCATTCCACTTTAATTAATGTTTTTGTCAACCTTTTTGTGGTTGTACTCTTCATCTGTCTGTCTCCCGCTGTCCCATTCCCAGAAGTATGGAGTTCTGAAAGATTTAGAGTAGCTAATTGCAATCTTCATTCTGGTGATCATTCTGTTATTTTAATTGTTCTACCCAGCATATGGAGATTATTATTTGGTGTGCACGACATCAATTTTTGGAGAAAGTGAGGTCGCATTTCACTGACAGTTCATCATGGGCTGAAGTTGTTCGCAAACGGAAATCAGAAGCAGTTGATCGTGCATGGCCTGATGCAATAAGTCAATGTGCGGAGCCATCAGGACATCATAAAACTTTATTTATTGAAGATGCATTGAATAACCTCGATTTGGAGCAGGGGGTTATCAATGTAATTGGGGAGGGTTTAGAAGTTGCATCCTTGCAGCAAAACAGAACATCAAGTTTCAGGTCTATTGCTGATCAGGTGCTGGGTTATTATCCCTTCAGAAATCTTCGTGCTGCTGCTGATTTACTCTTTCTGCATGGGAGTTCTGATATGGTGACTGCTAAACAAGCAATTGTATCCTTTTACCCTCGTTTTTTTTTTTTGTGGGTGTGGATTTCTAATTTTTTCAGTAATAGTTATTATTTGGAGCGATACTTGTTGCTTTTCTTAACTTCTATAGTTTCTGTACTATTTGTATGATCGTCACTGGACTATTCCCGATGAGGAATGGAGAGACATACTAGTGGACTTTGCTGCCACATTTAGTATTAGCAGGCACTCATTGCTTGAGTCTTTGGTTTTTTACCTTCTGGATGATTTCACAGAGGAAGCATTACAGGTAACTTCAACATAATATTATGCACAGTGAGTCTTGGTTCCTGTTTACCCTATTCTTTGAAGTTGTTGAAACTATTTTTCATCAAGGTTGCTTTATGAATATTAAATACTGACTACTGATAAGCATCATATTCATCTAGCATTATAATTTGTTATGTTGTTAGGAAGCTTGTCGCCTTCTTCCTGAAATATCTGGTCCTGCATTGCATCCTAAAATTGCTGAAGTACTTTTAGAAAGGGGCAGCCCTGATACAGCTCTCATGGTTTTGAGGTGGGCTGGTCGTGATGGTGGACCACACTTAACTTCACTTAGAGATGCAGTCACTGCAGTGCGAGTGAGGGTTGAGAGTGGGCTTCTGACTGAAGCGTTTATGCATCAGAGAGTTCTCTGCACCAAAGTGAAGGAAAGGAATTTCAGTAAAGGAGCATCTGTGAATACTTCTGAGAAACTAAAAGGCCAATGCGGTAATTGGGTTGAGTGGGTGGAGGTCCTGGTGACTGAGATTTGTTTACTCTGTATCAGGAGGAACTTAGTGGATCGAATTCTTGAGTTGCCATGGAATTCTGATGAAGAGAAATATATACACAAATGTCTTTTAGACCATGCAATTAAAGATCCCAGAAATACAACTGGAAGTTTGCTTGTTGTCTTCTATATTCAGGTAATTAGCTTCAATAGCTGGTTCCATGTCCAATATTCATGCTACTGGTTTTTTTATCTTGTTCGTTCATTTGTCATGTGATCTTTTCAGTTATGATTCTGGAATCTTGTAAATGTTAATTAATTAATTTGATACTTAATCTTGTATTCTGAACCTCAGTATTGATATGTACCTCAGTTTCCTACTGGGTCACCATTCTGGGTGTAAATAAATGTGAACTTCATTTAGCTGCTTTAAATTAGTCAAGGCTAATTTAGCATAACTTTATAATAATTAATTTTGAGGAAAATGAGAGGAATTTCTTGCTTATTAATTTATCTGTGTTTCAGCGCTACAGATACTCCGAAGCATATCAAGTTCATATCAAACTTGACAAGGTGGAGCAAGACTCCATTTCAAAGGGTTCTATCAGTCAAGAATGTTTACCAACATTAGAAAAGGCTATGCAGTGGAGAACCAATTTGGTTGTAAGTGATTTAAAGATTAAAGTTTTTTTTTTTTTTTTATTTTAAAACAAATATTTTCTTCTGCGGCTTTTATCCTCTATTGATGTCAGGCATTATTTATTTTCTTGTGTAGCAATCACTGCGTTTCATGTTCTCATTTTCACGGAAAAATTTAAGTAGATGCTTTTTAGCATGTTTAAGAAAATTTTCGGACTTGATTGTGTTTTAAGATAATTTAATGTTTGAATAAAACAGAATAGATGCTTGGAGTTGTTGCCGGAAATTGAGCAGCAACAACTGAGGAGCGGAAACTTGACGGACGGTGGTGTTACTTCTCATGAAGAAGTTGAAATTCCTGATAAAGTTGTTCATCAGATTCAGGATTCTAGGTCGACCAGTTTACTGATTCCCTCATCTGCTAATTCCTCTCTTTTGCTGAATAGAGATCATACACCTGGTTTGTTGAATTCATCAACATTAGAAACTTCAGCCAAAATAGGCATACCCTTCCCCAATACTGGCCGTGACCTTGGTAATTTTGGTTCCCCATCAAATCATCATGACGGTTTAGTATTTAACAATAATGAGAGGGTTCGAAGCCATCAAGGTAAATTTGGCAAAATTCTTAGATATGATAACACTCCAACTCCAAGGAATCATAAGACCCGTTTCACGAATGGTTCACCTATGAAGGGATTTAATAGAACATCACCAAGCAATTCCCAGGAAAATAAGCCTGCCAAAATCTCACCAGGAGTTGAACATAATCTGCTTTTTTGCCATAATCAATCTACCAGTCCTATGTACTCCTGGAAGCCTACAGCTAATCCTGTTATGAGATCCGAGCTCAGCTTTCATATGGAAAATGCAAATGACCTCCATAATCTATCTAGTAGTAATGTCCAATCACATAAAGATGACAGAAGATGGAATATAGGGTCCATTTATGATGCAATGGATGTTTCTATGAGGTAGGAATCTATTTACTTGTCATTGCTTCTCTTTTATTTGTGGTACCTTTTTTATTTAGTTTTCATGTACAAGAATGTGTCTGTGCGAGTTAATCTAATACCTTCTGATATTTACCAAAAAGGGTTTAATGTTTGTGTATACTGAATCCTTCTGTGTCCTTTATTTCCTTAGCCATATGGAGAAGAGATTAGATACTGAAGAAAACATAAATGGTGGGCCTAGATGGAGATCTGATGAAACTAGTGATGGGGAAGAAGAGCAGGGTCTGGAAAGAACTATGGATATTGCTTTATATCCTACTCCAACTAGGACGATTAGACGAAGCAGAGTTGCTAGAAGATGAAAACACGGCTCTTTTGGTAAAAAGGATTCTGGAAATTTTATGGGAAGAAACAAGGGCACAAACGAAAGAGTTGTTTATAAGATGAGAGCTGTGCTTTTTTGGAACTTAGTGTTTTTTTACTTATATGTTGTTGCTAATCTCGGTTGTGCAGCTAATATTCAATGAAGGAAATGTTGATTTCAAAGGTGCATTTTGTTATCCTTTTTCTTCAATGTTTATCCGGGTTACTGTATTTTGCAATTTTGGAGAACGATTCATTTTTAAAAAAATGATGTTTTGAGCAAATTCAAAGACGTGTTGGGTAGATTATAGATGTATGATATTCTCTATTGTGATTAAGTTCACAAAATATTGTTGTCAAATTGGTCTTGGATACACACGTTTCCCATATTACTATGGGGCTTAATTAATAATTAATTCATCACAGGTGGTTTCCACTCTTTTACGTTAGTATAAGGAGACTTGTAATGTACTGGATTAGCTATTGGATGCTCTGAGTCGCAGTGCTACTACTAAAAATAAGGAAAATTACATGTCTAGATACCAAAAAAAAAAAACAAAAGATACACAAATCAATGGATTGCTTTAAGTCCTGAAAGGTGTAAAACTGATTAACAAAGTGTGAAATGGGAACATAAGAGCGGAGGCGGCTCAAGGATTTAAGAGGCCTAAAAAAAATTTAAGAATGAGACATTTTTATTTACTAATAAAATACTTTATTAGAATTATCATTAAATGTTATTTGTAGAGTAATATACTGTTTTAGTCCCTCACTTTGTAGTCACCATGTAGTTTAGTCTCTCACTTTTGAAAATGACTGATTTAGTCATTCACTTTGTAGGTCGTTATGCAGTTTAGTTCCTACCGTTAACTTTCACTAACGACGTGATGACGTGGTCCGTTAAAAGCTTATGTGGCTATTAAGTGACAATTAGGCATCCACGTAGGATTAAAACGACGTCGTTTTGGTAGAGGCAAATCATGCACTTTAATCCCTCGTTTTGAAATTTAAATTTTATTCCCAAATCATTCAGTTTAGTTCATAGGTAAAAAGGAATGATTAAGTAAAAACCCTAAATTTACGAAGGAATTTACTTTATCATGCATCATCTTCTCACTTAGTAGAGTCAAGTCATTTGATGTCGTGCAAAGCAGAGTCAAGTCCTTGCGCCGCGTGCCTTGCATCGCCGTGCATAGCAGAGTTTGGTTGCGACGCTGTGCAAAGCAAAGCCACCTTGTGCCGCCGTCTTCATTTGTTGTTAAGGTGCGATGTTCTTCTTTCTTCAATCGATGGCTCAGAGAGAGAAAATGAGGGTGCGCCGCGCAACTATAGGAGGAATCAGAATCCAAGGAATCAAAATTCAAGAAATCATCGAAGGTTCTGAGATTAGAGTTCATGAAGAAAAAAGAAGGAGATGGAGAATTGCTGAGAATGTGAAGGATTCAAGGTTAGAGATATGAGAAATATTAGGGTTTCAATCAAATAGGGACTAAACTGAATGATTTGGGAGTGAAATTTAAATTTCAAAACGAGGGACTAAAGTGCATAATTTACCTTTACCAAAACGATGTCGTTTTAATCCTACGTGAATGTCTAACTGTCACTTAACAGTCACATAATTATTTAACAGGCTACGTCATCACGCCGTTAGTGAGAGTTAACGTAGCAACTAAATTGCATGACAACGTATAAAGTGAGGAAATAAATCAATTATTTTTAAAAGTGGAGGACTAAACTGCATGGTGACTACAAAGTGAGGGACTAAAACGGTATATTACTCGTTATTCGTAGGATCTATACAAAACTATAACAATCACTTATAATATTTTAATTAAAATTTATTTCCAAATATGATATTATAATTAATTTTTTATTAGATATTAATACTAAAAAATTTTTTGGAACCTTTTATTTTCAGAACCTTAAAACCCTTGTTTAAGCTGTTCGGGTGTTAAGCCAGCACGGCACAAGAAAATATTGCAATAAAAGTGAAAAAAAGAGATGATTGAGAAGTGAATCGTGGAAGGAAAAGTAGCAAATCACTGTGGAAAATAAAATTGGAAAGTGACAAAACAGGAAAACTAAAGAAGAAATAATTTGTGATTTTTCAATGATTACTTATAAAAATAAAATAAAAAATTACATAAATCACCTATGAAATTAGTGTTTATTATACTTATCTCCTTATAATTTTTAAAATTACACAAGTTTTTCTTAAAATTTGAAATTTCATTATACTTACCTTTAAAGAGAAAATAAGTATAATTTTAAAAATTTTAAGGGATGTTAGTATAATTTTTCTTAAAATTAATAAATGAATAGCTGGTTTATTAAATTTTCACTTTTAATCAATGTTTTAAATGTTAATACACTTTTTTTTTTTATAAGAAAGTAATATAACTGGAGATCGAATTCCGTATTCACACACGCATGTCTCTATGCGCATATTTAATCCAAATTAATTTTTTATATTAATTTCAAAATTAATTTGATTTCAAGAAGGTAAATTTATTTCATAATTTAAATTATATACTTTACATTTTATATACAATTAATTAATATATTTTTCTTCCCATTCCATGATAAAATTGGTATTTCTTTAAATAAGTTTTTATTTTCTTTACCGACCACTCTACCAGGAAAGAAATATCCACTTTCGATTCGAACGAAGATATTGGTCGAGAAATTGTGGTTTCCGCCATCAGAAAGCTTTGGAAAACGAGTCAACGTTATTGTTATTTTTTCTTTTTTTATATTTTTTAGTTTTCCCACGTTGAAAATCACAAATTCAATGGTGAATTATGAATGCAGTAGACGTCACTGTCATTGGATGTATATTAAAGGTAGAAGAAGAACACCATTTCTTCAGTCACCGGTCTTCAAATTCGGAGCCAAAGCGATCAGAAATCAGAACTCAGAAACGAATTGTTAGGGTTTTCTGGCGCGAAAATGGAAGGCATTGATTACTTGGCTCCCGAGAGGAAGAAGGCGCAGTTCGATGTCGACGAAATGAAGATCGTTTGGGCCGGTTCTCGTGAATCCTTTGAACTTTCCGATCGGATTTCTCGCCTCGTTGCTAGTGATCCGGTGAATTTCCTCTTTCCTTCTTCAATTTCGCTCTTCTCCTTCTATATGATTCGAGTCAACCATGAATTAGTCCTGACTCCTGAACTTGAAATGATGTTCATATTAGTCTCGAAATTAACATAAACTCCATACGGCATCTATCTCGTTGGTCGGATGGCTGATGAGACCTGCTTTGAGTAGCAGGTCCTCAGTTCGAACTCCTGTGGACACACTTTAGCCTTTAAAAGAAAATGTAAACTCCATACTAGTGCAATACTACTTGTTAATTTACTTGGGATATTAGTCGTCGTCCAAACAAATTACAAGTTCCGGTAGTAATAAAGGATTTATTTTAGTTTGAAGACTGATGTTAAGGCATCTGTAAGTTCGAGCAGTAAATTTGATTTTTATTCTATTGGTTTAGCTCAATATGTATGTGAATCGGGTTCATGTTTTTCTCGTGCGAGTTTTCCGTCAGTTACTTCACTCGTTCAAATCGAAGTTTTCAGATGTAGAAGTAGAATTAACTTTGTTTCCTTCTGTTTCTGTTGAATATGTCGCGCAAATAAGTAACGCTTACTTTCACTGTTTTGACTTTTGTGCTCTTTTTTCGCTTTGCTTATCTGTTTACGTTAAAAGTAAAACATTTCTGTTTTTTTCGTTTTAAAGTATCATTACAGAAATATTCAGTTATTACTTTGTCATTTGAATGAATCGTTTTTTGTGAATTTTTTACTGAACTTTCTGAAAGTGTTATTGATGTTACTTAGAATTTTTGTGCAAAAGAATAGAATTTTTATCTGGTTAAGCATTGCGTGAAGTGAGCAAATTGTTTGAGCTTGTTTGTTTCTGTTTTTTAAAACAATTTTCTGTTTTTAAAAAAGAATATTAAAAAATCTGTGGTAGACTAGTCTTTGAAAATAGTTTTTGGAACATGTGTTTTTTCAGTTTTTTAAAACTAAAATTTGGAAATATCTAAAACTGTTTTATAATGTAGTTCTAAAAACTAAAAAACAAAATTGAATCTTCAATACTGATATGTAAACTAACTCGCTTCTGTTTCCAGCACTTCTCCGGTTGGTTTGGTGATATGTGATGATTGAGTCATCTTTTAAAGTTTGAAGCATTGATTTGTTGTCTGTCATTTCTAGGCATTCAGAAAGGATAACAGAACCCTGCTTGAGAGAAAAGAGTTATTTAAAAACACACTGAGAAAAACGGCTCATGCATGGAAAAAGATCAATGAGCTCCGTCTTAATGGTGAGCCTTCTGTCCTTAGTGTAGGGTGTGGTTTCCATTTGATTTCTCATCTTATTGATTTTCTTCTGTGGGATACAGTTAGTTGCCTCTTACATTTATATTTGTCATTCTTTATAATATTTTTTTTATTTGTGTTCTTACAGAACAGGAAGCTTCTAAGCTTAGATTCTTTGTTGATGAACCTGCTTTTACGGATCTTCATTGGGTATGATTCCATTTGTTTTTGAGATTGCGTTGGCGCATTCTTTGTTTCCATGTCTCACTGATATAGAAGAAATATATAAATGTCAAAAGAGAGAGAGATTGGTCCTCTAAATTCAAACTAAATTCATCACCATGTTAGTGATTCAAAAAATTTTGGTCTTCAAATTACTGCCTGCCCCTCAAGATTCAAACTATCACCATGTTAGTCCTCCAAGATTTTGTTACTAAATTAGTTCCTAAAAAATTGAATCCCTCACTAATTTAATCTTTCGTTAGAACAATTACCTTGGCATTTTACATCTTTGAGAGGTTAATTTGGTAATCAAAACTTTAGAAGGCAAATATATTGACTTAATGTAACTTGGGAGAACCAAATCAAGGGTTTTATCTACAAATAAATAGAAGAAAAGAAGAAATATATGGATGAACCGTACTATATTTTCTGTGTGCAGTGCTATGTTAAGGATTGCAAAGAAATATGATATGTGTGTATTAGATAAAAAATAATATAATAATGACCTAGTATTTTCGCTTGCAAATGAGTTATATTTTGGTGAAGGTGTGGCATTGCTTTTATCTGCGTTCATTAAATTTTAGTTATTTGTATTCTTTTCAAGGGAATGTTTGTTCCTGCTATCAAAGGACAAGGCACTGACGAGCAGCAGAAGAAGTGGTTGCCTCTAGCTTATAAGATGCAAATAATTGGTTGCTATGCCCAAACTGAACTTGGTCATGGATCCAATGTTCAAGGGCTAGAAACAACCGCAACACTTGATCCCAAAACGGATGAGTTTGTTATTCATAGCCCCACATTGACTTCATGCAAAGTGAGTGAAATGGGTGATGATACCTGGTACCTTTTACTGGTTTTCTACAATATTTTACTATTGTTGATTCTAGAATCTTACAATGTTACTGAAAGCATAAGAAGTACAACCAGTATCTTGTACCTTTCTCACTATGTGTACTTCCTTCTAAAAGGTTTTTGGATGTATAGTCACTCTATTTATGCTTAATAAAACAGTGGTGGCCTGGTGGATTGGGTAAAATATCTACTCATGCTGTTGTTTATGCACGTTTAATTATTGATGGTCAAGAGCATGGAGTGCATGGTAATTACAAAATTTAACCATTCAAATTTCTGATGTTAGATTTAGATCTAAATCAACTAACTATATGTTCAATTTGAAGGCTTCATTGTCCAGCTGCGGAGCTTAGATGATCACTTACCTCTTCCAGGCATAACTATTGGTGATATTGGAATGAAATTTGGAAATGCTGCTTATAACACAATGGATAATGGGGTTCTAAGATTTGACCACGTACGAATTCCAAGGGATCAAATGTTAATGAGGTAGTTCTGTTTTACCTATTTGTCCCTTCTCTAGCCTCACCGGTAGAAACTCTAATAATCCTTGTTTGGCTGTTCATGGTGTGCAATGAATAATACATGCTTGACCCCTTGGGCATAAAGTGACAAAAAACTAAAACCATATTGAAGAACATATAAAGTTGGTGTCCGTGACTCCACAGGGTGTGAAACTGAATCTGACCCTTTAATTGACAAGTACAAGTTACAACATGAAAAGATTTTAGTCTTTGTCATAGTTAACAATGGTGGGTGGATTGTGGAAGGTTTTGTCTATGAATTAAACACATTGCTCTGGGACTTAATTTTATTTTCCAGCAGAAAAAATGTTAAATGGTTAGGAGCAAGTACTAAAATATTCAAATCTTGAAACTGCAATGTCGTTATTTGTGATACTTCTTGTTGAATGCAATCTTTAATAGGTAACTAGATAAAGTGATGGTAAAGAATGACAAACTGATATTTGCAAAACAGAAACAGGAATAAAGCATTGTTTGGATCCTGTGTAGGACTTATCACTCCTTAGTGATTAGGAGGTGAAGAACAAGATCTATGCCACTTTGAGCGTACGGTATCTTGACATTCTTTTATTATGAATTTTGATTGTTGCCGTGTTCTTTTAAATATTGCTAATGGTAAACGCTGGCAACACTTCTTCCAATTCACTATGGTTTTTTTTGTTAAACATACTATTAATAGATGAATTTCATATGGGTCCCACTAGAAAGATTGGGCTAGATTTTCAGTGTGAATGAGCTTGACCTTATAATAGAAAATTGTTAGTTAAAAGCTTTGTTGCTATCAGGGTTTCACAAGTTTCCAGAGAAGGAAAATTTGTGCACTCCGGTGTTCCAAGACAATTAGTTTATGGTACTATGGTTTTTGTGAGACAAACAATTGTGGCTGATGCATCAACTGCTTTGTCACGAGCCGTTTGCATTGCCACAAGATACAGTGCTGTTCGAAGACAATTTGGATCGCATAATGGAGGTCTGGAAACACAGGTAAGCTTTAGAAAACTATGCTTGTTGAGATATTTTTTTTATTGTGGCATGCTAACGTAAATCTCTTCTTTTAATCTTATATAATCAAAATTTTAAAAAACATACTTTTGAACAGGGATACAATGAAGAAGGCTAAACCCTTATTTAAAGATAATAATTTAAAAATAAGGCTGTTTACTTTTTTAAATGTCAAGTTGTTGCTGATTGTCAAAATTCAAATTGTGTTGCTTTTCACAAAAAATATTTGCTTTATGTAGTTTGTATAATTGTGTGATGTTGAAATCTGTGATTAGATCTATGGACCATTCAAAATAAAAGTTGGACGGCTGGATTTTCTTATGTTCATTCTGAGTTTAATGTTGTCTCTTACAGTATGCTTCCTATTCCATTTAGGTGATTGATTACAAAACACAGCAGGCCAGGCTTTTCCCTTTGCTTGCTTCTGCTTATGCCTTCAGATTTGTTGGTGAATGGCTGAAATGGCTTTATACGGATGTGACTCAAAGATTGCAAGCTAATGATTTTTCGACATTACCTGAGGCTCATGCATGCACTGCTGGGTTGAAATCCTTGACTACTTCTGCAACTGCTGTATGTTATTACTTTTGTTACTCTCTACTTATTAGAGTTGTTGAATTTTATTAGTTATTGAGTTGAGCTGCTTTCCTTAGCTTTTAAAATATGGTTTCATGTTGGGATTGTTTCTTTATTTATATGCATTGCTGACCTTCTGCGTGTTTCACAAGTGCTACTGACATGTCTCCTCCCTTTACTTTCTCATTATTGTGAAGCTCATTTTCTTTTAATAGTTGAACTGTTTCTGTTGTCATCATGCTATTCGTTTTACTATATCCTTATATATGGTCTTCACTTTGTAAATTTGAATTTCTGAAGTTCAAATTAAGTTTCATTATCTACAATTTACAGGATGGAATAGAAGAATGCCGTAAACTATGTGGTGGTCATGGTTATCTTTGTAGCAGTGGTCTCCCTGAGCTATTTGCAGTTTATGTTCCTGCCTGTACATATGAAGGAGATAATATTGTTCTGCTTTTACAGGTTTGTTTAATGTCAAATATCTTGTGCCGTCAGTTTATAATTATTTAATACTCTCATTGCCAAGTCCTTACACATTTCTTTATGAGATTCAAACTTTAAAGTGCAGTATGCCTGGTAGCTAGCTTACTTGTGGAGAGGTTGGATTTTGTTTGTTTTTGACATTTTTTTATATTTTTGAAAAACTCTGTATTTTGGAGTGAAACCCTTTATGTTTGTTTCTTCTGATGCTGAAAAGGAATGAAGTTCTGCTGATGTTTTAAAAAGGATTTTGGATAGTTAAATCCCTAGTATTCAAGGGAAGTAAGGAAGTTCTAAAAGGACTGAAATAGGTGAAATAATCATTATTGATTTTCTTGTCTACTTTTGTCTAGCTGTGTCTAAACTGATCTTGCTTTATATATATATGTCTACGGGGGTCTTTTCTACATGTTTGTGCCTTGTAATACATCCCAGTGCAGTTTGATTTTGGAGGTATTTTTTGAATGATTGGGTTTTTGACAACTTCTAGAAAATCTCATGTAGGTGGCAAGGCATCTCATGAAGACTGTTTCTCAGCTGGGCTCTGGAAATAAACCTGTCGGAACTACAGCTTATCTGGCTCGAGTAGAACAACTGATGCAATATCAATCTGGTGTTAAAAATGGTATAATAAAATCGGATAACGTGCAAAACTGTAACCATTAATCTTGTGATATCCAAGTCAAATATTGTCTTAGTTAACATTTCTAATTATGCCTGTGTCTTTTTGGCTTGTAACTTTATACTTATTCTGATTTCTTGCAGCTGAGGATTGGTTGAAGCCAAGTGTAGTGCTGGAAGCATTTGAAGCTAGGGCTGCTAAGATGTCAGTTGCTTGCGCTCAAAATCTTAGCAAGTTCTCGAATCCTGAAGAGGGTATATGATCCATTTATGTTTTACACTTGTCTGTGTAGTTGATTTGTGTTTTTGGGGCATGGAGGTGGAGGGGTAGGGTAGGGAGTGGTTCGCACTGGTGTCAGTGAAAGTATAGGTGTTTTAACATAGAAATCACCCGAATATAGATATGATTCAGGTTTCTTACGTGTTGGATCTTGGAAGAATAGATTTTACGTAGTGTTAAAAATTGCCTCACTTTTGCACTTTCTGTTTGAATAATTGAAAAAAACTATGTAAAATTTTTTCTAGTACTTCAATCAGTTCAATGATACGTTTTAATCTATCAATTTATTTTGAATGATCAAAAATTTGAATTCATTATAAAGAAAAAATTGTTTATAGATCATACAAGATATGCAAAAATTCTTGTAAGTGCATGTGTTTATTTATTATTGTTATTTAAGCACCGTAATTGGCTATTATTACTTTATTTGCTAATTTGTTTTTTTTTTCTCGACCTCAGGTTTTCAAGAACTCGCAGCTGATCTAGTTGAAGCAGCAGTTGCTCATTGCCAATTAATTGTTGTTTCTAAGTAAGCTTCTTCCAAATTTTATATGTCTGTTGTTTGTAATCAATGAGCTATCCCTATGAAATTTAAATTTAAGTGTAACACTGTATCTTTCTACTCATCCTCCTACATGTCTTCCTTCTACTATATAATTTAAGGATCAAATGAAAATTAAATGCATTTTGTATCTTGAAAATATAAACGACATTTAATAATTCTTCCTTTAGCAAGTAGGAGGAATTATAAGAGAAACTGTACGAGGATTTAGAATTATTCAATTTAAAATAGATATATTGTGTTGTCTCGGGAGAGAATGAGACTGATGGAACTCATAGCAGTTGTCCCCTTCCTTCTCTACTAGTTTTCTTGTTGCATCTGTAGTTGATGTGTTGTGGTAGGTTGTCTTTCAGGTGAAGAGCCCCAATGCACCATAGTGAAAGGAGTTCAAACAAAATTAATTTGAGAAATTAGAATTCCATCCTCGAAACTAGGATTTGCTGTAGTTTAGTATTCTACATACATTTAAGTTGATCAAACTCTATGCTTTTCAGATTTATTGAGAAGTTGCAGCAAGATATTCCTGGAAAGGGAGTGAAACAACAGTTAAAAGCTCTCTGCAGTATTTATGCTTTGTTTCTTCTCCATAAGCATCACGGTGATTTTCTCTCCACTGGCTTCATTTCTCCAAAACAAGGATCACTTGCCAACGACCAGCTTAGGTCCTTGTATTCCCAGGTTTGTCCTAAACATTTTAAAGAAAGTAGCATCTTCTGATGACTATAATTTTATTGTATTGATGCTGATGAATTTATGCACTAATAGGTTCGTCCTAATGCGATTGCGCTTGTTGATGCGTTTAATTACACTGATCACTATCTTGGTTCGGTTCTTGGACGCTACGACGGAAATGTGTATCCGAAGTTGTACGAGGAGGCATGGAAGGATCCTTTGAACGATTCCATTGTCCCTGATGGTTTTGAACAGTATGTTCGACCAATGCTTAAGCAACAATTACGTAATGCTAGACTTTAGATTGTTTTTTTATCTGGGTTATTGTTACCTAAGAAATTAATCTGCACTATTTTGATTTAAAAGGGTAAATAAATTGTTTGGAAGGAGTGTGATTGCGAGCTTATATTTAAGTCAACATTCACGAAAATGAGCCGCAATTCGGTGTATTTTGGAACCGGAATCTCATAATTTATTACCTTAATAATACTAATAATTATTGGCTGGTTTCTTTTCCATCCTGTTTCTTGTTGCATATGCATTACAGTTCATTACATCAAGTTATAAATATGATTAACGTTCTCATGTTCCGGGTAATTATTTCCATTTGAAGTAAGACTCAGCCATAGTTAGATTGGGTTTATTGGGAAAAGTAAGTGTTTAAACCGATTAATAGTAATCACGTTTGGATTAAATTATCAAAATTGATTATGAGTAGAATTGATTATGAGCAAAATCAATAGCAACAAATAGTTGTTTCTTATTAAATCATAGTTTTTTACCCAGAATCAATTCTGGTCTAAAGTTGCAAACATAATTTTTGATCAGAATCAATTACAAATGAATTCAAATCATGGTTTCAAGTTTGAAAAAGCCAATTCAAACATGCACTAGATATACCTGTGTCTTGCGAGTTACCAAGGGTGTGTTTCAAACAGCTTTGATCTGTTGGATAGTTATATTTTTCACTTATAAAAGCTTTTGATTTTTTTTTTTTAACTTAGGAAAATGCTATTGGTATTTTAGCTAAAATTTGGACATTATTTCAAAAAGTTTAAAAATCGTTCTCACTAAAAATTGCTTTTCACAACAAATGTACTGAAATAAAAACTAATTATGTTTTAGACCATCGATTGTTTTTCACAGCTAATCTCTATTGCTAATTTAAACACGCCCCAAAGTCACCAACAAATGTTTTTTAGCACTTGATAAGACTTTTTTATGAACATTTCTTGCCTCCACGTAAACAACATTAGTGCTGTAATTTTGGCATACACATACAATTTTAAATAGGTTACTAGTGAATCAGTTATGTTAAGTCACTATTAAAAATACATTTTTCTTTCAACAAAAACAACACGTGGGAACTAAGCATAAAATGAAACGACCTTGGGGGGCCCGTATTCCTTTTTGTTCTTCAATTTTTATTTTTTCTTTTAATGTTTTGGAAATGAGAAAGTAAGGATAAAGAGACATGGACATGAATTGAGTGACACCTAATCTCCCACGTAAACAACAATTATGAAAAAAACAGATTCTCTTTGTGATCCAAGAGTCACATGAAGCGCAACGTTGTTGGATTGGATAGGATCAAATTGCGTAAAAGAATGAAAGTTAAAATTACATGAAAATACTTAAAAGTTTAGGGATTGTTTGGTTTACATTTTTATTTATTTCTGTTTTTAGTATTTTCAATTTTTTTTTTGTAAAATTTTAGAAAACAGAAAATAAACTGAAAACAGAAAATAAAAATGCAAACCAAACAACCCTTTAATTTGCATGAAGTGAAAAGTCTATTTACAATAATTGCTAGTAGTATGGTATATATTACAGAAAAAAAATCACATATTAACAAAGATGAATTTTCAATTGTGTTAGTGCTCCATATCGCTGTTAATTTTCTTTCATTAGCAGAATTTATTTGTTAGTATAAATGTAAATGCCTTGTAGTTGTAGTGTAGCTATATCAAATATAGTGCTCTATGTACCAAAAAAAAATACTAGTGCTCTAATAAAGTCATACTTATATATGGCCCAAATTTACTATAAGATTGAATGCTGTTAGGTTAAAAAAGATAATAAGGAATTAATAACACAATTGTAACTTTTCTATTTTTTTTTAAAAATTTTCAGGTGCTATATTTTATATGGTACTTGAAAGAAAAGGGTACTATATATTATATGCATGACAAATATACGATTACATGTTACACTAAAATCATAAACAGAAAATTCAAAATTTTTTCATGAAAATAACAGTAAATTTTCCTTATAAAACATAAGAGGTGATTATGTGTGAGGATATTTTGTTTGGTACCCAAAATGCTAAAAAGAAAAGGAAATTGGGACCTTGTGCCCCGTATATGATGAAAAATGTGCCAAAAAGAGTAAGAGAAAGAGAAAGTGAAAGAGACCCGAAGAAAAAATAATATAATATATGGTATGTTAAGATATCTATTGAGATTTCTGGAGTCTCTTAAAATTGGTAATTACCGATTTTAATACTATAAATGTGAAAACAATTTTTTTTTTTGGCATTTGTGGTTTTTCGATTGTAAATAGGTATTTAAACATGTTTTATAACGTTTGATCAAGGTGTAATTTCAATCAATTTCGTGTTTGTTAAAAAAACCAATTTCTCATCTTGCAAGCATTTTTAATTTTTAATTTTTAATATTTTTAAAACTTTAAATTTTATTCTGAGTGATAATATTTTTTTGATGATATTATCAAAAAATGCAAGACAAATAATTGTGATTGGGCATAATTAGTTGAAATAAAATATTCGAAAGATTAAAATTGCAATCAATATTAAAACAAATCCAATTAAAATATCAGCAGTGCTATTCTCTACGAATAACTTGGATATGAAATTTTATGAATCATACCAATTTTAATGAGTGGTCGAATAGATAATTGAAAACGGATTAAATTCATGAACTATCCCACAAATTATAGGGTGATGGTGATTAAATATTTCGTTTAGTAAGATTTAGTATTTTCGTTAAAATATAATATAGTGATAAGCCAATGGCCAGTCTAGTGGTAAGAGTTTAGACAGTTAATAGGTATATTTGAAAAATAAGTTGAAAACTAATAAGTTGAAAACTTTTACAGTAAATGTAAAGTTAAACGAAAGTCGTGAAATTATGACTATAAAATTAGGATGATTTTAAGGTGGGGCAAAAAAAATTAGGGATTATGTGGTTATTTTATCAAAAATAGAAAATATTGGGTATTTTTAGAAAGTATAAAATATTTTTAAAAAAATTAACTTTTTCTAAAAATACCCTATACTTTACATTTTTAGTAAAATGACCATATAATCTCAATTTTTTTTATCCACGTTAAAGATACCCATAAAATTATTATTGTAAAGTTAGATTATAAATTAGAATTATTTAGCAAAATAAGTTATATAACTATTTCAATTACAGTAAATGACAAAAAATCCTATATAATATTATTAATAGGATAGTGGTGGGCTATGGAGTACCAACATTCTTCGACACGTCTCCAACACTTTTATAGTGGTGTCCAATAAAAAAAGTATTTTTTATCGGTTTGACACTTCGACTCGACACTTCTGAGACGCTTTTTCTTAATTTTCTAGAGACTATGTTTTTCAATGAGGAAGGTTAAGAAAATGACGACATACCTTAAATTAAAAATTCTCTTCAAAGTTTGTTGTGATAAGGCTTAATATTTCTTTTTTGTTGAGACGTACGGTAGATGTTAGGAAAATGTGAAGTTTAAATGGGATGAAAGACACAATGTTTACATTATGATAACGTATTGTGGTATTTTTTTTGGCGAGACTCATTTTATTATAAGTTAAACCGCAAAATTTAACAATTTATTTTAGAAGAATAAAGATAAAAAATTTGTTTATTAGCTTATAATTTTTTTGTCATGTTCCGTACAATTTATATATTTTATAATATTTTAAATATTTATATATAAGCGTTGTTTCGGTATCTTATATTTTTGACATTAGCTGTGTCGCAGTGTTTGTGTCGTGTTGTGTCGCAGTGTCCGTGTCGTGTCACGGTGTCCGTGTCGGACTTGGTGCTTTATACGTGGTGGGATAATTTATGATTTCTAAATATTAATGAGAATATTTTTAGAAGTGAATTATTGGTAGCCAATCAAATTTTAAAAGAAAAAAACTATCTCAAATTGCTTTACAAAAATTAGTTATAAAAGTTAAAGTCTCTTGATCAAAAGCTTTAAAGCATGTGATTTTTCTAAATAAGCAGGTGTGTTTAGATTAGCCGTGAAAATTAGATTATTTTAAGAATTGATTATGTGTATAATCGATTATTGTTATAATCAATTATTACATAATCAAATTTTGTTTAAATATGTTGTTAAAAGTGATTTTGAAAATAATCTTTTCTATTTGGGTGATATAAAATTGTTTTTTATATTAAAATTTTGAAATATAGAAAAAGAAAGTAAATTAAAACTAAATTTTTGTTCAATAAATTTCAAATTGTTGCTTATTTAAAAAGAAAAAGACATTTGTAGTAGTTGTAACAATTTTTCTTTTTTAAATAATTGATTTCACAGAAATTATCCAAATATCATTTTACATCCTTTAACTACTTTTTTTTTTTTTTTTTTAAAATCAACATACGATGAACAATCTTTCCAAACATGCACTAAAACAATTGTTACCACCACAGAAATCGCCATTGTAAACTCACCAACTTTCTATTTCTTGCCATTGCCTCCTTGACGAGTATTCACCCGCTGACAAAGACTAAAACAATAAATAAAAAACACAAGTAAAAATTAAAATAAATAATTTTTTTATAAAGACTAAAACAATAATAAAATACAAATATAAAAACAAAAAAAAATAATTTAACCGAAAATTATAATCTGCTAAAAATATTATAATGTCACGTTGTGAAACATATCCCATCTGTAGCTATTATCTTTATAAATTGGACCCATTTTCTTTAATGTGCGAAAAAAGTTTGAAGCAACCCAACTCACAGCTCAACCAACCAACCGCTAATATAAAGGTAGTTCCTCCAATCACCACATTCTTCACAGTACACTCTCCACTTGTTCTCACACACCTCAACCCACCGCTATTACAAACCTCTATTTACCTAACACCACATTTTCCATCTCTCCCAATAACATATGGAACAACAATCTTTCCCTTTAGAAAACAATAACAAGAAAAAAATTGTGAAGAAAAATAAAATTAATGAAGGAAAACACCCAACGTATCGTGGTGTAAGAATGCGCCAATGGGGAAAATGGGTTTCGGAAATAAGAGAGCCCAAGAAAAAGTCCAGAATCTGGCTCGGCACTTTCTCAAGCCCAGAGATGGCGGCCCGGGCCCATGACGTGGCGGCCCTAACCATCAAAGGCAGTTCCGCTTTTCTCAATTTCCCCGAATTGGCCCCACACCTTCCGCGTCCGGCCACCGCTTCGCCTAAGGATATCCAAGTCGCTGCCGCTAAGGCCGCCGTGATGAATTACGGCCACCAGGCCCAAGAAAACTACGAGGCCCAAGCCCAGGCCCAACAATCGTCAAGTTCGTCGTTAAGTGGTGAGGATGATACTTTCTTTGATCTGCCTGATCTTGACGAAGGTGAGTTTCGTTGCTCCACGCCGCCGTGGGTTCTTGCCGGAGTGGAAAATTTACGCTTGGATTCTCCGATGGAAGAAGAGCTTTTCCCTTGGGACTCTTATTAATTAAATTCCTTAAATTACCTTATTTCAATTTTCATAGTAAAAATCTCCATGTCAGTTTGTTAAAAAAAAGTTGTATTTGTTATTTGTTTAGCCATGACGTGTGGCACAGTGGAAGTTCATTTCTTCCCTTGATCATGTGTATGGGGTTCCATATTCTACTAGCTGGAATTGAGCGGTATTTCATAATCACTCAATAACAGTTTCTTGTACCTCAGCTTTAAGAAGATGATTAGTTATAGTATTTTTGAATTTTTTTTTATTTAAATTTTTGTAAATTAATTTTAAAGAAGGTCATGACGACATCATTTTGAAATAATTAATTAATATACTTATGGAATTTTAAGTTTGTTTTTCTTTGGTCCTTGAATTTTAGTAAAAATTTATTTAGATTTTCGTCATGTTAAAAATGTATGTATTTAGTCAATTATTTTTTACAATGTTTGTATTTTTAATTCCTAATAAGACTCAATTGAAAATTTTTATAAAAAGTTATTTAGTCTTTTAATATATGTATTTAATTTATCATAGCATTTATTTAAAAGACTAAAATAATTAAATAAAAATATTTTTTTTCAAAAAAAATGAGAGACTAAAATAGTTATAATTAAAAATTAAAAAAATATATTTTTAACTTTTAAGTATGAGAACTAAATGCGTGTGCTTTAAATATAAACGACTAAAAATATTTTAAGAAAAAAAATTAGCACAAAAAATATATTAATTCCTTACTTTTATCTTTTCTTTTTTGTTCTTTATTTTTTACCCTAAGTAACTGGCTACAAGACGTAGTCTGTACGTAATATTATTATTATTTAGTATGGTACATTGGTACCAATTATTATGACTTATGAGGGAACTTGAGTATGAATATCATAATTTTCATAATGTACATATAGGAGTTGTTTGTAGTTAGGTCCTTTCCTCTTTATTTTAGAAGAAATAGATAATATTTTTGTCATTAAAAAGTGAAATGAATAATAGTTAGTAGTTTGACTTTATTTTTTTCATAATGTACACATAGGAGTACTTTAAAAAAAAGTGAATGAGATAGTAGAAATCGCTAGATGAGGAAATAACCATATACAACTCTGTTAAGTAGTGTTTTTTAAAAAAATGATCGTTCATTATACAAGACATTATTTGAAGTTTTTGAAAATAATGTCTCGTTTATTTTAAAGTTTTTAGTATAATTTACATAATTTTTTATATTTTTAAATTTTTAACCGTTATTTTAGAGATCGTATATCATATACTTGAAAAATATGATGTTTTTTAGATTAAAATGAAAACATGATTTTAAAATTTCTAAATTATTTGAAGCATTTTGCAAACAATGTATTATTCACATTGAAGTTAATAACCCAAATTACATAATTTTGAAAACTTATAAAATTACAACAATTTTTTTAGGGATCTTGTACTATACACTCAAGTAAAAGGGTGTTTTTTCAAAATAAAAATGAATTGGGTGTTTTTAAATTACTTGAATGATTTGAATATTTCTGAAAATAATGTATTTTTCACTTTGAAGCTTCTAACAAAATTTACATAATTATTTATATTTTTAAAATTAAATTAGTTTTTTTAGAGATAGTGTACTATACACTTGAAGAATATGAAGTTTTCTGAAATAAAAAGTAAAACACGATTTTTAAATTACAAAAACTATTTGAAGTTTTTTGAAAACAATGTTTAATTCACTTTAAAGTTTCTAGTTCAATTTACGTAATTTTTTATATTTGTTAACATTGCAACAACAGTTTTTAAGAGATCGTATGCAATATACTTGAAGAATATAGTGCTTTTTTAAATAAAAATGAATATAGTATTTTTAAATTACCAGAATTATTTGAAGCTTTCTGAAAACAATATATTATTTACGTTGAAGTTTCTAATTCAATTTACATCATTTTTTTAAAATTTTGAATATTGTAACAGTTTTTTAAAAATCGTGTACTATCACTTGAAGAATAGGGTGTTTTTCGAATAAAAATAAAAACACAAATTTTAATATACATAAATTATTAGAAGCTTTACAAAAATAATGTTTTATTCACTTTGAAGTTTTTAGCTCAATTTACAATATATATATTTTTTAAATTGCAACAATTTCTTTAGAGTTCATCTACTATACACTTGATGAATTTGGTGTTTTTTGAAATAAAAATTGTAATATCCCTAAATTTTCCAAGTTAAGAATTAAGATTTGTGAAAGCATCAAATTAGTCCTTAAGGGGCTCTTTTGGAAAGAATTGGAATTTTGGGGATTAAGTTGCAATTTCTATGAAAATGGGAAGGAGGGATTAAATTACAATATTTAAAAGTTAAGAAGGGACTTGATTGCAATTATAGGAAAGTTGCAAAGAAGGACACAATTTTCCACCTTCTCCTTCTCCTCTCACCCACGCCCCCCCCTCTCTCTCCCTCCCTCTCTCACATTCTCACACTTTACCACACTCTCACTCTTTCTCAAGTTTTCTTCTTTTTCCTCTTCTCTCCTAGGGCTACTCCAAGAATCTCCAAGGATCAAGCATTTCCTCCTTCAATCTTCCATTCTCAAAGCTTGGATTGCTATCTCCAAAGCTCTAGGACATCAAAAGTTCCTTAGGCGAGTACATGCAACCACTTTCTCTCCCCCTTTAGCTCAAATTCTCAATTTGGGTAAATGAGTCTCAATCCATTTATTTCTACATACAAGCTCTCAATTGGGTCAATGTGAGAATTTTTGGCCTAATGCTTGTGAATTTTAGGGATTTCAAGTACCTTGGGTGAAGATTGAAGGTTAAGATTGAAGAACTTGAAGGATTTGGGGAAATTGTGATTTAGGGTTCTAATTTAAGGTAACCCATTTTAAAACCCCAAGCTTGAATAGTTAGAAGGTATAAATTTGCATGTGGTTAGGAATTGAAACCTTGATTTGTTAGATTACATGGTCTTAGGGTTGATTGTGAAATTTGTGTGAATGGTGTTGTGCTTTGTGAAGTTGGGTTTGATAGTGCTAATATAGTTGCATGTGTGTGAAATTTTGTGATGCATGTTAAAGTTGCCAAATGGTTGTTGTTTCTTTGCTTTCATGTTGATTCTTGCTTAGGCAGTGGCCCATTTTCCTTGAGATATGCATGTCTCTTGAGTGAGAAATTTATCATGGCTTGGGGAATTGAATGTGTTTGGTTGTATAATTTTTGCCAAATGCCTTGTGAAGTTGATATTTGGTGGAATTAATTGAGTTTGATATCATTTAACATTTTGGTGTTAAAATTCTGGAAATTGAGTGTTGATTGAAGTGAAGTGGCGGTCCCAAAATACTAAGAATGAAGTTTGTGAAAATGGCAAAAATAGGAGAATTGGATTTCTGAATAGCATCATTTTTGCGGTGGCGAATGAATTCATTGCACTTAAAATGGTCCAGCTTAGAGACCAAAAACTAGAGCATATTCGCGGTAACGAAATTGACTCGTTGCAATGAAAATTGAATTGTTTACGGCAGCGAAATTTCTCGCTACAACGAAAATGCTTCAGGAATAAGGGGGCAAATTCTAGGCTTGTTTCGCGGCAGCGAAAAGGCTTGCTATAGCGAAAACCCAAAAATCCTTTTTCTAAAATTTTGATATTAAGGGACTATCATACCTACAATCACACCCAAGATGCCTTATATGCCACATTATGAGTGTTAAATGCGTGACCTAGTATGTAAAATTGTGATTATATGATCACAATTAATGAATCCAAAGTGATAGGCTTTCCACCACAAACCTTGATTTAGTAAGTGGGTTGAGTTCTATCGGTAGTATACCGGGTAAGTGGACATGCACGGATAACCAAAAGAAAGATGTAAGGTTACCCTGAAAGGGTAAGGTAACCTAAATGACAAAGGGTCGTCCCGAAAGGGAAAAGATAGGCTGATAGTTTGACCCTGGCTAAGGACGCTTGCTAGTGGTCCAAGAATGAGCTCAATTGTGCCTTACTGCCAAGGTACCAATGTGGAGATCTAGTGCACTAGACTCCCTTAAAAAGATGAAAAAGAAAAGATATAAAATAAAAAGAAATAAAGAGTTATGACATGCATATATCCTTACTTGTCATTACATGCATTGATTGTGTGGTATATGATTGTGTAATTAATTAGGGCTATGTTTGGGGATTTTCCAGTTAGACTGGCTGTGATATTGTAAAACTGCTTTTTATGAATCGAGGGTTACTCTGTTATATGTTTTGCATATAATTGACAGTTACAATATTGTAGTGCTGAAAACTAGAAAGAATTTAGTGCTTGAAGACACTTCTTAGATAGTTATTTTGTGACAAACTAGGTAGTCATCTTCTTTTTATTTTGTACCCCACTTAACTACTTGAGTTGGACATGCTACTCTTTGGAATGTACCAACTAAACTTGTATTTTGGAAATAGAAACTAGGACAAGTGTGTATGTGTGTAATCCCTTTAACAGTTAAGTAGAATTTTTATTAACACTAAATACTCTTGAGTAAAAAAAAATGGTCTTAAAAATTAAGTTGTTAAAAAAGTGAAAATGTGATTTTAAAAGTACTTAAATTATTTGATGCTTTTTGAAAACGGTGTCTTATTCACTTTGAAGTTTTTGACTCAATTTACATAACTTTTTATATTTTTTTTAATTGTAAAAGTTATTTTTAGAGATTGTGTACTATACACTTGAAGAATAAGGTGTTTTTAAATACCTAAATTATTTGAAATTTTTTGTAAATAATCTAGTATTTACTTTGAATTTTTAAGCTCAATTTACGTAATTTTTTATATTTTTAAAATTACAATAATTTTTTTTAGAGATCGTGTACTATATACATGAATAATAGGATGTTTCTCAAAATGAAATTGAAAAGGGTATTTTTAAAATAACTAAATTATTTGAAGCTTTGTTAAAATAATGTATTATTCAAATGAACTTTCTAACTCAAATTGCATAGTTTTTTATATTTTTTAAAATTGTGACAGTTTTTAAGAGATCGTGTATAATATACTTTAAGAATAGGATGTTTTTCAAAATAAAAAGAATAGGGTGTTTTTAAATTGCTTATATTATTTGAATCTTTCTGAAAACAATTTATTAATTTAAACTTTCTAACTCAATTTACATAATTTTTTAAATTTTGAATATTGCAACAGTTTTTTAAAAAAAATCGTGGAGTATATCTTGAAGAATAGGGTGTTTTTCGAATAAAATGAAAACACGAATTTTATAACATATAAATTATTAGAAGGTTTATGAAAATAATGTCTTATTTATTTTGAAGTTTCTAGCTCAATTTATAAATTTTTTTATATTTTTGAAACTGCAAGCAAGTTCTTTTAGAGTTCGTGTACTATACATTTGATGAATATGTTGTTTTTCAAAATAAAAATGAAAATAAATTTTTTAAAATACCTAAGTTATTTGAAGCTTTTTGAAAATAGTGTATTATTCACTTTGAAGTTTCTGACTCAATTTACACAATTTATTTATATTTTTTTAAATTGCAATAGTTTTTTAGAGATCATGCACTATACACTTGAAGAATATGGTGTTTTTTAAAAATACCTAAATTTTTTAAAAATTTATAAATATCATGTATTATTCACTTTGAAATTTCAAGCTCAATTTATATAATTTTTAGTATTTTAAATACTGCAACAGTTTTTTAGAGATTGTGTAGTATAAAAATGAAGAAAATGATGTTTTTCAAAAAAAAAATTAAAAGTGCATTTTTAAAATATCTGAATTATTTGAAGCTTTATTTAAATAATTTATTATTCACATTAAATTTTCTAACTCATTTTACATATTGTTTTTTACAAATCATGTACACTTAATAATATGGTATTTTTGGAAGAAAAAAAATGAAAACATGATTTTTAAATTACCTAAATTATTTGAAGTTTTTTAAAATAGTGTCTTATTCCCTTTAAAGTTTCTAGCTCAATTTACTTAACATTTTATATTTTAAAAATTTTAATAATTTTTTAGAGATTGTGTACAATACATTTGAATAATAGGGTGTTTTTCGAAATAAAAATGAATAGGTGTTTTAAAATTACCTAAATTATTCGAAGATTTCTGAAAATTACGTATTATTGACTTTGAAGTTTCTAACTCAATTTAAATAATTTTAAATATTTTTAAAATTGTAAAATATATTTTAGAAATCGTGTACTTTACACTTAAAGAATATGGTGCTTTTCAAAATAAAAAGAATAGGGTGTGGAGTAACCGGTCTCAACTCGGCCCAAATCAACTAGCTCAACTCTCCTCAATCAAAGTTTCAAGACTTGTGGGACTAGTAAACTATCCGATTTTAACCCGGCCCAACTTAGATGGCCCAAGGCCCCTGACCATGGTCTCAGCTTGGTTCCTTCACCAAAGCAACTCACGTCTCCCCTGGGGTCTTTAACACGTGCATTGATATCAGGGCTGACTTTATACCTCGAAGGGAAATCAGGAACGTATCAAGCAACATTTATGGCAATAGAAAATTAGGAACGTATCAAACAATATTTATTGCAATAGAAAATCAAGAACATATCAAGCAGCATTTATGGTGATAGGAGATGAGGGATGCATCAATCAGCATATACACCAGACACTTTCCAAGTTTAGAATGAATATAGACGCTAGGGTTCTAGAGGCCTATCTTGTATAAATAGTCCACAAGTCTTCATTTGTAATCATGCTCACAGTAAATACCAAGGTCCATATTAGGGTTCAGGCGACGAAACACCACCGGAGTCGGGGCATGGGAGCCTTGAGTGAACACCTTAATTATCAAAAGCTTTTTGAAAACCATGTGTTATTCATTTGAAGTTTCTAACTCATTATACATATTTTTTTATATGTTTAATATTGTAACAGTTTTTTTTTTTTTATAAATTGCGTACTATCACCTGAAGAATATGATGTTTTTTGAAAAAAAGACTAAGAACGCAATTTTTAAATTACCAAAATTCTTTAAAGATTTTTTTTAAAAAATGTGTTATTCACTTTGAAGTTTTTAGCTCAATTTATATAATTTTGTATATTTTTAAAATTGAAACTATTTTCTAGAGATTGTGTACAATAACACTTGAAGAATAAAGTGTTTTTTGAAATAAATATGAATAGGGTATTTTTAAATTATCTAAATTATTTGAAGCTGTCTGAAAAACAATGTATTTTTCATTTTTAAGTTTCTAACACAATTTACATATTTTTTGTATTTTTATAATTGCATCTTTTTTTATAAATAGTGCACTATCACTTGAAAATTAGTGTTTTTGGAATAAAAATGAAAACTATATTTTTTAATATAACTAAATTATTAGAAGCTTTTAGAAAATAATGTCTTATTTACTTGAAAGTTTCTAGCTCAATTTACATAGTTTTTATATTTTTAAAATTACAACAGTTTTTTTAGAGATCGTGTAGTATAAACATGAATAATAGGGTTTTCTACTAAATACAAATTAAAAGGGTATTTTTAGATTACCTAAATTATTTGAAGCTTTTTGAAAATAATATGTTATTCACTTTGAAGTTTCTAACTCAGTTTACATAGTTTTTTATATTTTTTAAATTGCAATGCCTTTTTTTAGAGATCGTGTACTTGAAGAATATGATGTTTTTCGAAATAAAAATGAAAAATGATATTTAAATTACCTTAATTATATGAAGCTTTATGAAAATAACGTACTATTCACTTTGAAGTATGTTGCTAAATTTATATAATTTTAAAATTTTTAAAATTGCACTAGTTTTTATAGAAATCTTGTACTATCACTTGAAGAATAGAGTATTTTTTAAATAAAAATAAAAACTCAACATTTAATATAAATAAATTACTAGAAGCATTTTGAAAATAATATCTTATTAACATTGAAGCTTCTAGCTCAATTTACAATTTTTTTAATATTTTTTGGAGATTATGTACTACACTTGAAGAATATGGTGTTTTTTAAATAAAAATGAAAAAGTGATTTTTAAATTACCTAAATTATTCAAAACTTTTTGAGAACAATGTCTAATTCACTTTGAAGTTTCTAACTCTATTTACATAAGTTTTTATATTTTTCAAATTACAACAATTTTTTTGGAGATCGTGTACAATACATTTGAAGAATATGATGTTTTTTTGAAATAAAGATGAATAGGTTTTTTTTTCAATTACCTAAATAATTTGAAGCTTTATGAAAATAATGCATTTTTCACTATGAATTTTGTAACTCAATTAAGATAAAATTTTATATTTTTAAAATTGCATCAGATTTTTTAGAGATCGTGTACTATACACTTGAAAAATATAATTTTTTTCAAAATAAAAATGAAAACATGATTATTAATATACCTAAATTTTTTGAAGCTTTGTGTTATTAATTTTGAAGTTTCTAGCTCAATTTATAATAATTTTTAAATTTTTAAAATTACAATAGTTTTTTTAGAGATCGTATACAATAGACTTCAAGAATAGGGTGTTTCTAACTCAATTTATATAGATTTTTGTATTTTTAAAATTGCAACCGTATTTTTAGAGATCGTGTACAAAAAACACTTGAAGAATAAGGTGTTTTTGGAAATAAAAATAAATAGGGTGTTGTTAAATTAACTCAATTCTTTGAAACTTTCTAAAAATAATTTATTATTCACTTTGATGTTTGTAACTTAATTTACATAATTTTTAATATTTTTAAAATTAAAACATTTTTTTAGAAATTGTGTACCATCACTTGAAGAACATGGTGTTTTTCAAATAAAAATGAAAACAAATTTTTAACATAACTTAATTCCTAGAATATTTTTGAAAATAAATTCTTATTCACATTTAAGTTTCTAGCTCAATTTACAAAAAAATTTAAATCTTTAAAATTGCAACAATTTTTTAAAAAATCTTGTACTATCAATTAAAAAATAGGTTAATTTTTTTCAATAGAAATGAAAATTCAATTTTCAATATACCTAAATTATTGGAAGTTATTTTAAAATAATGTCTTATTAAATTTGAAGTTTTTTTCTCATTTTTTTTAAAAAAATCACTTTTTTAAAATTGCACAGTTTTGTAAATATCATGTATTATACACTTGAAGAAAATGATGATTTTCGAAATAAAAATCAAAGCATAATTTTTAAATTATCTAAATTTTTTGAAATTTTTTTAAAATAATGTCTTATTGATTTTTAAGTTTCTATCTCAATTTACATTACTTTTTATATTTTTAAAACAATGGTTTTTTTTTTAGAAATCGTATAATATAGGCTTGAAGAATATAATGTTTTTCGAAATAAAAATGAATAGGATGTTATTAAATTATCCAAATTATTTGAAGATTTTTGAAAAAAAATTTATTATTCACTTTGAAGTTTTTAATTCAATTTACTTAATTTTTTATAATCTTAAAATTTTAAATTTTTTTAAAGAAAATGTATAATACACTTGAAGAATAGAGTGTTTTTTCAAATAAAAATAGATAGGGATTTTTTGAACTACTTAAATTATTTGAAACTTTTTAAAAATATTGTATTTTTTATTATAAAATTTCTAACTCAATTTATATAGTTTTTATATTTTTGAATTTACAATAGTTTTTTTTTAGAAATTTTGTATATTACTTGAAGAATAGAGTTTTTCGAATATAATTGAAAACTCAATTTTTAATATACCTAAATTATTATAAGCTTTTTTAAAACTATATCTTATTCACTTTGAAGATTATAGCTAAATTTACAAAGGTCTTTATTTTTTTAAAATTGCAACAATGTTTTTGAAAATCATGGACAACACTTGAAGAATATGATGTTTTTTGAAATTAAAATGAATAAGGTGTTTTAAATTATCTAAATTATTTGAAATTTTTTGAAAACCATGCATTATTCACTTTAAAGTTTCAACTTCAATTCTCATAATTTTTTATATTTTTAGAGAACGTGTACTACACTCGAAGAATAAGGTGTTTTTCAAAATAAAAAATGAAAATGGTGTTTTAAAAATTCCTAAATTATATTAAGCTTTATTAAAACAATGTATTATTTTTTTTGAATTTTATAACTCAATTTACATAATTTTTTATAAGGGAAAGAGAAAGAAAAGGTTATACAAGGGAAATCACATAGCCTACTACCGAAATGAAAGGAGGAGAAGTCAAATGCTACCCTCTTATCTAGCTGTACTAGCTCGTCCTCCCAAGGTCTCTTCTTTTTAGACCTAAGATAAAGACATCTATCTCTTTTTTTTGGCCGGAAAGAAAGAGATTATCCGCTTTCACCCCCTTGCCCTTTGAAGATCAAGGAAGGGAGATGACTACAATCCCTCTTAACTGGGGACTGATCTTACCCCGGGACTGGGATTGCGACTAGCCTAAGCTCTCTCACTTGCTAGATTTCAATCTCAAGACTTTCCTACCCATTTGACTTCCTGACATTTGAAAGACTCCTATAATGCCAATAGGCAGAAGGAAACTAGATGCCCTTAGGAATCCAACTGGATCTGAAGCCGCAAGGAAGAGATAAGCAAGGAAACCAAATAGGGAAAGGATGACCTAGGCTGGATACCCAAAAGGAAAGAGAGATAGGAGATTCGGGCGAGCAAGTCCAAGACTATGAGCAGTAGCAGTAGTTGTGGCCAAGACACGAGCAAGAGAATAGCCAGCCATTCTTTCAAACCTTCTCAACTTTCTTCAAGTCCAATTACCGGAAACAGCCCTTACATTAGCTCGAACATTCGAGTTAGAGATGAAAAGCCTTTCAGCTATCGGAGCCCTTAAAGACATTTAATTGAGTCAATCCTTAACCTACCTTATTGCGATTCGTATCCAATCAAAAGAGATCTTCATCATAACATAAGCGGCTTCGTAGGACCTCTGTTCGCTAATCCACCATCGTATATGAGACTGACTTTCTAAAATGGGATTCTGAGCGTGTGTGCCGTCGGATTGTGAAGGAGTGAAGTAACTCAGTTCAGTGACCGAAGAGAGTCAATCTCAATACAATAGGTAGCGAAAGGTGAGAAAGACCCAGCGAAAAGGTAAATGCTCTTTTTGAGTTGATGTATCAATTTTCGATTAAGAAGACGAAGTTGTTGGCAGAAAAGCTACTAGTCTTAGAGAAAAGGGAATCTCCTTATTGATAGAATAGAACCCAGAACCAAAGAAGGCTTAATAGCCTAATTACCCAGAGAGAAGAAAGGGTGACCAAAAACGTAAACTTCTTCTGGGAATTTTCAGGGTACAATCAAATAACGATGGCGCCAGAAGATAGGCAGAAACCCTATTTATTCCCTAGTGGGGAAGATTTTTCTACTGTCTCATGCCTTTCAACTTAAAAAAGAAACTTCAAGGGCAACATATCAAAGGGCAGCTACAATCTTCTTGCATGACATGATGCATAAGAAAGTCAAAGTATATGTTGATAACATGATAGTGAAGTCTAGGGGCAGAGATGAACACTCTGCGGTATTAAGGAGATTCTTTGAGAGAATACGTCAGTACCAGTTGAGGCTTAATCCCCCAAAATACGCCTTTGGTCTCACATCAGGAAAACATTATTTAAGGGTTTCTCGTCAGTCAAAGAGGTAAAGAGGTCGACCCTGAAAAAGTAAGGGCCCCCCAAGAAATTACCCCACCCAGAAAGCTGAAAGAGCTAAAATATCTCCAAGGAAGGAATTTTTTGAATATATACGATGGTTCATTTCCAATTTTTCAGGAAGATGCCAACCCTTCTCCAGGTTAATGAAGAAAGGAGTACCATTTGAATGGGACAAAAAATGCCAACACGCGCCTGAAGGAATATCTATAAAATCCTAAAGTCCCGGCAGCTCCAGAGAAAGGAAGGCCCTTGATCTTATACATAGCAGTTATGGACAATTCCTTAGGTTATGCAATAGAAAAAAAGAATGATGAATAGCCTTATATTATTTAAGCCGCATGATGGTGGATGCAGAGAACAAAGACTCGCCTATCGAGAAGATCTCGGACTTATATATTCTCCGTCAAGAAGCTAAGGCATTCTCTCTTGGCACATCAAACCTTGCTCATATCCAAGGTGGACCTCATTAAATACGTCATTACAAGATCAGCACTATCGGGGAATTTAGCCAAACAAATAGGCAGTCTTACTAATATAGCTTTATATCCAATATGCCCCACAAAAAGCGATCCAAGGACAAGCCCTTCTTGAATTTGGAATGAAAAGAGGAGTAATGCTTCCTGGCAGCGCATCCAGTTCCAGACGAGTCTCCCCTGAACCCTCGATTCGATTGTTTTCCAAGAATCTTCCTTCCCCTGCGCTGATGAATAAGTCTTTACGGTCGAGGAAGATGCTCGACCTATTTATTTATCCATAAGAGAGCAATAAGAGAGGAATATTGAAAAAGTGTGAAATTGACTTTGGCGGCACACCCAAAACAGAACAAATTTAAGATCAAACTCCAAAGACCCGTTCAGGCGCAGGAGTTGTATTCGTCACACCACAGAAAGGCCTTATATATTTCTCCTTTGCCTTACTGAAAGGCTGTTCAAAGAATGAAGCTGAGTACGAAGCGCTCATTGCCGGCCTCCTTGTAGTCTTATAAACGGGTATAAAGGAGGTCCTCATGATTCCAAGGGAATTCGCAGTTAATCATTCGCCAACTCTAGAGTACAAAAGAAGTATGCAAACCAGAATTAATGCCCTACCACGCCATGGCTATGGAGCTCATGAAAGAGTTCGAGCTACTCGAATCCTAAACGACGGGAAGGGATCCGAAAAAGACGTACAAAAGAAAAAGAACGACAAAGCAGACGCATTCGCCAAGTGAGTAGCCGCTCCACCGGTCTGGGCCAAAGATGCGAGTTAAGCTCAAACAGATAGGGTACTACTGGTGGCCTATAATGGACCAGAATTATATGGACTATGTTAAAGGCTGCAACATTTGTAAAATCCACGGAGACTCTATGCAAAACCCCTTGCGTCCTACCGTAGCATCCTGGCCTATCTTTCTGATGCGATAGTACTCAACTTACCTGCCGAACGTACGAAAAGGAGTCTCTTTTCCCTATCTAAGCTATATCAACATAGCCAACTATAAAATGCGCTTGTCAATTAATTCTTGGTGTAATACGTAAATGATTGGTGTCAGAATTTTTCACTGATCAGTCTCATCCGTGTAAGAATTCGGAATTCCTCTTTCAACTCGTCCCGGAATGGGCGTTATGGCAAAGAACAAGAAGAAAACAAAAGGAGGAATTTGTCCAATAGTAACAAATGGTGCCTCCACAGGTTGACAGCTGATCCAACCTAGTAGTAAGCGATCCGCCAAAAGCAACCAAAATATTCCTTGGTGAATAGGGCGAAAACTTGAACTACGCACGTACATACTTTTAAAAAAAGGTAAAGCCAACAGACATATAAAAACTGGTGCTATTGCGGCTACACCTCCCGATTTGTCAGGTATACTACGAAGAATGGCATGGATCGGTAGGAAATACCATTCCGGCACAATATGAGGCGGGGTGGGCATCAGATTAGCAGGTATATAATTGTCGGGATGCCCCAAAACATTAGGAGCATAAAAAATCCAAATGGAAAAAAAGATAGCAAAAGCTACCCAACCTACTAGATCCTTTACATAAAAATAAGGGTAAAAAGAAATTTGATCCATCTCTGAATGTACACCCAATGGATTATTTGATCCATATTGATGCAATGCGGCCAGATGAAGAAGACTGGCGCCTACTAAAATAAAGGGGAGTAAATGATGAAGACTAAAAAAACGATTTAAGGTGGCATTGTCCACGGAGAAACCACCCCAAAGCCAAGTGACTATGGTATCCCCTACTACAGGTATGGCGCTAGCTAAGCTTGTAATTACTGTAGCTCCCCAAAAGCTCATCTGACCCCAAGGTGGTACGTATCCTGTAAAAGCTGTCACAATCATTAATAGGAAGATTACAACTCCGAGACACCGAACAAATTCCCTAGGACTGTTATAACTCGCATGATATAGACCACGAAAAATATGAAGGTGAACCACAATGAGAAACATACTTGCCCCATTAGCATGCATATAACGGAGCAACCAGCCCCCTTCAACATCTCTCATAGCGTGTTCTACGCTGTTGAAAGCTAGATCCACATGAGGTGTGTAATGCATAGCTAAAAAAACGCCAGTCTGAATGACTAAACAAATACCAGCTAACGAACCGAAGCCCCACCAATAACTAAGATTGCTCGGGGTTGGATAATCTATCAAATGTTGATTAAGTGTGGAGGATATAGGTTGTTTTTGAAATTTCTAACTCAATTTACATAACTTTTTATATTTTTTTAAATAGTATCAGTTTTTTACTAATCATTTACTCTACAGTTGAAGAATAATCTGTTTTTCGAAATGAAAGTAAATTTTTTTAGATAACCTAAATTATTTAAAGCTTTCTAAAAACAATGTATTTTTACCTTTGAAGTTTTTAACTCAATTTACATAAATTTTATATTTTTAAAATTACAAATTTTTTTTAAAGATCGTGTATAATACACTTTAAAAAAAAAGTGTTTTGTGAAGTAAAAATGAAAACACAATTATTAATACACCTAAATTATTTGAAGCATTTTAAAAATAATTTCTTATTTTTTTTGAAGTTTTTAGCTAAATTTGCATAACTTTTAATATTTTTTAAATTACAATATACTTGAAGAATAAGTTGTTTTTTGAAATAAAAATGAATAGGGTGTTTTTAAATTACCTAAATTATTCGAAGATTTCTACAAATAATAAATTATTAACTTTGAAGTTTCTAACTCAATTTACATAATTTTTTGTATTTTCTAACAGTCGTTTTTTTATAGACCGTGTTATACACTTGAAGAATATGGTGTTTTTGGAAATAAAAATAAATATAATGTTTTTAAATTACATAAATTATTTGAAGCTTCTAAAATTAATTTATTATCCACTTTCAAGTTTCTAACTCATTTTACATAATTTTTTTACATTGTAAAAATTGCAATAGTGTTTTAAAAATATTGTACTATCACTTGAAGAACATGATGTTATTCGAATAAAAAAGAAAACACGATTTTTAATATACCTTAATTTTAGAATATTTTTTAAAATAATTTCTTATTCACATTGAAGTTTCTAGCTCAATTTAAAAAGAAATTTAAATTTTTTAAATACTCAAATAAAAATGATTCATTTTAAAATTTTTAAAACATGATATTTAAATTACATAAATAATTTGAGTATTTTTAAAAACAATTTCTTATTCATTTTAAAGTTTCTATCTCAATTTACATTACATATTATATTTTTAAAATTGCAATAGCTTTTTAAGAAATTGTGTACTATACACTTGAAGAATATAGTGTTTTTAGAAATAAAAATAAACAGGGTGTTTTAAAATTACCTAAATTATTTGAAGCTTTTTCAATATAATGTATTATTCTTTATGAAATTTTTAGCTCAATTTACATAAAAAATTTTATTTTTAAAATTACAACAGCTTTTTTAAATATCGTACAATACACTTGATGAATATGAGGTTTTTGGAAATAAAAATAAATGAGGTGTTTTTAAATTATCTTAAGTATTTGAAGCTTCCTGAAAATAATTTATTATTCATTTTGAAGTTTATAACTCAATTTAAATATTTTTTTATATTTTTAAAATTACAACAATTTTTTTAGAAATCAAGTATTATGACTTGAAGAATATGGTATTTTTGAATAAAATTGAAAACACGATTTTTATATTACCTAAATTATTTGATGCTTTTTGAAAATGATGTATTGTTCATTTTGAAGTATCTAACTCTGTTTACATAATTTTTTATTGCAATAGTTTTTTAGAGATGGTGTACTATACACTAAAAGAATAGGGTGTGTTTTGAAATAAAAATGAAAAGAGTTTTTTTTAAATGCCTAAATTAATTCACTTTTAATTTTCTAATTCAATTTACATAATTTTCTATATTTTTAAAATTGCAAGAGTTTATTTTAAAGATAGTGTACTATATACTCTAAGAATATGGTGTTTTCAAAAATAAAAATGAAAACATAATTTTGAACTTACATAAATTATTTGATATTTTTTAAAAATAGTGTATTATTCACATTGAAGTTTCTAATTCAATTTGCGTAACTTTTTATATTTCTTTTAAATTGCAGCAGTTTTTTTATTATACTATACAGTTGAAGAATAGGGTGTTTTTCAAAATGAAAATGAAAAATCTAATTTTATATTATATAAATTATTTGAAACTTTCTAAAAACAATATATTATTCACTTTGAAGTTTCTAAATCAATTTATATAATATTTATATTTTCAAAATTGCAACAATTATTTTTAGAAATCATATACTTGTAAAATATGGTGTTTTTAAAGAAATATGGTGTTTTTAGATATGAAAACAAGATTTTTAAATTACATAAATTATTGAAGATTTTTTAAAGAAATGTCTTTTTTACTTTAAATTTTTTAGCTCAATTTACTTAGTTTTTAAAATTCTAACAGTTTTTTTGGAGATCGTGTTTAATAATACATTTGAAAAATAAGGTGTTTTTTGAAATAAAAATGAATAGGGTATTTTTAAATAATCTATATTATTTGCAGCTTTATGAAAATAATGTATTATTCACTTTGAAGTTTCTAACTCAATTTACATAAATTTTTATATTTTTAAAATATTAACAGTTTTTTTAGAGATCGTGGATTGTACACTTAAAGAATATGGTGTTTTTAGAAATAAAAAAGAATAGAGTGTTTTTAATTACCTAAAATATTTGAAGCTTTCTGAAAATAATGTATTATTCACTCTGAAGTTTCTTCCTAAATTTAAATAATATTTTATATTTTCAAAATTGCAACTATTTTTTTAGAAATCGTGTACTATCACTTAAAAAATAGGGCATTTTTCCGACTAAAAATGAAAATGGGATTTTTGATATAATTTAATTATTGGAAGCCTTTTCAAAACAGCATCTTATTCATATTGAAGTTTCTAGCTCAATTTACAAAAAAATATTAAATTCTTAACGTTGCAACCTTTTTTTAAAGATCTTTACACTTGAAGAATAAGGTATTTTTTGAAATTAAAAAAAAAAGGCTTAATTGCACTTTTGGTCCCCATGTTTTCAATTTTCGCGAATTTAGTCCCTCAAGTTTCAATTTCGCGAATTAGATCTCCAATGTTACCAAAAGTTGCAAATGTTACCCTTCCATCAATCTCTGTTAATTATTTAACAGTTAAAGCGGTCAACTCATTTAAAAAAATCATTTAAGTTATATTTTTAAAAAAATGAAAATGCATTTTTTATATTACTTAAATTATTTGAAGTTTTGTTGTTTTAAAATAATGTATTATTCACTTTTAAGTTTTTACCTCAACTTAATGTGGAAATTATTTTTTTCTTTTGTTTTTTTCTCAAAAATAACTTAAATGATTTTTTTTAAATGAGTTGACCGCTTTGACGATTAAATAATTAACATAGATAGATGGAAAAGTAACATTTGCAACTTTTGGTAACATTAGGGATCTAATTCACGAAATTAAAACTTGTGGGAGTAAATTCGCGAAAATTGAAAGATGGGGATCAAAAGTGCAATTAAGCCAAAAAATAACGCGATTTTTAAATTACCTAAATTATTGCACGTTTTCTGAAAACAATTTATTATTCACTTTCAAGTTCAAAATCAACTAAAATAACTTTTTAAATTTTTAAAATTGTAACATTTTTTTTGAGATTGTGTACTATACACTTGAAAAATAGGGTGCTCTTCGAATTAAAAATGAATAAGGTGTTTTAAAATTACCTCAATTATTTGAAGCTCTCTGGAAACAATGTATTATTAACATCGAAATTTGTAACTCAGTTTACATAACTTTTTATATGTTTAAAATTGTAAAAGTTTTTTTAGTAACCATGTACTATAGGATTGAAGAATATGATGTTTTGGATATAAAAATGAAAACATGATTTTTAAATTACCTAAATTATTTGAAGCTTTTTTTAAACAATTTAGTATCCACTTTGACATTTCTAACTAAATTTAAAAATTTTTATATTTTAAAATTTGCAATATTTTTTAGAGATCGTACACTATTCACTTGACAATTGGGTGTTTTCACAATAAAAATTTAAAACGTGATTTTGAAATTACCTAAATTATTTGATGCTTATAAAAAATATTGTATTATTCGCTTTAGAAGTTTCTAAATCAATTTAAATAACTTTTTAGATTTTAAAAATTGTAATAGTTTTTTTTATAGATCATGTAATATACACTTGAAGAATAGGTATTTATCAAAATAAAAATCAGTGGGTGTTTTTAAATTAACTAAATTATTTGAAGCTTTATGAAAATAATGTATTATTAACTTTGAAATTTTTAACTCAATTTACATATTTTTTATATTTTTAAAATTGTAACAGTTTTATAGAAATCATGTAATAAATACTTAAAAAAAATAGTATTTTTTGAAATAAAAATGAAAACGCAATTTTTAATTTACCTAAACTATTTGAAGCTTTCTTAAAATAATTTATTAATTAGTTTCAAAATTCTAAATCAATTTACATAATTTTTATATTTTAAAAATTATAATAGTTTTTTTAGATCGTCTGCTATGCACTTGAAGAATAAGGGATTTCTCCAAATAAAAATAAAAAAAGTGATTTTTAAATTATTTAAATTACTTGAAGTTTTCTGAAAATAATGTATTGTTCACTATGAAGTATCTATTATAATTTACATAATTTTTATATTTTTATATTTTCAACATTTTTTTAGAGATAGTATACTATACTCTTGAAGAATATGGTCTTTTACAGATAGCTAAATTGTTTCAAACATTTTGAAAATAATGCGTTATTCACTTTGAAGTGTCTATCTCAATTTACATACTTTTTTTATATATTTAAAATTTCAATAATTCTTTTAGAGATCGTATACTATACATTGAGGAATTTGGTGTTTTTTTAAATAAAAATAAAAACGTGATTTTAAAATTATTTAAATTATTTGAAGCTTTATGAAAACAATGTACTAAACACTTTAAAAATTATAAATCAATTTACATACTTTTTTATATTTTTGAAATTGCAACAATTATTTTAAAGAAAGTGTACTATACACTTGGAGAGTAAGGGATTTTTCCAAGTTAAAATGAAAATGCAAACGATATCAAGCGAGACAAGTACTAATTTCAAGAAAGTAACAATAGAAATAATATATAGGTTTTAAGGAATAATTTTTTAATTATTAATTAAGACCCTTGAAAATTTATTGAACTATTTTCTAATCATTTTTAATTAAAAAGTTCTTTAAAACGGTTTTAAATATGGTTTTTAATGTTTTGAAAAAGAGTTTTTATCATGGGTAAGTGCTTAAAGTGTTTTAAATCCTTTTATATTGAAATATGAAATTGTTTTTGTGCTACAACGTCTCTTTTTCTTGATATATTTGAATACCTATTCAAATGTGGGTGTTCTGCTTTTTCGAAAACTAAAAGTTTGACTGTCATATTCGAATATATTTTTAAATATCTATTCGAATATATATTCAAATATTGTGTATACTAAAGCTATTTTTGCTCATCTTTTCAAGAACTTTTAAATACCCCTCTTCATTCCTTTTGACATACACCTTTTTTCCATCTTTTGTTCTCTGAAGAGCTTTGTTTCCTTGAACCTCTTTTTCATCATTCTCAAAAATCAAGCTTTGTTCTCTCAAAGAAATATTTGCTAGTGCATTAAAAGGTCTTCTTTGTATTTCTCTAAACCTAGTTCAATCAAACACAAAGAGCCTTAATTAATTTGATAAAAAAAAAGAGCCTTAATTAATTGATTCTTAGTGCTTCAACTTGTATCATTCACTCTATTGGGAGCTTTCTTTTGTTGTAAACATCAATTATTTATATGAGTAAAGGCAAGGTATCCATTTAAAGGTTAGGAGTGAGGTATCCTAGTTAAGACTCTTGCACATCAGGGACGGATTCAAAAAGGCCGGATGGGGGGGGCATTTTTTTATTGGAGAGCAAAATTTAAAATGATAATAATTTGAATTATTAAGCATACAAAGAATTCATAAATAAAGAGAAAAATATTTAAAAATTTGAGAGAAAAACAAAATGAAAATCATCGAGTATAAAAAGAATACCGATTGTTATTTACATCATGTTTTTTGTTTTCAAATTTACAATTATGAACATTAAAATAATAATATTAATTGTTATAAAAATTATTAAAACACAACAATAATAGCTTTTGTGAAAATTAAATACTAACTCTCTAAAACAACATAACTTTTTCAAGTAACAAAAGAAAAAATATATTTAGTAGCATAAAAAAGAGAATCAATGCTAAAAGAATTTAAAACTAAGAAAAAAAAACAATATAGGAATTAAACAGAGAAATGAATAGAAAAAAATAATAGAGAAAAAAAAAGAAAAATATTAGAAAAAAGAGGGAAACCATAGAAAAAAGATGAAGATTTGCACCCCAGCAAATTCAAACCCGTGGCATGAAACAAGTAAAAGATGCTGAATGCCGTTTGGCTACACATGCATAATGGTCTATGTGCTAACTATATAATATATAACTACTATTACATGGGGAGGGGGGATGTCCCCCTTGCCCCCCATTGGTGAGGGATTCAAGTGTGGGGAGTGATCTTAGCTTATACTGTTTGAAAAATTAATACAAGGTTTTCTACAGTACTGTTTGAACACTTGACGAAGATCACAAGGAAATTTAGTGATTGAACTTATATATATCTTGCTGTTAAATTTCTATAACCCTAAACTCTTTACTTTTATGTCGTGCATTTGTCTTTTAGCATTTATATTTATCTTCTATTATTTTCATATCTTGCTAAAGTGTCTAATACAAAATCTTGTATTTGTTGTGTGGGAAAAGTTTTTTAATCTCAATTCATCCCCACTCTTCTTTAGCATAGAGACCTTTGTCTAACATCTAAATTACTTGAAATTTTCTAAAAATAATGTATTATTCACTTTGAAGTTTCTAGAACAATTTACAAAATTGTAATAGGTTTTTTAGAGATCGTGTACATATGATCTTTTTCGAAATAAAAATGAAAATAAGATTTTTAAATTACCTAAGTTATTTGAAGCTTTTTAAAAACGATATCTTATTTACTTTAATGCTTCTAACTCAATTTACATCAATTTTATATTTTAAAAACTGCAGGAGTTTTTTTAGAAAGTGTACTATATATACTTGAAGAATAGAGTATTTTTCAAAATAAAAATGAAAAAGCAGTTTTTTTATTACCTAAATTATTTTGATGCTTTCTAAAAATAATGTAGTATTCACTACGAAGTTTCTAACTCAATTTAAATATTTTTTAATATTATTAATATAGCAACAATTTTTTAGAGATCGTGTACTATGATAATAGGTTGTTTTTCAAAATAAAAAATGAATAGGATGTTTTTAAAATACCTAAATTATTTGAAGCTTTCTTAAAATAATGTATTATTCACATTGATGTTTCAAGCTCGTGTACTATATCACTTGAAGAATAAAGTGTTTTTCGAAATAAAAATAAAAATGTAATCTTTAACTACCTTAATTATTTGAGGGTTTTTGAAAATAATATCTTATTTGCTTTGAAGTTTTTGGCTCAATTTACATAATTTTTTTATATTTTTAAATTACAACATTTTTTAAGAGATTGAGTACTATACACATAAAAAATAGGGTGTTTTTTGAAATAAAAAAGAATAGGGTGTTTTCAAAATAACTTAAATTATTTGAAGCTTTTTTAAAACCATGTATTATTCACTTTGAAGTTTCTAACTCAATGAACATAATTTTTAATATTTTTAAAATTGCAACAATTTTTTTAGAAGCTGATATTACTTTTAGCTTTATGCTCTACTTTTTCATAATATACTTAAAAGCTGATATTATTACTTTTAGTCTAAATCTAAGTCAAAAAAAAAATTGCAAGGGTGTGTCGTGACATACAAAAAGCAAAGAGAAAAATACAATGAAGATACAACTTGTATGCAAATAACCCCAAAAAGAAGTATTCATAAAAGCAACATGAGTATTAACTATTAAGAGAGGATGGGATCATCTCTATTGGGAGTGGCACCATCATTTTTATATGTAAGAATCATAAATTTATATACTAAAAAGGATGGTGCCACTCCCAATAGAGATGATGCTAATCTCATCCACCCTATTAAGACACATTAATGAGAGTGGTGATCTCTATTGAAGCCAATAAAAGAGAAGAGAATAATCAAGGTCTTGAATACCAACTATTCATACTTTATGAAAAACATGAGTTGCATCCAGTTGAGTATCTTACTACCAATCAAATTGAAAAAAAAAAATCTCCTGCCCCAACTCTATACAATGCTAAGAGAAAATTTAAATATTACCATGTTTCTTCCTATAAATATGGGTCAAATAGAAGTGATTTCCAACCCAACTTCTTAACCACATCAAGTTCCTCCTCCACCTTCATGGCACCCGACTCTCAACCCTCTAATTCCACCAATGCTCAAAACTTCTTCAAAATAATGGATAGCCCCTTCACTCATCCAAGTGCCTTTTCTTCAAACTTCTTTTTTTCTCTCATCTTCCATTCTCCATTTCCTACTTTTATTCATCCTTCAACATAATTTTTCATGGTTATACAATATCTCTTTTTTCATTATATGAAAAATAACTAATTTTTACTAATTTATAATTTTCAATTGTTATAATGTGATAAAGGCCTCTCAATACAAGAACGCACTAGTATTTTCATTATTTCTTCCACTCTTGAAGTTCTAATCATTAACCCCATATTATGCTTTCATTATAATGATCTAAATATATATATTTTAGATATGATTTCTTCCTTTCCTTAGCCTCTTTGAAGAATTTTATTTTCAAATACATGTAGTGTCCATGCAGCTATAGTCGTTGAAAAATGTATAGTATTTTTCCAAGTTTCAAACAGTAGTATGTTGTTTGTCGCTAAGTAGTCACAATTGCAATAGTTACCAAAAGCTATACTACACAAAAAATATGGTTGTTTGCCAAGTTTAAGGAAAAAAGCTACTAGCTAGGTGTATCATTTGGTGAAGGTTACACAATGCCATTAGTAAACAACTACATGATTCACTGGAGATCTACCAATTTAGTGCAAATAATATAACATAAATTCTCTTGAACATGAGTTGAAGCATCTATTTGCTAAGTATCACAATTTAGTAACAAACAACACCACACTATTTTTTTAAAATTTTTAATTGTTATAATATTGAATTCACTAAATATGACATTGTAAAGTGAGAAACATTCATAAGATAAAGAAAAAAAGCATACCAATGTCACCATTCAAATGGAATATGGGATTCTAGGGCCTTTTCTGCAACAAATACATCCAGTTAAAATACTAACAACTATTTGAGATATCATAAGACCTGAATTTCCAGTTATCTCTTAAAATGGGGCTAAAGTAGCATAAAGAGAAGAGAAAGAGGAAGGTGAAAAGGAAGAGAAGAGAAAATATCGATAATCTGAATTGACAGCAATAAGAGATCCAATAATTTTTAAAAAATATACAAAAAAACATAATTATGGATCAAGAACTAAAAAGAACATAAATCAATAACAGAAAACTACAGAAAAAAGTATAGAAAATTCATAAACCAAGAACCAAAAACAATATAAATCAAGAACAGAAAATTTAAATGAAAGGAGGCGACAGAGGGGAGACGGCGGAGGGACGTGAAAGATGAAGTGTTTTCTCTCGATTAAAGAGGAAGATAATGAAAGTGAGGGATAGGCATGCCTATGTCAAAGAGGAAACTTCAGCATATAGTTTTTTCGATTGTTTGATCAAATTGTTTAGTGTCTCAACCTTGTGATCAAGATCCACATATGTGGTCTTTTTTTTTAAAAAAAAATACATCATTTAGTCCTTGACTTCATAGAATTTGTTCAAATTAGTCTTTGACATTTTTGTTTAGCGAAAAGTTATAGTACAGAGGTAAATCATTATTTTATGTTTTTTTTATACCTATATTAATTTTAACCAAAATAACTCAGACAATATTGCATACCTGATAAATCATTCACTCGATCTTAGAATAAAATTTTATTATTTACCGCACTCATTTGACATGATTATAATTGTAAATCATTTCTCACTTATAGCTAGCTTTTAGGAGTGAGTTAGGCCCAAATCCAAATTCTAATATGGTATCAGAGCCAGGTTAGTCATGGGCCACCCACAAATGTGCAGTCCTGCAAACTTCATACATCATATGTCCAGCCCTGGCGTGAGGGGGTGTGTTAAGATGAAGTCTCATGTCGACTAGAAAGAGGGCCACTATAAAGTATATAAGTAGTGTGACAATCCTCCTCCTATAAGCTAGCTTTTCTAATATGGTATCAGATCTTATCCTAGATCTGTTTGTTTGTTGACCCATGTTTGTTGTTGAGTGTGTTGATAAATCATTCTTTTATTAATATTTTACATTAACTATGTGATGTGGTTATGAAGTGGAAATGAGAATGAGTTGCTTTTAACAAATTATATTATTATTTGAACAATGAGGTTTATGATATGGGATAAAAAAAATTTAATAACTATATCACTTTAATAAAATTTCTTAGATAATGTTTCCTTTAGAGATAAAGCATTCACTAAATTTTAAAATTATTTTATTATCTATCACACTCATTTCTTGTTGTTATAGAGATAAATTATTCTGTCACATGTAACTAAACTATGTTTTATTCTAAATTTTGAATTTTACAATACAATGATAAATTATTCATATATTTTTTATGCCTATATTAGTTTGGAATTAAGTGCTGAATATTAGGATACGCGGGTCGGTTATTGTTTTGTTACTCATAACTAATACTTAAATATATTATATTAGTTTTTATAAGCGTTGATATACTAAGCTGATACTCAAATTTAATGAATAAGTTGTTGTATTTTTTATAGTTTGGTAGACTAAATTGATTAACTGCCATTAAGTTTGGATAGTAAATATTTTTTTGTTGAATTTTAGGGACTAAATTTATTGTCAATTGCTAATGTTTGGGAATAAAATGTATTTTTCATAATTTCTTGAATCAAGTTGATCAACTATTGTTAATACTGATTTAATAACTAAAAATAAATTTTTATATTCTTAAAGTTTTGGAAAATATATTACTTTTGCCGGACTACGACAAGCAGACGACCCATATAACCCAAAGTGGCACTGTCTATGGTTATCGGGTGCGAGATCGTTGAGGGGGATGAAAATAAATGAACCATGTCTTCTCACAAACAAGGACTTTTATTTGTTATAATTTGCATTTATTTCAAATTGTCAATAGTCTAAAGAGTATTTAATAAATTGGCTTTAAGGAACATCCAGAATCCACAATTTTATAAAACTATCCATCCCTTTTGTTCATGGCAATAACTAGTCACAATGAGGTAACATTTGTTACGCAAAAACATAAGTGGCAGATACTATAAGTGTAACACCCCCTAAATGCTAGTAATAATAGTAGCAACTATTTTTGGTTACCAGAGTTCAAAAATTTGATGCCAACAATCTCTAATAGATGAGGTGGAAAAATACAAAGGAGATTTCAAAATGGTTCTTGATGGGTGAAGGAGGGCCACTTTGCAATTGTAGAAAATTTTATTTTGATCCCTCTTGATTAAATCTCCTTTGGACAAAAGAGAGAAAGAGAAAACTAAGAAAACACAAAACTTCACCCTCTCTCTCTTCCATTCTCGCCTTCTCTTCTTCCCCCTCCCCCTTCTCTGTAATTTTCTTCCTTAAAGGTTACCAAGAAGGAAACCATATCTCTTGCATGTGGGATTTTAGTTTCCTAAGCCTAATTTCTCACTAGTACAAGCCTTGGGTAAGCACCATCTTCAATCTTCTTTCCCACTCAAATCCCTTTCTCTTTCCCTCACTTGAAACTTGGATTGAATCTAGGGACACAAGAGAACAAGGATCAAGAAAGAAGAAGAGCAAGGAGGTAGTGCGCTTGGAGGCTCAAGACTCTAGAGATTGAAGATTAAGAGCAAGAGGAATTATACTAAGGTAACCTAATCCCTCAATCCCCATTTAGTTGGAAATTGATTGTTTGATAGAGTAGGAAATTGGGTTCTTTAACTTGATGCATGTGTAAATTAAGTTTGGGATGTGAGTGTGTGTTATATTGTTTGAAATTCTTGAGAATATGGACATGCATTGTTAAAGTCTTTGTCTATTTGCTCAATAAGGAGTATACATGAATTGTGTTGATAAAATGTGAAGTTTGTATGAGAAATGTAAGTGATTGCATGATTGAATGAATTTCTGAGAATGGTGTGGTTAAAATGTGTAAAAAGACTCATTTGGGGTGGAAGGAACCTTGAGAGAACTTAGGAGGAGGAATCTTAAGTGAGCTACTCTGTTTTCCTGACGCTCGAGCACCACAACGTCTGAGAGTCCTGGGCAGACTGGTGCTCAAGCCCCAGGCTGGCGCTCAGGCGCCACGTATCCTGCTTGCCCATGATGTTTTTTGTTCTGATCACTATGGTTCCACTTCCCAAGTTCCATGAGGGACTCAATTACATGTTCTTTCACCTTGTATCTCACTTGAAGTGTTGAGATATTGATTGTACGCTTTTAATTGTGTGAAAATATTGAAGCATACACCTTTTAGTGTAAGACCGGGAAAATTGAGGGTCCAATGGAAGGATGCTTCCTTGGACAACAAGAGATCTCTTAAAAGGGTGCAGGTTGCCGGCACAAAAGATTAAATAATAATAAGAACTAACTCCAAGATTGTGACTAACCTTGTTTTGAAATGATTATTGTTTGATTGATTATCTCTTGAGTGCGATTGCTTCTATTCTTAGTGGGTGATTTTGTAATGTAGTTGCCTGTAATACTATTAAAGGATTTTATCAGCAAGGGGCTACTGAGATATATGTATTTGCATATATCTCACGGTTACATATTGGAGGTATCACGGGAAAGATTGGAGCAATGAAAGGAAGTGAAGAATTAGGACGTAAGCTAAGTCATCTTGATGTAATTATCAAAGAATTCATTATTGTTTATACTTTAGTGACTATGTCTTTATCTACTACATTTTTGTTGGACTTGTATAAAAGGACACTTAGCAATTGATGCATAAACATTTTAAATTGAGTCCTTGAGTACCTTATATGATTTCGAGATTACAAGGATATGGAAAAGCCCACTTATCTATGCCTCCATAGTATAAATTGAGGATTTTGTATATATTTGGTTAGTATAGCTAGAAACTGGGTGTTACAATAAGTAACTTACTCCTGATTATCAATTCAACATATTAAAGAGCTCGTGCGTGACGTATAGGTATCAAATACTAGTTAAATAAAAGACAAGCACACACTCTACCAATGAAGGTTGACACGAGTGACATTTAGGTAGTGTTTGACAGATATGTTTGAACGGAACAGAAATATTGTTCTATGTTTGGCTTATCAATCAAAAGTAACAGAACGGAACATAAGGCACATTAACGGAACACTTTTGGTTCTACTGAAAATTGTGGAACAAAAGAGAATAGAATAGAACACACAGAAAAGAATAACTATTTTTTTCAAATACTCATTTTCTATTAACAAAATAATATATGTTTAAATTTCTTAAATTTTATATTACTCCCTCTGGTTTTATTTATAAGACACCATTTAGAAAGTTTTTATAGTCCTTTTTATAAGACATTTTGCAGTTTCCATCATGCATTTATTGCTTTTTTTCTTTTTTACCCTCATTAAATGCATCAACTATTTTAACTCTTTAATTGTAATTGGCTAACACATTATTCAATGAAGGATAAAAATGGTATTTCATACATTTTTTGAGAAAACCAATAAAGTTAACTAAACTCAACTACTTTTCTTGGTCTGTGTAATTCGGTTGAAAACGTCTTATAAATAGGACCGGAGGGAGTATTGTTTATTTGACCAAAAAAAATAAAAAATACTTGTTTTGAAAAATTTATATAATAAAAATATATTCAACATAAATTATATTTAATAATTACTTTTAAACGTGTATTTAATGATTATATTTCTAGTAAGCATTTTGTATTTAATAATTTAAAAATATTTTCATAAAATATTAATATAAAAATTAATAAATTTTATAATTATTATCTAATTATGCTCATAAATTTTTTTAAAAAATATTAAAAAATACACCATCTTATTTTTTATTCAATTTTATATGTTATATTAAGTAAAAATATATATTTATTATATGAAGTGTTTTCTATTTTTTTATCGGCAAAGAGAACTTTATAATAATAAAAGGAGTTACAAGAGAGAATCATAAGAAACATTAGAAACATATACTAAGAATAGATACAAGCTAAAGGAGAACAACACCAAGAGGCAAAATCTAAATGTCTACCAAGGCTAGTAGAAATCCAAGTCCAAGAGCGAATTTTCATCAAATCGAAAGTTTTTAATAAATCTTCATGTTCCCCTTTAAAATTTACAGCATTTGCATGAGCCATAAGGATCAATTCACCCGTGCCGAATACTCATCCCCCGTTTTTTTTGCTTTTGAGCCTTTAAAAAGACCTCTAAAAGCCAAATACCAGCCATGTAAATGGGAGGGAATTGCAGAAACGAAACCCAACCAGCCTAACACTTTTCCCCAAAGAACAAAACTAAATTTATACATTCCAAGAACAAGTGATGACAATCCTCAGTAAAGATTGAAGAGAGAGAGAGCAATTCAAAGATGTTGTAACTGGAAGTAAGAGACGAACGAGCCATTAGATTAAACTTTGAAGGAATTCTATCTAAATCTTAGGAATGACATGAGCCTAATGGGCCTAATACACGTGCTTTAATGGACGAAATTAACAAGGAAAGTAGAGAAGCTATTGCTGTAATTTTATTGTCATTAATGAAATTAAAAAAAAAAAAAAAAACTTCCAATCGTGTCCATGGATTATAAGTACCGGTGGATATTTTATTACTTAATCTAATCTCAAACTATTTTCATTAATTATCAACACAATCTTGCTGAAGTTAATAGATAATTAAGTGGCTGTTTGGTTTGTATTTTTATTTTTTGTTTTTATTTTTTATTTTTAATCTGTTTCTTGTTTTTTAAAATTTTACAAAGGAAAAATTGAAAATGCTGAAAACAGACAAATTTCTATTTTCAGCATTTTCAGTTTTTCCTTTGTAAAATTTCAGAAAACAAGAAATGAAAACAGAAAATAAAAATACAAACCAAACAGCTCCTAAGTTCTTCTAATATGTTGTATAGGTTCAAATCTTAGTCATATTATAAGGATTTTTTTAAATTTGTGCAAGGGCATGTCTGCAAAAAATTAGTTTTTAACATATAGTTATATTTTACACTTAAAAAAGTTTTTGATTATTCTTTTAATAAAAGAAAAAGCTTTTTATCCTTGAGTTAAAAATTAGACATTATTTCAAAAAGCTTCAAAATCATTTTTTACAGCTTAAAATTATCTTAAAAATCACTTCTGACAACAAATATATATCGAAACAAAAATTGATTATGTCTCAGACAACAATTTTTTTACAGCTTATTTCACGATTAATTTCAGCTAATTCAAACACACTCTAATATTACACAGGTTAAGAAATTAAAGATAAAAAATAATTATACTATATATTAATTTTCTCTTTTTGATAAGGGCCTTGATATATGCCCTTAGAGCACTAGTTAAGGTTAACTAGAAGTAGAAAAATAATCATAAGAACATATTATTCTGTCTCTCTAAAATAAAAAAATTACACATCTCAATATCTTTTTACTATCTTTTTACTGTATTTAAATTTTTAAGTAAAGCCACAAGGATACTAAATCTCATTTTTCTTTTCATAATAGTGTGAGAATGAACAATATGGAACCAATAATCTTGTCTCTCTAGTTATTAATTAGGTGCCACGTAAAAAAGTGTTGAAAAATAGACAAAAACTTCATTTGTTTGTTGACAAAATATGATTATTGCTTGCACTGTAGTCCATGGACAAATGGCACACTCACCCATATAAGCAAACAAACCTTTTGCACGGGCACGGTTAAATACGCCACACGGCATCTCCTTTAATTTGCCTTTTTTTTTTTAAATGGTAAAAATTCTTTTTTTTTTTTTTTGAGATTTTCATTTGAAATTTTTAAAAAATCTTATCCGGAATTTCAGATTGTTGGAACACATCTTTTTGAATTTTTAAAATCTTCATCTTTTCGTGGTGTACTGGTGTTTTACTTTTTATTAAAGAAAGATAAAAATTTTAAAAATTCAAAAAATATATCTTAAAAAATATCTAGATAAAATTTTTCGAAAAATTTCTGAATGATATTTTTTGATAAGCAATGATATTTTTTAAAATTAAGAAATAGGAGATGACGCCACGTTTAACAGCGACTCTTTTTTGTATGTGCTTTTACTTAACTATCTTTTCATCTTATCTGACAAACTCTTCACAAGAATAATAAAATAGTGAAAAAGAATGTTATGGGATTAAATTAAATTCCTTTGACTACTAAAATGATTTAGAAGGTAAAAGAGTTTAGAAGATGAATTTGGAAGAATTTAGAAGAATTTAGAAGATTGAAAATCTTTGAAGTATGTTTGACTAGTCAAAAGAGAAAGAATTATGTAGAAGCTTGAAAGTAGAAGTGTTTAGAAGCCTCATGATGTTAGTTTAGATAAATCTAGAATTTCTTAGTGTTTAAGTTTTTGTATTATTAATAGTATTTTAATGCTTGTAAATTGTCTATATAAAGGCCATATAGAATGAAATCAATGAGAGTATAAAATCTTGAGTGAAAAATCATCCTCTCTTCATCTTGTCTTCGGTTGTGTGTTGTGTGAGTCATAATTTTCAATTGATAACAAATTGGTATGAGAATTTGAGAGCCTACTAGTGTGAGAGAAAAAAAAAGGGTGTGAGAAATAGGAGAGTCTCCACCTTGTAAAAAATTGAGAGTTAGAAATATCCCGAGAGACATGACAACCAATTATAATGTTGTGTGGTCACTGGTCAGGTCCCAAATTAGATGGGAGCCTTGATTTTAGCTATTGGGAAATTATGATGGTTACTCATTTGAAAGCTCACAATATGTTGAGCTTTGTAGAACTAGGCATTTAGGAAGGAGCAAATGAAAAAGCTCAAAGGAATGACCAATTGGCACTCTCACAAATTAATCAAGGAGTTGATAACTCTGTTTTTGGCAAAATAGTGAATGCCAAAACAGCCAAGCAAGCATGAAATATTTTGAAGCTGTCATATTGTTAACCTTTTAATGGTGTTGAAAATGGTTAACTCGTTTCAGTATAGTGACTATACGTGTATCGTCCACAGGGAGCACTTGGATTAATTCAATTAAGAATTAAGTTGACGAATTGTTTAAAAACATATTAAGATTGTGAATGAAAAATAAAATAAACAATAGATAAAGAGATAATCAAATAAAATAACGAGTCACCTGGGATTGAGTTTCATTACTTCACCTTGTTTCTTTCTATGTTAGTTAAATATTATAAGAAAAGATGCATACTCAATGTCACAAGTGCAAATCCCTTTGTCACCTGATTCTAAGACACTAGTTTCTAGAGCCCAATCCCTTGGTGCTTTAGGAACTAAGTCTTGCATTAAGCAGAGTATAAAGCAATCATAAAACACTTCCATCTATCCCTAGATCCGAAGGTTTTATGAGAGTTTTTCTCCATATCCGTTTATAAACCAATTTTTCAATTGCGCAAATAAACTAACACAAGGCAAAAGGTGATCAAACTTAAACCAAGAAAAGAAGCACAAAAGAAGAACTCCAATTCATAAATAATATAAACTAACAATTGAAAGAAACAAGAGACGAAGTAATTACATTCAATCCCGGCGGAAAACTTAGCCTAGCAAGGCCATGAACTTCAAGAACTAAACCTAAGAGTATTAGAACTCTGACTAAAAGCCTAAACTTTATGGTTTATTTCTATACAATTCAATATATCTCTTCCTAACTTCTGAAAGGCTGTATTTATAGGTGTTTTCGGCAGGGGTCTGGCGCTCGAGCGCTGGCTTGACACATGCTGGTTAATGAGCTTAATTGCCTGGTTAATGTGTCTGGCACTCGAGCCCTGGTGTGGCGCTCGAGCGCCAAAGCATTTGCACTGGCAGAAAGGATCCTATGTTCCTCAACTTCCAGCGCTCAAGCCTTGGTATGGCGCTCGAGCGCTGGCCTCTTATATGCTCCAGCAACTTGATCTTCTTAGTTTTGCCTCCAAAAATACCTGAAAATACATTTCTAAGTTAGAAAACCTATTATTACCACTTATTTACTCTTAAACTCACAAAGTAAAGATAAAGGGTGAAATTATGTATAAAACATGTAATTTCTAGAGAAGATAACTACAAATCCTTTATTGAATAAACACATTAATTTGCACTTATCACATACAAAGGAGTAGAAAAGGCCCAACAATCAAAGTTGCAATCCCTGCGGAGAGAATATGAAAGATGTGAGATGTCAAGTTCAGAGACCGTGAAACAATATTTTTCACATGTCAGAGACCTCGTTAATAAGATAAGGGTGTATAGAGAAGAGATTGAAGATAGCAAAGTGGTGGAGAAAATTCTTTGGACCATGCTGATGAAGTATGATCATGTGGTGACTACAATAATAGAGTCCCACGACATAGACACCATGAAATTTGCAGAGTTGCGGGGAAGCATTGAAAGCCACGTCAGCAGAATTTTGGAGAAGACTGAAAAACTACGAGAAGAAGCCTTGAAGAGTTAGGTGAACCTTGAGAAATTTGCCGAATCCAGTCAAGATTCAGAAAGTAAAAGCAGTGATAATTCCAATAATAGAGGTAGAGGAAGCTGGAGAGGCAGAGGTCGCGGAAATCGTGGAGGAAGAGGACGTGAAAACTTTAATCAAGGAAGAGGTAATAATTATAGAGCTGGTCAAGGAAGATGAGGAAACAATAACAGGCCAACCAACCGAGGTCGAGGCAGGGGAAACTACTACCAGGGAAATTACTACCAGGAGAGATCAAATTACAATTGCTACAACTGTGGGACGTTCGGGCACAAAGCAGCAGATTGTAGATACCCACAACAGGCAAATATTATGGAGAATCAAAATAAAAATGATGGTGAGAATTCAAGAAACCCACAGAGTTTGTTTCTGGCGACTAATACTTTTGCAGAAGATGAGAATATTTGGTATCTAGACACCGGATGTAGCAACCACATGTGTGAGAGAAATGAGTTATTTTCTTCTCTAGACGAAACAATTAGGTCGACCATGAAATTTGGCAATAACGCCAATATTCCAATATTAGGGAAATGCCATATTGCTATCAAATTGAGAGACGGTTCTATGCTCCTGATGTTTTCTATGCTCCTGATCTTCATCATAACTTGTTGAATATGGGATAACTATCAAAGAAAGGATACAACATGCAGATTCATCAAGGCTATTGCACGTTGATCAACATAAATGAGAGATTTATTGCCAAGGTAAAGATGACTTCCAATCGTCTGTTCCAAAATTCAGTATGAAAAATATCCTTGTTTGAGTTCGATAATTCCAAATGATGATTGGCTGTCGCACATGCGTTTTGGACATTTTCATTTCTCCGGTTTGAATTATCTATCAAGAAAAGAATATGTTTTTGGCTTACCTGTTATCAATATTCCAAAAGGTGTATGTGAGACATTTCAGATTGGAAAGAAACATAGAGAGTTGTTTCCTTCAGGAAAGTCCTGGAGAGCGAGACAGTCGTTGGAGATAGTGCACTCAAATTTATGCAGTGTTTAGATGCTCACTCATGGATGTAATAAGTACTTTTATTACTTTCATTGATGATTTTAGCATAAAGGCGTGGGTTTATTTTCTGAAGCAGAAATCAGAAGCTTGTGATGTCTTTAAGTCATTCAAGGCATATGTAGAAAAAGAAAGTGGCTATAGGGTAAAAGTATTGAGAACGGATAGAGGCCAAGAATATCTTGGTTGTGCATATTACTTTCAGCAGGATGGGATCAAACATCAGTTGACATTCAGATACACTCCATAGCATAACAGAGTAGAAGAACGAAAGAACATAACAATTATGGACATGGTAAGATGTATGCTGAAGGCCAAACAAGTGCTCAGATAATTTTGGGCAGAAGCAATTGCCATTGCTGTTTATATTTTAATTAGGTGTTCGATAAAGAGTGTTTGTGACAAAACTCCAGAAGAAGCTTGGAGAGGAAGAAAGCCCACAATTAAATCAGAGTTTTTGGGTGTATAGCTTATACCCATGTGCCAGATCAACTCAGAAAGAAGTTGTATGACAAAGGAGAGAAGTGTATTTTCGTTGGCTACTTTCCAAACTCAAAGGTGTACAAGCTTTACAATCCAATAACGGAGAAGATAATTATCAGTTGAGACATGACGTTTGATGAAGGAGGAACGTGGGATTGGTCATCGAAATCCCAAAAAGAGCCAGCGGTGATTCCATATAGCTGTGAAGAAAATGAAGGACAATAAGATCTCGTTCCAGATGTGCCAGAAACATCCAGTAGACCACAGAGGAAACGCACAATACCAGCTAAATTAGAGGATTATGTTGTACATAATAATAATGATCCATCTAATGAGGAGATTATCAATTTTGATTTGTTTGCATATTGTGAGCCAATGACTTTTGAAGAAGCTGCTAATGATCAGAACTGGTTTAAAGCCATGAATGAGGAGATTCATTCCATTGGGAAGAAGGAAACGTGGGAGTTGACAGATTTGCCAGCAAATAAGAAGCCAATCGAGGTGAAGTGGGTGTACAAAACTAAGTACAAGCCCGACAGAGAAATTGATCGCTTCAAAGCGAGGTTAGTGGCAAAAAGGTACAAGCAAAATCCCGGTATTGATTATTTTGAAGTTTTTGCTCCTATTGCAAGGTTGGATATAATCCGTATGATGATTTCTCTTTCAGCACAAAATAATTGGAAAATATATCAAATGGATGTAAAGTCTGCTTTCTTAAATGGTACTCTGGAAGAAGAAGTGTATGTTGAACAGCCTGCAGGTTATGTCATCAAAGGAAAAGAAGATAAAGTTTACAGGTTGAAGAAAGCATTGTATGGCTTGAAGCAGGCACCTAGAGCTTGGTACTAGAAACTTGACTCTTATTTTGTCGAGCATGGCTTCCAGAGATGTCCATTTGAGCACACATTATATGTTAAATTTGTTGAGCCTAGAGATGTTCTAATTCTATGCCTTTATGTTGATGATTTAATTTTCACTGGCAATAATTTGAAGTTGATTGCAGAATTCAGGGAGGCTATGACGCGTGACTTTGAAATGACAGATTTGGGCCTAATGTCCTATTTTTTAGGCATTGAGGTCAATCAGCGTGATGATGGAAATTTCATTTCTCAAAAGAAATATACAGGTGGTATTTTGAAGAAATTCAAAACCAATCTCCATGCCAGTTAAAAGAATTTGAAACTAACAAAAGAAAATAGAGGCAAGAAAATGAATCCAACTGGTTATAAAATTTTAATCGGAAGTCTTAGATATTTGACTACAACCAGGCCCAATATTGTCTTTGGAGTTGGACTACTTAGCAGATTGATGGAGGAGTCTCATGATTGTCATCTGCAAGGAGCGAAGAGAATTCTTAGATACATCAAAGGTATTTTGACTAAAGGAATTTTCTATGACAAACATATTAATGTGAATTTGGTCGGCTACACAGATAGTGACTGGGCAGGGATATTGATACAAGAAAGAGCACGTCAGGGTACGCGTTCCATCTTTGCAGCGGCTCAACATCATGGTCATCAAAGAAGCAATCGATTGTGGCGCTCTCGACAGCCAAGGCAAAAATTATAGCAGCAGCTAGCTGTGCAACTCAGGCAATGTGGTTGAGAAGAATACTCGAAGTAAGGCATCAAAAGCAAGATTCTCCCGCTGAAATATTTTGTGATAATAATTTTGCCATTGAATTGTGCAAAAATCCAGTTTTCCATGGACAGACTAAGGATATAGAAATTCGGTTTCATAAAATTCGTGAGCTTTGTAGTTGAGAATGAAGTGCAGATTAATTATTGTCCCAGTGAAGAACAAATTGAAGATATTTTTACAAAGACATTAAAGATCGAGTTATTTTATTGTTAATGCTTGGAGAAAATAGTTTAATAATTATCTGTCATCATTTACAAGCTGGAGAAAATGCTTGGAATGATGCGGACTTGATTTAAGGGAGGCAATGTTAGAAGATTAAATCAAATTCTTTTGACTACTATAAAATGATTTAAAAGGTGGAAGAGTTTAGAAGATGAATTTAGAAGAATTTAGAAGATTGAAGATCTTAGAAGTATGTTTGAAGGGTCATTTTAGGGTACACTTATTAAAGAAGAAATACAAATTAAACTTGTCAAGTTAGAAACTTAAGTTGAAAGAATTATGTAGAAACTTGAAAGTAGAAGAAATGTTTAGAAGCCTCGTGATATTAATTTAGATAAACTTAGAACTTCTTAGTGTTTAAGTCTTTATATTTTTAATAGTATTTTAATACTTGTAAATTGCCTATATAAAGGCCATGGATGTACAATAGAATGAAATCAATGAGAGTATGGAATCTTGAGTAAAAAATTATCCTGGCTCTCCTCTTGTCTTTCATTGTGTGAGTCATAATGCTCAATTGATTATAACAAAATAAAATAATAATAATTTAAAATTACTCATCAAACAAGTAGTTTACCACTAACGAAGTAGATATAATCATTATAGAAAAAAAATAGGTATAATCATCATCCAGCATAAATAGGAAGTAAATAACTGTTATATACATAAAAATTGTATTTACCTGCACTTTCAATCTATATAAATTTGGGTGGGTTTATTGTGACTCCTTTTTGTTTATTGTCACTTATTTTTTATTATTTTAATAATATTTATTTATTAATATCGTGATTTTATTGGTTAAAAAAGTATTTTTAAATTAAAAAGTATTAATAATGGAATGATAATAGACAAAAGAAAGTGACAATAGAATAACCTTATAAATTTTTATATAAGCTCAAACTTAATAATTAAATTTTAAAAAAAATCAATAAAAATATTTATCATAATTAATTAATACTTACATATAATAATTATACTAATTTTAAAGTTGATGTTATTAATTTTATCAATATTTCTTCAAATCCCCTAATGATCTGATTAAGTTTGTATGTCATGTAAAGCTTTATTCCCCTTGTCGTCAAATTAACTTGTTGAATGCATTAAATCAGCGGTGTTTAATAAAATTAGATGTAAAACTAATTGAATTATATTAACTTCAGGTTAAGTAGCTCAGTTGATAAATATATGAGAATATTTATGTGAGTATTTGGATTCAATTGATTATTGAATTATCTTATGAAAAAAAAAAGATTATATTATATTACATAACCAAAAAGTAATATATAAATTATATTAATATAATATTAATAGTAAATCAGAGTAATTTGTGATTTGACAAAATTAGTAAAGATAATTTTAAAATTAATTTTTTTTGGGACAAATACACACGTACTCATTTTTACATTTTAAATACACATTCATTTTAAACTAACTTTCAATATCTTAAACTGAATTGCTATCTTCAAGGTTTGAATCTTGCACTTCCAACTCACAACATAACCATGTGAGCTATTGCTCATTAGTAGTTAATTTTTTAAAGGCAATTAAATTATCAAATAACAGAGACAAATTTTTTAGCCCACTTGATTATTTACCAAATCTTTAAAACTTAAGAGATAAGAGCGTTTGTGAGTGTATATTTATTTATAAAAAAAAAATAATATATCTTCAAATTTTGTGAAATTTACAATCTCTCTAAGATGCTCTTATGTTAATTTCTCAAACACGCTATCGGCCAGGCATCACAAATGGCTTCTCAATTTTTTTTTTATTAGTTGTGCATATATGCCAATTTATGTTCTTCAAAAATTATTATGGCAATTTATGTGTTATTTTATCAGCTAGTTTTTTTTTTCATTTTTTAGGGTTGGGAGAAAGTAACCCTATGTTTGAAATTAGGAAAAATAGATGAAAAGAAAATAGAAGAAAAGAAATGATGGCTGAGGAGCGAAAATGAGTACAAAGAAAAGTTTTAAATTTTTATTTTCTTCTATTTTCTTTAAGTCAAACAAGAAAAATTACTTAATAATTTATAATTTTTATTTTTATTTTCTTTCTATCCAATCAAACAAAATATAAAAAACATGGATCGAACCTGAATTTCAGACCCAAATGTCTTTTCTAGCACCAATTAAACTAGACTTCGAAAACTTATGTCAATATATGTTTAATTAAAATAGTGACATATTATCTCACTTCTATATATAAGTCATCTTTTAAAAAAAACCTTTGGTCTTTAATATAAGTTATTAACTAACTCATTAATACATATTTTCCCTCTTTATTCTTCTATAATTTTTAAAGATTTAATTAATAATAGTGTGAGAAAGAGAGTGAATTAAGAGAGAGAAAGATATACTCTCTCCGTCCCAAAATGTAAGATTCCCTAGACCAATATTGCGGGAATTAAGAAAAGTGATTAATTTAATTAAATGCATTAAATTTGTCTAACAAAAAACATTAATTTCTAAATTTACCCTTTCAATATCTTTCTATTACCTCACTCTCTTTCTTAATTAATGTTTTGGATTCATCAAAATTGGTTGAATAGCAAGGCTATAATGGTAAAAAAATTAAATGTGCACAAAAATTTTTAAAGGGTTCTATAAAATGAGACAAGCAAAAATTCTCTAGAGGGTCTTATATTTTGAGACGGATAGAGTATTAATTAACTTAAGCATTTACTAACATATTTATATTGAGGGTATAGTTGGAAAAAGATTTTCTTTTTAGACAAATTTAATAAACTAATTATTATTTATTGATTTTAATAATTCGATTAGAATTTAGAAGAGATTTATATTTAGAACCGAATGACTATATAGATATGAAATATGAAACGTGGCATGGAGCTTTGGTGTCTTTTAGACACGAACTATCTTATGACTTATCTTATAAGAAAAAGGAAAAATATAAATATAAAACTATTATTCATCATTTATACTTACAAGTAGCTTATTAGAAAAAAGTAAATTCTTAAATTGGTCTTTAGATAGGTGTCATATAGATTAATCTTTGAGATTTTAAAAACTTTAAAATAGTCCATGACTTTGCAAAACGACATGCATTTTACTCCTTTTATCAATTAAACCACATTAAAAACTAAATAGAAAAAGACTAAAATGAATGACTTTTTTGCAAAATCAGAGACTAATTTAAAGTTTTCATAATTTCAAAAACTAATTTACATGACACTTACAATCTCAAAAACCAATTTAGAGGTTTACTCAAAAAAGAGTAAATCTTAAAAAATATTTTTTCAGTAAACTAATTATAATTATAAATCATGAATAATAATTGTATAAAAAGATTATAAATAGTAGTTGTATTTAAATTATTTCTTAAAAAAAATAGTGACACGACTACTATTTATAGTTTGTGCAGGTTAAGTCTTACCTTGGGTAAAAGTCAACACCAAACACTTTATATGATTGCTTTTTTTGAATTTCTTAAGTGTCGTTTAAAATAAAATCGTGAAGTGAAAGAAGTTAAAGTGGATAATTATGATACTACTCAATGTTATCTAAATTTATGTCGAAATAAATGACACTAGAAAGAGAGACAAGCCCATACGTGTGCTCTCCAGTATATTTCATCTTGGTAGGCTAAAATCTAGTGAGTAAATGAATAAATTGGCAATGAAATCTTGTTCGCTTGCACCGCGTGGCATGTGTGATATGCTCGTAATAAAGTTGTTATTAGGAGTAAGATCATGTCTAACTTTGAGACCGTTTCAGTGATTCATAGTGATGCCTCTGGCTTGTTGTAGCGGTTGAACACTTCTATCTCACAGGTTTCCTTGCAAAAAGAAGTCTATTGGTGCGCTCCGAGGGAGAATCAAGTGAAGTTGAATATCGACGGTAGTTGTATTGGCAATCCAGGTCCGACAGGGGCTGGCGGCCTCCTCCGTAATCACTGCGGAGAGTTGCTTCTTGGCTTCTACGAATTTTTGGGCGACTCCATGAGTTTTCATGCGGAGCTTGTCAGCCTCTATCGTGGTCTTTTCCTTACATGGGAACTTGGTTATCGTGGTGTTGTTTGCCACTCTGACTCGCTCCTTGCGGTGGAGACCGTCAAGCTGATGCCGGAGAATTTTATCTTTATGATGCATTGATCCAGTCCATCAATGAGCTCTTGTCTCGCAATTGGATTTGTCGATTTGAGCATGCTTATAGGGAATCAAACTTATGCCCTCACGAAGCTTGCATCTGGCGGTGCTTTTCCTCTCACAGTGATCCACTCTCATATCCTCAGTTATCTAGTTTGTTGTTGGGTGATAAAATAGGAGTTGTTCACTTTAGATTTTTTTTCTTAGTTTTTTAATTTTTATTTTTATTTATTTTTCTGATGTAAAAAAATGAATAAATTGAGTGAAAAATATTTTAGATGAATCTTTATTAAATATCGCTATGATAGTTAAATTTACTTATGTTTATTTATTAAGGAGGGAGTATGCATGGGGCAATAGTAGCCACTTAATTATTTAAACATTTTTATATAGTGTGGACCGTGGAAATCCAACATGGAAATATCCAATAATATAATATGACAAAGGGATAAAACTCTACAAATTTGGAGGTCATTTATAGTGTGCAATGGACCAATGCTCCCGGAAACCGGACCGGTCTACACATGAGAGATGAGACCATGCTAAAAAGAAAATGAAAGTTACCTATATTATTATTATTATAAATATGTTAATTAATTAAATTATTAAAAAATTTAACTATTACAAATTAGAAGACAATATGATACTCCTACTTCTTAATTTTAAGGAAATATCTTATCCCAACGTTTAATAAATAATCAGAGATGACATTTAAAAATAAATATTTAGAGGATATTATTATCTGTCCCACCTACCTCACATTCATGACTATATGTACGTCATACTTTATCTGGATTTTATAATTAGATAGTTTATTTTGAATAAATTCTAAATTTTTAATTAAAAAATTTAACTATTAAATTTTATAACTCGTTTGAAGTGTGGTGCGTGTGTCTAAAAATAAGCATGGTGCTCATAATAACATCCATAGCTAGATTTTTTTGAGTGAGTTTAATTTTTAGTTATGTATTTTGACCAAAAATAATAATTTAGTTATGTGTATTAACAAAAAGGTGGAATTAACAGTGAGTTTATTTTTTTTTCTTTATATTATTCCCATTTGAAAATGAAGGATTGATGATAATTAAGAGCTTAACTTATTCAGAAAGATTAAAGGGACAGTTCTAATGTGGGGAACATCCCATATTTGGCTTCATCCATGTTGTTGTGTGCAATGATTGAGAGTTTGATGACTCAAAAGAAATCTGTTATTCACATTGTTATTTTTTGGTAAAATAAATTGTTTGAGAGAGAATTTCATAGTTGCAAAGGCTACAGTGATAAAATTTCTTTTTTTCAAAAAAATGCTTTTAACCGAAACTAAACCTATAATTTATTTATAATTTCTTCGTACCCATTTTCTAACCTTGTGAACTATTTAATAGGTTTTTATTCGATAAAATTAAGGGTGAAAAATGAGTTAGGCTCGTTAGGCTAATCTAATAGTCCGTCTTAAATTGATGGGCCGGATGATATATTAGAGAACTTTCATTTGGTCCGTTTTGTCTAGCCCGCCAACCCGCGCAGGACAATAGCGGGCCAGGACGGGCTAACTTGCGGGTCAATTTTTTTATAAAAAAATATTTTTTTATTTATGTATAGAGAGATTAAAAGTTCTAAAAAATAAATACAATTAAAAATTACACTTTTTATGAAATAATTTTTTTTTAATGAAAACATATATAATTTTTTAATAAAAACACTTTTTCCTTGAATTTTTTTTATAAAAATATGTTTTTAAATTTTGATGGGCTAAATGAACTATTCTGCGATCCGTCAAGCCAATTTAAAAAACGACCTAAACTAGAAAAATAAACCCATATAACCATAACGGATCGGCTCACCCCACCCTACTTTTTAGCGAGTCAAATGGGTGACAAGCTAAACGAACTAAACTGACTCGTTTTACCACCCTTAAGCAAAACTCATATGGATATTGCCATTGTACTCCCTCTGGTCCTATTTATAAGTAACAATGTTATATCCTCCTAATAATCCTCTTAATTGTCTTCATAATACTATATAAAGTATAAAATCAAATGCACTTTTAATCTTAAAAATATAAAAAACATTGAAAATATTTTTTAATAAGTAATTAGGAGGATTTTTAGGAACATGAATTAGGAGGATTTAGAATTATTCATTTATAAGACATCATCTAGAAGATTTTCATGGTCCTTTTTATAAGACATTTTATAGTTTTCATAATGCATTTATTGTTTCTTTTCTTTTTTACCCCATTAAATATATTGACTATTTTAACTCTTTAATTATAATTGGCTAACATATTATTCAATAAAGGATAAAAATGATATTTTATACACTTTTTTTAAAAAACTAATAAAATTAACTAAACTCAACTGTATAATTCGGTTAAAAACATCTTATAAATAGGACCGAAGAGAGTATTTGTTTCGTCATAAATTAACCGCCACATAGTAGCCACCTGCCAAATTTATAGTACCATTGTTTTCCAATTCCTCATCCCAAACTTTGCATCATTTCATTTCAAGGAAAAAAGTTAGGCCCATCAATCAATATCATTCATTCTTGTACCCTAAACAAAGAGGTGCATAATGTCAATCACGCGTGCCTTATGCTTATCTAATAATGTGAGGGATTTCAGTAAATTTGTACAAAAAATTACTTAACTACTTCCCGTTTCTTTTTACTAAGTTAGTATTCATTTAAAGAATAATATATATATATATATATATATATATATATATATTATTTAGTAGATTTATTCATATTAATCTTTGATATTCCGGTAATGCAAATAGGTCATTAACAAAAACAATGACCTCTATGAATTTTTTTTAAATTTTTAAGGATTAATGTGAACTAAAATTAATTGTGTTAATTATAAATTAATGTTATATTTCTTCCGTTCTTATATGTAAGACCTTTTAAAAAAGATTGTCTCTTTTTATAAGTTCCTTTTATAAATTTTGTGCCAAATTAAAGGTCTTTTTATCCAAATACCCTTAATATTTAATAATATAAAAAAAGTTAGAATCATTAATTATGTGGAGAGAGAATGGAGTTTTAAGTTTCAATAAAATAAAAGGAGTACTATTTTTGGAAGCTAATACAAAATTTTAGACATAATTAATGAGTTTAATCATACTCTTTAATTCCCGTGTATTTTTTTTATAAAGGTCTTACATTTAGGGACGGATGGAGTAAATGAAAATGCATCACAAAGCATAAAGTTTGAAGTGAAGGACCAATATACCTCTTCACTCACTAAAAATTTATTCCTATTTGACTTTTCATTTGGACTTTGAAGAATGTATTAATTACATATTTATCAATTTAACCCTTATGTTTATTTGGGATAGTAATTAATATTTTACTATTATTCTAATAAAACACAAAAGATGTAAAAGATAATATAAGAAATTTAAAAAATATTTTAATAGAAACAAGAATAATAATAAAAGGTTGAAAAAGAAAATACGAATGTAGAAGGTTAATTTATTTATAAATTGGTTGATATCAAATATGATTTAATCGATTTGTTGCACTTTTATCAATATTTTTAATACAAATTAAAACAACTCATGATAAATGTTCTTTTTTTATGACACAATAATAATAAAAAAAACTAATAAAATAATATAATATGAAAAAATCTGGAGTATTTTGAAATTGAGAGCTCGAGGCCATTGCCTTTTTGGCCGAAGACTAACACTATGTTTGGTAGGGTAAAAATAGAGAGGAGAAAAATATAGTGGAAGAAAGTTATGGGAGGAGAGAAGTAAAAAGGAATGAAGTTTTTCAATTTTTTTTTCTAGAAATTAACTTTTTCTTTTTAATTTTTTCCCAATCAAACGAAGGAAGTTACATTATTATCCGTATTCTTCTTTTCACTCAATTTCTTTTCTCTCAATTAAACATAGAGTAACTGTGACCTTGATTTAGATAAATACCAACAAAATTTGATAAGAACAGATGTGCACGAGAAATTTTTTGAAAGTGGTTATAGTGATCAGTGTTTTAGTATTCTATATCAAGGCCTTACCATTTGCAATCCCTAACCAGAGTTCATATATTCTTAAATTTTATGATAAATAGTAGGAATGGAAACAAGTTGCACCAAATTAAGTTTTGTGAGATTTTTAAGTACGGTATATTTTAAATTAGAGTTAGAGATGACAAAACAGACTAGGTTTGCCGACCTGATCTATTGGCCCACCAAAATTATGCGGGTTAGGCCAAAAAATTTAGTCTGTCTACTTACATGGCTGGGGCCGTCGTGCTATAAAGATGGCGGGCCGAGTTGGCCTCCAGGCTTGGATCTATTTTTTAAAAAATATTAATTATTGGAGTTGAAGTTTATTTAAAAAAAATCTAATAAACCCTAAAAAAAAGTTTCAAACTAAACAAAATATATATAAAAAAACTTAGGCCGATAATTAATAATAATAATAATTAGTTTATTAAATATTTAAAAAAAATCAAATAAACATCAGATTTTCTTTAAAAAAAACTGATATTTTTTGAATTTTGTTTGAAAAAAACTATATGGTGCATAAAGCAAAACAAAAAAAAAATGTCCAGATTTTTTTAATTAGTATGGCGAGCTGGCGGCTGGGCGCAACTCGCCTATTTTTTAGAAAATAGATCAGGCCAGCAAAATGAGCCCGTAAAACTTTGGCAGGCCGTGGGCCAAACGGGGCCACCTCTAGTTAGAGTTATAGCTTTAGCCTATTTTCTTGAAACATTTTATTGGGAAATATAATATTTATCATAGTAAGAACCGAAACTCATTAAATGTTTGTGCTTCTCTTTAAGGCTCTGTTTGGTAACACTAGCTTATAGCTTATAGCTTATGACTTATAGCTTGTAGCTTATAGCTTATGACTTGTGACTTATAATTGAGTAGATCTGTTTGGTAAAATTAGCTTATTAGGTAGCTTATATTTGTTAAATGACTTAAAATGATAAGTAATAATTATATGTAATAAATTATTTGATAGAGTAAATATGTAATAAATGACTAGAGGGTAAAATAGGAAATAATTATTGAAAGCAACTTTTCATAAGCTAAAAGCTATTTGAAGTAGCTTTTTCATAAGCTAGCTTTCATAAGCTAGCTTATAGCTTATAAAAGCTATAAGCTTGTTGTCACCAAACACCTCCACTTACTCATAAACTATAAGTTTCTAAATAAGTTATAAGCTAGTTGTGCCAAACACACTCTAAAATGTATCTACTTTTAGTTTCTTAATATGTGTAACATTGCACATGTTAGAAAAATCATTTAAAAAAAATACAATAGGCTGATGTTTAACAACCTAATCTATAATCTATAATATATTATAAAAATATAATAAATGACCAAAATGGTCTTTGACTTTGTCACCGTTGTTCAAAAATCAAGCGTCGTATCTGTAAGTGAATAACATAAATCAAACGTTTTAGAACCAAAATAGAGGAAGAGGAGTAAGCATGGACAAAAATGACCGTTTTTCCAACTTTGTCCAGACCAATATGTTTGATTTTCATTCACTTGTTTATATGACATCATTTTGAGCTTCCACGGTGGCACTTAATGTGCTACATCATGAGTTTGTTAGTGTGTGTTAATGGTTTGGACCATTTTGAATTATAGAAGATAAAATCGGGGACCTTTTGCTTATTCTTGTAAGTCAAAGTCCATTTTAAACGTTGGTGACAAAGTTAGGGATCGTTTTAGTTATTTTTCAAAAAAAAAAACTACTCTATTAGACTACCTCCAAACTTATATATAAAAGTAAAAAAAAAAGTTTTGCTAACCATTGTCCTTAAGACAATGGATAAGCTACCCATAAATAGAAATTTTTAACAAAAATCATAATTAATGAAGATATACTTGTAGCATTGAATGCTATGTTTTTCGATAAAAAATTTCTACTTATGGGTTTTTTATCCATTGCCCTAAAGACAATAATTAGCAAAACCCAAGCAAAAATTAATTAATTAACACATATTAAAAAAGTTAGCTTATTGCATTTAATTTTCTTGGTGTTATGTAAAAGATAAACTTAAATTACTAAAATAGTTTTTATGATATTTATACTACTTCCGTTCCTAAATATAAGCCCCTAAACAAAAAATTTGATGTTCCTTTTTATAAGCCCCTAACATAGAAAATTGGGGTTTATATAAATGGACGAAACCCAAGAAAATACATTAGATTCGACAATTGCTTCCAAAAAACTTCCTAGATTTAACATTGTAACATAATATAGTAATGTAAAATTTGGAAGCATGCCAAGCAGTGATACAATAGGAACAAAGATAATACATGGGTAGCATAGTCTCCTCACTACAAAATCTAAACATTAGAACTAAACTTACAAAGATATGTCCAGAACGCTCTAGAGAAAGCCACTCATCAAATGGACTTCAATGGCGAAAAGAAACAAAACTCTCTATTGAACATCATTGTCGTCTGTCGCCATACTCTTCCTAAGTCAAATGAAACCGACAACTCCAAAATCATCAGATCTGCTTTCACATAGTGTAGAAATCCGTTTGTACGCCCAAGGAAGCAATCTCCTGCCTCCAAGTTGCAGATCCGTAGATTTTCACTAATTTATCTTCAAAAAGCGTCGCTGGTAGATTTTTGACCAAGTAAAAGTGAAAACATCACCACCGCCATAAGAGACCTTTCGACCACTGCCGCCGGCAAACTCATAAAGATCCAGAAGCAAATCAACAATATTATGACTGAAGGAACCAAACTCCTACCATATTTACATATTCACATGGAGAAGAGGGAAACCCCTCTCCCCCTAAAAATTGAAACCCTTGAACAAAAGCAAAACCAAGAGAGGAAAGAGTAAAAAAGAGAAGGGAATGAGAGAAAAAGGATAAGAAAAAGAGAAAAAATCAGAAAAAAGGCCCTAGTAGTGCCTTGGAAGTCTCTCCCAAGGTGGAGAGAAGCGTTCTCTCCTTAGATGAAGAGCATAACATAGCAGAGCTTTTTGCTTATATTCGAGTGTAAAAGTAGTATCATATTATAACATAACATACTCATAATAAAGATTGCTGAAAAAAAAAGCATATAAAAAGATTAGAGAAAAAACTACTGTATTTTATTTTTTTTGGAACACAAAATACTACTGTATTTTTTTTTGGACGAAAATACTACTGTATTTGTATATTAGTATTTTTCTTGATTCACAAAAAGGGAGAAAAATACCTTGTTTTCTGCTGTTTTTTGGCAGATAAAATGGGCTTTGATAAGGTCTGGTAACTTTCTTTAAAATTTTGAGCAAATTAATTATAGGCCCGGCCCAAAAATACGAAAAACCCAATTGTGAAACCGCAGGGCCCATACCAGCAATGGAGCTTCTATAAGAGATTTCGGCATGTTCAGAAACCCTAGCTCTTAGTTGTGTGGGCGAGCTAGAACCCGTCTCCTGAGGTGACTGCGCGATGGGTACTGTATCTTTCTCCTTCACCATTCCGTTTAGGATTTGTTTTCGTTTATCAATGTGTTTGTTTTTGTTCGATTTGTTGCTTCAATGCTAGTGATTCTTTGTTTTCTTACTGCTTCGTTCATAGATTTCGTTTTTCATCCACGACTTGCGTTTCAGCTGAGATTTTTTATGAGACTGAGAGGACTTCGATTAGTGTACCTTTGCTTCATTGATTCGCTAGTGTTAAGAGTTTTTAAGGTTTTAGATGCTAAAGCTAAGATAAGAGGAAGAGCATTCTGTCCTTGTTAACTTGAACCAGAACGGTGATTTTTGTTTTTATGTTTGGTTTTGTTGAATCTGTTTTCTGTTTTTTTCTCCCCGGTGCTATAGGTCTTAATTATGGTTTTAGTTGAGAAATGATCATTTTATTTTCCCGTTCCATGCTTGTGGCTTTTTGGCAAAATAATTGAACTATGCTTCTTATCTATATATTTCTAAACTTTTTTGTTATTTGTTTTTTTGTTTTCTGGTTGAAAGTGTTATTTGTCTTGGATCAATATGTAATTTCCCCTCTTGCAGTTAGCTCTGTAGGAAGTGTAGTTGATTATGTATTTTATTTTCTGGTTTGTTTGCAATAGGTGCCTACAAGTATGTTTCAGAGCTATGGCGGAAGAAGCAGTCTGATGTCATGCGCTTCTTGCAGCGGGTGAGGTGCTGGGAGTATAGGCAGCAACCTTCCATTGTTCGTTTGACCAGGCCAACTCGTCCTGATAAGGCTCGTCGTTTGGGCTACAAAGCCAAGCAGGTAATTACTTTTGTGCATTTTTTAGGTTTCTGTTCATTTATTGTACTTTGTGCTGGTGTTATCATTTATTTGGTGTTTTTACTTTTTTATATCTCTGTACATCTTAGCCTGAACTGCCATCATTCTATTTGCCGACTGTGAGAATAAATTTGTTTGGTATATCTCTGTATAAATTTATGAATTTTGCTGTCAGAACTGATGTTTTTCCCAAAAAATGATGATTGGCAAAGTTTACATGTATATTTACATCATATAAACAGTGCTGGCTAAGTGGCATCATGATGCACATGTGTTGTCTCGTTGGAATTGCCTATGTACAATGATTTGATACTTCCTGAGGCCAGACATAGTTAACTGTATAGTTGTTTGAATGATCACTTGGTTCAAGCAGAATGTCTTTTGTACCAATTTTTCATTTGTTGTGATTCAACATATTTTTCACCATTTTCATTTATCAATACTTAACATACGTGAAGCATTTTTTCTTGGTAAAACATGTTGTATGATTTCCCTTGGTAATTGCATTAATTGTATTATCTCACATCATGGAAGTGGTTTATTCGGCCAACTATGTCTTTTTAATTGTAGAGATGTTGCTCATTTAATGATTTGTTATGGTCTATTGTTGATTGTGATCATGGCTTTGTAGGGTTATGTGGTTTACCGTGTTCGTGTTCGAAGGGGTGGCCGCAAGAGACCAGTTCCCAAAGGTATTGTTTATGGTAAGCCCACAAACCAGGGTGTTACCCAACTGAAATTTCAGCGTAGCAAGAGGTCAGTTGCTGAGGAACGTGCTGGACGGAAGCTCGGTGGACTTAGGGTTCTCAATTCCTACTGGGTGAATGAGGTTTGTTACTCAAACTATTGTGAAACTTGAAATCGGATTGTGAATTTCATTTTGGTTAGTCATAACTCTATTATTGTGTTTCAGGATTCAACTTACAAATACTATGAGATTATTCTGGTGGATGTTGCTCATGCTGCAATTAGAAATGATCCTAGAATCAATTGGCTCTGCAACCCAGTGCATAAGCACAGGGAGTTGCGTGGCCTCACTTCTGCTGGTAAAAGCAACAGAGGTTTAAGGGGCAGAGGACATCTGTACCACAAAGCTCGTCCATCCCGCAGGGCAACCTGGAAGAGAAACAACACCCTGTCCCTTCGCCGCTACCGTTGATTTTTCTGCGGTTATTATATTTTTGCTTCATTGTCTGAATACTATTTTGAGGACATAGTATTTTATTTGATATTTTGACTTGAAATCTGAGTTTTGAACGCATGAATCTAATCTTCTATCCGTTGTTGAGTGTTTATTGTTCTATTGAAGTTCATAGCTACAGCTGGGTAACTTTTTCATTTATGTTTTAGGGGAATTTCTATTTAGATGATTTTCGTTATTGGAAATTATCAAGTAAACAAATAATTTTGAATTTAAATACATGAGTGAAAATGATGCAAGGTATTCACTGATTATTTGATTTTGGATTAATATTAAGATTGAAATTAATTTTGAAATAATGCGATTTAGGTTTAAGATATGCATTTGAATGTTATTTTTTGTAAATGCTGTTTCATTAGTCCTAATATTTTCTTAGACTTCATGATAATACTAATTGGCTTAATGTGTATCTCATTTTATGTAAATATTTTGATTCAATTATTGATTGTAGAGGACAAAGTGGTACATTACTTAGTAAAATTGTGCGTCACTTTTTCAGATTTATGTTTGGTGAAACTATGGTTAGGCTTTGTTTGTTCCGACTTAATTTTTGCTTATGAAATGTTTTTAAGTAAAATCTGAAAAATAAGAGTTTTTAAAAAAAAATTGAAAACCAGTTTCACAGTTTCAGTATTTTGTAAAACCTATTATTTATTGTCATACTTTTTAAATAAAAAATAAATTTACAATATAAGTTAAATGAAAGTTGTAATAAAAATAATAATTTTATGATAAAACTTAATATTTTTATTTTTTTAAAGAAAATTAAACACAACATAAATTTATCAAAATAATAAATTAATATTAAAAATTTTTAAATATAAAAGTTTAAATAATAAAATATTTATAAATATTAAAATAAAATAAAAAATTCATAAACGAGAAGACTTTTTGAAGTTAGATATTCAAGATTTAAAGTATTAATAAGAATATTTTCATAAAATAAGTCAGTTTTTTTTGAAAGCTTATATTTTTAGTTTCTGGTTTGAAAGTTTGCTTTTTACATAAATATTAAAATGAAATAAAAAATTTATAAATGAGAAGATTTTTTGAAGTTGGATATTTAAGATTTAAAGTATTAATGAAAATATTTTAATAAAATAAGTCAGTTTTTTTTTTTTTTAAATTTCATATTTTCAGTTTTTATTTTAAAAGTTTGCTTTTTGCATTTTATAGAAAAAAAAGTTGACTTAAATTTAAGAGATTTATCACAAATTTTATTTGACCTAATTTTTACTTATAAAAAAAAAATCTAAAAAAAATTAGACCAAACACTAGCTTAGACTATTAATCATCCTCTCTGGTTGGTACATCCGAATGTTAAATTTTAGATTGATTAACATCACTGTTCGTTTGAAAATAGTGAAATTAAGCACCCTAATTCCAGTGAGTTGGCAATTTAAAATTTTTCAACACGTTTACACGCCTCTGCAATTTTCTTAAAGCGTTTCAGCTAATAGAAGTTTTTTTTAACAGTTCTTGTTATTCGGTTAGAAATAATTGCTTTTACACTTAAAATATTGAGTAAATGATTTGTTAAAATTGCGCTCAACTCTAAACTTGCACAAATATTGCAGTTCACCCCATTTACTGTAACAGACCCCAACGGAGTTAGTTTAAGTGTATGTTTAAATTAGTGGTAGTAGAATTAATTCTGAGCATAATTAATGTGTTAATTAATTTTAAACATAATTGATTATGAATAAAAGTGATTTACATTTGAAAAATTATGATTAAAAAATTGATTTTGAGAGAAAATGATATTTAGACACTCTTATCAAAACCTAACAAACTTAGGTTTTGTAGTGTAAATTTAATACATAATTGATTATAGAAAAGCAAAAACAACAAAAAAGACTTTTCACAAAACCTAAATTTTGTATCCAGAATTAATTATGACCCAAAGTTACCAAACATGATTTTTAGTCAGAATCAATTTTGTTCCAAAATAGACTTCAGATTTGATATATGATAGAAAATAAAGATAATTTGAGTTTGTTAGAGTTAGTTAGAGGATAATTGAGTGAGTAAGGCTCAAACCCAAATTATAAAAAGATATTTACCATGTGTGTTGATCAAGTATTTATAGAGAATAGTAAACCAAGTTCCTGAATCCACTACCAATTGAGCTAGGAATTCATAACTATAGCCCTTTGGTCATGGGTTCGAATCACGGAAGGTCCCCAAATCCGGGAATAAAGGAGATTTATTCGCAGGGGGATAGGCCACTTAAAGGGGTGGCTAAGCTCTAAGTACACAGCCGGGATCGTGGTTGATGTCCCGCCCAGGTGTTACACTATACATTTGAAAAATATGGTGTTTTTTACTTTAAAAATTAAAAAGCATATTTTAAATTTATTAATATATTAATTCTTTTGAAAACTATGTATTGTTTACCATGAAGTTTCTAGCTTAATTTACAAATTTTTTTATAATTTTAAAATTGCAACATTTCTTTGTAGAAATCATGTACAATAGACTTGAAATATATGGTGTTTTTTACTTTAAAATTAAAACGAATATTTTAATTTTATTAATTTATTTGATTTTTTTGACAACAATGTATTGTTCACCATGAAGTTTCTATCTTAATTTACACTATTTTTTTATATTTTTAAAATATCAACATTTGCATCTAGAAATCGTGTGCTATACAATTGAAAAATAAGATGTTTTTTACTAAAAAAAATGAAAACGCATATTTTAAATTTATTAATTTTTTTTTTTGAAATCAATGTATTGTTTACATGAGATTTCTAGCTTAATTTACACAATTTTTTATAGTTTTAAAATTGCAACAATTATTTGTAGAAATCGCATACTATACACTCGAAAAATAGGGTGTTTTTTACTTTATAAATGAAAACGCATATTTTAAATTTATTAAATTATTTGATTTTTTGACAACAATGTATTTTTCATCATGAAGTTTCTAGCTTAATTTACACTATTTTTTTTTATATTTTTTCGAGAAATCGTGTACTATACACTTGAAAAATAGGATGTTTTTTACTAATAAAATGAAAACGCATATTTTAAATTTATTAAAATATTTGATTTTTTTTACAACAATTTATTTTCACCATGATTTTTCTAGCTTAATTTACACTATTTTTTTATATTTTTCAAATTGCAACATTTCTTTGTAGAAATCGTGTACTATACTTGAAATATAAGGTGCTTTTTACTTTGAAAATGATAACGCATATTTTAAGTGTATTAAATTATTTTATTTTTTTGTCAACAATGTATTTTTATCATGAAGTTTCTAGCTTAATTTACACTATTTTTTTTTATATTTTTAAAATATTGACATTTGTTTCTAGAAATCGTGTACTATACACTTGAAAAATAGGGTGTTTTTTACTAAAAAAATTAAAATGCATATTTTAAATTTATTAAATTATTTCATTTTTTTGAAATCAATATATTGTTTACGATGAAGTTTCTAGCTTAATTTACACAATTTTTTATATTTTTAAAATTGCAACATTTGTTTGTAGAAATCATGTACTATAGACTTGAAATATAGGGTATTTTTTACTTTAAAAATGAAAACGCAAATTTTTAATTTATTAAATTATTTGATTTTTTTACCAAAAATGTATTTTTCATCATGAAGTTTCTAGCTTAATTTACACTATTTTTTTATATTTTTAAAATATCAACATTTGTTTCTAGAAATCGTGTATTATACACTTGAAAAATAGGGTGTTTTTACTAAAAAAATGAAAACGCATATTTTAAAATTTTAAAATTATTTAATGTTTTTAAATCAATTTATTGTTTACCATAAAGTTTCTAGCTTAATTTTAACAATTTTTTATATTTTAAAAATTGTAACATTTGTTTGTAGAAATCGTGTACTATAAACTTCAAATATAGAGTATTTTTTACTTTAAAAATGAAAATGAATATTTTAAATTTTTTAAATTTTTTAATTTTTTTAAATCAATGTATTGTTCACCATGAAGTTTCTTGCTTAATTTACATAATTTTTTATATTTTTAAAATTGTAACATTTGTTTGTAGAAATCGTGTTTTTTACTTTAAAAATGCAAACACATATTTTAAATTTATTAAATTATTTTATTTTTTATCAACAATGTATTGTTCACCATGAATTTTCTAGCTTTTTTTTTTTATATTTTTAAAATATCAACATTTGTTTCTTGAAATCGGTAACTTTACACTTGAAAAATAGTGTGTTTTTTACTAAAAAAATTAAAACGCATATTTTTAATTTATTAAATTATATGATTTTTCTGACAACAATGTATTGTTTAGCATGAAGTTTCTAGCTTAATTTAAACAATTTTTTAAAATTTTAAAATTGCAATATTTGTTTATAGAAATCGTGTACTATCTTGAAATATATAGTGTTTTTTTACTTTAAAATTAAAAAAACATATTTTAAATTTATTAAATTATTTGATTTTTTTGACAAATATGTATTTTTCATCATGAAGTTTCTAGCTTAATTTACACTATTTTTTTATATTTTTAAAATAGCAACATTTGTTTCTAGAAATCGTGTATTATACACTTGAAAAATAGGGTGTTTTTTACTAAAAAAAAATGAAAATGCATATTTTAAAATTTTTAAACTATTTAATTTTTTTAAATCAATTTATTATTTACCATGAAGTTTCTAGCTTAATGTACACAATTTTTTATAATTTTAAAATTGCAATATTTGTTTGTAAAAATCGTGTACTATAGACTTGAAATATAGCGTGATTTTTTACTTTAAAAATGAAAACGCATATTTTAAATTTATTAAATTATTTGATTCTTTTTACTACAATGTATTGTTCACCATGAAGTTTCTAGCTTAATTTACACTGTTTTTATATTTTTAAAATATCATAATTTATTTCTAGAAATCGTGTACTATACATTTAAAAAATAGTGTGTTTTTTAATAAAAAAATGAAAATGCATATTTTTAATTTATTAAATTATTTGATTTTTTTTGAAAATACTGTATTGTTTACCAAGAATATTTCTAGCTTAATTTACACAAATTTTTATATTTTTAAATTTGTAGAAATCGTAAATATAGGGTATTTTTTACTATAAAAATGAAAATGAATATTTTAAATTTATTAAATTATTTAATTTTTTTAAATCAATGTATTGTTCACCATGAAGTTTCTTGCTTAATTTACATAATTTTTTATATTTTTAAAATTGTAACATTTGTTTGTAGAAATCGCGTACAGTAGACTTGAAATATAGGGTGTTTTTTACTTTAAAAATGCAAACACATATTTTAAATTTATTAAATTATTTTATTTTTTTATCAACAATGTATTGTTCACCATGAATTTTCTAGCTTTTTTTTTTTATATTTTTAAAATATCAACATTTGTTTCTTGAAATCGGGAACTTTACACTTGAAAAATAGTGTGTTTTTTACTAAAAAAATTAAAACGCATATTTTTAATTTATTAAATTATATGATTTTTCTGACAACAATGTATTGTTTAGCATGAAGTTTCTAGCTTAATTTAAACAATTTTTTAAAATTTTAAAATTGCAATATTTGTTTATAGAAATTGTGTACTATCTTGAAATATATAGTGTTTTTTTACTTTAAAATTAAAAAAGCATATTTTAAATTTATTAAATTATTTGATTTTTTTGACAAATATGTATTTTTCATCATGAAGTTTCTAGCTTAATTTACACTATTTTTTTATATTTTTAAAATATCAACATTTGTTTCTAGAAATTGTGTATTATACACTTGAAAAATAGGGTGTGTTTTACTAAAAAAATTGAAAATGCATATTTTAAAATTTTTAAACTATTTAATTTTTTTAAATCAATTTATTATTTACCATGAAGTTTCTAGCTTAATTTACACAATTTTTTATAATTTTAAATTTGCAATATTTGTTTGTAAAAATCGTGTACTATAGACTTGAAATATAGCGTGATTTTTTACTTTAAAAATGAAAACGCATATTTTAAATTTATTAAATTATTTGATTCTTTTTACTACAATGTATTGTTCACCATGAAGTTTCTAGCTTAATTTACACTGTTTTTATATTTTTAAAATATCATAATTTGTTTCTAGAAATCGTGTACTATACATTTAAAAAATAGTGTGTTTTTTAATAAAAAAATGAAAATGCATATTTTTAATTTATTAAATTATTTGATTTTTTTTGAAAATACTGTATTGTTTACCAAGAATATTTCTAGCTTAATTTACACAAATTTTTATATTTTTAAAATTGCAACATTTGTTTGTAGAAATCGTAAATATAGGGTATTTTTTACTTTAAAAATGATAACGCATATTTTAAATTTATTAAATACTTTGATTTTTTTTGTTAACAATGTATTTTTTACCATCAAGTTTTGTAGCTTATTTTTTTTTTATATTTTTAAAATATCAACATTTGTTTCTAGAAATGGTGTACTATACACTTTAAAAATAGTGTGTTTTTTAGTAAAAAAATGAAACGCATATTTTTAATTTATTAAATCATTTGATTTTTTTGACAACAATTTATTGTTTACCATGTAGTTTCTAGCTTAATTTACAAAATTTTGTATATTTTTAAAATTGCAACATTTGTTTGTAGAAATCATGTACTATAGAGTTATAATATAGGGTGTTTTTTACTTTAAAAATGAAAAATCATATTTTATATTTAATAAACTATTTTATTGTTTTGACTACAATATATTTTCACCATGAAGTTTCTAGCTTAATTTATACTATTTTTTTATATTTTTAAAATGTCAACATTTGTTTCTAGTACTCGTGTATTATACACTTGAAAAATAATGTTTTTTACTAAAAAAATGAAAACGCATATTTTAATTTTATTAAACTATAATCTTTTTTTGACAACAATGTATTGTTTACGATGAAGTTTCTAGCTTAATTTACGCAATTTTTTATATTTTTAAAATTGCAACATTTTTTTTTAGAAATCGTGTTCTATTGACTTGAAATATCGGATGTTTTTTACTTTAAAAATGAAAACGCATATTTTAAATTTATTAAATTATTTGATTTTTTTGAAAACAATGTATTTATCATCATGTAGTTTCTAGCTTTATTTACACTATTTTTTTTAATTTTTAAAATATCAACATTTGTTTCTAAAAATCGTGTACTATACACTTGAAAAATTGGGTGTTTTTTACTAAAAAAATTAAAACGCATATTTAAAATTTATTAAATTATTTAATTTTTTTGAAATCAATAAATTGTTTACCATGAAGTTTCTAATTTAATTTACAAAATTTTTTATGTTTTTAAAATTGCAACACTTGTTTGTAGAAATCGTCTACTATAGACTTGAAATATAGCGTGTTTTTTACATTAATAATGAAAACGCATACTTTAAATTTAGTAAATTATTTGATTTTTTTGACAACATTGTATTTTTCATCATGAAGTTTCTAGCTTAATTTACACTATTTTTTTTATATTTTTAAAATATCAACATTTGTTGCTAGAAATCGTGTATTATACACTTGAAAAATAGGATTTTTTTGCTAAAAATATGAAAACGCATATTTTAAATTTTTTAAATTTTTTCATTTTTTTAAAATTAATTTATTATTTACCATGAAGTTTCTAGCTTAATTTACACAATTTGGTATATTTTTAAAATTGCAACATTTGTCTTTAGAAATCATGTACAATAGACTTGAAATATAAGGTGTTTTTTACTTTAAAAATGAAAATGCATATTTTAAATTTATGAAATTATTTGATTATTTTTGTCATCAATGTATTGTTCACTATCAAGTTTCTAGCTTAATTTTTTTTATATTTTTAAAATATCAAGAAATCTTGTGCTCTACACGTGAAAAATAGTGTGTATTTTACTAAAATAATGAAAACGCATATTTTTAATTTATTAAATTATTTGATTTTTTGACAACAATGTATTGTTTACGATGAAGTTCTAGCTTAATTTACACTATTTTTATATATTTTTAAAAAATCAACATTTGTTTCTAGTAATCGTGTACTACACTTGAAAAATAGTGTGTTTTTTACAAAAAAATTTAAAACGCATATTTCAAATTTATTGAATTATTATCTTTTTTTGACAACAATGTCTTGTTTACGATGAAGTTTTTAGCTTAATTTACACAATTTTTTATATTTTTAAAATTGCAACATTTGTTTGTAGAAATTGTGTACTATAGACTTGGAATATTGTGTGTTTTTTACTTTAAAAATGCAAACACATATTTTAACTTTATTAAATTATTTGATTTTTTTGAAAACAATGTAATTTTCATCATGAATTTTCTAGCTTTATTTACATTATTTTTTAAAATTTTTAAAATATCAACATTTGTTTCTCGAAATCGTGTATTATACACTTGAAAAATAAGGTGTTTTTCACTAAAAAAATTTAAACGCATATTTTAAATTTATTAAATTATTTAATTTTTTTGAAATCAATATATTGTTTACCATAAAGTTTCTGTCTTAATTTACAAAATTTTTTATATTTTAAAAATTTCAATACTTGTTTGTAGAAATCGTGTACTATAGATTGGAAATATAGCGTGTTTTTTAAATTAATAATGAAAACGCATACTTTAAATTTATTAAATTATTTGAGTTTTTTGACAACATTGTATTTTTTATCATGAAGTTTCTAGCTTAATTTACACTATTTTTTTATATTGTTAAAATATCAACATTTGTTTCTAGAAATCGTGTATTATACACTTGAAAATAGGGTGTTTTTTAGTAAAAAAATGAAAATGCATATTTTAAATTTTTTAATTTTTATAATTTTTTTTAAATCAATTTATTGTTTACTATGAAGTTTCTATCTTATTTTATACAATTTTTTATATTTTTAAAATTGTAACATTTGTTTGTAGAAATCCTGTACAATAGACTTGAAACAAAGGGTGTTTTTTACTTTAAAAATGAAAACGTATATTTTAAATTTATTAATTTTTTTTTTAAAAAATCAATGTATTGTTTATCATGAAGTTTCTTGCTTAATTTACATAACTTTTTATATTTTTCAAATAACAAAATTTGTTTGTAGAAATCGTGTACTATAGACTTGAAATATATGGTGTTTTTTACTTTAAAAATGATAACACATATTTTAAATTTATTAAATTATTTGATTATTTTTGTCAACAATGTATTGTTCACCATCAATTTTCTAGCTTAATTGTTTTTATATATTAAAATTATCAACATTTGTTTCTAGAAATCGTGTACTCTACACTTGAAAAATAGTGTGTTTTTTACTTAAAAAATGAAAATGTATATTTTTAATTTATTAAATTATTTTATTTTTTTAACAACAATGTAATGTTTTCCATGAAGTTTCTAGCTTAATTTATACAAGTTTTTATATTTTTAAAATTGCAACATTTGTTTGTAGAAATCGTGTATTATATAGGGTGTTTTTTACTTTAAAAATGAAAACGCATATTTTAAATTTATTAAATTATATTATTTTTTTGACAATAATGTATTTTTCATCATGAAGTTTTTAGCTAAATTTACACTATTTTTTTAAAATTTATAAAATATCAACATTTGTTTCTAGAAATTGTGTACATACACTTGAAAAATAGGTTGGTTTTTACTAAAAGAAATTAAAACGCATATTTTAAATTTATTAACTTATTTTTTTTTGAAATCAATGTATTGTTTACCATGAAGTTTCTAGCTTAATTTACACAATTTTTTTTATTTTTAAAATTGCAACACTAGTTTGTAGAAATCGTGTACTATATGCTTGAAATATAGGGTGTTTTTTACTTTAAAAAGGAAAACGTATATTTTAAATTTATTAAATTATTTTATTTTTTTGACAACAATGTATTGTTTATCAAGAAGTTTCTAGCTTTATTCACACTGTTTTTTTATATTTTTAAAATATCAACATTTGTTACCAGAAATCATGTACTATACATTTGAAAAATATGATGTTTTTTACAGAAAAAATGGAAACGCATATTTTAATTTTATTAAATTATTTAATTTTTTTTGACAGCAATGTATAGTTTACCATGAACATTTCTAGCTTAATTACACAATTTTTTATATTTTTAAAATTGCAACAATTGTTTCTAGAAATCGTGTAGACTTTAAATATAGGGTGTTTTTTACTTTAAAAAAGAAATCGCATATTTAAAATTTATTAAATTATTTGATTTTTTTACAACAATGTATTTTTCATCATGAAGTTTCTAGCTTAATTTACACTATTTTTTTATATTTTTAAAATATCAACATTTGTTTCTAGAAATCATGTATTATACACTTGAAAAATATGATGTTTTTTACTAAAAAAATGAAAACCCATATTTTAAATTTATTAAATTATTTAATTTTTTTTGAAATCAATGTATTGTTTACAATGAAGTTTCTAGCTTAATCTACACAATTTTTAAAATTTTTAAAATTGTAACATTTGTTTGTAGAAATCGTGTACTATAGATATGAAATATAGGGTGTTTTGTACTTTAAAAATGAAAACGCATACTTTAAATTTATTAAATTAATTAATTTTTTTTGCATCAATGTATTGTTCACTATGAAGTTTTTAGTTTAATTTACACAAATTTTTTATATTTTTAAAATATCAACATTTATTTCTAGAAATCATGTACGATACACTTGAAAAAATGTGTTTTTTACTAAAAAATTTAAAACGCATATTTTAAATTTAGTAAATTATTTAATTTTTTTGACAACAATGTATTGTTTACCATGAAGTTTTTAGCTTAAGTTTCACAAGTTTTTATATTTTTAAACTTTCAACATTTATTTGTAGAAATCGTGTACTATAGACTTAAAATAGAGGGTGTTTTTTACTTTAAAAATGAAAACGCATATTTTAAATTTATTCAATTATTTGATTTTTTTGACAATAATATAGTTTTCACCATGAAGTTTCTAGCTAAATTTACACTATTTTTATATTTTTAAAATGTGAACATTTGTTTCTAAGAATCGTGTATTATATACACTTGAAAAATATGATATTTTTTACTAAAAAAATGAAAACGCGTATTTTACATTTATTAAATTATTTAATTTTTTTGAAAATAATGTATTGCTCACTATGAATATTCTAGTATAATGTACAAAAATATTTATATTTTTATAATTGCAACATTTGCTTATATAAATTATGTACTATACACTTGAAAAATAGGGTGTTTTTTACTTTAAAAATTAAAACGCATATTTTGAATTTATTAAAATATTTAATTCTTTTGAAAACTATGTATTGTTTACCATGATGTTTCTAGCTTAATTTATAAAATTTTTTATAGTTTTAAAATTGCAACATTTCTTTGTAGAAATCGAGTACTATATAGATTTGAAATATAGTGTGATTTTTACTTTAAAAACGAAATTGCATATTTTAAATTTATTAAATTATTTTATTTTTTTTACAACAATGTATTTTTCATCATGAAGTTTCTAGCTAAATTTATACTATTTATTTTAAATTTATAAAATATCAACATTTGTTTCTAGAAATCATGTACTATACACTTGAAAAATATGGTATTTTTTACAAAAAAAAAAATAAAAACGCATATTTTAAATTTATTAAATTATTTAATTTTTTTTTGAAATCAAAGTATGTTTTACCATTAAATTTCTAACTTAATTTACAAAAATTTTTATATTTTAAAATTGTAACATTTGTTTGTAGATATTGTGTACTATAGACTTGAAATATAGAGTGTTTTTTACTTTAAAAAGGAAAACGAATATTTTAAATTTATTAAATTGTTTGATTTTTTTGACAACAATGTATTAATCATCAAGAATTTTCTAGTTTTATTTACACTATTTTTTAATATTTTTAAAATATCAACATTTGTTACTAGAAATCATGTACTATACACTTGAAAAATACAGTGTTTTTTATAGAAAAAATGAAAACGCATATTTTAATTTTATTAAATTATTTAATTTTTGACAACAATGTATAGTTTACCATGAAAAATTCTAGCTTAATTTAAATAATTTTTTATATTTTTAAAATTGTAACATTTGTTTGTAAAAATCGTATACTATAGACTTGAAATATAGGGTATTTTTTACTTTAAAAATGAAAACGCATATTTTAAATCTATTAAATTATTTAATTTTTTTTATATCAATGTATTCTTTACCATGAAGTTTCTTGCTTAATTTATATAATTTTTTATATTTTTAAAATTGCAACATTTGTTTGTAGAAATCGTGTACTATAGACTTAAAATATAAGGTGTTTTTTACTTTAAAAATGAAAACGCATATTTTAAATTTATTAAATTATTTGACTTTTTTGTCAACAATGTATTTTTCAACATGAATTTTCTAGCATAATTTTTTTTATATTTTTAAAATATCAATATTTGTTTCTAGAAATCGTGTATTCTACACTTAAAAAATAGTGTGTTTTTTACTTTAAAAATGAAAACGCATATTTTGAATTTATTAAATTATTTTATTTTTTTGTCAACAATATATTTTTCATGATGAAGTTTCTAGCTTAATTTACACTATTTTTTTATATTTTTAAAATATCAACATTTGTTTCAAGAAATCGTGTATTATACACTTTAAAAATAGGGTATTTTTTAATAAAAAATGAAAAACTCATATTTTAAATTTTTTAAACTATTATATTTTTTTGACAACAATGTATAGTTTACCAAAAAGTTTCTAGCTTAATTTACACAATTTTTTATATTTTTAAAATTGCAACATTTGTTTGTAGAAATCGTGTTCTATAGATTTGAAATATTGGGTGTTTCTTACTTTAAAAATAAAGACGCATATTTTAAAATTATTCAATTGTTTGATTTTTTTGACAACAATGTATTTTTCACCATGAAGGTTCTAGCTTAATTTACACTATTTTTTTTATATTTTAAAAATATCAAAATTTGTTTCTAGAAATCGTGTACTACACTTGAAAAATAATGTGTTTTTTACTAAAAAAATGAAAATGCATATTTTTAATTTATTAAATTATTTGATTATTTTGACAACAATGTATTGCTTACATTGAATGTTTCTAGCTTAATTGACACAAATTTTTAATATTTTTAAAATTGTAACATTTGTTCGTAGAAATCGTGTACTATAGACTTAAAATATAGGGTGCTTTTTTCTTTAAAAATGAAAACGCATATTTTAAATTTATTTAATTATTTGATTTTTTTGACAATAATGTAATTTTCACCATGAAGTTTCTAACTTAATTTACACTATTTTTTTATATTTTTAAAATATCAACATTTATTTCTAGAAATCGTGTATTATACACTTGAAAAATACGGTGTTTTTTACTAAAAAAATGAAAACGCATATTTTAAAATTTTTTAATTATTTAATTTTATTTTGAAATCAACTTATTGTTTTCCATGAAGTTTCTAACTTAATTTAATTTTTTTTTTATATTTTTAAAATTGCAACATTTGTTTGTAGATATTGTGTACTATAGCCTTGAAAAAAAAGGTGTTTTTTACTTTAAAAAGGAAAACGTATATTTTAAAATTATTAAATTATTTGATTTTTTTTACAACAATGTATTGTCAATCAAGAAGTTTCTAGCTTTATTTACACTATTTTTTGATATTTTTAAAATATCAACATTTGTTACTAGAAATCATGTACTACACACTTGAAAAATAGAGTGTTTTTTACTGAAAAATTAAAACGCATATTTTAATTTTATTAAATTATTTAATTTTTTTGACAACAATGTATAGTTTACCATGAACAATTCTAGCATAATTTACACAATTTTTTATATATATAAAATTGTAACATTTGTTGTAAAAATCGTGTATTATAGACTTTAAATATAGGGTGTTTTTTACTTTATAATTGAAAACACATATTTTAAATTTATTAAATTATTATTTGTTTTTGTCAACAATGTATTGTTCACCATAAAATTTCTAGCTTAATTTTTTTTTATATTTTTAAAATTGCAATATTTATTTGTAGAAATCGTGTGCTATAGACTTCAAATATAAGGTGTTTTTTACTTTAAAAATGAAAACGCATATTTTAAATTTATTAAATTATTTGATTTTTTTGTCAACAATGTATTGTTCACCATAAAGTTTCTAGTTTAATTTTTTATATATTTTTAAAATATCAAAATTTGTTTCTATAAATCGTGTATTATACACTTGAAAAATAGTGTATTTTTACTAAAATAATGAAAACGCATATTTTGAATTTATTAAATTATTTGATTTTTTTGACAACAATGTATTTTTTACCATGAAGTTTCTAGCTTAATTTACACAATTTTTTATATTTTTAAATTACCAATATTTGTTTGTAGAAATTGTGTACTATATACTTGAAATATAGGGTGTGTTTTACTTTAAAAATGAAAATGCATATTTTATATTTATTAAATTATTTAATTTTTTTGACTACAATGTTTTGTTCACCATGAAGTTTCTAGCTGAATTCACATTAATTTTTTATATTTTTAAAAAATCAACATTTGTTTCGAAAAATGGTGTATTATATACACTTAAAAAATACTTTAAAAATGAAAACGCATATTTTAAATTTATTAAATTATTTGATTTTTTTGAAAACAATGTATTGTTCACCTTGACTACACTATTTTTTTATATTTTAAATATTGCAACATTTGTTTCGAGAAATCGTGTACTATACACTTGAAAAATAGTGTGTTTTTTACTAAAAAAATGAAAATGCATATTTTTAATTTATTAAATTGTTTGATTTTTTTGACAACAATGTATTGTTTACCATGAAGTTTCTAGCTGAATTTACACAGTTTTTTATATTTTTTAAATTGTAACATTTGTTTGTAGAAATCGTGTACTATAAACTTGAAATATAGGGTGTTTTTTACTTTAAAAATGAAAACGCATATTTTAAATTTTTTAAATTATTTTATTTTTTTCACTACAATGAATTGTTCACGATGAAGTTTCTAACATAATTTATACTATTTTTTATATTTTTAAAATAATAACATTTTTTTCGAGAAATCATGTACTATACACTTGAAAAATATGGTGTTTTTTACTAATTAAATGAAAACGCATATTATAAATTTATTAAAATATTTGATTTTTTTGACAACAATGTATTTTCACCATGAAGTTTCTAGCTTAATTTACACTATTTTTTTATATTTTTCAAATATCAACATTTGTTTCGTGAAATTGTATACACTTGAAAAATAGGGTGATTTTTACTAATAAAATGAAAATGCATATTTTAAATTTATTAAATATTTAAAATTTTTGACAACAGTGTAATTTCACCATGAAGTTTCTAGCTTAATTTACACTATTTTTTTATATTTTTAAAATATAACATTTGTTTCTAGAAATCGTGTATTATACACTAGAAAAATACGGTGTTTTTACTAAAAAATGAAAACGCATATTTAAAATTTATTAAATTATTATATTTTTTTGTCAAAAATGTATAGTTTACTATGAATTTTCTAGCTTAATTTACACAGTTTTTTATATTTTTAAAATTGCAACATTTGTTTGTAGAAATCGTGTTCTATAGATTTGAAATATAGGGTGTTTTTTACTTTAAAAATAAAAATGCATATTTTAAAATTATTCAACTATTTTATTTTTTTTACAACAATGTATTTTTCACCTTGAAGTTTCTAGCTTAATTTACACTATTTTTTTTTTATATTTTTAAAATATCAAAATTTGTTTCTAAATATCGTATACTATACACTTGAAAAATAGTTTGTTTTTTACTAAAAAATGAAAATTCATATTTTTAATTTATTAAATTATTTGATTTTTTTTACAAAAATGTATTGTTTACCATGAATCTTTCTAGCTTAATTTACACAATTTTTAATATTTTTAAAATTGTAACATTTGTTCGTAGAATTCGTGTACTATAGACTTGAAATTTAGGGTGTTTTTTACTTTAAAAATTAAAATACATATTATAAATTTATTAAATTATTTGTTTTTTTTGGTCAACAATGTATTGTTCACCATAAAGTTTCTAGCTTAATTATTTTTTATATTTTTAAAATTGCAACATTTATTTGTAGAAATCATGTACTATAGACTTGAAATATAGGGTGTTTTTTAATTTAAAAATGAAAACGCATATTTTAAATTTATTAAATTATTTGATTTTTTAGTTAGCAATGTATTGTTCACCATAAAGTTTCTGATTTAATTTTTTTTATATTTTTAAAATATCAAAATTTATTTCTAGAAATCATGTATTATACACTTGAAAAATAGTGTGTTTTTTACTAAAAAAATGAAAACGCATATTTTTAATTTATTAAATTATTGATTTTTTTAACAACAAAGTATTTTTTACCGTGAAGTTTCTAGCTTAATTTACACAATTTTTTATATTTTTAAAATTGCAACATTTGTTTGTAGAAATCGTGTACTCTACACTTGAAAAATAATGTGTTTTTTACTAAAAAATTGAAAATGCATATTTTTAATTTATTAAATTATTTGATTTTTTTGACAACAATGTATTGTTTACCATGAAGTTTCTAATTTAATTTACACATATTTTTATATTTTTAAAATTGCAACATTTGTTTGTATAAATCGTGTACTATAGACTTGAAATATAGCGTGGTTTTTACTTTAAAAATAAAAACGCATATTTTAAAGTTTTTAAATTATTTAATTTTTTGACTACAATGTATTGTTCACGATGAAGTTTGTAGCTTAATTTGCATTATTTTTTATATTTTTAAAATATCAACATTTGTTTCGAGAAATCGTGTAATATACACTTGAAAAATAGTGTGTTTTCTACTAATAAAATGAAAACGCATATTATAAATTTATTAAAATATTTGATTTTTTTGACAACATTGTATTTTCTAATGAAGTTTCTAGCTTAATTTACAGTATTTTTTTATATTTTTAAAATATCAACATTTGTTTCGAGAAATCGTGTAAGATACGCTTGAAAAATATGGTGATTTTTACTAATAAAATGAAAACGCGTATTTTAAATTTATTAAAATATTTGATTTTTTTGACAACAATGTATTTTCACCTTTAAGTTTCTTGCTTATATTACACTATTTTTTTATATTTTCAAAATATTAACATTTGTTTCTAGAAATCGTGTAATATACACTGGAAAAATAAGGTGTTTTTTACTAAAAAAATGAAAACGCATATTTTAAATTTATTAAATTATTATATTTTTTTGACAACAATGTATAGTTTATCTTGAAGTTTTTAGCTTAATTTAAACAATTTTTTATATTTTAAAGTTGCAACATTTGTTTGTAGAAATCGTGTACTATACACTTGAAAAATAGTGGGTTTTTTACTAAAAAAAATTAAAACACATATTTTAAAATTTTTAAATTATATAATTTTTTTAAAAATCAATTTATTGTTTACCTTGTAGTTTCTAGCTTAATTTACACAATTTTTTATATTTTTAAAATTGCAACATTTATTTGTAGAAATCGTGTACTATAGACTTGAAATATAGGGTATTTTTTATTATAAAAATGAAAACGCATATTTTAAATTTTTTAAATTATTTGATTTTTTTATCAACAATATATTGTTAACCATGAAGTTTCTAGCTTAATTTTTTTTATATTTTTAAAATATCAACATTTGTTTCTAAAAATTGTGTACTCTACATTTGAAAAATAGTGTGCTTTTTACTAAAAAAATGAAAACGTATATTTTAAATTTATTAAATTATTTGATTTTTTTGACAAGAATGTATTGTTTACCATGAAGTTTCTAGCTTAATTTACACAATTTTTTATATTTTTAAAATTGCAACATTAGTTTGTAGAAATCGTGTAGTATAGACTTGAAATATAGGGATTTTTTTACTTTAAAAATGAAAACGCATATTGTAACATCTACCCTTAGCTGGACTAAACTCATCAATATACTCTTGTATAATGAAATGAGATAATATTTAAGCATTTAGAGTTACAACTTTTTTTTTTTTTTTTTTTAAAAGTCCTCAAAGCTGATTAAACTTACTAAAATTTTAGGATAGTCGTGTCCTAATACCGGAAATAAAATATACACACACCGTATAGTACCATTCCTAGAATGGTCATCGACTTACATTACACACAAGATCGAAGAAGAAAACATAGATAATTAGCAACTAGTAATTATTATTTCCTTTGGTTTCCCCGGCTGATGACTTCCATCCATCCATCGCCTTTGAACCTGTCAGTCTAAAATGCCATGAATACACATAAAAGAAAAAGGGGTGAGAATTTATATTTTCAGTAGCTTTTTAAAACATTAGAACTAATGGCATTTTAGGGTTATAGAGCCTGAAACAAATATTATAGTTTAAAATAATATAACGTGGCTCCATAACCAAAATAATTTTTCCATCAAGTATATATATATATATATATATATATATATTACATACATATATAGCATTCGAACATTCAACCTATTGCAAGTCGTGAGGCGGTAATAATACAATCAGACACACACAATCCAAACATAATCATCATGGGGTCCCTTGAATGCTTTTGGACCATGTTCATTACCTTGGAAATGTCATGGTAACAATCTATTTAATCTTACTGGCTCTTTTTACCGGCCCAGTTGCCTATGCAACACAGAAATATTATAGGATGAGAACTGATCTTAGACTATGTTGGTTATATTCTCCTTCTTTAGTTCCCTTCATATATAAATGAACATAACTTTCTTTTTGTAACACCCCAGCCTTGACCTGTGACACCAATGGTCCAGGAATTCACTGAGCGTGTTCCTTAGAGCTTCACCCACTCCCTTAGGAGGGTTATCCCCCCTACAAATATACATTTATTCCAGGCTTTGGGACCTTCCGTTGATTCGGACACACGGGCAAAAGAATATGGTCATGAATTTTCATTGTATAGTATTTACAACATGTGACACAACTCACTTTTAGAATTTTATAAAATCATCGACACATCTAAAAATTATGAAATTTCATGAGAAACTAAAAGACACATAGAGGAGTAACTATAAAAATTTTCACTTTAAAATATAGAATATCCAGAGAGAACTAATTTCACGAAATAACAGTATGAATTTTCGTTGCTTAGTTTTCACAGCACTGGACATGCCTCATTGTAAGAATTTTATAAAATTAACTACACATCTAAAAATTATAAAATTTCATAAGAAACTAAAGGCCATATATAGGAGTAACTATAAAAATTTTCACTTCAAAACAATCAGTGAAATTCGAGAAATAAATTCTCGAAATTTAGATTTTATGTTCACATTTAACAGAATTTCCAGCAACAACCTGGTGTGTTCGAAAATTCACCAAAAATCATATACAACTTCAAAAATCATGAAATTAAATATTTAAGCTCTTGACACAAATTAAAAAAACCATGAAAAATTTCAGGCTCATATCTTTAGCATAAGCAGAGATAAAAATTTGAAAAAGAAAGACAATTTTCATGTGTTGTGGAAACATACATATTATCTTAAATTGAAAGGAGTATGGATATAGAAAAGACCCCTACCTCTACTCCTCTAGTATTTTGTTCTTCACCAAAGCATATAAAAACTAGTAACTCTTCTGACTTCCTCCTACAAGTATTCTCATCTTTGGTCGGTGCCCAGATACTTAATGCACATAACTCGGTGCCCAGATACTTAATGCTCATAACTCTTTTCTTTTTATGCTTATTTATAGCATAACATTGATTCTCTCATGGTGCCTAGTTGAAATGTGGAAGCTATGTGAAAGTGACAACGCACTATCATACGTGTAGATGCAACACACAATTTATCAGGGAATTTTTGAAAACAAATGGCCACTAGTATGCTATTTATTATTATTTCTTCTAAAAGTTACACTACAATTATATCTATGACAATGTGAGTACCTATGCCATTATTCACCCTTTGAGGTAGTGTGGATAGATTATTAAGCCATACCAATTTAATTCCATCGACATTAGGGGCCACATATGCCATGCTTTTTATATCTTTATCATTGTTATCATACATATTCCATTCTCTCCTTTACATAATAATTATTTCCATGCATTGAGTTGGCATAATTTTGGGTTTGTGTGCTTATGATGCATGTGTATGTGTGTGTTTGAAAGCTGTGTGTGTGCCCCTTCTTGCATGCGCTGTGTTTGCTAATTCAGTGGTGAAAGTGGCTTCTGCCACTTAAGGATCCACTACTATATATTAATAACAATAATAATAACAATAATAATAATAATAATAATAATAATAATAATAATAACGTCACATAAATAATCTAATCCTGAGATATTCAGACGCTTAATATACGTAGGCTATTGAGGAGGATGTTACAATTCTCCCCTCCTTTTTAATAATTTTGTCCTCAAAATTAAAAATAAAAGGTTACTCTTAATTCCTACCTTATTTAAATAATTCCGGATAGGTTGTTTGCATGTCTGCTTCTCTTTCCCAAGTAGATTCGCCTCTACTTGGCTCTCCCCACAAGACTTTCACTAAGGGAATTTGTTTTCCCCTGAGGTTTCTTACCTGTCTGTCCTCAATCTTTACAGGATAAGTGCTACAGGTAAGATTATCACGTACTTGTACGGACTCAGCTTGAACCACGTGTGAAGGATCGGGAACATATTTTCTTAGTTGAGAGACATGGAATACATTATGAAGATTTGAAAGATTGGGTAGAAGAGCAAGTTGATAGGCCGTACTCCCATATTTTTCAACAATTTGGAAAGGACCTATGTATCGAGGGGTCAACTTTTTAGCTCGAATTGCTCTACCTATACCAGTTGTTGGATTGACTTTGAGGAAAACATGCTCTCCCTCTTGGAATTCCAAAGGTCTCCTCCTCTTGTCAGCATAACTTTTCTGCCTGCTTTGAGCGGTCCTCAACCTCCCTCTAATTTCTTTGATTTTCTCAGTGGTTTGGTGGACTAAGTCTGGTCCAATTAGGGTCTTTTCTCCTACATCGCACCAACACAGAGGGGTTCTGCGTTTCCTACCATACAATGCTTCATATGGAGCGATGCCTATACTAGTATGATAGCTATTATTATAGACAAACTCTACCAAAGGCAAGTGTCTATCCCAACTCCCTCCTTGGTCTATGGCACAAGCTCTCAGCATGTCTTCTAAGATTTGGATGGTCCTCTCAGTTTGCCCATCTGTCTGAGGATGATAAGCTGTACTGAGGCACAATTTTGTTCCAAATGCTTTCTGCAAGGTCGTCCAAAACCTAGAAGTGAACCTAGGATCCCTGTCACACACGATGCTTAGGGGAATTCCATGAAGTTTAACTATTTCTTGAATATACACTTGAGCTAACTTCTCCATGGATGATGTGTCCTTGATGGGTAAGAAATGAGAAGACTTGGTTAGTCTATCCACTATTACCCATACTGAGTTATATCCCCTAAGGGTCTAGGAAGTCCTACTACAAAGTCCATAGAGATATTATCCCACTTCCAACTTGGTATTTGTAATGGCTGTAACACTCCTGGGGGTTATTGATGTTCGATTTTGACCCTCTGACATGTCAAACATCGGCTCACAAAATCTGCTATGTCCTTTTTCATTCCAGGCCACCAAAATTCTTTCTTGAGGTCTTGATACATTTTGGTTGTGCCCGGATGAATGGTTAGTCTACTTCGGTGAGCTTCTTCTAGAACTCGGGTCTTTATCTCAACATCATTAGGGAGGCAAATCCTATTCTTGAACTTCACAAACCCTTCCTTAGATTGGCAAAATTCCCCTGATTTATTCTCTTGCAAGAGTTTCATAAGGTCTTTATCTCTTAACTCGGCCATCTTAATCTGATCCAGAAGGTCATTTAGGACTCTAATATGGCCTAATAGGATGCTGGAATTTGTCACTTGGGGATTCAAAGTCAGGTTACTAAAATCTTCTAACAGCCTCAACTCTTGAATCATCATAAAAGAGACACACAAGAATTTTCTACTCAAGGCATTAGCCACTACATTGGCTTTACCAGGGTGGTACTTCAATTCAAAATCATAGTCCTTGAGAAATTCCAACCACCTTCTTTGCCTCATGTTTAGTTCTTTCTGTTCAAACAGGTATTTAAGGCTCTTATGGTCATTGAAACACTTCAAATCTAACACCATACAAATGGTGGCGCTAGATCTTAAGAGCGAAAACTACCGCTGCTAATTCTAAGTCATGGGTTGGGTAGTTCTTCTCGTGAGGTTTAAGTTGTCTAGATGCATAAGCTATCGCCCTTCGCTCTTGCATCAATACACATCCTAACCCTTGTTTTGAGGCATCACAAAATACTTCAAAATTCCCTAAAGGGTCTAGGATTGCTAAAATTGGTGTAGAGGTCAGCTTATGTTTGAGTTCTCGAAAACTCTGCTCACACCTATGATCCCACACAAAAGGTTGATTCTTACGGGTCAGCTTGGTCAAGGGTAGAGCCAACTGGGAAAATCCTTTGATGAATCTTCTATAGTAACCAGCCAATCCTAAGAAGCTACGAATCTCAGTAACTTTCTTAGGTATTTCCCATTGCAATACAGCTTCCACCTTACTAGGATCTACTGCCACTCCATCCTTGGTGATAACATGTCCTAGAAACTTCACTTCACTCAACCAAAATTCACACTTAGACAATTTTGCAAAAAGTTGGTTCTCTTTTAGGATTTGGAGTACTGTCCTAAGGTGTCCTTCGTGTTCCTTTTCATTCCTGGAATAAATTAAGATGTCGTCAATGAAAACAACTATAAACTTGTCTAGGAATGGTCTGAAGATTTTATTAATGTAATCCATGAATACTGCAGGTGCATTGGTCAAACCAAAAGGTACTACAAGGTATTCATAATGTCCGTACCTAGTCCTAAAAGCATTCTTAGGAATATCTTCAACCTTAATTCGAATCTGATGGTACCCTGACCTCAGATCGATCTTAGAGAATACTCTTGCACTTCCTAACTGGTCCAGCAAGTCATCTATTCTAGGGAGTGGGTATTTGTTCTTAATGGTCAACTTATTTAGTTGACGATAATCTACACACAACCTCATGCTTCCATCTTTCTTTTTCACCAACAACATGGGTGCTCTCCATGGGGAAACACTGGGTCTAATGAACTGTTTAGCTAAAAGGTCCTCCACTTGTTTCTTCAGCTCACTCAGTTCTAAGGGAGACATTCTATATGGTGCTATGGACACTGGCCCGACTACGGGAACTAAGTCAATGCTAAACTTAATTTCCCTCTCAGGTGGTAGGCTAGTTATGTCTTCAGGAAAACCTCTGCATATTCTCTCACTACGGGGATCTCATCTAGATCAACCTTCTCTCCTTCACATTCCAACGAGTTTAAGAGCAAGTAACCCTCATTCTCAGATTTCAAAATATTTTCAACACAACTGGTACTTGGCGAAGGTGGAAGATTGAGAGATGAGAAGTTAGAATTTGCAGATGACAAGAAAATTCGTTTGTGCACGCAATCCAACATAACATGATTTTGGTGTAACCAGTCCATACCTAAGATGATGTCTATACCGTACAATGGTATACAGACTAGATTCACAAGAAACATCGCATCATGGAAGTAAATAGGACATTCAGTACACATAAGACTCGTTCGCACAGTTTCACCGGTTGGAGTTGTCACAAGGTACTCACAATGAAAACGTGTACTATACACTTTAAAAATAGTTAGTTTTTTACTAAAAAAATGAAAATGCATATTTTTAATTTATTAAATTATTTTTATTTTTTTTTGACAATAATGTATTGTTTACCATGAATGTTTCTAGCTTAATTTACACAATTTTAATATTTTTAAAATTGCAACATTTGTTTGTAGAAATCGTGTACTATACACTTGAAATATAGTGTGTTTTTTACTATAAAAATGAAAACACATATTTTAAATTTAATAAATTATTTAATTTTTTTTAAATCAATGTATTATTTACTGTGAAGTTTCTTGCTTAATTTACAAAATTTTGTATATTTTTAAATTTGCAACATTTGTTTGTAGAAATCGTGTACTACTTAAAATATAGGGTGTTTTTTACTTTAAAAATGAAAATGCATATTTTAAATTTATTAAATTATATGATTTTTTTTCAACCATGTATTGTTCACCATAAAGTTTCTATCTTAATTTTTTTTATATTTTTAAAATATCAACATTTTTTTCTTGAAATCGTGTACTCTACACTTGAAAAATAGTGTGTTTTTTACTAAAAAATGAAAACCCATATTTTTAATTTATTAAGTTATTTGATTTTGTTGACATCAATGTATTGTTTACCATGAAGTTTCTAGCTAAATTTATACAATTTTTTATATTTTTAAAATTGAAACATTTGTTTGTAGAAATCGTGTATTATAGACTTGAAATATAGAGTGTTTTTTACTATAAAAATAAAAATGCATATTTTAAATTTATTAAATTATTTGATTTTTTTATCAACAATATATTGTTCACTATGAAGTTTCTAGTTTAATTTTTTTTATATTCTTAAAATATCAACATTTGTTTCAAAAAATCATGTACTCTACACTTGTAAAATAGTGTGTTTTTTACCAAAAAATTGAAAACACAAATTTTTAATTTATTAAATTATTTGCTTTTTTTGACAAGAATTTATTGTTTACCATGAATTTCTAGCTTAATTTACACAATTTTTTTATACTTTTTTATTGCAATATTTGTTTGTAGAAATCGTGTAGTATAGACTTGAAATATAGGGTGTTTTTTACTTTAAAATTGAAAACGCATATTTTAAATTTATTAAATTATTTGATTTTTTTACTACAATGTATTGTTCATCATGAAGTTTCTAGCTTAATTTACACAATTTTTTATATTTTTATAATTACAACATTTGTGTGTAGAAATCGTGTTCTATAGACTTGAAATATAGGGAGTTTTTTACATTAAAATTAAAAACACATATTTTTAAGATATTCAATTATTTAATTTTTTTGAAATTAATATATTGTTTTCCATGAATTTTCTAGCTTAATTTACACAATTTTTATTTTTTTAAAATTTCAACATTTGTTTGTTGAAATCGTGTACTATAGACTTGAAATATAGAGTGTTTTTTACTTTAAAAATAAAACGCATATTTTAAATTTAATAATTATTTGATTATTTTTAAACAATGTATTTTTCAACATGAAGTTTCTAGCTTAATTTACACTATTTTTTTATATTTTTAAAATATCAAAATTTGTTTCTAGAAATGGTGTATTTATACACTTGAAAAATAGGTCGTTTTTTACTAAAAAAATTAAAACACATATTTTAAATTTATTAAATTATTTAATTTTTTTTAAATTAATGAATTTTTTACCATGAAGTTTCTTGCTTAATTTACATAATTTTTTATATTTTTAAAATTGCAACATTTGTTTGTAGAAATTATGTACTATACACTTGAAATATAGGGTGTTTTTTACTATAAAAATGAAAATGCATATTTTGAATTTATTAAATTATTTAATTTTTTTAAATTAATGTATTGTTTACCATGAAGTTTCTTTCTTAATTTATATAATTTTGTATATTTTTAAATTTGCAACATTTGTTTGTAGAAATCGTGTACTATAGACTTGAAATATAGGGTGTTTTTTACTTTAAAAATTAAAACGTATATTTTAAATTTATTAAATTATTTGATTTGTTTTTCAACCATGTATTGTTCACCTTGAAGTTTCTAGCTTAATTTTTTTTATATTTTTAAAATATCAACATTTGTTTCTAGAAATCGTGTACTCTACATTGGAAAAATAGTGTTTTTTACTAAAAAAATGAAAAACGCATATACATCAATGTATTGTTTACCATGAAGTTTCTAGCTTAATTTACACATTTTTTTATATTTTTAAAATTGCAATATTTGTTTGTAGAGATTGTGTACTATAGACTTGAAATATAGGTTGTTTTTTACTTTAAAAATAAAAACACATATTTTAAATTTATTAAATTATTTGATTTTTTATACTACAATGTATTGTTCACCATGAAGTTTCTATCTTAATTTACACTATTTTTTTCATATTTTTTAAATATCAACATTTGTTTCGAGAAATCGTGTACTATACACATGAAAAATATGATGATTTTTACTAATAAAATGAAAACACATATTTTAAATTTATTAAAATGGTTGATTTTTTTTACAACAATGTATTTTCACCATGAAGTTTCTAGCTTAATTTAAACTATTTTTTTATACTTTTTAAATTACAACATTTGTTTGTAAAAATCGTGTACTATAGACTTGAACTATAGGGTGTTTTTTACATTAAAAATGAAAACACATATTTTAAATTTATTAAATTATTTTATTTTTTGACAACAATGTATTTTTCATCATGAAGTTCTAGCTTAATTTACACAATTGTTTTTAAATTTTTAAAATATCAACCTTTTTTTTTAGAAATCATGTACTATACACTTGAAAAATAGGGTGTTTTTTACCAAAAAAATTAAAACGCATTTTTTAAATATATTATATTATTTAATTTTTTTGAAATCAATATATTGTTTGCCATGAAGTTTCTAGCTTAATTTACACAATTTTTTATATTTTTTAAATTGCAACATTTGTTTGTAGAAATCGTGTACTATAGACTTGAAATATAGGGTTTTTTTTACTTTAAAAATAAAAAACATATTTTAAATTTAATAATTATTTGATTTTTTTGACAACAATGTATTTTTCAACATGAAGTTTCTAGCTTAATTTAAACTATTTTTTTTTATATTTTTAAAATATCAAAATTTGTTTCTAGAAATCATGTATTATACACTTAATTTACACAATTTTTTATATTTTAAAAATTGCAACATTTGTTTGTAGAAATCATGTACTATAGACTAGAAATATAGGGTGTTTTTTTACTTTAAAAATGAAAACGCATAATTTAAATTTATTAAATTATTTGATTTTTCTAACTACAATATATTATTCACCATGAAGTTTCTAGCTTAATGTTTTTTTTATAGTTTTGAAATATCAATATTTGTTTCTAGAAATCATGTACTCTACACTTGAAAACAAGTGTGTTTTTTACAAAAAAAAAAAAAGAAAACGCATATTTTTAATTTATTAAATTATTTGATTTTTTAAAACAACAATGTATTGCTTACCATGAAGTTTCTAGCTTAATTTACACAATTTTTTATATGTTTAAAATTGTAATATTTGTTTGTAGAAATCGTGTACTATAGACTTGAAATATAGAGTGTTTTTTACTTTAAAAATGAAAACACATATTTTGAATTTATGAAATTATTTGATTTTTTTGACTACAATGTATTGTTCATAATGAAGTGTCTATCTTAATTTACACTATTATTTTATATTTTTTAAATATCAACATTTGTTTTGAGAAATCGTGTACTATACACTTCAAAAATATGATGATTATTACTAATAAAATGAAAACGCATATTTTAAATTTATTAAAATGGTTGATTTTTTTTACAACAATGTATTTTCACCATGAATTTTCTAGCTTAATTTAAACTATTTTTTTATTTTTTTCAAATTGCAACATTTGTTTGTAAAAATCATGTACTATAGACTTGAAATATAGGGTTTTTTTTACTTTAAAAATGAAAACGCATATTTTAAATTTATTAGATTATTGATTTTGTTTGACAACAATGTACTTTTCATCATGAAGTTTCTAGCTTAATTTACATATTTTTTTTTTAAATTTTCAAAATATCAACATCTGTTTCTAGAAATCGTGTACTATCACTTGAAAACTAGGGTGTTTTTTACCAAGAAAATTAAAACGCATATTTTAAATTTTTTATATTATTTAATTTTTTTGAAATCAATATATTGTTTGCCATGAAGTTTCTAGCTTAATTTACACAATTTTTTTATATTTTTAAAATTGCAACATTAGTTTGTAGAAATCGTGTACTATAGACTTGAAATATAAGATGTTTTTTACTTTAAAAATAAAACGCATATTTTGAATTTAATAATTATTTGATTTTTTTGACAATAATGTATTTTTCAACATGAAGTTTCTAGCTTAATTTATACTATTTTTTTATATTTTTAAAATATGAAAATTTGTTTCTAGAAATCGTGTATTATACAATTGAAAAATAGGGTGTTTTTTACTAAAAAACTAAAAAACATATTTTAAAATTTTTAAATTATTATTTTTTTTAAAATCAATTTATTGTTTACCATGAAATTTCTAGCTTAATCTACACAATTTTTAATATTTTTAAAATTGCAACATTTATTTCTAGAAATCGTGTACTATAGACTAGAAATATAGGGTGTTTTTTACATTAAAAATGAAAATGCATAATTTAAATTTATTAAATTATTTGATTTTTTTATCTACAGTGTATTATTCTCCATGAAGTTTCTAGCTTAATTTTTTTTTATAGTTTTGAAATATCAATATTTGTATTTAGAAATCATGTACTCTACACTTGAAAAAAAGTGTTTTTTACAAAAAAAAAAAAAAAAAGAAAACGCATATTTTTAATTTATTAAATTATTTGATTTTTTTTAACAATAATGTATTGCTTACCATGAAGTTTCTAGCTTAATTTATAAAATGTTTTTATATTTTTATAATTGCAACATTTGTTTGCAGAAATCGTGTTCTATAGACTTGAAATCTAGGGTGTTTTTTACTTTAAAAATGAAAACGTATATTTTAAATTTATTTATTATTTGATTTTTTTGACAACAATGTATTTTTAATCATGATGTTTCTAGCTTAATTTACACTATTTTTTTATATTTTTAAAATATCAACATTTGTTTCTCGAAATCATGTACTATCACTTGAAAAATAGGAAGTTTTTTACTGGAAAAATGAAAACGCATATATTAAAATTGCAGCATATGTTTGTAGAAATCGTGTTCTATAGACTTGAAATGTAGGGTGTTTTTCACTTTAAAACTATAAACGTATATTTTAAAATTATTCAACTATTTGATTTGTTTGACAATAATGTATTTTTCACCATAAAACTTCTAGCTTAATTTACACTATTTTTTAAAATTTTTAAAATATCAAAATTTGTTTACAGAAATCGTGTACTATATACACTTGAAAAATATTGTGTTTTTTACTAAAAAAATAAAAACACATATTTTTAAATTATATAATATTTTTAAAATCAATTTATTGTTTACCATGAAGTTTCTAGCTTAATTTACACAATTATGTATATTTTTCAAATATCAAAATTTGTTTCGAGAAATCGTGTACTATACACTTGAAATATAGAATGTTTTTTACTTTAAAAATGAAAACACATATTTTAAATTTATTAAATTATTTGATTTTTTTTACTACAATGTATTGTTCCCCATGAAGTTTCTAGCTTAATTTACACTATTTTTTTATATTTTTAATATATCAACATTTGTATCTAGAAATCGTGTACTATACATTTGATAAATAGGGTGTTTTTTACTAATAAAATGAAAACGCATATTTTAAATTTGTTAAATTATTATATTTTTTTGACAACAATGTATAGTTTACCATGAAGTTTCTAGCTTAATTTACACAATTTTTTATATTTTTATAATTGCAATATTTGTTTGTAGAAATCGTGTTCTATAGACTTGAAATATAGGGAGTTTTTTACTTTAAAAATAAAAACGCATATTTTAAAAATAATCAATTATTTGATTTTTTTGACCAAAATATATTTTTCACCATGAAATTTCTAGCTTAATTTACACAACTTATGATCATGTTTGCGAAAACATAAGAAATCAAAGTATCTTGGTCCTATTCTCTCCTTATGAATTCATCTAGAAGTCGATTTTTATTAACAAAATTCTGACAAATCATTGATTCATCTGGTGTCTAAATATAGGATTCATTTATGAGTTTACTAGATCGAAATTTTTTAATTTTTGATGTTCAAAGATTACTATAGATCCAATGTCACATTCCGTAAAGATTTATGATACATGTATAGGATGTACTCAATGTGTCCGAGCTTGCCCCACAGATGTATTAGAAATGATACCTTGGGACGGGTGTAAAGCTAACCAAATTGCTTCTGCCCCAAGAACAGAGGACTGTGTTGGTTGTAAGCAGTGTGAATCCGCCTGTCCGACGGATTTCTTAAGTGTTCGAGTTTATTTATGGCATGAAACAACTCGAAGCATGGCTCTAGCTTATTGATACGTTTCAAAAAACACCACACGAATACATTTTTTTTTACTGGGAAAAACCCGCGCTCAAAATAGAAAATATTTTGAGCGCGGGTTTTTCTGGCTAAAGTGTATCTTATTTTTATCATGAATTTTTTTCCTTGGTTAACAATAATTGTAGTTTTGCCAATAGCTGGGGGTTCATTCATTTTTTTATTTCCTCATAGAGGAAATAAGATAATCCGATGGTATACTATTTGTATATGCTTAATAGATCTCCTTCTAACAACCTATGCATTTTGTTATCATTTTCAATTGGATGATCCACTAATCCAACTGACAGAGAATTATAAATGGATCAATTTTTTTGATTTTTACTGGAGATTCGGAATAGATGGACTCTCTCTAGGGTCTATTTTACTGACTGGATTTATCACCACTTTAGCCACTTTAGCGGCTCAGCCGGTTACTCGAGAATCCCAATTATTCCATTTCCTCATGTTAGCAATGTATAGCGGTCAAATAGGACCATTTTCTTCTCAAGACATTTTACTTTTTTTCATCATGTGGGAATTAGAATTAATTCCCGTTTATCTACTTTTATCCGTGTGGGGAGGAAAGAAACGTTTGTATTCAGCTACAAAGTTTATTTTATACACTGCGAGAAGTTCTGTTTTTTTATTAATGGGAATTCTGGGTATGGGTTTATATGGTTCTAATGAACCAACATTAAATTTTGAAACATTAACGAATCAATCGTATCCCGTGGCATTGGAAATAATATTCTATATGGGATTTCTTATTGCTTTTGCTGTCAAATTGCCGATTATACCCTTACATACATGGTTACCAGACACCCACGGAGAGGCACATTACAGCACTTGTATGCTTTTAGCCGGAATCTTATTAAAAATGGGAGCATATGGGTTGGTTCGAATTAATATGGAATTATTATCCCACGCTCATTCTATATTTTGTTCCTGGTTAATGCTATTAGGTTCAATTCAAATAATCTATGCAGTTTCAACATCTCTTGGTCAACGTAATTTAAAAAAAAGAATAGCTTATTCCTCGGTATCTCATATGGGTTTCCTAATTATAGGAATTGGTTCTATAAGCGATACGGGGCTCAACGGGGCTATTTTACAAATAATCTCTCATGGATTTATTGGTGCCGCGCTTTTTTTCTTGGCAGGAACTAGTTATGATAGACTACGTCTTCTTTATCTCGACGAAATGGGCGGAATGGCTATACCAATGCCAAAAATATTCACAGTTTTCACTATCTTATCGATGGCTTCTCTTGCATTGCCGGGCATGAGCGGTTTTATTGCAGAATTGATCGTTTTTTTTGGAATAATTACCAGTCAAAAATATCTTTTAATGACAAAAATACTAATTACTTTTGTAACAGCAATTGGAATGATATTAACTCCTATTTATTCATTATCCCTCTTACAGCAGATGTTCTATGGATACAAGCTTTTTAATACACCAAACTCTTATTTTTTTGATTCTGGGCCAAGAGAATTATTTATTTCGATTTCTATCCTTATACCCATAATAGCTATTGGTATTTATCCGGATTTCATTTTCTCATTCTCGGTTGATAAAGTTGAAGCTATTCTATCTAATTTTTTATAGATATTTTTCGTGAATAAATGAATACAACAAAAAAAAAGAGAAATAACTCCTATGTACAATGAAAAAAAAGATTTTTTCCGTTGTATTAACTTAATAAAAAAATGAATTTGAATGGTAATCGAATATTTTGTTGTTTGTGAGAACTCCTTAAATCAATATAGTACTTGATTTAAAGGGTTCTCGACGATTTATGGGAAGTTTTCATATATACACTTTCCATATTTGTATTTGTCAGGTTCTTTACTCACTTTAATTCAATTAGATGAAAATGAGCCATAACTATGTAGGCCTATTCCTAATAGATTGATTCCCAAATAACATATCCAAATTATAAGAAAGCCCATAGAGGCCACTATTGAAGAATTTACATCTTCCAATTTTTGATTTTTTCTAGTATGTAAATAAATAGCGAATATGGTCCAAGTAATAAAGGCCCAAGTTTCCTTTGGATCCCAATTCCAATATGAGCCCCATGCCTCATTAGTCCAGACTGCTCCTGAAAGAATATCTATCGTTAAAAAGATAAAACCTAGACTAATAATACGGTAACCCCAACGATCCAATTGTTGAATAAATTGAGACCTATAATAATTTCTAGAAGAAGAAAAAGAAGTTTTTTGTAAAACATTATTTTTTTCATTCATATTTATGTATTTGATTTCAGCAAAAGAAAATGATTCATTTAAAAAATACAAATTCTTGCTTTTACCAAGAATTTGTATGAGTTCTCGAAATGTAATAACTAAAATAGCTACTGATAATAATGATCCACATAAAAGAGTTGCATAGCCGACTATCATCATACTTACGTGCATCGTTAACCAATGGGATTGTAGAGCGGGTACTAATATTGTGGATTGATGCATTTCGGTTAAAAGACCCGAAGTAGCAAAGCCTTGGGTAAAAATAACACTTGGTGCAATTATTTGTTTTTTAAAACTTGGAAGCGTATAAAAAATGGAAAAACTCCATGAAAGAAAGATTAATGATTCATATAAATCACTAAATGGTAAATGGCCCGAAAAAAACCAACGAGTAACTAACAATCCTGTTATACAGAAAAAGGTTATTATCATGCCTTTTTTGGACGAATCATAAAATCCCACGATTTTAGTGACTAATAAGGTTATCAAATGAACTGAAATTAGAATTGATACGACCGAAAAGGATATATGAGTTAATATATGCTCTAAAGTTGAAAATATCATATTTTTTTTATATAAAAAGGTCTCAATACTAGGAATAGAAATCGGGAATTGAATTCATTATAGGACTTATTCTTTTCGAAGATCAGATTATCCTGCCGCCACTCGGACTCGAACCGAGATGCTTTAGCACAGCTTCCTAAGAGCAGCGTGTCTACCAATTTCACCATAGCGGCTTACTCAAAATCATAATAACCTATTTTTAGTCAATCGTCGAGATTGAAAGAATCAATTAAAGTGAAATATTTTATTACTAAACATTTTTATTACTAAACATTAAAGAATTTAAAGAATTCTATTATAATATATATATATTATAATAAATTTGGATATATTATAAAAATTTTGGATTTATTATTCAATTTATTCTAATATATAAATAAAAAGAATATATAGAAAAATATATAAATTAATATAGAATAATATATAAATAATATATAAATAAAAAGAATATATAGAAAAATATAAAAATTAATATAGAATATATAAATTTATATATAATCTAATTCATTTTGAATAATATGTTTTAAATAGAAGAATTTTATATTTATATATATGAATTTTTTTTACTAAATAAAAAAAATTAGATTATTGTAAATATAAAAAATCATTTAAAAAATGGAAGATTTCAATTTCAATACAAATTTTTATTCACGTTCTTTTTTCGTTTCAAGTGTCAGTTTTAACATTTAACAATCGAGAATGTATTTTTGTTAGTTTAGACTTTTTCTTTCAAAAAAACACTGTTGTCACTAGATAGTTCTGACTTCAATACAGGAATGAAAAAAAAATTGTTCTTTTGTACTTTTACTTTTTAATGTGTACTTTTTAATGACTCATTTATTAATTTATTATTTATTTCATTTTTTGAATATAAATAAATGCATTTCAATTTTTTTCAATGAAAGAAAAATAGTGAATTTATCGATCCAAAATTAAGCACTCCATTCAAAGGATTTTGTTTAGAGTATTGTTATCTATATCTATATATCTATATATATATTTCGAGAAAATATAAATTTTTAAAAATTTCGTTATATAATGGTATTCTATTCAATATCTATAATCTATATAATTCTATTATATAGATAATTATATATAGATAATTAGATTTTATAAATATTTAATATTCTATATTAGTATTAAAGAATATTCTTTGAATCGAGCTAATTCAGGTTTGTATTTGTTACAAAACTTTTTGAGTTCCCTGTAAAAATCGATTTCGCTAATGAAAAAGCTTTCAATGCTTTCCAATAGCCCCTCTTTTTCCATAAATTCTTCCGAATGATTTTTTTGATATCGAAGTACGCTTTTTTGGAACTGCCATCCAACTAGTATAGTTTTTTCATTGCTATCGTTCGATGTGAAAGACATTTCTTCTTTTCTTCTGTAAATCAAAACGAATTATTATTTAATTAACCATATATCTAAAGTAAAACATTGAATATTATAACCCTTTTTCTTAATTTTTCCAAACATAGATATCTTTTTATTATAATAGAAGATAATCAATTAGTTCAAAAATGAACTAATGTTTCTGAATTTAATAATAAAATGATGATTTTTTTGTTCATGGTATATGAATTGTTTTTTATGATTCATGTCAAAATAAACGAATGTTCTTAGTTTTGCTGTAATTATTTATCCTCACTCTATACAAATACAATACAATTTTTTTTTAATTGTCAAATTTAAAATTCAATTATTACAAAAATTTTTGTTTTTCTATTTATAATTTAAATTATAATTTAAAAATTTATAATAACTTTTATAATAATTGAATTTTTTTATTTATTACATAGTAATAAATAGTACTAAAAACTTAAAAAAAGGTTATTTTTTTTTTTCACTAGAAATTTTGTTATTGGCCATTTTTGATTTTGTACTTTGGAATATTAGAAGTATTGTGCAAAGATTCAGAATAGTTCATAATAGATAATTCGATTTCTATGTTCACGTTTTTTATTAACCGAACCCTTTACAAAAGAGATAAAACAAAACTCATTAAGAATCAAAAGATTTTTTATTCTTTATTTTTATTTGTATGGATTATACACATCACTTTTCATGGATCATACCTTTCATTCCACTTCCAGTTCCTATGTTAATAGGAATGGGACTTCTACTTTTTCCCACGACAACAAAAAATCTTCGACTTGAAATATAGGGAGTTTTTTACTTTAAAAATAAAAACGCATATTTTAAAAATATTAAATTATTTGATTTTTTTTGACAACAATGTATTTTTCACCATGAAGTTTCTAGTTTAATTTACACTATTTTTATATATTTTTAAAATATCAAAAAAAATTTCTAGAAATCGTGTACTATACACTTGAAAAATAGTTAGTTTTTTACTAAAAAATGAAAATAAATATTTTTAATTTATTAAATTATTATATTTTTTTGACAACACTGTATTGTTTACCATCAATGTTTCTAGCTTAATTTACACAATTTTTAATATTTTTAAAATTGAAACATTTGTTTGTAGAAATCGTGTACTATAAAAATGGTGTTTTTTTTACTATAAAAATGAAAACGCATATTTTAAATTTATTAAATTATTTAATTTTTTTAAAATCAATGTATTATTTACCATGAAGGTTCTTTCTTAATTTACATAATTTTGTATATTTTTAAATTTGAAACATTTGTTTGTAGAAATCGTGTACTATAGACTTGAAATGTAGGGTGTTTTTTACTTTAAAAATGAAAATGCATTTTTTAAATTTATTAAATTATTTGATTTTTTTTTCAACCATGTATTGTTCACCATGAAGTTTCTACCTTAATTTTTTATAATATTTTTAAAATATCAAGATTTGTTTCTAGAAATCGTGTACTCTACACTTGAAAAATGGTGTGTTTTTTACTAAAAAACGAAAACGCATATTTTTAATTTATTAAATTATTTGATCTTTTTAACATCAATGTATTGTTTACCATGAAGTTTCTAGCTTAATTTACACAATTTTTTATGTTTTTAAACTTACAACATTTGTTTGTAGAAATCGTGTACTATAGACTTGAAATGTAGGGTGTTTTTTACTTTAAAAATGAAAATGCATTTTTTAAATTTATTAAATTATTTGATTTTTTTTTCAACCATGTATTTTTCACCATGAAGTTTCTACCTTAATTTTTTATAATATTTTTAAAATATCAACATTTGTTTCTAGAAATCGTGTACTCTATATCAACCATATAATATTTTGCTCTGTCCTCTTACCCAGTCTATTTCCGGCGGAACTTAACCCTCTTCTCAGTATCTATCTAGTGGGAAAGGTCCTCTTACCCAGTCTACTTCCGACGGAACTTAACCCTCTTGCTCAATTTTTATTGAGTGGGAAGAGCCTCATTTAACATTTCCATTTTCAGTTCTAGTGCATCACACATTCACATTAAGAACATAGTGTACAAACAAGGGTTTCTAGTATCCTTTTATCCGATTACACACTCTCATTTATTCGGATTCTACGTGACAAACGTGTTATATTCATATATCTATTTGAATATGGCACTCCATATTCAAACACATATCTGAATATACTACTACTGGGATTCAATCCTTTTCAAATCACTTTGAAATCATTTCAGTATCAGATTTCCAGTTAGTATCACATTTAACTCTGGAAAACCTTATTTATACCTTTAACATATTTCACAACAATACATGCATCATCTATCAGCATAAGGCATATCAAAATCATACCATATCATGCATATTTCAATCATTCATAAGCAAAACATGACAGTTGATTCCCTAATAACATATTTCTAGCATTCCCTAGTCACATGTTCCTAAATTCCAAGTATTTAAGGATTTGGGGTTTTCAGGGTTACCTAGAACTCCCTGAATCCTTTATCCTTCGCTTCCAAGCCCAATCTCTTATTCTGATTCCTTTGCTGTAGATGCCTCTGAATCTGGATCAACAGTTTGGAACCTTAGTCCTTTGAAATGGAAGCCTTAGGGTTACAGAGTTATGGTTTACTTGGTTTAGGAACAGAGATTTTTAGGTGTGTGAGAAGCGAGGAAATCTGAAGAACAGTCCCTTTTGAGCCAAGACACCCCTATTTATAGATTTTGGGTGATGCGATACCGTACCCGATCAAATTAATAAATTGCAATAAATGCAGTACTAGGTGTCAACCTAGGTCGTCTCTCAGAGGACCATCATTGGTAGATTAAGATTTAATCACGTTAATAAATAACAAAAAGGGGGTTTGAATGTTGGTTGGAAAAACAATTAAAGAAATTTAAAACAATTAATTAAAATAGATTAGCTTCCTGAAATTTAACAATTGCTTATATCATTGGTATCAAAAGATAGTTCAGAATCTAATTAAATTCCTTGTTCAATCTTGAAATTAATTAAACAAGCGTTAATTTATTTCATAATCTCTTACTTACATTAAGCAATGTATATTTTCCTCTGTTCAAGTTTATTGAACAAGCGTCTTTAAATCTTAACAGATTGTAAAAAAAACGAAATTCAACTGAACTCGGAATTGGTTTAAGAGATTAAATTAGAATCTAAATTCCAACAAGCGTGCAATTTAGATTCTAATTTTATGAGCCAAAACATCATAATTAAATCATAACCAAATTTCAACAAGCGTGTAATTTAGATATGAATAAATTAATTAGAAACTGAACATAAATATAATTAGAACCTCAATAGCATATTATTAAAAATTCAGGAAACTAATCACAAATTCTAGCCTTCCATATAGGAGGCAAATTAAAAACAAATAAAAATGAAAACAAATAAATTAAAATAGAAGGAAAACAAAATAAATTAAATAAAAGGAAGTAAAGAAAATAAAAAGAAAAGAAGGAAAGAAAGGACCGTGACTCCGTGAATGCAGAGGAATGTAGGGAAAATGAAAGATTAGATGGTAGTGAATTGGTGTGTTTGGAATGGGAAATGGAGATGGGTATTTATAGAAGAGAAATGAGAAATAAAATAATAAAAAGAAAGAAGTGTAGTGGATGTGAGTTGGAGATTGGGTGGAAAGTGTAGTGGATGTGAGTTGGATATTGGGTGGAAATTGTAGTGGATGTGAGTTGGAGGTGGAAAATGTTTGGTACCGAAAATGAAAATAAACGTATCTAGTAGTAAAATTAAACCTAACGAAAAATAATTAAAATTATACAATTTTATTCCTAAAAATATTCTTGAGATACTTCAATCAATAATTCTTCTCTTCATGATCCATTGTCATCAAGTTACGTAATTACTTTTGTGCCACTGGTTACAGATGATGTGGATAGCAATTTAGAACACTTGAATCCATAGAACATTGCTAAGAGTGGTGCAATTAGCAAAATTCTATTTTAAGCTCAACTCCTGGCCCAGTGCTTTGCAATGTAGAATTATTACCTAAAAATTCCAAATTAAACTCAAATAAGTATAAACTCAATTATGATTAATTTCATGAAAATGTATTTAATTTGGATAATTAAGTATTAATCTATATTTAATTAAATTAAATAAAGGTATAAAAAGGTGGATAAAATATGAGTCATCAAATTCCCCCACACTTAACTATTTGCACTCCTAGGCAAGACTAAATGTCAAAATAGAAGTGTCTCAAGATTGAAAACAAGAAAAGACAATTTTTTTTATTATTATATTTTTTATTAAATTTTTTTTAATTAGAATGAATTCTGGAAAACGCAAAGGAGTAGGCAAAGTCTAACATTCAAAGATTTAAAGAATCATGATAAGAAATGAACTCCATCCAAACATCTATAGTGAGAAGAAAGTCAATTAAACTAAGAAGTGAATCAAAGTGATAGAATCTCACAAGATATGCTCTCAAACTCTCAAGTGTTTAGGTTTGTGTTTTTCCTCTCAAAGCACTTCAAGAAAGAAGGAACTACCATATGTTTGACAAACCTCTAATATTCACATTTAACACACATACACATAAAGATCAAAAGGACTTTCCAAGGTTGTAATCGGCCAAGGATAAGGGTAAGGAGAAAATATGGGATAAGTAGCTAAAAACCAAAGAAAATAGAGGAGCAATGGGGAATAAGTTAAAAATAAGCAAGGAATGCACCTCTAAAACTATCAAACTTCACACAACCCCTTTTTTTTTCATTTTTTTTTCAGTGTTTTTTTTTTGTTCTTTTTTGTTTTTTTTTTGTTTTTTTTTGACAAAACAACAAAAAGAACAAACTTGCCAATATATACATGTGAACTAAACTAAGAATCATCTATAGAGCACACATCCCCACACTTATTTAAGAAGCCATTCCCAAAACGATTCCAAAGCTCCAAAGTTCCCTAAGGAAAGGGAAAATCATGGTTTTTCACTTATGAGCTTGTACGTAGTGGGTTTCAAAACAAAGAAAAAGGATACAAAAGCTCAAAGGGGTTAACAATGGGAAATCATTCAAGGTGGCTTATTTGGCTAGTAGTTTATTAGAACAAAATGCCTTGATCATTTCAATATATGCATGTGAAGTAAATAGTATCAAGAAGAGTCAAGTCAAATTCTAGAGTTCAAGCATTCATGAGTGAGTTCACACAAGAAAGAAAGAAAATGACATACAAAGGTTCATTTAATCATAAGGCTCAAAATCTCACAGGGACAAATCTATCACATGTAATTCAACTTTTTAATTTTAAAGACTAACTAATCGTACCAAAAATGTTAGGATTTAATACATGTCCTATCAAGAAACTTTTATTTAAGAATGATAAAAATGTCTACAACTCAAACAGATCCTAAAATTCAACGAAAAATTTTGGCAAAATAGAATATGGAGGTCTACAACTCTCTTAGCTTTCCAATGCCTTTGGTTTCACTCAATTTGGAGGTCTACAACTCTAGTTATCAACAAATTACTGAGTCAGGGTCTATATGAAAGTATCTATATTCGAATACTATATTCAAATATGACAAGGCATATTCGAATATGACAGTTCATATTCAAATATTTTACTTATCTTTGTTTCTCTTTTGATCTTTTCACCTGCAACTAATCCTATTTCATTTTCTTTGTAACTTGTAGTCAAATCCCTTAAATCCTAAGCCTCCTTTATGGATTTTTTGGGATGTTACAATTAAATTATTTAATTTTTTTGAAATCAATATATTGTTTACCATGAATTTTCTAGCTTAATTTACACAATTTTTTATATTTTTAAAATTGCAACATTTGTTTGTAGAAATCGTGTGCTATAGACTTGAAATATAGGGTGTTTTTTAATTTAAAAATGAAAATGCATATTTTAAATTTATTGAATTATTTGATTTTTTTGACAATACTGTATTTTTCATCATGAAATTTCTAGCTTAATTTAGACTATTTTTTTATATTTTTAAAATATCAAAATTTGTTTGTAGAAATCGTATATTATACGCTAGAAAAATAGGGTGTTTTTTACTAAAAAAATAAAAAAGGATCTTTTAAAATTTTTAAATTATTTAATTTTTTTTAAAATCAATTTATTGTTTACCGTGAAGTTTCTAGCTTAATTTACACAATTTTTTTAAATTTTTAAAATATAAACATTTGTTTCTAGAAATCGTGTACTATACACTTGAAAAATATGGTATTTTTTACTAAAAAAATTAAAACACATATTTTAAATTTATTAAATTATTTAATTTTTTTGAAATCAATATATTGTTTACCATGAAGTTTCTATCTTAATTTGCACAATTTTTTATATTTTTAAAATTGCAACATTTATTTATAGAAATCGTGTACTATAGACTTATAATATAGTGTATTTTTAACTTTAAAAATGAAAACGCATATTTTAAATTTATGAAATTATTTGATTTTTTTTACTACAATGTGTTGTTAACCATGAATTTTCTAGCTTAATTTTTTTTTATATTTTTAAAATATCAATATTTGTTTCTAGAATCGTGTACTTTACACTTGAAAAAAGTGTGTTTTTTACTAAAAAAATGAAAAAGCATATTTTTAATTTATTAAATCATTTGATTTTTTTTTACAACAACGTATTGTTTACCATGAAGTTTCTAGCTTAATTTACACAATTTTTTATATGTTTAAAATTGCAACATTTGTTTGTAGAAATCGTGTACTATAAACTTAAAATATAGGGTGTTTTTTACTTTAAAAATGAAAACGCATATTTTAAATTTATTAAATTATTTGATTTTTTTTGACAATAATGTATTGTTCACCATGAAGTTAGCTTAATTTACATTATTTTTTTATATTTTTAATATATCAACATTTGTTTATAGAAATCGTGTATTATACACTTGAAAAATAGGGTGTTTTTTACTTAAAAAAATGAAAACACATATTTTAAATTTATTAAATTATTATATTTTTTTGACAACAATGTATAGTTTACCATGAAGTTACTAGCTTAATTTACACAATTTTTTATATTTTTAAAATTGCAACATTTGTTTATAGAAATCGTGTTCTATAGACTTGAAATATAGTGTGTTTTTTACTTTTAAAATAAAAACGCATATTTTAAAATTATTCAATTATTTGTTTTTTTTAAAACAATGTATTTTTCATCATGAATTTTCTAGCTTAATTTACACTATTTTTTTATATTTTTAAAATATCAACATTTGTTTCTAGAAATCGTGTATTATACACTTGAAAAATAGGGTGTTTTTTACTAAAAAAATGAAAACACATATTTTAAATTTATTAAATTATTATATTTTTTTGACAACAATGTATAGTTTACCATGAAGTTACTAGCTTAATTTACACAATTTTTTATATTTTTAAAATTGGAAGATTTGTTTGTAGAAATCGTGTTCTATAGATTTGAAATATAGTGTTTTTTTACTTTAAAAATAAAAATGCATATTTTAAAATTATTTAATTATTTGATTTTTTTGACAATAATGTATTTTTTACCATGAAGTTTCTAGATTAATTTTCACTATTTTTTATATTTTTAAAATATAAAAATTTATTTCTAGAAATCGTGTACTATACACTCGAAAAATAGTGTGTGTTTTTACTAAAAAATGAAAATGCATATTTTTAATTTATTAAATTATTTGATTTTTTTATAACAATTTATTTTTCACCATGAATGTTTCTAGCTTAATTTACAAAATTTTTTATATTTTTAAAATTGCAACATTTGTTTGTAGAAATCGTGTACTATAGACTTGAAATATAGGGTGTTTTTTACTTTAAAAATTAAAACACATAGTTTAAATTTATTAAATTATGTGATATTTTTGAAAATAATGTATTTTTCATCATGAAGTTTCTAGGTTAATTTACACTATTTTTTTATATTTTTAAAATATCAACATTTATTTCTAGAAATCGTGTATTATACACTTGAAAAATAAGGTGTTTTTTACTAAAAAAATGAAAACGCAGATTTTAAATTTTTTAAATTATTTAATTTTTTTTGAAATCAATTTATTTTTTACCATGAAGTTTCTAGCTTAATTTACACATTTTTATATTTTTAAAATTGCAACATTTGTTTGTAGAAATCGTGTACTACCGATTTATTTTTACATCCCAAGGCTTTGACAAATTGTTTAGCCCCGTTCATATCATTTAAAATTAAACTCAAGTATCTTTATTAACTAAGAGTAAAATCGCAGAAAAAAAAATAAGTAATCCTCATTTTTGAAATAGGTACTTATAAAAATAAACACAAATTTATTTATTTAAGTACTTATAAAAAAGAATAGAGTGAATACTATTTTAATAAATATACCTATGTTAAAAGAAAAATAGAGTTAGGGGTGATTTCAAATTAACACCCTATAGTACTGTCTTGAATTTATTTGTTACAAGTACTTTATATATTAATTGAATTAACATTAAAAAAAGTTGAAAATGCAAAGCCGCCTCATTAGTATATATTTCACGAAATGTCTTTCGTGTTATATAGAAATTTTGAAAGTTTATATATAGGGTAAATTGTATTCACCATCCTTAAGGTTTTGCTAAATTGCATTTCATCCTATTTTGAGGTAAAATTGCACTCCAACACATTTCATTAACTATGGTTAGTTTCATTTCTTCTTTTTTTTCCTGGTTTTTTTACAATGTTTAATTGATTAAATTTTACATTAAAATGGTTAGTTTTTAGGTTTGATTAAGTTTTTAGTCCCAACATTTTTTTTTATTTTAATCCAGCTTAACTCAAAAAAAAATTTTAGTCGTTAATAATGTTAAATTTTTTCATGACATTTTTAGGGGGCCAAAAGAAAATTAAATAATAGGATTAAAGTTAAAAAAATTAAATTTTTTAGCTATAAACTCCTTGACGGCATCTTCAGTGAGATCAAAGCTGACGATGAAAGCAACTGGAACTTCACCCTGCAGCTTCATCCTTTTGCCTGCACTTCACATTATTTTAATTTATTTGCTTCCATTTTAGAGTATTATTAATTATTGTAGGAGAATTACTCGATAATATAATTAATTAACAAATGATGACTTACATTGTATTTTACAGTTAATTATAATTTGACCGTTGTACTTTGTCTTGTCTCATGTGTAATTTAGTATAAATTGTGTTTTGTCTCCTAAAATTTTAAAATGTACATTTTAACACAAAATCATATTTACTATTTCTTAAAACCATCACTAATATGAAAAAAAGGCTAACTTAAATAAAAAGTATCGCTAATATAAAATTACTGTTAATTTGAATAAAAATTATTGTTAAATATATTATTTTAAAAAAGAATAAAGTGCATAAAAAGTAGAGTGATAAAACACACATTTTAAAAGTTTTGATATTAAATCGCATCAAAACACTAATCCATTGTATCATGTAGATTGGTATTCTGTTAGCTTTGTTGTTTGTTTGAGTTTCGATTCTGTTGCGTAACAGGTTGGAGTACCAATTGTACTCACTATAATAAAATTTTCTTTTACTTATAAAAAAGAAAAATCACACCAAAACAAAATATAAAGAATCAAATTATAATTAACCGGTTATTACATATCTTGTTTAATTATTATTTTTTAATATTTATATCTTGTTTAATTTTAATGATATATATGCTTACGGGACAACAACAGCATCCAAAATGGAAGGATGGCTCATAAGAAGGCCTTCAAGTTCCGCTGGCGGCACCTAATACATACATACAGTTAATATCATGAATATATACAATTAGATTTTTTATAAATATAATTGTGTGACTTTTTTATTTTTATTTCTTTTCTATGTATATATAAAAGTAAAATTTTCAAGTTAAATAATTAAAGACAAATATATTATATTTATACATGGAAGCCTTTAAATTTGATGAGTTCCTTGACCCGGTAACTGTGAAAACCTCATTGTCCTCGTCAACATAACCTATATCACCGGTGTGAAGCCAACCGTCGGTATCGATAATTGCTTCCGTCGCCTTCTCATCATTAAAGTATCCTATTAAATGAAATTTCAATATTCTTCATTCTTCATTTAATTCATACTAAATATCATACGAATCATATGAATAATGTTAAATTTAAAGTTATACTTTACTACTTTCTTTATGTACAAATTTGGGTTCTCTCCATCTACCTGTTAAGTTAAAACTCTTTATTAGGCTCTTTTTATTGATTAATTAACTAAAATATCTCATTAATAAAATAGATTAAAATATCACATCATGAAATTATGATTCACATAAGATAATTCTATTTTAGCAAGGAACATTGGCATTGTAATGGGGCTATTCCTAACACTTTCATCAAGAATTTTTATTTTTTTCATTTCAATTAAAATGGTTAAACTAGTACCATCTTACTTAAGAGAAATCAAACATGTATCTATCAAATAACTACCCGTTAATTAAAGAAATGAATCTTTGAAATTTGAAAAAGTAAATTAATTTGGTCTTAACGTCAATTTAGCAAAAAATAGGTCAATTTATTCCACATATTTAGAATATTGTTCTTGCTTAAGGTGATAGATTAAATTAATTTGTTGTTAATATTATTTTTAAAGGATGAATTTTTTTTTTTAATTTTAGAGTCTAACACTCTAACTTCATTGCCGGTTATTAATTTTAAGGACTAAGAATATTTATTTTCCATAATCATTCAAAACGTCTCATAAAATAAAAATTAAACAAATAAAAGTACACAAACCTTGGCAATGAGCTTCTTAGATGCTATCCATAATATTTTTGGCATTCCATAATTCATTCTTGTGATATTAAGATCATCACACCTAGGCATGGAAACCGCCACCCCTAAGCGGTCGCCAAATCGACAAAAAAAACCAAAATGAGACAAAATAAAATAAATACAAAAAGATAAAACAAAGAAAATTAAAACCTACAATTAATAATAATAAAAAAAAATAACGAACAAAAACAAACCAAAATATGACTTAAAAACTAGAGTTATCACGCTCCATACTTAGTTGTTTACTTGGGGCCCCAAATAAACAAAACTAGGACAAACTCAAAATTAATAACAAGGCACAAACAAAGAACAAAATGAGAAAAACAAAAAAAAAACAAAATTTCAGGTTAAGATTAATAAAAGCCTAAAACCTACTACACAAAAATAAAAAGAAATAAAAAAAAAGATATAAATCAAAAAGAAAAACAACTACCCTTTCATCATTGGTGAACTAGACTTCTCTCATAGCATTTTGAAGGCGTCATCAGTAGTGTCCCCTCGAAATCCACTGATCCATCATCAGATCAAAGTCATATTGACTAAAAACTAAAATAAACCAGAAACTAAATAAGCTAATAAGAAAAATATTAAACACAAAGACAAAAAAAAAACAAAAATTTCATTTTACATTCACTTCTAAATTGTTAGAAGAAGATAAGCGTTTAGCTTGCAAAACAAAGTACATGAAACTTGGGGAATGAGCTTCTTAGATGCTATCCATAATATTTTTGGCATCCCATAATTCATTCTTGTGATATTAAGATCGTCTCACCTAGGTGTGGAAACCGCCACGCCTAGGCGGCCGCCAAATTTGCCAAAAAAAACCAAAATGAGACCATATAAACTAAAACAAAATAAATACAAAAACATAAAACATATAAAATTAAAACTTATAATTAGTAAAAATAACAATAAAATAATTATGAAAAACAAACTAAAAAATGACTTAAAAACTAGAGTTATCACACCCCATACTTAATTGTTTACTTGGGACCCCAAGTAAACAAAACTAAGACAAACTCAAAAAGAAATTACAAGGCACAAACAGAGAAAAATAAAAAGAAAAAACCCAAAATTTAAAGTTAAGGTTAATAAAAGCCTAAAACCTACTACATAAAAATAAAAACAAATAAAAAAACAGATATAAATTAAAAAGGAAAACAATTTGCCTATCATTATTCGTGAACTAGACTTCCCTCATAGCATTTTGAAGGCGTCATCAGTAGTGTCCTCTCCAAATCCACTACAACATCATCAGATGAAAGTCGTATTTAATCCAACCAAGTGATTAAAAAACTAAAATAAACCAGAAACTAAAAAAGCTAATAAGAAAAATATAAAACACAATGACAAATAAAAAAATTCAGAAATTTCTTTTTAATTTTACTTCTAAATGGTTAGAAGAAGTTAACTGTTTAGCTTTAAAAAAAAAGTACATGAAACCTTGGGAATGAGCTTCTAAGATGCTAACCATAATATTTTTGGCATCCCATAATTCATTCTTGTGATATTAAGATCGTCACATCTAGGCATGGAAACCGCCACACTTAAGCAGCCGCCAAATCTACAAAAAAAAAAATAAAACACACAAAATGAGACAAAGACAAGGAAAACAAAATAAATTCAAAAAGATAAAACAAATAAAATTAAAACCTACCATTAATAAAATTAAAAATAAAATAACTATAAAAAACAAACCAAAAAATAACTTAAAAAATATCACACCCCATACTTAGTTGTTTACATGGGCCCCAAACAAACAAAACTAAGACAAACTCAAAAGGAAATGACAAGACACAAACATAGAACAAAATGAGAAAAATAAAAATAAAAACCAAAATTTCAAGTTAAAGTTAATAAAAGCCTAAAACCTACTACACAAAAAATAAAAAGAAATAAAAAGACCGTTATAAATTTAAAAGGAAAACAACTCCTCTATGATCATTTGTGAACTAGACTTCCCTCATAGCATTTTGAAGGGGCCATCAATAGTGTCCTCTCGAAATCCAATGCTCCATCATCAGAAGAAAGTCATATTTAATCCAACCAAGTGACTGAATACTAAAATAAACCACAAACTAAAAAAGCTAATAAGAAAAATATTAAACACAACACAGATAAAAAAAATTCAGAAATTTCTATTTACATTCACTTCTAAATTGTAAGAACAAATTACTGTTTAGCTTGAAAAAAAAAGTACATGAAACCTTTGGAATGAGCTTCTTAGATGCTATCCATAATATTTTTGGCATCCAATAATTCATTCTTGTGATATTAAAATTGTCTCACCTAGGTGTGGAAACCGCCACGCCTAGGCGGCCGCTAAATCTAAAAAAAAAAAAACCAAAATGAGACGATATAAACAAAAACAAAATAAATACAAAAAGATAAAACAAATAAAATTAAAACTTATAATTATTAAAAATAAAAATAAAATAACTATAAAAAAAACCGAAAAATGACTTAAAAACTGAGTTATCACACCCCATACTTAGTGGTTTACTTGGGGCCCCAAGTAAATAAAACTAAAACAAACTCAAAAACAAATGACAAGGCATAAACAGAGAACAAATTGAGAAAATCAAAAAAGAAAAAACTTCAAAATTTCAAGTAAAGTTTAACAAAAGCGTAAAACCTACTACACAAAAAAAAACAAATAAAAAAAACAGATATAAATTAAAAAGGAAAACAACTTCCTTAACATCATTCGTGAACCAGACTTCCCTCAGCTTCTTCCACAGTACTGTCCTCTCGAAATTCACTGCTCCATCATTAGATGAAAGTCATATTTAATCCAACCAAGTGATTAAAAAACTAAAATAAACATGAAACTAAAAAGCTAATAAGAAAAATATAAAACACAAAGACAAATAAAAAAATTCAGAAATTTCTTTTTACAGTTACTTCTAAATTGTTAGAAGAAGAAAACCGTTTAGCTTTAATAAAAAGTACATGAAACCTTGGGAATGAGCTTCTTAGGTGCTAACCATCATATTTTTGGCATCCCATAATTCATTCTTGTGATATTAAGATCGTCACCCCTAGGCGTGGAAACCACCACGACTAGGCGGCCGTCAAATCTAAAAAAAAAACAAAATGTGACAGAATTAACAAAATAAAATTACAAAAAGATAAAACAAATAAAATTAAACATACAATTAATAAAAATAAAATAAAAATAACTACAAAAACAAACCAAAAAATTATTTAAAAACTAGAGTTACAACATCCAATACTTAGTTGTTTACTTGGGGACCAAGTAAATAAAACTAAGATGAAGTCAAAAAAAAAAATGACAAGGAACCAACGGAGAACAAATGGAGAAAAAAAAACAAAATTTCAAGTTAAGAATAATAAAGGCCTAAAACCCACTACAAAAAAGTGATAACAAATAAAAAAATATAAATTATAAAAGAAAACAACTCCCTTATCATCATTGATGAACTATACTTCCCTCATAGCATTTTGAAGGCGCCATCAGTAGTGTCCTCTCGAAATTCACTGCTCCATCATCAGATCAAAGTCATATTTAATCCAACCAAGTGACTAAAAATTAAAATAAACCAGAAACTAAAAAAGCTAATGAGAAAAATATTAATCAAAAAGACAAATAAAAAAATACAGAAAGTTCATTTTACATTCACTTCTAAATTGTCAGAAGAAGATAACCGTTTAGCTTGCAAAAAAAACACCTGAAACGTTGGGAATGAGCTTCTTAGATGGCTATCCATAATATTTTTGGCATCCCATAATTCATTCTTGTGATATTAAGATCGTCTCACCTAGCCGTGGAAACCGCCAGACCTAGGCGGCCGCCAAATCTACCAAAAAAAACCAATATCAAACAATATAAACCAAAATCAGAGAATATAAACCAAAACAAAATAAATACAAAGAGATAAAACAAAAAAAATTAAAACTTATAATTAGTAAAAATAAAAATAAAATAACTATAAAAAAAACTGAAAAGTAACTTAAAACCTAGAGTTATCACACCCCATACTTAGTTGTTTACTTGGGGCCCAAAGTAAACAAAACTAAAACAAACTTAAAAACAAATGACAAGGCATAAACAGAGAACAAATTGAGAAAATCAAAAAAGAAAAAACTTCAAAATTTCATGTAAAGTTTAACAAAAGCGTAAAACCTACTACACAAAAAAAAACAAATAAAAAAAACAGATATAAATTAAAAAGGAAAACAACTTCCATAACATCATTAGATGAAAGTCATATTTAATCCAATCAAGTGAATAAAAAACTAAAATAAACATGAAACTAAAATAGCTAATAAGAAAAATATAAAACACAAAGACAAATAAAAAAATTCAGAAATTTCTTTTTACATTTACTTCGAAATTGTTAGAAGAAGAAAACCGTGTAGCTTTAAAAAAAAGTACATGAAACCTTGGGAATAAGCTTCTTAGGTGCTAACCATCATATTTTTGGCATCTCATAATTCATTCTTGTGATATTAAGATCGTCACCCCTAGGCGTGGAAACCGCCACGACTAGGCGGCCTTCAAATCTACAAAAAAAACAAAATGTGACATAATAAACAAAAATAAAAATTCAAAAAGATAAAACAAATAAAATTAAATCATACAATTAATAAAAATATAATTAACAAAACTACAATAACAAACCAAAAATTATTTAAAAACTAGAGTTACCACACCCCATACATAGTTGTTTACTTGGCCCCAAGTAAACAAAACTAAGACGAAGTCAAAAAAAAATGTCAAGGAACCAACGGAGAACAAATGGAGAAAAAAAAACAAAATTTCAAGTTAAGGTTAATAAAGGCATAAAACCCACTACAAAAAATGATAACAAATAAAAAAAATCGATATAAATTATAAAAAAAAACAACTCCCCTATCATCATTCGTGAACTAGACTTCCCTCATAGCATTTTGAAGGCGCCATCAGTATTGTCCTCTCGAAATCCACTGCTCCATCATCAGATCTAAGTCAATTTAATCCAACCAAGTGACTGAAAATTAAAATAAACCAGAAACTAAAAAAGCTAATAAGAAAAATATTAAACATAAAGACAAATAAAAAAAATTCAGAAATTTCTTTTTACATTCACTTCTAAATTGTCAGAAGAAGATAACCGTTTAGCATGCAAAAAAAAACACCAGAAACGTTTGGAATGAGCTTCTTAGATGGCTATCCATAATATTTTTGGCATCCCATAATTCATTCTTGTGACATTAAGATCGTCTCACCTAGGCGTGGAAACCGCCACGCCTAGGCGGCCGCCAAATCTACCAAAAAAAACCAAAATCATACAATATAAACAAAAACAAAACAAATCCAAAGACATAAAACAAATAAAATTAAAACATATAATTAGTAAAAATAAAAATAAAATAAGTATGAACAACAAATCGAAAAATGACTTTAAAACTAGAGTTATCACACCCCAGACTTAGTGATTTACTTGGAGCCCCAAGTAAACAAAACTAAAACAAACTCAAAAACAAATGACAAGACATAAACAGAGAACAAAATGAGAAAATCAAAAAAGAAAAACCTTCAAAATTACAAGTAAAGTTTAACAAAAGCGTAAAACCTACTAGACAAAAAAAAAACAAATAAAAAAAACAGATATAAATTAAAAAGGAAAACAACTTCCTTATCATCATTCATGAACCAGACTTTCCTCATAGCATCTTCAAGGCACCACAGTAGTGTCCTCTCGAAATTCACTGCTCCATCATTAGATGAAAGTCATATTTAATCCAACCAAGTGATTAAAAAACTAAAATAAACACGAAACTAAAAAAGATAATAAGAAAAATATAAAACACAAAGACAAATAAAAAAATTTAGAAATTTCTTTTTACATTTACTTCTAAATTGTTAGAAGAAAAAAACCGTTTAGCTTTAATAAAAACGTACATGAAACCTTGGGAATGAGCTTCTTAGGTGCTAACCATCATATTTTTGGCATCCCATAATTCATTCTTGTGATATTAAGATCGTCACCCCTAGGCATGGAAACCGCCACGACTAGGCGGCCGTCAAATCTACAAAAAAAAATAAAATTTGACAGAATTAACAAAAAAAAATTTCAAAAAGATAAAAAAAATAAAATTAAAACATACAATTAATAAAAATAAAATAAAAATAACTACAAAAACAAACCAAAAAATTATTTAAAAACTAGAGTTACCACACCCTATACTTAGTTGTTTACTTAAGGCTCCAAGTAAACAAAACCAAGACGAAGTCAAAAAAAATGACAAGGAACCATCGGAAAACAAATGCAGAAAAAAAAACAAAATTTCAAGTTAAGGTTAATAAATGTAACACCCTCATAAAATGACCTTAAACTAACATGTAAAACATACATGTTTTTCACGTGATTAAGTGACCTTGTCAATGATTCTATGAAAATTATCCTATTTACAAAAAAATAAATCCTGAATATATAATTACATGACCACACTAGTGAGAGTTAGACTTGAATTACTTGGCTAGAGTCTCAAAGTACAAGTCCAAGTGACATGAAAAGAGGAAATCTATGATAGTAACTTTATTACAATTTAGGATTACAACTATAGGTATAATAAAACATCTAATATAAGTCTTCATTCTTTTGCTCCATCATCTCTAGCCATGACATCACCTGCAATACTGTAACCGTGAGATATACGAATTCACATATATCTCAGTAACCCCCGGTTATATAAAAACGTTTCCACAGTGTTGCAGGCAACAAGTTGCAAAACTATCCCCTCCTAGAATTAATACTAACATCATCCATATGAACCTCAAGTTCCTTAAACAGTCAATCAGTCACATAAACATTAGGTTCCATCAAACAATCAACCATTCATAATCTGTGAACTCTAATGAGGTATGCTATGCATGTTCCTTTTTATCAGTTTTGTGCCGGCAACCCGCACCCTCATTGGAGATCTCCATTGTCCAAGGAAGCGTCCCCCCTTGAACCCTCAATCTGCTCGGTCTCACACCCGAAGGTGATCAATGCAGTGTCTTTTATCATGAATGAAAACGCATAAACCAATGCAATATCGGCCTCATTCTCTTCCTCATACCAAGGCCTTAACCCATACCCTTGTTGATGAGGAGAGTTATTCACATATTGCATTGGTATTTCAAGTCAATCACATAATTTCAGTTATTAATTAATCATGAAAACATGGCTTAAAGTCCCTTAACATTGCAAGGCCCTTATCAATTCCCTTGCAATGTTAAATACATGTTAAAACCTCATTCTCTTCCTCATACCAAGGCCTTAAAACATACCCTTGTTGATGAGGAGAGACATTTGATTCCTTAAACATAAATCTTGAAACATTCAATCTCACAAATACATGTTCAATTTCTACCTTATTCATAACATACAATGAAGCCATTCATCCACAATCATGCACCACACAATTTCATGGTACTAGGCATAATTTATAAAACAATGGGACTATTTTCATCCATTCCAATCCTAGAGATGAATTCATTATGTTTACATTGCATTTTGTTTTATCATGTTCATGTAGAAATAAAGCATGGAGAAGTGTTGATTTTAGAGGATTGGACTTGAATGATGAAGGGAAGAATGGAGAAAGTTGAAGAAAAGATGTAGAAAACACTCAAAAGCTATCAAACACCATCTTGTGCGCACAGCCCATGAAGGTGTGCGCACAGCCCATGAAGGTGTGCGCACCTTTATTCCTCTTGGAGCTGCTGCCCAATCTTGTGCGCACAGCCCAGGAAGGTGTGCGCACCCCTGTTCTTATTTTGGTCATAACTTGAGTTGTAGACCTCCAAATTGAGTGAAACCAAAAGCATTGCAAAGCTAAGAGGACGCTCTACAACTCTTATGAAGACCACAAAATCTAGTTCTAAAAGTTTAATTGTCAAAAACAGTAATCTTTGACAGGGATTTGCAAACAACAAAACAAATACTTTTATATAAACACTATCTCAATAATTTGGTCATAATGTAGACCTCCAAATTGAGTGAAACCAAAGGCATTGGAAAGCTAAGAGGATGCTCTACAACTCTTATGAAGACCACGAAGTCAATTTCAAATTAAAACCAATTCAAAAACCCAGTTCAAATTGTTCCAAAATAGGGGAAAATGGTATTGATCAACTTTTCACAAATTTCAATCCTCCCTTCCATCTCAATTCCTCAAAATCATATTAACTTCATCTAATTCAATATAAATCACTCCAAGATCAATTCACATTCACAATCCAATATCCAAACAAACAATCAACATGAATGCATCAACCACACACACATATAGAACAATTCAACCAAGATCAACTTCAAACCTAACATCATAAAACCTCAAATTCCTAATTTCCCTAATTGGAGTTTTAAGTTTGGGGTTTAGTGGGGTTACCTTCAAGCTCTTCTTGCCCTTGCTCTTGAATGGCTATTTCGAGGGTTTAGAACTCAAGCCCAACATCAATTTTCCTTTTCCCGATTCGTGAGCTCTTGTGTCCCTAAAATGACATTTAGTCACAAAATTCCCAAATGAGGGTATGAAGAAGAAGAACTGAATTAGGAGAGAAACTTAGGAACTCACTTAACCCATACATGAAATTGGAAGACATTTAGGCTTAGGAACACTAAAAGCCACACATGCAAGGTATATCTATGGAGATTAGAGGAATGGGTTTTAGAGAGAAGTTGGAGAAAATGGAGCTTAGAGTGAGAGAGGAAGTTGGCGATAATGGGAGGAAGAAGGAGGCTTTTTGGACTCTTGACTTGTGTGGTCAAGTTCACTTAAGATGGGAGGGACTACTTTGAAAAATTTAAAAATTGCAAGTAGGTCTTTCCTTTCTTTTAGTGTCCCCTTTTTAATCCTTCTTCTACATAATCTCTTAATTGTTGGTACTTGACTCTTTAATTAAGCATATACCACAATTAAATAGTCTTAGATACCATCACTAGTAAATTTGGGATGTTACAATAAAGGCCTAAAACCTACTACAAAAAATGATAACAAATAAAAAAAACCCATATAAATTAAAAAAGAAAACAACTCTCCTATCATCATTCGTGAACTAGACTTCCCTCATAGTATTTTGAAGGCGCCATCAGTAGTGTCCTCTCGAAATCCACTGCTCCATCATCAGATCAAAGTCATATTTAATCCAACCAAGTGACTGAAAATTAAAATAAACCAGAAACTAAAAAAGCTAATAAGAAAAATATTGAACAAAAAGACAAATAAAAAAAATTCAGAAACTTCGTTTTACAATCACTTCTAAATTGTTAAAAGAAGATAATCGTTTATCTTGCAAAAAAAACACCTGAAACGTTGGGAATGAGCTTCTTAGATGGCTATCCATAATATTTTTGGCATCCCATAATTAATTCTTGTGATATTAAGATCGTCTCACCTAGGCGTGGAAACCGCCACGCCTAGGCGGCCGCCAAATCTACAAAAAAAAAACCAAAATGAGACAATATAAACCAAAACAAAATAAATACAAAAAGATAAAACAAATAAAATTAAAACTTATAATTAGTAAAAATAAAAATAAAATAACTATAACTAGAGTTATCATACCTCATACTTAGTTGTTTACTTGGGGCCCCAAGTAAACAAAACTAAAATAAACTCAAAAACAAATGACAAGGCATAAACAGAGAACAAATTGAGAAAAATAAAACTAAGACGAAGTAAAAAAAAATGACAAGGAACCAACGGAGAACAAAGGAGAAAAAAAAACAAAATTTCAAGTTAAGGTTAATAAAGGCCGAAAACATACTACAAAAAAATGATAACAAATAAAAAAAATCGATATAAATTAAAAAAGAAAACAACTCTACTAGCATTTTGAAGGCGCCATCAGAAATGTCCACTCAAAATCCACTGCTCCATGATTAGATCAAAGTCATATTTAATCCAACCAACTGCAGAAACTAAGAAAGCTAATAAGAAAAATGATAAACAAAAAGACAAATAAAAAAATTCAGAAATTTCATTTTACATTCACTTCTATATTGTTAGAAGAAGATAACCGCATAGCTAGCAAAAAAAAAAAACACCTGAAACGTTGGGAATGAGCTTCTTAGATGGCTATCTATAATATTTTGGCATCCCATAATTAATTCTTGTGATATTAAGATCGTCTCACCTAGGCGTGGAAACCGTCACACTTAGGTGGCCGCCAAATCTACCAAAAAAATCCAAAATGAGACAATATAAACCAAAACAAAATAAATACAAAAAGTTAAAACTTATAATTAGTAAAAATAAAAAAAACAAACCGAAAAATCACTTATAAACTAGAGTTATCACACCCCATACTTAGTTGTTTACTTGGGGCCCTAGTAAACAAAACTAAAACAAACTCAAAAACAAATGACAAGGCATAAACAGAGAACAAATTGAGAAAAATAAAAAACAAAAAAACTTCAAAATTTCAAGTAAAGTTTAACAAAAGCGTAAAACCTACTACACAAAAAAATAGATATAAATTAAAATGGAAAACAACTTCCCTATCATCATTTGTGAACCGGACTTCCCTCATAGCATCTTCAAGGCACCACAGTAGTGTCCTCTCGAAATTCACTACTCCATCATTAGATTAAAGTCATATTTAATCCAACGAAGTTATTAAAAAACTAAAATAAACACGAAACTAAAAAAGCTAATAAGAAAAATATAAAACACAAAGACAAATAAAAAAATTCATGAATTTCTTTTTACATTTACTTCTAAATTGTTAGAAGAAGAAAACCATTTAGCTTTAAAAAAAAGTACATGAAACCTTGAGAATGAGCTTCTTAGGGGCTAACCATCATATTTTTGGCATCTCATAATTCATTCTTGTGATATTAAGATCGTCACCCCTAGGCATGGAAACCGCCACGACTAGGCGGCCGTCAAATCTAATAAAAAAACAAAATGTGACAAAATAAACAAAAAAAATACAAAAAGATAAAACAAATAAAATTCAAAAATACAATTAATAAAAATAAAATAAAAATAACTAAAAAAACAAACCAAAAAATTGTTTAAAAACTAGAGTTACCAAACCCCATACTTAGTTGTTTACTTGGGGCCCAGGTAAACAAAACTAAGACAAAGTCAAAAAAAAATGGCAAGGAACCAACGGAGAACAAAATGAGAAAAAAAAAAACAAAATTTCAAGTTAAGGAAAATAAAGGCCTAAAATCTACTACAAAAAAATGATAACAAATAAAAAAAACCGATGGAAATTAAAAAAGAAAACAACATCCCTATCATCATTCGTGAACTAGACTTCCCTCATAGCATCTTCAAGGCACCACAGTATTGTCTTCTCGAAATCCACTGCTCCATCATTACATCAAAGTCATATTTAATCCAACCAAGTGACTGAAAATTAAAATAAACACGAAACTAAAAAAGCTAATAAGAAAAATATTAAACAAAAAGCCAAATAAAAAAAATTCAGAAATTTCGTTTTACATTCACTTCTATATTGTTAGAAGAAGATAACCGTTTAGCTTGCAAAAAAAGTACCTGAAACCTTGGGAATAAGCTTCTTAGATGGCTATCCATAATATTTTTGACATCCCATAATTCATTCTTGTGATATTAAAATTGTCTCACCTAGGCGTGGAAACCGCCACGCCTAGGCGGCTGCCTAATCTACAAAAAAAAACCAAAATGAGACAATATAAACCAAAAATAAATAAATACAAAAAGATAAAATAAATAAAATTAAAACTTATAATTAGTAAAAATAAAAATAAAATAACTATAACTAAAGTTAAAAACTAGAGTTATCATACCTCATACTTAGTTGTTTACTTGGGGCCCCAAGCAAACAAAACTAAAACAAATGACAAGGCATAAACAGAGAACAAATTGAGAAAAATAAAAAAGAAAAAACTTCAAAATTTCAAATAAAGTTTAACAAAAGTGTAAAACCTACTACACAAAAAAAAAACAAATAAAAAAACAGATATAAATTAAAAGGAAAACAACTTCCCTATCATTATTCGTTAACCAGACTTCCCTCATAGCATCTTCAAGGCACCACAGTAGTGTCCTCTCGAAACTCATTGCTCCATGAAAGTCATATTTAATCCAACCAAGTGATTAAAATACTAAAATAAACACGAAACTAAAACAACTAATAAGAAAGAAATAAAACACAAAAACAAATAAAAAAATTCAAAAATTTCTTTGTACATTTACTTCTAAATTGTTAGAAGAAGAAAACCGTTTAGCTCTAAAAAAAAGTACATGAAAAAAGCTACTAAAAAAATGATAACAAATAAAAAAAAACCGATATAAATTAAAAAAGAAAACAAGTCCCCTATCATAATTGGTGAACTAGACTTCCCTCATAGTATTTTGAAGGCGCCATCAGTAATGCCCTCTCGAAATCCACAGCTCCATCATAAGATCAAAGTCATATTTAATCCAACCAAGTGACAGAAAATTAAAATAAACCAGAAACTAAAAAAGCTAATAAGAAAAATATTAAACAAAAAGACAAATAAAAAAATTCAGAAATTTCTTTTTACATTTACTTCTAACTTGTTAGAAGAAGAAAACCGTTTGGCTTTAAAAAAATTGTACATGAAACCTTGGGAATGGGCTTCTTAGGTGCTAACCATCATATTTTTGGCATCCCATAATTCATTCTTGTGATATTAAGATTGTCACCCCTAGGCGTGCAAACCGCCACGACTAGGCGGCCGTCAAATCTACAAAAAAAAACAAAATGTGAAAAAAAAATACAAAAAGATAAAACAAATAAAATTAAAACATACAATTAATAAAAATAAAATAAAAGTAACTAAAAAAACAAACCAAAGAATTTTTTAAAAACTAGAGTTACCACACCCCATTCTTAGTTGTTTACTTGGGGCCCCAAGTAAACAAAACTAAGACAAAGACAAAAAAAAAATGACAAGGAACCAATGGAGAACAAAATGAGAAAAAAACAAACAAAATTTCAAGTTAAGGTTAATGAAGGCATAAAACCTTCTACAAAAAAATGATCACAAATAAAAAAACTGATATAAATTAAAAAAGAAAACAACTCCCTTATCATCATTCGTGAACTAGACTTCCCTCATAGCATTTTGAAGGCGCCATTAGTGTCCTCTCGAAATCCACTGCTCCATCATCACATCAAAGTCATATTAAATCCAACCAAGTGACTGAAAATTAAAATAAACCAGAAACTAAAAAAGCTAATAAGAAAAATATTAAACACAAAGACAAATAAAAAATATTCAGAAATTTCGTTTTACATTCACTTCTATATTGTTAGAAGAAGATAACAATTTAGCTTGCAAAAAAAGTACCTGAAACCTTGGGAATGAGCTTCTTAGATGGCTATCCATAATATTTTTGGGATCCTATAATTCATTTCGGTTTCCACGCCTAGGCGGCCGCCAAATCTACCAAAAAAAAACCAAAATGAGACAATATAAACCAAAACAAAATCAATACAAAAGATAAAACAAATAAAATTAAAACTTATAATTAGTAAAAATAAAAATAAAATAACTATAAAAAACAAACCGAAATGACTTAAAAACTAGAGTTATCACACCCCATACTTAGTGTTTTACTTGGGGCCCCAAGTAAACAAAACTAAAACAAACTCAAAAACAAATGACAAGGCATAAACAGAGAACAAATTGAGAAAAATAAAAAAGAAAAAACTTCAAAATTTCAAATAATGTTTGACAAAAGTGTAAAACCTACTACACAAAAAAAAAACAAATAAAAAAACAGATATAAATTAAAAAGGAAAACAACTTCCCTATCATCATTCGTGAACCAGACTTCCCTCATAGCATGTTCAAAGCACCACAGTAGTGTCCTCTCGAAATTCACTGCTCCATCATTAGATGAAAGTCATATTTAATCCAACCAAGTGATTAAAAAACTAAAGTAAACACGAAACTAAAAAAGCCAGTAAGAAAAATATAAAACACAAAGACAAATAAAAAAATTCAAAAATTTCTTTTTACATTTACTTCTAAATTGTTAGGAGAAAAAAACCGTTTAGCTTTAAAAAAAAAGTATATGAAAAAACCTACTAAAAAAAAATGATAACAAATAAAAAAAACCGATATAAATTAAAAAAGAAAACAAGTCCCCTACCATAATTGGTGAACTAGACTTCCCTCATAGTATTTTGAAGGCGCCATCAGTAATGTCCTCTCGAAATCCACAGCTCCATCATCAAATCAAAGTCATATTTAATCCAACCAATTGACAGAAAATTAAAATAAAGCAGAAACTAAAAAAGTTAATAAGAAAAATATTAAACAAAAAGACAAATAAAAAAATTCAGAAATTTCTTTTTATATTTTCTTCTAACTTGTTAGAAGAAGAAAACCGTTTAGCTTTAAAAAAATAGTATATGAAACCTTGGGAATGGGCTTCTTAGGTGCTAACCATCATACTTTTGGCATCCCATAATTCATTCTTGTGATATTAAGATTGTCACCCCTAGGCGTGGAAACCGCCTCGACTAGGCAGCCGTCAAATCTACAAAAAAAAAAACAAATGTAAAAATATAAACAAAAAAAATACAAAAAGAAAAAAAAAATTAAAACATACAATTAATAAAATAAAATAAAAATAACTAAAAAAACAAACCAAAAAATTATTTAAAAACTAGAGTTGCCACACCCCATTCTTAGTTGTTTACTTGGGGGCCCAAGTAAACAAAACTAAGACAAAGTAAAAAAAAATGACAAGGAACCAATGGAGAACAAAATGAGAAAAAAAAAACAAAATTTTAAGTTAAAGTTAATAAAGGACTAAAACCTTCTAAAAAAAAGGATAACAAATAAAAAAACCGATATAAATTAAAAATTAAAACAACTCCCCTATTATCATTCTTGAACTAGACTTCCATCATAGCATTTTGAATGCGCCATCATTAGTGCCCTCTCGAAATCCACTTCTCCATTATCATATGAAAGTCATATTTAATCCAACTAAGTGACTGAAAGCTAACATAAACCAGAAACTAAAAAAACTAATAAGAAAAATATAAAACACAAAGTCAAATAAAAAAAAATCAAAAAATTCTTATTAAATTTACTTCTAAATTGTTAGAAGAAGATAACTGTATAGCTTACAAAATAAAGTACATGTAACTTTGGCAACAAGCTTCTTAGATGCTATCCATAATATTTTTGGCATCCCATAATTCATTCTTGTGATATTAAGATCGTCACACCTAGGCGTGAAAACTGCCACGCCTAGGCGGCCGCCAAATCTTCCAAAAAAAATCAAAATGAGACAAAATAAACAAAAACAAAATAAAAACAAAAAGATAAAACAAATAAAATTAAAACCTACAATTAATAAAAATAAAAATAAAATAACTAATAAAAACCAACCGAAAAATGATTTAAAAACTAAAGTTATCACACTCCATACTTAGTTGTTTACTTGGGTCCCAAGTAAACAAAACTAAGGCAAACTCAAAAATGACAAGCCACAAACAGAGAACGAAATGAGAAAAATAAAAAAAAAAACACCAAAATTTCAAGTTAAGGTTAATAAAAGCCTAAAACTTACTACACAAAAAAAGAAGAAGAAAAAAACCATATAAAAATTAATAAAGAAAACAACTCCCCTATCATTATTAGTGAACTAGACTTCTCTCGTAACATTTTGAAGGCGCCATCAGTAGTGCCCTCTCGGAATCCACATTGCTCCATCATCAGATAAAAATCATATTTAATCCACAAGTGTGTGAAAACTAAAATAAACAAAAAACTAAAAAAGCTAATAAAAAAAATATAACGAGTTAAAGTTAATAACAACTTAAAATCTATTGTAGGGAAATAAGAACAGTTCCATTTCTGCTAAGTTAGGTCCTGAGACAGTTCCATTTCTGCTGAGGGAATTTAGTAGAGAACTTGATGAGTGGTTTGTAGTTAGAGGAGATGAATTGGAAGAATACGAAGAAGCATCGGACCCTTGATAATACATATAACTTGGTGGAGCTGATGGTACGGTGCATTTTGAAAAACTCGGATAAGACTAAAAATGTGGCAACGAGTAAGCAGAAGTAGTTTCATGAGAAGGGTAATCAGATTTTAGATGCTATGAATGCTGCAGTGAGTACTGCTGATGATCATAGCCGGGAGAAAAAGGACCTTCTGACATGGAAGGTACAGAGGAATGGTAATCTTGAGATGGTGGAGGAGCATGGTAATCTTGGGAGGGGTAACCTGCAAATGGATAAGGAGGAGAGGATTGAGAAATATTGGAAGAACTATAATTAATACTAACTCTATCATCAAACTGCATAGATGGTGGAATGTTCACAGGATGCTGGTTGGTACTTGTTACTACTTACTGGTATCGTGGACTTCAGGCGAGGGATTAACGCTTGGTAAATGCTGATAGTTGGTATGATCCTGGTAATTATGTGACAAATCAGATTCTGGTCTAGGACTAGTAACTGTAGTTTCAGTAGTGCCAAGGTCCTGCAACTATTTTTGTAGTGCCAAGGTCCTGCAACTATTTTTACTCCCTAAATAGTGAGAATTGGAGCATGAACCTCCTGGAAAGGAAATAAACAAACAGCATAAGAAACCAATAATTAAGGAAATTATTAAGTCAGCAACAAAAGTTGGATGAAAGATGTTATCAAATTTAAAAGGCATGCAAAGTGACTAAACAAACTCAAACTATTGACATGAAACAAATAACATTAACTTTAATGATAAAAATAAATCTATGCTGACTGCTTGACAAAGAATTGTAACCTTCACTGGTAGAATATTACCAAAATAAATATCTTTACATCAATAAAAATTTGAATCCAACAATAGCATAATAATAAAATTGAACTATAACTATCACTGCATGAATATCACCAAAGGAACAGCCAGGAGAAATATCACAGCATGAATAAGTTGAAACATTCATTGATTTCATGCCAGAAAACTGGATTGCATTTGGACGGAACGTAACCGCATATGGTGAACCAAGACTAAAAATCTGAAGAGGTATCTCTCTATATTTCTATTTCTATTATTCAATAATGCATCATGAAAAAAATTGTTAAAACATGAGAAAAAGTAAAAAAAAAATATATTTGTTAAAGATTTAAAAGCACAAATGCAAGATAAGTTGCTGCTGTTTTGCTGTTTTGATGAATGAAAATAACAAAACAGTAGAAACTACAACATTACGGGCAAGACGGTTAAATAAAAAAATGAACGAAATGTGATGGATCTGACCTTATCAATTGAAGTCACATTGATAAATAAAACTCTGATTTGGAGAGCATGTAAGCTCACAGAACAGATTCAAAAAGTTCCTTAAGCATGCTGGACAACCTACAAGAAAAGGAATTGCCTGCAAGAAAGTAAAATGTATTAAAGGTATAAACATGGAATTCAAAAAAGCTAATATAACTAAGTGAAGAGCAAGATGAATTAGAAAGATACAGAGATATAAAGGTAAACCATTCCTACTCAGTATATTGGTAACCACTAATCAAAATCCATTATCCATACTATCCATGTTTAAAAACAAACAAACAAACAAACAAAGAGCAAAAGAAGTTGTAAGATCAATTCAAATGTTACTTTCATGATGAATATGCACCAAAAATAAAAGAATTTGATAATAGGTTACCTGCTAGACTATGTCCTTAATGTGTCAAAGGAAGGAAGGACTCCACTACCCTAGTTACCTGGGTTATCACAAATTTACGTTTGCACTTCTGGAAAATTTTCAAAAAAGTGTCACAGGCCATATCCTGTAATTCATGAAAGATGATTAACATTTACACATTAGTTTGTTAAACAAATTTGGCAATAATAGACAAAAATTCAAACACTAGAAGAAAACTATAGATTAATGTAATACTTCACTCAAAGTTGGACTGTTTATACATCAAAAACATATTTTCACCAATTTAAAAAGTGAAAAAGCTATGCAAAAGTTAAAAGGAAAATACTTGCATAAAATATTTAGATGCTTTGTTAATTTTCAACGGATTTACAGTAAGCTGATAGGTTACAATGATAGGATAGAGTGAAGTATCTTATCAAAACTAGTCTTTATGGAAAAAAAAACCCAAAATGAGATAAAATAAAATAAAACAAAACAAAATAAACACGAAAGAGATAAAACAAAGAAAATTAAAACCTACAATTACTAAAAAATAAAAATAAAATAATTAGAATTAAGAGAAAAATAAATAGAAAAATAATTCAAAAACTGGACTTATCACACCTCCACACTTAGTTGTTTCTTGTCCCCAAGTATACAAATCTAAGACAAAAACAACTTTTTTTTTTTTTTGAGAAAAACAAGATAGTAAACAGCCTTACAAAAAGATTTTTTAGTCACTGCATGCCATATTAATAACTTTAATATAGTAAACAGGAAAGATAACAGATGGAAAAATAATGAACTTCCCACTCAAGGAAGAAGAAAAAGTGATACAGTCACGTACCTAATGAACCCATCTAGAGGTTTGACAAGCCACAGGAATGCAGAAATACCAGAAATCACCGCTGCCTAGTCAATATACTTAACCTGTCAATCCTTCAAATACTAGCATGAGTAATTCTAAATCCTCTTACCAAATATTCCTATAAATCCTCCTACTTACTAATTGAAGAATATATTAAATGGTTTTTATATTACCAAGACATGAATGATAGGATAAAGTGATGTATCTTACCAAAACTACCGTGTTTATGGACAAAGTACTCTGAAACCGTAATTAGAAACCAAAGTGGATTGGGGAGCTAATTTAAAGATAAAAATAAAAGTAAAAGAAAGTGGATTTGGGATATAAGACACTTGGAAATTGTTATAATGCAACAGCAATAAGAAGCCTTCCAATACGTACAAGAAAACTATAAGATGTAAATAACAATACTTCAAACCACAAATAATTCTAAAGAATGAAGTTTTATATAACTCATGTAAATCATTATAGATAAATAAAACTCACTACTACAAAGAAAAAAGAATGAAGTTTTATATAACTCATGTAAATCGTTATAGATAAATCAGAACAAGACTTTCTTTTAACAAGGTATAGTATCTTCGCAAATAATAAGCATGTAGAAAATAGCAGAAAAGTACAAGAAAAAGTAACCTGAACTCCTGGATGAGTCTCATGCATAAACTCAAACAACTTTTTCAAAACAGTTTTAAGAAACTTCCATTGAGCTCTTAAAAACCGTGGATACTGCCCAACAACATACCTGTCATCAATTCTTACATAATATTACTTGCAATAACAGCTTTGTTATCTTTTCCCTTTGTGATTTCACATAGATTTAATAAATCACTAATGACCATAACCAACAGCTTTGTTATACATCCATCAGTCTTATAAAGTGAAAAATAAATTAAAACAATCATGCTCATGCATAAAAAAAGACAAACGCACAAGCAGGGAGAAAAGGAGAATATAAATTATTGAGTAACTAAGACTCAAAAACTCAATTGATACATGAAGACAATAAAGATACTTGGACGACGTCCAAGGTACAGTTTAATCCCTCCGAGTCATAACAAAGTCAACATAGTTTTCCTTGTTCCCCAAATTTTACATTTAAACATCTCTAAAAACCAACATGCTGTCACAAAAAATGAACTGCATCTACAGATTAGAATGATTCATATATTCTTAAATTTAAAACTAACTTGTATATCTTGGGAAATTAAATCATTTAAGCTACAGCATGAGGTTCACCGTACCTGTTCCTCCATCATGGAACCAGATATAGATCCTATTGCCCAGCAGAGTGTGTTCAAATTGTTCCATGTCCAATCTTCACCCGTCAATTGTTTACTTAATTTCCTCAGCATCTACATTTACATGAAAAAAGTTAGACCATCAGTATCATGATTCGACATAATTGATATCCTGGTTTCTACCATTAGACGTATACAAAATCAGCTTAATAGATAAAACAACAGAGAAAAATATTTTTTCTTTCCCAGCAAACAACCAAAGGGACAGCGCTTCTGATTTACAGTTTTACATACCTGCTTCTCAGTGTCGTCATGGTCAAGGTGTGACAAATTTATAAGATTCTCCCTCATAATCTGCATAATTATACATTGATGCGAGATTTATGCCCAAACTATATCGAAATAGTGATCAGATGTAAATAACTTATGAGATATAAAGGTTTACTCTATACAGATAGAGTATTAGATGCTAAACTCTGGCAGAAATCAGATGTCAGCTTATAACCTTATATTGAACAAGAACATCATTGTCCTTCAAAGTTTCCCGAACAATATTGCCATTCTCATCTTCAACTATGAGAACCTCTTCAGGCTTGGCCATACGACAGATCATAAGCATTCTCAACTTTGACATTGGACCAGCATAAAGCTGCCGGCGCTGAAGAAGCTGCGAACCATGCCCATCAACAATACCAGGGAGCACTGCTGGTACCTGGTTATTAAATTTAAAAAATAAATAAATCAGTAACACTTATTCACAGTACATGGCACCATTCTTGGAAACAGAATAATAATCAAAAGAAACACACAACAAAGACAAAGTTCAAAACAGTAAATGAAACAGCAGCCGCTCATATATTGTTTATCCCGAAATGATGAATTTCAATCTTAGGCTATCCAATTCAAACTTATTTTGTAATGCACTCTGAAGTCTGAATGGATCCTTCTCATTAAGTTGTATGAAACTATGAATACATGGAAGTTTCAAAATTGTTCATATAATCAAAGAGAAAGGTGAGATAAAATATCTAATTATATCCCAGATAATCTTCTAGGATTAGTTTCCTTATTAAATCAAATAAGTGAGCTAAATAAAGTTGGAAAGATAAAGTCAAATGGCTGTAATCACAGCTAATACATGTTAAGGAGTGTCTCAAGCTGCAAGGTATATAGATTTTAAAAAATTCAGTTTGTGAATTCCTCCATCACAAGATTATCTTAAGCAGAAATCTCCACTTACCAATGGTGATTCAAATATGTAACCCAATGGAATCCATGTTAAGAATGCATGCAATGTAGACAGTGTTGCACGTATGAGCTCGGTCCTCTGAAATGCTGATAACACATATAAGCATAACTCATGTATGAGTTGAAATTCACTGCAAACAACCAAGTATATTTCTTAGCAATATATAAAACATCATAAAAAGCAAATATAGAAAAAATGCCATCCAATTACTTTAACACACAACTTGGAAAACCATGTACGATGAGGGTGAGCAATATCCAAGTACCACATTCACATTCCGCACACACACAACCGGTTTGCAAGTAACTTAGAACATCCATGTAAGTTCCAAAAGGGAAAATGTTATGGTAAATTTTACAACCATCAAATTTCCAGTAAAAAATATCTCCATCTTAGAAACATAAGAAGTCAAGCCAATAAGTAGTTACCAACAAGTTGAAAACTATTTGTATCAAGAATAACAGTAGGTAGTTTTCAAAAAAAAAAAAAATCTGTTAAAAAATGAGCACGCTATTAACAATCAACAATAAAAGCATTTTATGTCAACACACTTAGAACCTTCCAGCTGGCAAGTACAGCTACCAATCAACAAACAAAGCAATACCGACCACAATCTTTCTTCCTAACAACTAGCTATCATCAATTTCACTACCTAGTCACTGACATCGGCAGTTATCATCTCTTGTCAGTTTTCCAATCAGTATATCACTTACAAAAGTGAACCAAAAATTATATTCCATCACAGCCAGAATTTATAAGGAGGCAACCTTATAAACTCAATCTTTCAGTTACCCAAATTAAAAGAAAGAGAACAAAATGGCAAGCAAGAAAGAATCAATATGGAAATTGAGCTATCAAAAGCTACCTGTTCAATGATTGTTTAAGCTCTTTTATCTTCTGCTGAGTCATCTCGAATCTTGATAAGTGAAACTGTATGTATAAAGCACCCAACCAAAAAAAGGGGGAAAAAACTCATGTGAGAGAAAAAAAAGTAATAATAAAAATATAAAAAGACTGAATTTATAAATAGAAAGGGAAAGAAAGGCCATATGCACCAAATATCTGATTGAAACTAAAAGAAATAATTCAAATAATTTATATGAGCATTAGATACCTTGAAAAGAAATTATTTGGGGGGAAAAATAAAATATCCCCAACCAGTTTGACTTTACATATGGAAGAGGAAGAGATTAAACATATGCAGTGAACAAAGAGTAGTAAAACTAACAAGAATAATCAGTCAAAGTAACGTTAGGGTACTAAAGTTTTTACCTGAACCAATATAATATTAAGTTTGTTCACATACAACCTTTCCATCCGAAATGAGGCCTCATTGCCAGAAAGCTAAGCAAGAAAAGCCAACAATGAGATCAATGATGCAGAGAAACTAAGTATAGACAAAGGAAGATCTAAGTCTGACTAGCTCAAACATATGTTTTCTTCAACTGAGGCTAATACCTGTACAATAACATCTGAGACGAAATTTTTCATTCCATCTCGCTGCTCAACAGGTAATGCATTCCATCTATATTTAATTACACCTTCAAAAACCTGTGATAGCCATTTGGGTGCAATGGTCAAATCAAAATTAAGAAACCCATTTCCATATAACATAAAAATGAAAACATAATATACAGCAAGAAAATGAGACGATAGCACTGTCCAACAAAGGAAGATGGACAGATTATTTTTAGCCATAATGACAACTAAAGGATGCATTTTAAGATTCCAGCAAATACAGGCAATACATACGACAAAGCAACTTTTTCTCCAAGTATTTCCACTCAAATCTCTTAAGTAAAACTAAAACATCTCAACTTAAGTGCTTTGAAGCAGGCATGCATTCAAAAAGGGCACATTACTAACATGATCAACCTAGGACATTTATATTTTTCCATATTGCAAATCAATAAAATATTTTGAAAGTAGGAAATTTAGAATCAACCCCAATTAAATGATTCTTGAGTTTTTCGGATAACAGTGAAGTACTGAAGATCATCATTTGCATTGGCTATCATTAACATTTGCCTCTAGACATAGTTATAAATTATGAGCCAAAATCTTTTACCGGATAGCATTGAGACCACAAATCCATACTGGAAAAAGTGAGCGTGGGTGTGTGTGAGAGAAAGAGAAAGAACTAAGCACCCCACATAACAGAAACACTAGAACAGTTTATTAAACAAACCAACCTGCAAGGCGAAGAACTTTGTATTCAGATTCTGAGTGTTTTGCAAAATATGCATGACTTGAAGCCACATCGGGATTATTTTGCAAGTCGCTCAAAATCTGATCAGCAGCATTTCTCTGCATGATTAAAAAATGTACAAAAACCATTGTGCCGCATAATTGCAAATGTACAAAATGGCCGTAAACATTACCACATTCCCCAACATGAAACAAGTTCAACGCACTACTACAGTTAATCGATCACTCAATCACCCAATACCAGAACTCAAACGAGTACAATAACTAGTAACATCAAATAGCAGATAGCTGGGGAAGAGTAATGATCCTTTAGTCCACAAGAAAGATAAAAGATGGAAAAATAATGAACTTCCCACTCGAGGAAGAAGAAAAAGTGATACAGTCAAGTACCTAATGAACCCATTTATCATTGGTGAATAAGACTTCATTGTTAGTATTTTGGAGGCACCATTAATAGAATCCTTTGAAAATCCGCCAATGTATCATTAGCTGTAAAGTCATAATCAATTCACATAAATGATAAAAAAATAAAATAAACTGGTAATTAAATACAGAACATAAATTAATAGATAAAATACATGTCTTAAAAGATGGTTCCTAAAATAGACCCTCTAAAACATAGATAA